>OZ023156.1:9470077-10095702 GCA_963678695.2 Diplodus puntazzo | reverse complement strand
CGGACACGTCTATGCAGGTGTGCACGGAGAAGTGGCCGGGAAGCAGCATGAACGGAAGCATCTACAGTATCTCGGCGTTTCTGGTTCAGTATGGTTTACCCCTGGTTATCATTTCCGTCGCCTACATTCGCATCTGGAATAAGCTGAAGAAGACTTCCGGAGGTCGAAACGACCGCCACCAGCGCAGGAAGAAGACCACCAAGATGCTGCTGACCATGGTGGTGGTGTTCGCCGTCAGCTGGTTGCCTTTCTACGCCTTCCAGCTTGCGGTCGACATCGACAGCACCGTGTTGTACATGGAGGACTTCAAGCTGCTCTACACCGTGTTTCACATCATGGCGATGTGCTCGACGTTTGTCAATCCCATCCTGTACGGGTGGATGAACAACAACTACAGGACGGCCTTTCTGTCCGTGTGTAAGTGTTACCAGCCCTTCAGTCTGAGGCTGAGGTGCTCCAAACGCAGAGAGACGCAGAAGGTTGAAGACAGGGTTTGCACGGATTGCAAGTCAACAGATGTCTAAGTGGCATGAACAAAAAGAAGGGCACCAAAGCTTGGGACATACCTGCTCTCATTTTAACCGATCTGACTCTCAAATCTGAGCACAGATGTGTCAATCTTTGGAGCGCTGGCCAATTTTTGTCTCTCACTTTTATTCACACCGATTTTCTGACTGGAGTCTCTCTGAACATTGTTCTCTTGCAGCCCAGTCAAGTTAACGTTTCTGCAAACTGCTTACACATTCACATTTCCTCATTTGTAAAGGTGAAACCACTGGTTATTCTTAAGTAAACGTTGGGATAATTTCCAGCCATGTTTGTGGCGTCAAAACTGTGTTTTTTAAAGGAAACCTTGGGACATGCTTATGGTACCCACAGCTGGTATTTTAAGCCAAAACATCACCTCTTCCAGTGTTTCTTGTGCCTAAACCAAACCAGACCATCAGCACAGTGCTGCCACAATATAAAACAGAGTTCATGATGAATGATGATGATCTGGAGCACCGCAGCATTCTCCTAAGTAACTGAAGTATATAGGAGAAATTATTAATCATTGACATCCTGAACGCCCAGTCGAGCTTGTGCACCCACGTCAGACAGGGTGCGAGATTTCAGTTTTTAAAGGTGTAAATAACGTCTTTTGAAATCATTGTACGATTTCAAGGCCTCCGCCGACTTGGATGACAATTAATGTGCTGTATGGAGTCATTGCATTTTCACTGCATTGTCTCCCTTATGAAAAGTCTTTCACATCTTGAGACATGAAACTACAATCCCATCCTAGAAAATTAAAAAAATATCATACAAAGCCAGACCTTTGAGATTCCTATGAGCCTATGACGCAATTCTGCTGTCGTGCTTCTAACTGTGATCAGTCAGGATAAAAAGTCCTTTTCTATTCTTCTTGTGCTTCTCTTCTTGTAACTACGGCGTCATGCTATCATGTAATTCAAGTTTAATTCTGGATCACAGTTGTGAAAAGACAATTAAAACACCAAGAACATGATGAAAAACCAGCCTATAGAGTATACATCACGATATAAACGAAAGAATAATGATTTGCTCGCACACATTTATGACTTGAAATGAAACTCGCCTGTATCTTCTCAAACCGTAGAAATCCTGCCCCTCAGTTCCTGCTTCTCATGTGATCACTACTCTCAACTCTGGACCGTTAGTTGTGGATTAACATTTGAATATATCCCTATAAAATGACGCAATCCATAATGACCTCGCAGCCTCATTTCAGGTTTCTGAGTACCTTCTATATTTATGACAAGTGACACAGAAGCACACAGGCCTTGACATCAGCAGAGAACACGTGACAATCAAATACCTTGAGCCTGAATAATTCAGCTCAATCTACCGACCGTTAAATCTTCTGCAAAATGGTTAATAAAGACACTTGACCTCGCAACGTACACCAAGAGCCTCTGAACGTCATGATTGAAGTAACAAATATAATTGTATTCTGTTGCTTTAAAATTACAGCCCGAACAAGACTTGAGTTTCGAGGCCAATACCGAAACCAGTATTGAAGGAGTAATATCTTACAAGACCAATGAATTTTGGGTTAGGGTGTCTCTCTGTAGTTCTCGTTGTTCTGTGTCTATGCTCTGCTTAGGTTTGGGCGTAAAATACCACAAACACGGCTGGAGATGTCCCAAAGTTCTCCTTAAAAAATATCCAATGGTGCAAATGTTGGAACACGACGTTTCCGCCTGCACCTCCACCACCGTCCTCTCTGACCTCAGTGATAAGTACAAATGTGAATGGATGGGTCAATTGCAGAAATATTAACATTTCACCCTGACGACTGGACCACGTGTCATTAGATGGGATCCTGTGTTTCTGCTGTGAACGTTATGGGTCAGCTGGTTTTTATACTTGTGTTGTCGCTTTTTTCTAGAACAATCACATCAGCAGGGAAAGGAAGTGATAAATGGAGCTTGTATAAATTTGCCAATATGAATGTGCCATCAATGTTGAGGAACTGTGTCCAATTAAATGTTCTTTAAGTTAAATGTACTGCCGCTGTTAACAATCAGGAATTCATCGAATGATGAAGGACCTTAATTTAATCCAGCCAGCGAGGGTCCACGTACGTGTACAGTCGCCGAGGCACGAGTGCCTAGAATCCTTATATGTATATTTTCACATATGGGTGTTCGTTTGTTAGTGACATCATACAGCGTATATCCTGTTATGCTAATGCTGAGATTAATGCATCCAAACAATGCATTGTAATTAGTGCAATTATTAGGGCGCTTTCAAATGAAACTGAATTTTAAACAGGCAGCTACACCAATTTCAACAAAACACAAGACAACTTAAGAGATATCTCAGCTCACCAGCATGCATCTTTGATATATTACAGGCTTGTTAAAGGATAAGTTCACCCAAAAAAGAAAATTTAGTCGTTATATTCCCACCCCGATGTTCTTGTAGTCCACCACAAAACATTTCTGGAGCTTCACAACGAAACAGCGATGCGGCATTCTCCTGAACAGCTGAAAAAAACAACAGAATGGCTCCATACAGCTCGTCTGGCGTAATCCATGTCTCTGGAAGCCCTGAGATACCAAACTGATTTGAAAAGATGTCATTAATACCCTTTTTAAAGCTGAAATTGTCACGCACGCACCTTGTCTTAAGTCTGTATGGAGCCATTTTGTGTTTTTTGCTGTTTGCTGCGAAGCTCCAGAAATGTTTTTGTGGACTGCCGTGGAGGTGAGCAGATCATGACCTAATTTTCATCAGTTTTTGCGTGAACTTACCCTTTAAGTGCTTCTGGCTAACATGTTGGTAAACTTATGACAAAACAACGAGTCATCGATAACAATTCATGTCCGAGTGAAACTGTCAAACATTGATTGTCTCCTGACGATAAAACGAATGTGATCACCGACAAAATAATCTGCATCTTAACCGACGCCCGTGTGAATCTCTTTGACGTATGAGAAGTTGGATTGTCTTCACAAACCTTTTGTTCGTTTTGGCTGTTGAAAATGATTTTAAGATGAACTTGTCGGGATGCGGACACAAGTGGACTCACGGTGCGGCAGAGCCGCAGCGTCCTGTGATGATTTCCGGTCCTTTCAGGCGATGTTAAAATACTGCGAATGTCGCTCAGCGGACACTGAATGGACACGTGAGTGGTGAATTCTACTGCATGCTGAAATATGGAAATAAATAAATATCTTATTTACATGAACTCACAGCACTTGTCATGACACACACGTACAAACCACCACTGTAATTTCTGGGTTTCAGCTTTGACATTTATGGGGGTTCAGTGTGATAGGGGTCAGTGGAAGCGGGATGCAGATGTTTATGTGTATGTTTGCATTACGGGCTCAGAGGGAAACTGAAGTAGTTCCTCCTCCTCCCCGGCTCGTCTTTGTTTGAGGCGAGCGTCCTAATTACCACTATTTGCTTTTACAATGATTACACCGGTGCTCAGGTTCTGAAGAGCCCTTCCTGTTGACCAGGTCCTCGCTGACTTGACTCTGTGCATACGTGAGGGGCCAAGCGGCTGGGGCATTAGCTCCCCGTGTCCATTTTTAGTCCCCCTATTCATGGTGTGTTCGGCTCCAGATCAATAATTGTTTCTTTAACTGTCTGACGTTATTGAGCAGCTGCCACGGAGCGTTCTCCCTCAGGACGAGGCGGCATGCTAACCAGATAAATGAACAATAGCTTGAAAACTAATTAAATTCCTCCTTGCTCTCGTCTTTTGGCTTTCATAAGAAAGAGCACTTGCGTCACTCCCCCATGTTTCTCTCTCTCTCTCTCTTGGCCTTGCATCCATGTGTATTAATATTTGATTAATGACATTTTCTCAGTGGACTTTGAATCGATTTCTTTCAATTAATTGTACTTCCGCGATGAAATGCTTCGGTGGAGCTGGTAGTGAAACGCAGTGTGACAGCGTATTCATCAGAGATGGTTCACTTCAAGAACAAAGGGTCGTCTTGGATATCGTGGCTCGCCATGGCTTTATTTAGCCAGTGGAGTCCATTCAGGTTTCTATACATGATGTTTCAAAGGGAATGCTGGTGCCGGGAAGATGAGTTGTATTAATCAGTCATTCAATTAGAAGAATTGTCATGACTTCATTAGGGTAAACCTGCCCATCATGTCAGCGTAGTTACATTTATTTTTGGACAGATGGACATGAAATAGGACATTTTAAATTTTATTTTCGAGGGATGAAAACCGTGCTGAACAATCTGTCGCACACACACACACACACACACACACACACACACACACACACACACACACACACACACACACACACACACACACACACACACACACACACACCCTGACATAGTATTGCCTTTGAAAATTGTTTTACTGGAGCTAAAAGGTTTCCTTATCCCAACACATCCTACTCAATATTTTACTTTGGCTACAATATGTTCTCTAGTTGTGTGACGGTCAAAGAGCTCAAACAAAAAGACACTTTAGCGCCCTCTGCTGTCCCAACAGCAGCAGGAGTCACGGCTCTCAGTGTACAGCACAGTGTGTGCAGGAGTGAAGCACAGACACGAGCCTGCAGTTTATCAACCAGTAAAAGGCTGATAAATCAATAAACCAGTAAAATCACATCACGAAGACTGTGTTTCTGACTGTTTCAACAGTTTGTTGAATGACTTCTTGATTGTTGTGTCAGTGTCAGTTTTAAAAACTCAACATGGCTGAGGGACAGTGGCGAGCTTCGTCCTCAGCGTGCCCATTTGTGTAACTTTCGTTCAACACGCGTTTACTGAAAGGTCTGATAGTGACATTAAAACCGTTTCTGTCTATGCTTAAAAGTGCTATTTGTATTTGTAAAGTTGATTTTTATGGCTCATTCCCAACTCGACAAAAAACTAATGCCTTGTGATGACAGCCGACCCGACCAGAGTGTCAGTATTTGACGAATTGGGAATTAATTATTTACTTTTCTTACAAATAGCACCTTTGATGGGGTGATGACAGAGAAGCTGCCTTGTGTTGGATGATGGTGCTAATAGGCAGATGTATTACATCACCTTGTAACAGAAAAAAGCATCTCGCCTGGCTTTATCCAAGTCACAGAAGATCCCAAACCGATCGAGTGGTTGAGCTTCCGCACACACGTCAGATCGGGTGCACGCTGATGCTTTTAGCTCAGCAGCTACAACAAAGGTTTTGGTTTTAAAAAGGGTACGATCGACAACAAACGGGAACCAGAACGCCTCTGGTACAATATCCTCATCCCCTGCCTGTAGATTCTGCATTCACATGCAAATATCTGTTTACAGAGATCATCCAGGACCAAAGTGGCGCTCAAACCAACCCACACATGAAACATGTCAGAAGTGAAAACAACCTCCATTGTTATCGTTTCAAAAATGTTTGCTTTAATGTGCTTTCAAGGACAAACGTCTAAATCAATGGAGACAGTAGAACAGCCGCTGGTAAACATCTGCGCATCCTCCCTTTTCTTTCATATGTGTGCAAACATTATATATGCCGAGTTATTCTGCTTCTGGCTGAGGCTATATTCTAACACATGGTGCTTTTCGTCTCTGCGCTTAACATACAGAAGACATTTTACAGTATGAGCAGAGGTCTTTATTGGAAAGACATCAATTTGTGTGGGGCAAGATGGAAATGGCAAATCAAGTGAGTTTAACAATCGCTGCGGCCGGGCTCCTCAAACAACCAGACACTTCCATTTATCACCTGCCAAATGGTCCAATGCGGAGGTGATTTACCAAGTCAAAAAATCAGGAGGGAAGTGTATCATTAATCAAATATTATTGCATACAGACAACACATCAAAGTGCAGACAAACGCAGACGCAGGAAGTAGGAGTGTTGGCCAAAGTGTGTCCGTTAATCTGTGTGTGTGTTTGTGTTTGTGTGTGTTCTCATAAGAGGGGGGAAGCTACGCGGGAAAGGTCGTGATGAGGTCGTGTCCCTCCGGTGGTCTCATTCTAGCACGAGCGTGAGTCTCACAGTACAGCTGCCCCTCCACGAAGAAGTAACCCTTCTGTTTGAGGTTGACGTCACAGTCGGAGCACACGAAGCAGCCGGGGTGGCGATATTTGTCCCGTGCTTTCACCACCGTCCCGCTGAGGCACAAAAGACAAGAGAGGGAGACGTCACGGGCAAAGAACGGGGCGTAATGTGACACCAACAAGATAATCAAACAGTCTAGTAAAGTCAGTAGTAAAGGCAATCTAAGATGGCTTTTATTAGGAACACCGCAACATTTTGCCAAACATCTTCCAAACACGGTGGCAATGACAACAGACTTTCAACAAATAAAAACCAAACAACTCCTTCACAATGATTTGAATGATGTTATAATAAATAATAATGATATGACAGTGACAACAGAAGAGTCTGATTTGTTAAACGAGATGAAATCTTTGTTGTAACAGGTTTCTTAAATGGTTCCTGACTCATTATAACACACTATGATGTAGTCAAATTCAAATAGACAGTATTTATTATGTTAGCCATGATTACTTGTCATGGTTTTGGGTTTCAGTTTAGTTATTTCCCTGTTTTAACTTGAAAAACTCCACTCAGGCTTATTTCTTTAATTTACACTTCCTGTCTTTGTCTTCTTCCCGCCTGTTATCTGTGCTCACCTGTGTTTCGTTTATTAGTCCCAGTGTCACTAACATTAAGGGGCTGTTTAAATGACAATGTTTTCTTCCTTAAAACGGTAAACTCAGGGTTATCTCCCCTACAGGAACATAAGAGTGTAATCTTTGGAAAATGCCAGCATTGCCATCGTTGTGTAAACTGGCATTATGCTGTCGCTGTGAAAGATGCGATGTCACAGTGTTGCAATAATAGTTGTGCGTGAATTGGTAGACAACAAGAACAACGACGGACTCTGTGGCTTTGTTTGCGCCTGACTGCCGATTTCATTAACGCTCCTCCAGCAAAGTGTAGATTTGTGTGGTGTTATTCTTTGGCGTTAAATTGGAAAATTACGCCACCGCCAACTGTCTTGGCATGCAGACTTCGGCGTAAGTGAACCTGTTGTCATGTCAACGGGTCATAAGTTAGCGCGTCCCTCACTCTTTGTCGGTTCGCCTGCGTTTTCTACATCTTTTCTCCCGTTCATGTGTGTTTTTGTGTTGTATGTTCTAGCTTTTGTTCGCCTGCGGTTTTCTGTTCGTTTGTTTTTCCTTCCTTTATGTTCTCATCTGCATTATGTTCTTTCGATTTCAGCTTTATTTCATTCCAGCTCGCTTTTGTGCTTTTCCAACCAACCTTGCTGTTGTGCGTCACAAATGACTTCCAGCTAAACTGTAACACAACATCTGTAACTGGTGTATATACAATTACTTGATAACACTTTTAACATAGATATTTATCATAATTAATGACCTATATGTTATTGCATCAAACAATTACAGTGGGTAATTAAGCATTTATTAGCTGTAAATACACATGAACAAATCGTGAATGCACATTATTATATAGATGAATATAAAGCTCTCAGGATTTGACAAATAGTTTGATTGATTTGAAAATGATTTCTATATTGTTCAGCATTGTTGTGTAAAGGCAGCCATACAGTAAACTCCCTTTATGAACCTGGTTCAGCTTGTGTATGTTCAGAGAAAAGGGCTGCTCATTACTTTCTCTATGAGCTATAGGTTGTGTAGCGCTGTATTGTTCCCCTTCTCCGCCCTTTGTGTTGTACTGATTTGTTAAGGCTCTGAATGTGAATCACAGATGAGAATTTTTTTTTTTTTTCTATTTTTACTTACACAATCCCATTCCCACACTTGTCGCAGACGGGCAGCTTCTGCAGGTTTCCTGTGGGCGGCGTTGGTTTGGTCGTGGGGGCTTTTACTGTCCTGGTCACAATGGGACGAGTGCCTGTCCACACGGGAGAGAGAGACCACTCAGCATAACAAGCCTGTGCTTATACATGACTGGAGGCCAGTAATAAAATCAAAACACTCAACAGATATGAGGCAGGGCCACTTGTTATTGTGTGGCTCGCATCAAATCAGTTGATGACGTAAAACATTAAATATACCGTCTCTGTAGTGTTTATAATTGAATAATTATACATTTGTAGGATCACCGTTGACCTTTAAAACTACAGTAAGTCTCCAGTGAGGGGTTCTGTCTTTTCTTAGCTGTAGGTATATATATGTATGTATATTCCACTGCAGCGGTAATCTTTTCAACCTGTGAGATGTTTTTGTGTCGCGGAGGAAATCGTTTGTGAGAGAGGAAGAGCTCACCATCACTGTCAATAAACTCCTGCAGGGCTTTGAACGAGCCAGACTGTCGAGGAGCTTGAGGCTCCTCCTGGTCTCTCTGCAACATCTGGTACACGTCAGAATCCTCGATGCTGGTCAAAGTCCGGGGGCTGAGCACACACAGACATACAGTACAGTACAACACCGGGTCAGGACGCAAACACAAAATGCACGCTCTGCTTTCTAGGACTGCTGTGGTCTAATAGGACGCAGTGTCAAATTAAACTTCTTTTCCCATAAAGCTAGAGGTTACGGTGGCCCCTGTGGGTCAAAACACAACAATTCAGAAATCACAACATTTTGGAAAGCAAATTATTGTGAGTTCTGAAAGGTCTTCTTCTGTGAATTGTTGTGTTTTGTGAAATATTGTGTTTTCTGAATTGTTGTTCTCTTTTGTAAAATGTTGGCGTGTTGCTGCGTTTTCTGACTTGTTGTGTTTTGTAAAAAAAAAAAAATTGATTTGTAATAATCGGTTTTCAGGCTTGCCACTGTTTTTTTGTGAAGTAACACTGTGTTTTCTGATATGTTGTTGTGTTTCTGAAATGTTAAGTTTCCTGAATGCTGTGTTTTGTTTGTTTTTGTCCGTGTTTTTTCTGAAATGTTGTGTTTTTTGTGGGTGTACCGTTACAAACCGAAGCAGATCAGTTGAGGACAAACCAGCCGGAGATTACAGTGTCGACTGGTGATGCTTTAAAGAGAAAGAGGTTTGGATGCTCAATGCGTGATTAGCGAGAACGCTCATCAGCCGAACCGTGTAGAGAAACTCGAGAAAGGGAATCATGCTCTGTTACATTATAATAGACGAGCTAGTGTGCTGGTTCTGGCGGTTATGGATCCATTACGATGAAATCTACGTCTCTACTTTCCATGTAGGAGAAGTCAGTCGACATGACTTGGGCTTGATATGATATATGTCTTATTCAGAAGTCGTGGTTAAGCCATGGAAAGATGAATTCCTGCGGGCTGTGGTAATATATTCTCAGCGTGACACACCATATATCAGGTAGCCTAATGGAAGCCACATGAACATGCTGCAGCACATCTGCGGCCGTATTTAGCTGCTCTACTTCATCCGACGGGACGGGAGCAGTTCGGGAGGTGAGTCATGTAAAGAGCAGGTTGATGACAGTAAATGTAACAGCGGGGCAGACAGACATCATGTTGCTATATTTGTAGCCCTGTGAGGGCGTAATGATTATTACACCAGAAAATACAACATGGAGGGATGAAAATGGACTCTTTGCTATTCTGAGAGCCTTTTAGCAGTGAGGGGACGGACGTTTGGCTCCAGGTTTGGTGACAGAGAAAAGGCTTTTTATGTTAAAATAAATGGTGATTTAATCAGTTAGTTCGTTGATAAAATATTCTAAACTCAGTCCAGATTTTTTTGCCCCCCAGAGCTTTTGACTGGAAAAAGCTGCTTAGCGAACTTCATTTCTCTTCACTGTGGACAGAGTGAGAACCATCACCTCTCCGGCTTTGGGTGAACCAGGCCTCGGATTTGTCCTTCCATGGCGTCCTGGATGTTGCCTGACGAGTACAGGCCTATAGGAGTGTTGTAGGCCGCGCTGACAACCTGCCGCTTGTCGTCGAGGTTCGCCGCCGCGATGAACGGCTGAGCTTTCCGGTTGTGGCCGGTGCCAATGGGTTTATATTCCTGCGGGCGAGAACAGGGGGAGGTGAGGACGGCGTCGAGAGGAAAACGGGAATCCGTCTCCTCACGTGAGACGAACAAACCTGCTGCTCTGCTTCCAGGTTGATTTTAAACGGGTGAGCTCTGCCCTCGTCGACAACGTTTGGGGACCACAGTCTGGGTTCATTCCTGGGAATTAAAAACAGATCTTGGTCAGAGGGTCACAACATAAATGATGAACTGACTGTTCAATGAGTTGTCTATAATCCCAACCTATAAAACCTCATAAATAGGAGTTTAAACTTCTGGTAGCACGTTGGCCTTTTCCTGTCACACTACATGCATACAATAAAAATCACAACCCGTACCAAATGTATCCACGCAGTAAAAGCAAGAGCACCATGTGAAAGCACAACAATGGCCTTCAAACTTAGTTTACAACTGAATGAACAGCTGCCTGACACAAAAAATGGAACAATACAATCTGCACAAACAGGCTAATGGATTAAATTTCATTGTATGTGCAGGTGTTGCCTTTACTGGGTCCACCACCTGTTGTGCGCATGCTTTCTTTGTTTCGGCGTACAACCTTTCGATAGTGAGACAGAGCTGACTGCTGGACTCCTTTATCTTGTTCTGAGCCTCACAGTGCATCATGTCTGAGGCGGGGACTCCCTCGATGGCCAGGATGACATCACCGACACACAAGTTGGCCGCGGCGGCCTTGCTGCCGGGGGTGATCTGGAGGGGGGAGAAGAAGAAAGAGTGCGTTTGTATGAGAAAGACTGCAGCTGTGACATATCGATGACACGATACAGACAGGTGATGAATAACTTTTTTTTTTTATAAGAACGATGCTGTCCACCACCAAAGATATTCAAAGCCAGGGTCGTAGCGGTTCAGCAGCTTTCTAAAACACAGCGGACCAAAAAGTTCTTCCTAAGACTGTTTATTTTCATCTTCAGAGAGCAAAGGCAAGGATTATTTCAAGAAAAAAAAAGAAGAGAATGAGAGCAGACAAGGCTTCTCTCTTGACACGCTTATTCGCTGCCCTCCACTTTTTTCATTACTGAATATGAATCCCTTGAAAATACGTCCATGAATAACAAATAAATGTGAGTGAGTGAATGAGCTTCAACCAAACACACAAATATGCTTCGCTCGAAATCAAATGACGTCTGTGATCGTTGGGGGTCATGTTAAGTTTGGGACCCGAAAACAGAAAAGGTTCCAAAAAAATCCTGATTGAGCACATCAGGGGCGCTGCCAGGGATTTTGGGCCCCATGAAAAAAAATCTAGTTGGGCCCTTGTACAGATTGCCCATGTCTCAAAGGGCCCCCTGGAATCGTCCTAACCTTTCCCCCCCTGGCGGCGCCCCTGGAGCACATTATGAAGGTGAAGGTAAACAAGATTTAGGTCAAATGTTGAATCTTTGACACATAGACTCACAGAATATCGTTGGCATGTCAGCCTTTTGCACTCGGGTTGGCATGGACCACACAAGTCTGTGTGCGACCTGATGGCTGATGTTCCTGCCATGATGTCACAGTTTTATCACCAAGCGTCTTGTGATGTCACAGAGTGTTTGGCCTTCTCAGTCTTCATGAGCGCCTATAAATGTTCAGTGGCGTTGAGGTCAGGAGACTGTGGAGGGGAGTCCACTGTTCATGGCACGCCTCAGAGCTTACAGGAACCACTAGGAGATTAAAGAAGACCACGATGTCCTGACTGCTGACCAGTGTGTAATTACTTCTGGTGCAACTGAAGAAGCCAGTTGTTACGTCCCTCTGTCACTCTATTAAAGGTGCACTGTGTAGTTTTGGGGAAGACATGTTGACCAGAAGAGAAAGCTCTCCAAAGACTGTGTTGATGCCTAAACAAGCTGAATAAACTGAGTAAACAAACTGACCTTAAATAACAAAACAATTTCATGTTTATATGTGGCGGACCCTGCCACCTCTCTACCCTCAAACAGTGTTCTTGGAGCTTATTTTCCTCTGAGAACAGCTTGTTTATTCAGTTATGGAAAAAATACATATTTTGTATTATCACCTCATTAAAAATGCACTATGCAAGAACTGGCCACATGTCAACATCCTACTCATGACAAAATGAGGGGCAACATACGACCACAGTAAACTGTATTAGCTGTAAGCTGGGGAGTTAGCGGTTCAGACTGGGAGCTCAGGGACCGGAGTGTTAGTTGTTTACAGCCCTAGAACAGGAGCTGTGAGTGGCTTTGGACCTGGGCAGGCCGGGGCTAGCTGGTTAGCATGCTAATCTAAGTAGATATCGCTTCAACACAATACATAAACATCATGACATCAAAACTGTTATTCACATTCTGGTGATACTTTAGTTCATTTTTAAACTTTTGATTACATACTACCACTTTAATATTGTAAATATTAAAATTTTGGGTTTGAATTTCCTCTCCAAAACTACATACTGCTCCTTTTAGATGATATACTGAATATGATTTGTAAGTTATGACACATGAGAGTGAATCCCTGGATATAAAACCTCAGACTTTCACTCTCTGTCTCCCCACGAAAGCCTTTCCCAGCAGCCAACACAGGGTGTTCAGGTGGGGCAGCCTTGTGAAACGCTTCGGTCTGTTCTCCATCACTGGCACCTCATCTCCTAACACAGAAACTCAACAGCATGACCCCGTGTTCATGCTCCCCTGCTGGGATCACAGCTTTATATAATCATTTACATTCTCTTAGTCTATAAATGCAGAGGTTCACAGACTCCACCGAGAAGCCCAACTATTCAATCAAACCCAAATCAGAGACGATTGAAGACATTCATGATTTGAATCTACTTTTCTTTTTTTCTTTTTTCCCTGTAAAAACTGCTCTCTGAGATGCAGCCGGGAGGGCTGCCGCTACAGAAAGGCCGTGCCCTGGTCGGTATGCTTGCGTGTAAACCGCCCGTCTCTTGTCATGGAGATAAAATAAACATGTGCTGCTTCCCACTAAGTGACAGCATCCAGATGGAACATGTATTCTGTCGGCCAGGAAGTGATCAAGATTAATAAGAACTCCCCCCAGAGGGTCACGGAGAAGATCTCAGGAGGCAGCTTCAAAACCCGACCGAACATTCCCCCCTGTACACTACACAGGCCGTGACCTATGCTCGGGCCATATTACATTACGAGACATAGCAAACTTAGCTACACTGGGATGTTACATTGAAACTCGAATGAGGTCATCTGCCTATAAATAACCGTGGATGAAAGTGCTGAGGGGATGTCTCATGCTGCCAGAGAGGGAGCGGTGATTTACAGCAGAGCGTTTGCTGGAGCGTCTGTGTTTTACGGCTCTGATGTGTGTTACCTGCATCCAACACAACTATGCTTTTTATTGGATTCCATTGTTTCAGCTGTCGCGTCAGACGTCTGTCTTTATCTTTCTGTCTGTGTTTTCTTTCGTGCTTTATTCCCCCTGTCCTTCCAACTTTCCTTTCCTCCCTCTTTTTTACCTTTTCGGTTTCCTCCAGCCTTTGTTTATACCTCATGTCTTCCCTCATTCCTTCCGCCCTTTTCTTCCTAAACAGATCCACAAGCACGAAAATCCCCAAGAGCACAACTAAAAATTCTTCTTTTCTCAACCGTGAGAAAATAATAACTTCATATTCGTTTTATGATTGTTGAGCACCATGTGTGTGCCTACATACTATTTAGGAATTAAAAAAAAAAGCAAAAAAGGAGAATGAATGATGTAAGGAATTGAAAAGGAAAGAGAGAATCCAGTCACAGCAACAAGCAACATACTAAACGCTGCTCTCTATGTGTTTATATGAACAATGGATTATCTTCACCTCAGCTCTACAAGAGAATTTCAGCATCTTTAAGCTCATCGTTTCGTTTTTTTAGATCCAGTAACTTCTCTTACTCGCTACACTTACATTTCTTTCATCTCCCGGCAGGCAACAAACAAAACTTTGAGAAAGCTGCCAGAGACCGATTGAAAGAAGAATTGACAAAATTGATGCAGCAAGGGCGAGGGTTCAGTTCCAAACTTATTGTATCAAGGATACCCACGAAATTACATCGATACTACTGAGTACCAATTAACTGGCAAACACTATGCAACCACTGTAATAGCGACGACAATGTAATAGACAATGACCGTGCTGCTTTTTCTACTCTGGATAAGACTGACGGTATGAATCCACGGCCTATTGTTTCCCTCTAATGTTATATTAATGTTGTTCCTTTTGACAGTTATATATACAGTCCAACACTGTGCTGATATTCCATCAGTTTCTACATTTTAGTCCTGCTATTAAAAAAAAGTTTGTACAACGGCTCCAAGGTCCTTTGACAGTTTCCTCTTTTGAAATTCTGCTGTTACACTCGATTTTGCACCGAATGTTAAAAAGGTTTATTATTACATAAAGAGTATCATTAGTAGTATTGAAAAAAAAGAACTGCTGTGTGCTGATAGGTTCAAATGTCAACAGTGCCCAACATCTCCTTACCTAGTCTCATTAATGGGTCAAGCTTCAATAATGCTGGATCCTACGCTCCCGATAATGCACCTCAGTTATGCCCTCCGTTAGATATTACATATCTATGACTCAACTTTTGTATTGGGACATGGAGAGGATGGTGGAGGAATTGAGCATGAAGGCTGCCAGGCCAGTAACCACAGTTTGTGACTGTGTTTCAACATTTTTAAGCGTGAAACCACTAGAGACCCTTAATGAGGGACCTCGGCATCTCAACATTCGTAAACATGACATCACTGGATATTTTTAAGGAGGGCCAGTTTCCAGCCGTGGATAAGTATTATTAGCCACAACCAAGTGTTTTTTGTGCCTACATGTAACATACCGTAAGCACAATGTTACCTGAAGAAATATAAAAGTATCAACATTTTAGGGTTACAGCTTGTTAAATGCACACGCCGAGGTAACCATGATGACTTTTCTCAGACGAAATAGTTCCTGCAGGGCCACAGAGGACGGCATAAAGCTATTTTTACACACTAAGACGTACTCCCAATGACATGAAGATCACGTAAACTGATGTGTAGATTCGACAGAGTGCCCCTTTAAGGCTGCAGTCTGCTGCAGAAAAAAAACAGATGATAATCACTTGTGTTTACTTTCCTCGACCAGCCGGGAACACCGTCGGGACAAAAAGAGGAGGATGTTCCTGACCAAACATGGCAGTGAGGGGAGACACAGGGCCCAATCCCTTAAATACATCCTGAGGGTTCATGTGCAGAAACAATCCCTTTGAATGTGTCTCACAGAGAGTACTGGTGAGGTGTTTCATCTTCTCTTCTGATTTATTTTTACACAAATCTCTCTCTCTCAGATTTTCCTACACGTGGCCTCTTGCGTTTCTGCTCGCGTATTGTTTACACACCCTTAATTCCTCTCCTTCCTCGCACACCCGGTCTTCTCTCGTCACTGTTCTCATGCGAGGCCGCCGAGTGTCCGCTGACACGACAGGTGTGAGGTTATTGGGCAGAGCCAGTGGTTTGGAAAGCTAACTATGCTTTTAGTCGGTTGTAGTTCCTGAGGTCGGACTCTAAATATAGACGCACATAACCCCAACAGAGCGGGATTACTGGGTCTCCTCACATCTGATCCCAGAGGATACAGCAGATGAATGCTGATGAAGACACCACTGTTCATGTTCCAGCCCCAACCCAACTGGCAGCGTCCGTCTCTGCAAATGCCGTATGTCCTTTATGTCCTAATGACATTGTGCTCATGGTGTGCATGGGTACACTTGGTTAGGGTCAGAAAAACATCATGTTTTTCCTCAAACACAGCTGGAAATCTTCCTCTTCAAAAATATCCAGCGGCGTCACACTTACAAATGTTGAAATGCCGTCTCAAGCTACAGTAACTGGCCTTCAGCCGTCTCGCCTGTGACTCCGCCACCATCCCTTCCACCTCACGATATAACGGCCAGGTCATAAAGTCGTAATGCGAACATGACATGACACGTTTTGTAGAACGAAACGGTATGCAGCCTACAACAATTTACTATTGTTGTAAGGCACTGCTTTTATTATAGTAGATCGGGATTTATGTTTATGTGCCTGTATGTTATATTTCTTTGTATATACCGACTTGTGTGTTTTTCCTAACTTTTCCCCTCGAAAGATGGCAGGAAAGAAGAGGGCAATAAATGGATAATTAGGGGAAAAGGAAAAGACGGATTACATTCGTTTCAACTGAAGTTGTTTTTATAACATTGTAAGATGTCACATCAGTTTAAGAAGCGCAAAATGCCGAAACTACCAAAAGTGATAAAACAGGAATAACGTTGTTTTTAAGGAAGGGATATGATGCACACATTTTGGGATTGTTTGTTGTCTAAGACTTGAGATCAGAAAAGATTGAGACTACTGTCTTTCCTACATTATATTATATATGAAGAAGATGGATATCTATATACATGTGAAGATGGAGAGGGTTAGCTTAGCTTAGCATAAGCGCGCCAAACATAAACAGCTAGCCTGGCTCTGTCCATAGTTACCAGCTCAATAATCTTAAACCAAAGCGTAAAATACAACTTGATGTTCGACAAAAGAGTTCAGAGGCTCCAGGACTGAGATACAAAATGTTACTTAGTGAGTTTAAAAGGCCGCGATTGGGCAGATTTTTGCTCCCTTTTGTCAGAACCAGACGAGCTCTTTCCTCTCGCCTCCGGTCTTTGTGCTAAGCTACGTTAGCTGCACGCTAGCACCAGCTTGCAACTCCCTTTAAACTGAGTAAATTCTCCTAAGTAACCTTGTTGGTTATTTGATGATAACACGTGGTTCTGTTTGGATTGGATCCTGTTTGGTCGTGCAAACAGGAAATACCACGTTAACTCCAGGAAATTCATCATTTTATCAACAGAGGAAGATACATTCTGATCTGAATCAGCGGCCACGACCTTCTCAACTGTCTTCTTTTTTTTTTTAAACAAATATCTGTCGAATAAATCCTTTGTTGATGCAAGAGAGTCTTTGACTTGAGCTACAACAACGAAGACGAGCTCCATGATGCTGAGCGATGACCTCACACTGTGAACAGCTGCACTGTTAATATAGATGCATATAAAGTAACACTGCGCTCATCTTCTCCAGTTGCCATCAGATCCATTCTTCCATGAGTCGACTCCAGCCTCTCACTGTGTGCAACAAGTTTGCCCAAACTTAAAAAGTGGATTCTTTCTTCTTTTTTTTTTCTTCTTCTTCATCAGGTTTTTACTGAAAATGAACCGACAAACTCCTCAGGATTGTTTGAGAATAACGTCATAATCTCACCGTGCTCACAAATTCCTCCGCCTGAAATCCACTCAATGAGACATCCGTGCTTGTGTTTGTGCACATGTCGGAGTACGATGTAAGCTGCTATTTGTATCTAAGCCTCTTACATTTGCTGTGGCACAGGTGCAAACCACATACCGCGCTGAGTCCGGACAGGCTCATTCTAGAATGAACCCTCCTGGAACCACAAACACCGACTCCTCTGGACCCGGAACACCACAAGTGGTTGAGGCACACTTTAGACATTTTGGCTCATCAATCATCACGTCAGTCAACCAAAAGTAAGGTTTTTGTTTTGTGGAGTTATTAAAAAAAGATGTGTAGAAGTGTAATCATGTGTTCTCATAAATAGAGACACCCTCATCACTCACTCACCCTGGAGATGGTCAGGGGTTGGTTGAAGTCCTTTCCTCCCGTCAGGCGAAACCCCCAGGGGGCCGGGCCGTCCAGCACGACATTGAGTGGCATGACCCTTTAAAAGTCTTCCCCCCCCTCTCTGCTGTTAGATAACAACAGCTCGGACTGATAACCGCTGTACACTGCGGGGGACAAAGTTAAAGAGCACAGGGAGAATCGAAGTGATGGAGATTTTGAGCCATGTGGGAGGGTGCAGGGGGGAGGAGAATGGACAGACACCACCCCCGGCAGCGAGGCAATTGGTCAGATTTTTGGAAACTGGCTCCCACCGGCACTTGCTCGCCAGTTTTCCTATTTCTGCGGAGCCCTTTTCTTCTCACTGTATTTATTTTCTCTCTTACTAACTTCTCTCTCTCTTTCCAAAAAAGCAGGCCAGTGTTTTTCCTCTTCAAATCAGGTGCTCCCACTCAGATCGCAGCCCGTGAAAACACCTACATGGACAGAGTGAGGACGGAGTGAGGATGTAAACCAGCAACCCCCCCCCCCTCCCCTCCTCCCTCCACCCTGCTCCCTCGCTGCTTCTCATCCCCGGGCAGCTCACAGTCTGGCTGGCCGCCTCTCGCTCTGGTTGACGGGTCTTGCTGCTCCTGTCCTTATTTGGTCTGGAGGCGCAGCTCCACTCTGAGGCCCTGGAGGTCCCACAGGAACATTCCAGCCACTATTGATCTGGATGGGACCCAGGACTCTCACCCCCGAGCTTATCAACACTTCAGCTCAACACATGATGTCTCTTTTTCTCTCCTTATACCAGAAACAAGGTCTGTTTTTTTTTTCTCTCTCTTGAGCTAAGCCTTGCCAAGAAAAAAAAAAACATATTTACTGTGATCTTTACACTTCATCCATCAAGCTGAGAATATCTTTCGCATCATATCCAAAAAATATGAAAAGAAATATACGAGAAGGCTTTGACAAACTCTGAGCGAGGCTTCTTAATCTATACGTCAACACCGCCAGACTCTCTCGGAGTTTCCACCGTGTAAATGAATTTTTAAAGAAAAAAAAAAAATCACACCACAAAAATCCATCATCGGCGCAGTGTGTAGAAAGTCTGACTCCAGGCAAAGTCTTTTCAAAGTGGATCAGAGTCAGGGTTTGTTTCTGCAGTCGCCATGGCGATGTAACTCCCTGACAAATAAGGGAAGCAGATGATGATGATGATGATGATGATGATGATGATGATGATGATGATGATGATGTATTCATACTGCACCACGTCTCGCCGTCTCTCCCTGGAAAGACATGTAACAGTGAGTAGCTTTCTCTGTAGACACATTCTCTCTTTCTCTCCGTCTTACGTATGTTTTACCTGCTCAACCTGTGAAAGAGTGACTGATGTCACCTTTATGTTGCGTATAAACTGCCTGGAGGTGCTTTTAAAAAAACCACTGAAATGATAATAATTCAAAATGTGTTAACAACAGAGTTAACAGCTTACGTCGTACAGGTCCTGGAAAGACTTGAAAACACTTACATATCGGTGTTGTATTTTCCAGGATTGAAACTGCTTGTAGTTGTAACTGCATTACTTTCACAATAAAGACTTTTATATTGGCTCAGCCAGGTGAGAGGATGCCAAGTCTACTTACAGTCAGGTGAAACGTGAGGCTTTTCTGTAATGCCATCCTTCTGTAGAATGACATCACAAAAATAATTTTAGGTTGTTTACAGCTCGCGAACTTCTGATTTAATGTAATGAAGTGAAATAATGATTGTACTGTGTATAAATGTTTACTTTATCACAGCTGCTAGAGGCTCTACACAGCTTAACACGGCACTTGAAAATGCCTTAAAAGTGCTTGAATTTGAATACGGAAAATGTGTTAAAGTGAAACTCTCGCCAAAAAGCAACCGAAGCTTTATTTGTGATTGATCATGAGTCAAAGCTTTGTGTAAAAGCATAATTATGACGAAAGAGGCACTTTTAAGATTTACCGTAGTTTCGTTTTCGGGCAAGCTAATTTTCAATGGAGTGCAGGGGCACTTTTACGATAGCATCAAAATCGCTACACTAAGAAGGCTCAACAAAACATGAAAATTTGCTCGTAGTATCACCAGGGTCTCTACACATGAACACGAGCAAAACAGGTAGGAGGACCACCATTACTCTCCTCCCTGTTAGGTCGCACTCGGGGATTGACACTTTTTGTCTGCCATGACAGCGGCGCGCCGGAGATGCTAAAGTGAGTTGTCCGAAGGTTTGACTCATATTCAATCACAAAAAAAAAAGAAGCCTCGGTTGCTTTTTGGCGAAAGTTTCACTTTAAAGGATAAGTTCACACACAAATGTCAATTCAGTCATCTAGACACCCTCATGTGACCGGAAGGTCAGGTGACATTCCGTAGCCCACAAAACATTTCTGGAGCTTCACAGCATAACAGCGTTGCAGTGTTCTCCTCTGCAACTGAAGTCGATAAGGACTTTTTCTTAAAGGATTTTTTTGTAAGAAAAGTTGATTTTTGAGTCTCATTCCCAACTTATCAAAAACTGACACAGTGGGATTGTAGGACGGGTCGGCTGCCGTCCCAAAGAAGTTTTGATGACTTGGGAATGAGACTCAAAAATCAACTTTTCTTAGATATAGCACCTCAATGGAAAATATTGTAATGATTGCACACAGCTCATCTTCAGAAACTCTGAGATCCCTCGAGGATGTGAAAAGACATTATTTACACCAAAAGCCAAAATCTACACTGTAGCTGCCAAGCTGAATGGAGCCAACCCCCCCTCCCCCAGTTATTATCAGTTATCAGATATTTAGGAGAATGCTGTGATGCTGTTTTGCTCCAGAAATGTTCTGTGGATGACAAAACTTCACCCAACCTCCCATCTGCATGTGGGGGAGTACATTGTTTTCCAATTAAACAAACTTGTATTCATTCATAAGGTTTTTAGAACGAGTGCTTAATCTCACATTGGACTGACTCACCCTGGAGCTGCAGCAAGCCTGGGACCAGTCTGGGGATATTTTATATCATTAACATCAAGTATTGTCTGTGTTGCTAAAAGCCTGGTACATAAAGTGTTTATCTTTGTCAAAAAAAACAAACAATCAGGGAGCCTTGAGCGCTTTCACATTAATGCGAACATGGGAAATGTACTTTTTTTTTTCTTTCATTTTCTCCCATGCACTTACCTCGAGACAACACAGCTCTGACTGTCTAACAGTTCACATCTCTTTGTGTTTATTTCTTTTGAAGATGGAGGTCCTGTGTTCCAGTTTTTGCCGCTTTGTTTGATAGATTAGTTATTGCTGGTTTTTTTTTTGTTTTTTTTGACAGTTTAGGGAAGGAAGTTATTTGCATGGCCGGCTGTGACTTCCCAAATCCACTCCCTTTTTTGTATGTTGCCGGTCACAAGCAAACTGTTTGCCCATCATGGCTGTAACGGTATTGATCCACAGCTGAAAGTAGTCCCTATACAGATATGCTTTTTACTCTTGTTTGAGTGACGGGGCTAAAAAAAAACTCGTCAGTGCCCCAGAAAACAAACGCTTTTTAAACCTTCTAACCATCCGTGACGTTTTTCAGTAGGAATGTGGTCGGAGCTGAGTGCAGCAGAGAAGGAAAGTCAGAATGTACCGAGATGGTTTCTGTCTTTTTATGGGCTTTATGGACAACAGGAAAAATATATAACACCAGTCATGTTCTATATGAAAATAATCAAGCAATAACAGCTTTTTTCAGGTTGCTGTCTCAGTTTCATCACTCATAACTTAAGACTTTTTATAGCATTGTGCCTTAATCATTTAATCAATTATGTGAACAGCCTTTTCCCCCTTTTTTCTCAAACTTCTCTTCTGTTGTCTGACTTTTACTGCACATTACCGCCACCAGCTGTCAACCTGTGGTATTGTGTGTAACAGAGATAGAAATGTGCACCACGTCACCTCTATGCTTCAGTGAAATATTGGAAAAACTCTGCAGTGTACCTTTAATTGTCATAAACAAGATTCCCTTTTCTGCCCTCAACTTCTCTGTTGAGCTGAAATGAGAAAAATAATTAGGGATATTTCATCTACCAGCTGGATTTTATTAGCAATACAGCCCCCATAAAATCATCCAACAAAATGCTAAGATATTAGCAGATAGAAATACTTAGGTCCAAGAGTGTGCATTGAATTTGATATTAACATGAATAACATATAAGATTTACAGTTGTATTACATGTATAAACATATCAGGAGTCAAACTCTTCAATCCAAATCTGTTCCTAATGTTGTATCAAAGGCAAACTAGAGTTTGTGATCATGTCCTGTGCACACCTCCCGAAACGTTTTCTAAACTATATATGCATAAATTAACTTTTTTTTTTTGCATCACAGAAGAGGTTTACATATACATGGCTATTAAAAATTAGCGAGTTGGATGTAAGGCAGCAATCAACCAACTCTACTGAGTCTACCTAGAGTAACTTGAGTTTAAATACGTCACTGGCTCCTAAAACAACAAATAACTGGAGGAAGAAAAAGGCCTACATGCCCGGCTATGTTCAAAAACGCTTGAAAAAATTAGCACCACTGATGAAGAACGTGAGGAAAGAAAGAAGGAGAGGAAACCAAATGTGATGGTGGGTGAGAAAAAGCTGACTTTATAAAGCAAGTGGATGTTGGCCATTTTACAGCTCTCATACAAAAGGCTTACAAAAACACCACAGACGCCAGACACACACACGCACGCACACACACACACACACACACACGCACGCACACGCACACACACACACAAACAAGTGTTCTCACACCAGCTGAAAGAGTGGATGACAAGGAGGTGACATGTGATGCGTGAATGAGAAATCAAAATATATCTTAAGGTGCTTCAACAATTGTTTTTTTGTCGTCAGTGTCCATCCTATGTGAAACACGTATAATGAGAAAAGAAAATAACATAATCACATTCACTGAGCATGACAACATACGATGGAAATTGCCAGTAATTCCTAATATAGTATATTACTACTTAACACAGTGACAACTGGGTTAAAATAAGCCACCAAAATCTGGTGGAAAAAAACTGCAGTTACATGACTGAAGTTTCTGATAAAATGCCGCCTCATCCTGCATCTGGCTTAAATAATTCAACATAAAACATCATGACAACCGGCATAATCATAGCCCGTCAACTCTAGTGTTACTGGCAATTATATTTTACTTGACAGTAAAAAAAAAACAACCCTTCAAATGTGTTGAACGTGTCATTTCCATCCCTTCTAAATCATCTTATAACACAGTTTGACCAGCACTTGTCCTCTAATAAATATAATACCTAAAAGGTCGGTGACCTCTTTGCATACACTTTCCAAACATGACCAATATACCCAGTAGCCCCACAGTCCTATTAACCTCTAGTGTGAAAAATCTGAAGTGAAATTTTGAGATAAAACAAAGATGAAATTGTGTTAAAGTTTTGTTAAAGTGCATCAATCCCAGTGTGAAGATGTTCATGAAGAAGAATTGTGTTTTCTAATCTTAAACTTTAGATCTATCAGGCTTAGACAGCGAGTACACCAGCGTCAATGATATTTTCTGCCACTTTTACATAATTTGAGATACTGATGTGTTTCTCGACAAATATATACCCAAATTCTTAAGAGTCGATCAATACCTCGGGTAACACGTAACATTGATACACGCACAGTCTTTTCTGTGGGACGTAACATCCTTTTACCTGAAATATCGGCTGCATGGCTGCAATCCCTTCAACACAATTCATATACAACAGACCTGCTGACAGAATACTGTTTTTACAACACTCTCTGCTCCGTCTTTGGGGACATTTGTAAATGAACAGTAAAATAAAATGTAACAGGTGTTTTTTTAAATGTGCGGAAATAAAAAAAATAAGGTGATTGTTGTGATGTTACTGCCCTTTAACAGAAAGAAACGCACCAGCGCGGTGCCGTTCTCTATCACTGAATGTTTGCAAAGGTTCCTTTGAAATCCTTCCATCACTGTGAAAAGTTAAAGGTCACTGACTGGAGCACAAAGTTTGGGTTCTCCATGATAGAAAAATAAGGATAAAAAGACAAGATTAAAAAAACAACATTATCTTTATAGAAGTCTTCCATTAAAGATGGCTAGTTAGAGCTAAATGTTCTGTCTGTGTGAAGCAGACAAGCCACACATACACGCAAACACATAAATGTGCGACACGTCTTGAGGGACGGCGTGAGCGTTGGGAGGTGGCGTCCTGCGGGTGCTGTGCTGAGGGCGATGGACGTGTCACAGAAGGGGGCGGGGCCAGGGGTGGAGGAGTCTGGAATCATCATTATAGCTGCTTTACGTAGTTTCCTGGGAAGGTTCCAAACAACTTGCTCCTCCGAGAGGTCCCTTCAAAAACAAAGAGCAATAAAGGGAAACGGTCAGTGTTTATAACTTGGCGGCAGCTCTCACTAATATTATTCCAGCTCACTGCAGTCTGGACATCAGCCAAACCTGGAGATCAAACTGAAAAACATCTTTAGAGGGCGAGGAATGTAAATATTACCATGACAAACATATTCTCACAGTCACTGACCTTCAACTGTGAGATTATAAATACAGTATGTGCTGGAATCACAGTGCCATCTAGTGGTCTCGTCCTAAATTGGACTGCATAGTGTTTGTTTTGGGCTGGTACTAGATATTAAAACTTGGATATACGGCATTTTCATTTGCTGGGCGGGGGAGGATATGGATGGAAACCTCACGACTGAACACAAATTAATTACTTGCCTTCCCCCTATTGTACTGCTCACTAGTTCTATCAAGTCCTCTACTGTATGTGTTTTTGTGTTTCGAGGTGAAGTGAAAAACCCAGAATTCTCCTTACCAACAAACCAGCCATCGTCGCACTTCTCCATCACATCCACAACGTCGCCCTCCTTCAGCTCCAGCTCATCCTCGTTGCGAGGCATGTAGTTGTACACGGCCTGGTACCTGTGTGTTCAAATTTTATGCCCAAAAAGAAAATGTATATTTAAGTGCACACATACTGTATACCTTGCTAAGCCTAAAGTTAAACACAAAGTGATCGTTTCTTGGGTAAATATGATTAAAAACAAATGTCACTTACGGGTCTCCTCCACCTTGAAGTGCATCCTGTACTAATCGCTGCAGGAAAGACAGAAACAGACAGACAGACAGACAGTTAAAATGTGGATATTATGAGGCTTTTGGGTTCAGGGTTTCTGGAGGTGGAAAGCAAAGACTTGTCTGCTGTTGTTGACAAATAAGGCAGGTTTTCATAATCAGAGATAAGACCATTTCCTTTAAAACGAATATAAAAAGGCAAAACCAAACAAACACTCAAGGCTTTGATTGAGCAGAAAGACTAGAAGGAAAATCACACTGCATATGAAAAACTGCAAACTGTACTGTACATGCTATAGGACATGTGGTGAATGATGTGTGTATTTCTAAAGATTTCCTTCCTGCACAGTCAGATCATGGTTGAATGAAGACATGCCCCCCTACCCTTCGACCTCTAATCGAGGACAGATGGGACCTGCGGGACAAGATGGGGCTACGAGGAGGTTTACCACCCACAAGTGGATCCTGCTTAACAGGCAGAAAGACCAGAAGGAACACAACAATAATCTACAACAATAACTGAGTCAGCAGGCTTCACTATGAGCTGAACACACAAGCACAGAGGCCAGTAACGTGCTGTGAAATGTCACCCAACATGCCGATTCCATTGCTAATCCACCTCAACATTGAGCAGTACAACCTACATGAGCAACACAGCAATTCAAGAATGTTCTCTGCTGTCCATACATCATCCCCAAAGCGCTTACTCCATAATAAACAATCTATGTTAGTTAGCCATGGCTGCAGCAAGCAAGTATTTTCCTCAGCTGTTAATCTTTTGATTCATGTTGATTAATCCTTTGGTTTATTTTAAATCCATTAATAGTGAAAAACGCCTATCACAATTTACAAGAGCCTGAAGTAACATCTTGAAATTGTTTTTAGTTAGTTTTACACCTACTGAGTTTACATTCTCAAAAATATTCTAGTTTTTGCCCTTTTAGAAAAGCTGGGCGTTGCAATATTTGTGCATATCCAAAAACCTGTTCACATCAAAGTCTTTTATGATGTTTAAAAATAGGTGTGATGCCTATTGATCTTCGATTACTTTCCTCGCCTCCTGGCGAGAATGAGACATGAGTCGAGGCAAAACCTATTGAACAAAATGTGCCGTCTGTCCTTCGGATCCGTCATTTTAAAGCAATGTCAACTAAATATGATGTGGCACAGCTGCATCATCCTAAATGTAACAGAACATTTGCTGTGCTCCCACCATGGCCTGTGTTTTCCAGCTTTGTGTCACAACTTCTTTTTGTCACGGCCGTGGAAAAGAATCCCACATAAGATACACCTGTGCATCCACCCTCAGCACCTCCAGCAAGCCTCCTCTCTCCTCAAAATGCATTTTAGGAATTGAGACATCCTTCAAAATGGCTGTTTGAGATCAATTTCCAGGTCAATGGCAGGAGGATGGGGGAGAGAGGAGACAAGGAAGCACACAATAGAGAAATGAGAAGAGCCCACGGGCTTTCATTTGTGCATGCATCACTACCCCGGCCTGATGGCCAGTCAGTTTGTGTATAGTGCATCCACAACACACACAGAGCTGACCGTAAACAGGCTAAAGGCGATGTGTCACAAAACTGTGGTGAAAACCCAAATTCAGCATATTCTAAATGCACAGATAGAATGCTCCTAAACCCCGGCAATTATCGAAATATCCCACATATAAGAAAATACTGCATTCAGAATAAGGCCTATTTCTAAATATCCAAAATGAATATCCTGTTTATCTGCATATCAAATTATGAATATTGTCATATTCTGAATAACCTAGTGTGCATGTAAATGTAGGCAGTTATATGAGGCAGAGAAAATGGTAACAGCATTTTTCCTGCATAGACAACATAAACAATTAATCGGATGAATCACAAAAATCACAAAATGTCGTCCATTAATATTCTGTCAGTTGATGAGTTGACACATTTTTTTCAAGCACAGTTTCAGCTGCACTAACATCAATGACACTAAAGTTAGAGATGAGTATTAACATATGAGCTCTTGTCAGAACCCTTAGCACCACAAACACGGTCTAAATCAATGCCATCATCTCCACAGTGCAGCTTTACCTTCACCTTGGGAGACCTACGTCCTGGATGGGGTACAATGTGGGGAGTGGGGGGAGAGCGTGGAGTGGTGAGGGGAGGAGAGACAGGTTTAGGGGAAGACAAGGCAAGAGGGGAAACAGTCACCTCTGAGTCGGGGCGTGATGTGACCGGATGAGAGAGACAGGGAGAGGCAGAGACAAAGCGCTGTGAGGGAACATTTGGAGATGGGTGAGAGGAGTGCAGGGGAGGAGGTGAGACAGGTGGAGAGGGAGAGACTGGAGGGAGTGGTGACGTCATGAGGCGAGGAAGGGATGGGGGCCGAGGGGAGACAGGGGGAGAGCGAGGGATGATGTTATAATCCTGCTGTTGTGACTGCGAGAAAGAAGGCTGAGAGGGAGTGAAAGAGGAAGTAGAAGATGACGAAGGAGGGGGAGGTAAGGAGGTCAGAGGAGGTGGTATGGAGGGCGAGGGGAGGCCGGGGGGAGGAAGCTGTGTCAGAGTGGAAGGAGAGACGTCAGCCTATGGAGGTAATGACACACATATCAATTATGAAGTTGAATCTCTGAGGCAAAATGCTGATTCTGATGGATGTATTTCTCAGAGCCGCGGAAGAGACATGGAGGAAAATATTTTACATCAAAGCTTTTTTCTTCTTCTTCTAAATACCTACTTCTGAGTGTAACTCTCAGACAATTTTAGCATTATAAAAAGAAACGTTCTGCTTATGTCCCACCACGATAAATCAACAAGTAAACTAGGACGCGCACCTCAGCTGTTTGGTTATTTAACACATAACACACTTCTCTGTTAATACATTCAGGCTTACCAAAATTGCTAAGTAACACAAGGACACTGAACATCAAACTTTTTAAAAGAGAATAAAGAAGTGGGTCTGTTTTCTTAGATTTAAAATATATCCCTCCATCTCAATTCCAGGGGCGCTGTAGTGTTTGCAAACTCAAGATGCAGCTCACACCATGCTCTACCTGTGGACTGAGTCTCTCATTTAAACCTTTAATGTCCTCCTCTTTGTCCTCTCTAGTTTCTTCCTCTTCCTCAATGAACAACTCAGTGAATCCCCTTCCTTTCACGGATGGTGGTCTCTGAGACTCGACGGGTGGCTCACTCAAAGTGTTTGACCGCCCTTCCCATGTGATGGAAAGAGGCTCCATCGTCACAGGCTTGTGAAACAGCACCTCTAACCGAACACCGCCTGCCGGGTCGCTGGCTGGAGACAATTCTGTGGGTTTCACTGCTGGCTGATGGGATTTCTCTGATTTTAGCTTAAACCTGCACTGTGATTCATCGGTTGGTTTAACTGGTGGGAATTCTACCGGAGATAATCTTGAAAAGTCATCTGTTCCGGTGCAATCATCCAGGATCATGGACAACAGCTCATCATAAGGGTCTTTTACATGCAGCTCAATATCATGGATTCTGCTGCTTTTGTTTTCTTGCACATTTAACTTGTGCTGCAGAGGAACGTGTGTGGGTGATTTGATTGGCTCTGGCACTGTGCAGTACAAGACCTCTGGCTTACAAACACGTGAAGTTTGGGCTTTTCCTTTGCCAGTGTCATACTGCAGTGAGGAGTCTGGCACTGGAGAACGAAATGAGGAATGAGGAAGTGGAAGAGGAAGAGGAAGAGGAGGAGGAGGAAGAGGAGGAGGAGGAGGAGGAGGAGGAGGAGGAGGAGGAGGAGGAGGAGGAGGCAGAGAGAAAGGCAGGGTAGCTGGGGTGTGACCTAAACCCTGTCTCCCTTCTTTATAAGGAGGAGTTCTGGTATACGTCTGGCCCGGCAGGGCAAAGCCTTTATATGAGGGCACAGGTGAGGATGCCTTAGGCTCCTGAGCCTTTAGGAAAGGTGCAAGGTCAGTGGGGAGAGGTGGTGGTGTGGGAGGAACTGGGGTGGTTGTGAGGGAGCGAGCTGGAGTAGAAGCTGATGAGTCCAGTGTGAGGGACAGCCACTCATTGGTGATAGCTTGCAGGTCAAGCCTTCTCAGCGGAAGGTGAGGGGAGGGGAGGTCACGAGTTGTGGAGGATGGGGGTAGATGGTAGAAGGGCTCCATGAAGGTAAAGTGAAAAAGAAGGAATAATGTAATTTATAAAAGAGGAAGAGAAAGTCAAGTATTTTGTGTGTTTAATGTCATCTGAGGGCTAAACAGAGCTTAAAAGCTGTAATGTACTCCATTATGCAGATGATGTGTTTACTTATTTAGTTAAATATTCACATTGGCATTTATGATGTGGTCAACCACTAACCCTGCTGTAAACAACTATAAACAAATAATCCCAAATTAATAAATCAGTCAATTTACTAATAAAGCAGCTCCAAGTACTTTAATTCCTTCAATTTTAAAACAAATTGCTGCTTTTTGACCTTTTTGATAATGTGTGTAGTGGTTCCCCTACCTTGATGGGTGTAGAGCTCGGTGTCCTGTTGCCAGGGTAACCATGTGGGTCTATATGGTGGGTGGAGCTCTTGGACGGGGAGCGCTTGACGATGTCAACGTATGACACAGGAAAGATGCCCTGTTTGGTTGTGTCTGGGATTTTCCCCTCATACCAGTTCTGGTCCACCTGCCTTAACACAATCACTCTCTCGCCCTACAGACACGCAACACACCCAAAATAAACACATGATTTTTAACTGCAATACAGCACTGTTAAAACAATCAAAGTCCAAAGTTCTGACCATTACGCTTGCCTGCTGTTGTTGACTCTCTCAGGTCATGTTTATTTTGTCATTTTTACATGATTTTTGCGCTTTAACCATGGCTAAGTATGTCACGTCGCTAACGTTTTGTTCTGTTGTTTGACTGTTTCACATGTTTATTTAGAAAATTGACCAAAACCTCTATTCCATTTCTTTGTTTGACTTCTTGCCTGGCTTGATCTGCTCTGTGCAGTTTGCCGTGGCTGCTGTCCGCTTCCATCAAAAAATAGACTTGGCGAGTAATCTCAACAGAGCAAAGAGCAGAGACACCTCTGGGACACTTCTCAAACGTGCCATGGCAAAACTGGTGGAAACCACAAGCACTATATAGAACAACTGCCGTAAGCCATAATCACATTAAAACTAAATCTGGATGATGACTCCTTTCTCTATAATTTCAGAAATTGTTGCATCTTTTAAGTTAATACAATAACTTCAAAGACTAATTAATACATTCCAAATAGTATAGGTCAGGAAATCCAAGGTTTCTTCATAATTATAAACCATTGTAAACCATTATTTCACATTTTTTATGACACAAAAATACTACCTTTCTAAGAGACAGCTCCACATTAGTATCTGCATTGAAGTTGTAGCGAGCGACTGCCTCTCCGATCTCTCTGACATGTGCTGGTGGAGGTGGACGAATGGGCTGCTGCTTCTCTGTGGACGGCATCCTCTGTTTGTGTTGTTGAAGAAGAGAAAAAACAGTAAGACCAACTAGGGCAGAAAAAGATGCATATCTACAGGACTCGCAGAGTTTTTCAGTCGCAAACTTACTTCTACATATGACATGGGGAATATTCCAACCCGTCCGCGGTGCTCCCCTTCATACCAGTTGTTGTCTATCTGTCGGATGATGTTCACTGAATCGCCCTTCTTAAATGTCAGCTCCCTGCAACATGTTCATGTCAAAAAAAGTGCCAGCACTGACCACCTCAACCATTCATTCATTTAAACAGCAGCAGCTACAGAACTTCAGCCACAGAAGCAGGATGAAATAAGATAAAGCACAATAGAAATCAGCTTTTTCATGCTTAAATTTAAAAACCAATAAATCAGTTAAATCCAGGTGTGGTGGTAAAATGTGACAATGACAATATCTTTGAAAGAAAATAAACTTTATGCAAGAAATGCTTAAGAATCTGAAGAATGCAATGAGTCGAGATGCGCCGAAATGCAGTTAGGCATTCATGCGTTAAAGCTTGGCTTCCTTCAGCGTGCGTTGTGCATTTACTGTACTCACTTAGCTGTCTGTGCCTTAAAATCATAAATGGCTCTTGCGGGCTGTTTCTGATGGAGGAGAGAGAACAGAATAAGTTGTGTCATCTGTTTATGGGAGACCTAAGAGATGGGAGTGAGAAAAAGAAAGCCGGCAAAACATAAAATATAGCTTTTTAATTTTTGTGAGAAATGTACATGTGCTGTGGTATCATCAAGCTGAACCAATCAACCACTTGTCACACATTATGAAGGTGTATTTAAGGTGTATTTCTCAATTATCTTTGAATTGATTTAGTGCTACTACAGAAGTGCACACTGCTGTTGAGAACACTAGCAACCAGTTTCAATGTTGTACCTCTCTGTCAGGAACAGATCTTCTACTCTGGGGTGTGAGGCGTCCATCCATGCTGGAATAACACCTGGAGACATCCTGGTCTGTGTTTAGCAGAGACACATGAACATGTCACAGGAGTTACCACGGCAACAACTATCACAACACATGCATGCTCACAATACAAAAATGTGCTTCGGGAAAATAAAACAAATGGTACAGACATGATGTCATTCCAACAGGTAAATAAGGGAATGAAGGCTTGGAGTCAAAAACAGGTGTGTTTTATTTCCATTTTTGAAAGGGTAAAACATGGTGAAAGTGGTTCTCACAATGTGACACATGAAACCCTACAAAAAAGCTGAAACACAAAATGAAACAAGGGGAATACAGCCCAAAGGTATGATAAAACCATTAACGAACATGGACATACAAGCAAATGGCTTGAGGGAAGGAACGAAAAAGGGATAAATATTTTTTTTCATCAATCTACAAAAACAGACAAATAATACAACAAAAACAATAATTAAATTAAAAACAAACAGGGATATTTACATATATTTAATCCAACCAGAGTAATATACTGTAAATCCTCAATTATTTTGGTAAATTCATTTGAGACACCTGCCCACCGAGGATAAAACATGTCCAAAAGACGTAAATTTGAAGTCTGTGAAGTCAGGTGGATTCCAACCCTGAGCCTCAACCTCAGTAGCCTGCATAAGGCATGCACTTTAGGAGATGACCCATTTATCAGCTTTATTGAATACTATGTTTTTGTCATCCAAACGTGAAACATTAATCTACTCGATGAAGGTTGGATAACAAAAATGTAAGTATTCAATAATACTGTCAAATTATTTGACTGCAAAACTTCAGATTAATAGCCATACAGCAGGTCAAGTGGCATAATGCCCCCAATTTAGTAGCAGACCTTTAATGTGAAAAATCCTTAGTGTTATAGTTTCACTGTTAACTGTGTACCACAGCATTAAAGAATCGTCATTACTCGAATACCAGGTTTTACTTGAGAGTTTACAGCAAACAGGTGTCAAATAAATATATAAAAAAGAACAGTAATGAATGCATTGGCTGACCAATGAGGGGAAAGGGCAACAAGACCAAACGATACTGAAAGAGACACTGAGGTAAATGTATGTGGATTCATTTGGAGTGGATATGCATGCATGTGTCTATGTTTATGTAGAAAAAACTATACGTAGGTGGCTATGTGAAAAAGTGCACATGAGCATATTTGAGGTGTGATGCGTGTATTATCTCCACCTGAATAACAGAGACCATTTCCATTGCCCTGCTCCTCGCCATATTCATTATTGTTTGAGGTGTCTGAGTGGCGTCCGTAACAGGCACTGATTGGTGACTGTAGCCGTGGTGACTGTAACTGTGGTGTTGAGGGATCCCCTCTATATGAGGCATACCCAGTGGGACTCCCATCTGGGTACAAAGATGCAGACGAGTGACCCCCCTGCAGACAACCCCTTCTCCCACGCAATGAGGAGCTTCGTTCAGGCACATTTGGGAGCAGTTCGGCCAATATTCTTCTCAGGATGCTGTCATCAGGTGCCCTACTTCCTCTGTGGCCTCTCTCTGCTTGGATGTGCTCATATATGTCTCTCAAGGCTGCATCTAGTGCTTCATAAATGGCCTGTTTGGACTTGGGTCTGCTACCTCGATCTCCATCACTCCTTCTTCTGGAGGTAGGTGGTGAGCCCTTTTTCCTGCGGAAAGGCACTGGGCTGACCAGAAAGGCCAGCTTGGACATCGCTTGCTGGGACTGTGAGCTCTGGATTTGGGAATGGCTGCTGTGGTTCTGCTGTGAAGGTCTCTGGCGTTCCTGGCGTGCTCGTTCTCTCTCGTGGCGAAGCATTGTTGTAAAACGGGTATAAGAGGCTGGGCAGCGGCCTTTGCAGGTGCTGATGAGGTGGCGGTGTTGGTAGCCTTGACTCTGGCCTATACTTTGGTGACCAGGGTGGTGGTGGTGATGGTGGTGGTGATGACGGAGGTGGTGATGGTGGTGGATGCTGGAAGAGCCATACAAGCTCTCAGAAGAGGTTAGTGAGCAATGGTCAAAGTCACTCTCACTGCAAAATGAGGAGCCCTCCACCTGGATAAAATCACTGAGGTCTGACGCAATAGCGTCTTGTTCACTGTCAGAGTAGTCTGGGTTGGCTTGAGAGTTTCGGGGGACCGAGGGAGCAGGAAAGGACCGCCCACGACTGGGCTCGGGTCCAACCCGAGGCTGGCCTTCAGGTGGGCTACGAGGTTGATGCAAGTGATCCATGGTGTGGGGTACTGTTCCAATGTTGCCGTTGTTATCTTCTTCTAGTAAAGACTCTATGGAAAAACGGCGTTTAGGAAAACTGGGTGTGCAACCACCACCACTACTGGCTCGAGATGATGAGCCACCTGGTGTGGTAGTGCCTGAAGGCAACTCACCGTCTTCCAAGTTAGGCATGGATTTGGACTTCTTAATAAGGCGCTCATATTCAGAAATGCGGTTTGGCACCATATCACGTGGCACTTCCACGCCCCAAGAGGGTGTCCAAGGAGAGAGGCGATGCCGATGCAGGTGAGGCTGGCGTTCTAGGTCCAGGATGCGAGCACGGACAGAGCGGATGACTTCAGATGGAATCAGCTGAGCTCTGTCAATCTGGTGCATCTTACGATAGAGCTGGAGAAAGCCCGGTGAATCATGTGCCCGTCGCCGGTGGGGGCGAGGCAATGAGCACGTGGAAGTGGAGCCAGTTGAACCTGAGGGATTCCCATCACAGACCAGTGACCCAGCACTTTCTGAGCGTGTGGCGTTGCGTCTGGCTGAGCCAGAATGCCCATCGTTAAGTAAGTCATCACAGCTACGTGATTTGAGCTTGCCAGGGGAGCGCGGTACCTCCTCCGCACTGCTCCATGTCTCAGGATTCCGCCGTTTTTTCTGCCAAGTGTTCTTACAATAGACAGACTGCTTGGAGGAAGAGCTGCCTTCCTGGCTGCCATCCTCCTGGCAATGGTCAGGGTCAGAGGGGACAGGGGGCAGACAGGGTCCCTGATAAGGCCCTGGGGAGGTCAGACTGTTTGAATACATGTTGCATGCGTCCCCACCTTTCAGATGTCCAATAAAGAGCAGCGTGGTGAAAAAGAAGAAGGAGGAAAGCATGTTAAGCAGTAATACCCAGCAAAAAGGTGGAAGAGCTGGGGAGAGGAAGAAAAATTAGCAGAGAAAAGAGGGCAGGGAAAAAGATGATTCGATGCATTTTCTTCAGACTTCGACCAATGCCAATCGGGGACACTTAAGACAGGACACCAAGACAGACTAACTTTGTATCGAGGAAACGCAACAAATATTATTTGATTTTCTGGCGATGTGGCAAGTACAGTACACACATATGATAATCTGGGGAAAAGCAGGGAATAGAGAAACAGAGAGAGAAAAGAATATCGAGTGAAAAGTAGAGGACGTTATACGAATGTATGTATGTATGTATGTGTGTACCTTTGGCTCTGGAGGGTGAGGATGGTGAGGAACGAATCACAGGTTTCTTTAGGCTGCTGCTGGGTCTGTAGGCATCCACTGGTTTAGGGGAAGTTACAGCTCTGTTCTGAGACTGAGCATTCACTTGGGAACTTGATGGCTCAGACTTCCTTCTCTTCCTGTAGTCGCTGGCAGCACTGCAACACAGTCAGACATCAATGACAACTGCTTTCAGAAAACTATGCACTGATGAATGTAGTTAACAACAGGGCAATTGAATTTGAGTGTCTTGTGGGTATGTTCCATTACAATTTATTTCCTGTAACGTCAAATCCAGTATAGACCAAATATAATAAAAAGTGACAAAGGGAATGGTGTTTCACATCTTTAATCGACTCTCTGAATGGAGTGAAAACACTATGAAACACTTAGCCTAAGTGGTTTAGAAAAGAGGTAGAGATAAATATACATTTATTGCTACTGTAAGGCAGAAATGTCTTTTCCAATTTTGAGGATTTTTCATGTCTAACCTATACTGAAGTTTTTTATAGTCATATAGTCGTTGGCATTAGTAATGCATTTTTAAGAATAGCCAAGCTCACCTAACTATAAATTAGGCCATTATGTTTGTGTCTAAAAGAGAGACAACAGAGTTACGGTAACTTCTCTCATTCAAGATGCCTATAAAGTAATGGGCTTCCTATTCAGAAGAAACCCACTCCATGTCACTTAAAAGAATTACATGGCCTATTCATCACATCCCATTTCTGCCCTTTCTGTTCAGCGAGGAGAATGCGACTGAATAAGCAGGCCACTGGTGAAAAGGACTACGACGAGGGGAGGAAGAGAGGGGGTTGAGGCAAGGAGAGGAGGTGAAGGGCAGAATCAATAGGTTTGCTGGGTTAATTTATTCTGGCTCAGTTAGAGGGAGGGAGATGCAAAGCACCCTGCCTTCAGTGACAAAGGCAAATAAAGACCAACAATAAACCTTGCAAATCATCCTTCAAAGAAGGCACAGAGGCTATTTGCACCAAAGCCGAGGCAAGAAAGAGCAGTTTTGATTCCGTGCTGAATCACAACAAGAGCCACTGCTGTTGAAAGGATGGGGGAGAGGGAAGGGGTTGATACAGAGGAAAATAAAAGAAACAGAGTTTACCTCGCAGGTCTCTCCGGAGCCTTGTCAGCAGGAGCGATGTGCAGGGATGTCTGAAATAGGGCAGACAACAAAAGGGAAAAGTGAGCTCCGCAAGAACAAAGACTCGAAGCAGAGCAGCTCACAATGCACAGCTTGCATGCGGTTGTTGCTGTGCCACGCTTAAATCGCTCCCCCAGTTTAAGGTGCGATGGATGCTGGTTCCACATAGCACACCTGACTGAGAAGCGGCATACCGGTGTAAGTGACGAAGATAAATCTCTGCTCTCTCTTGGGCTTCTCTGGAGGATGATGGCAAAGGTGATCTAGCAAAGGATGTTCTGAGCTGAGCTCAGGGGGCAAATGTTACCCTGCAAAACCTGGCATGGATCAGCTGGAATGGGTCTTGGTGGTAAAAAGGGTTGATACACTATCATAGCCTCTGCAAGTCCCTTCAAGGAGAGGCTAAAGCATAAATTGCAATCACATGATCATTTTGGAAACATAGAAACATGATTTTAGTGAGATAAATGAACTTGTTTTTTAGTGAATTTTACTTCCATTCCATTGGCAGACTTGGAAACAACAAGCAAGAAACACCTTGTATTCACTGCTGTTTATTAACCAATTTTTGTTGTGGCATTTTTTCCAGTGTATACCAGTGCTTGTGGAAATGTTTTTTTGGAGATCAGTTCTCTTCAATAACATTGTCTCCTAACCTTAAAGATTGCTTAAATTGTATATATTAAGCATTTATCTAGTCAAATATCCAATGGAGAAAGAAAAACAATTGACTTATGTCTACTACAGTCGGAGACCACTACACCGTGTTCCTCCCTTTCAGAGGAGAAAGATGTTCCAATAAAATAAAACCAGTGTATGCAGTATAACCAGCAGAATTTCATACAATTCCAAGCAATAAGTGAATAGCATTATAAAGATACAAGTTCAACAGTCTTGAAAAAGCAACATCATACTCATTTTGCAGTGGATGGATGGATGGACACTGAAATGCTGCTTCCCTACATTAGACTCATTTTAAGCAATTATATCTTATATTTTACTTCACAACATATATTTGATTCCTGTGATTGGTTAAAAATTGTGAGATTAACAACAATACTGGAACACTCATGAATGTGAGATTACCTCAATGCGCTGGCGAGCGGAGATGTCTGGATTATAATCCAGCCGTTTTTTAGGAGGCTTGAGCCCCAAGCAGCAGCAGTAGTGAGCAGGAGGAGGAATAGAAGGAAGGTGAAAATGAGGTGAAGGAGGAGAAGCAGTGGTGACATCATGGGGAGAAACCAAAAAACAAGAAACATGTGGAGAGAGTGACACCCGTTAGAGAATCTGAGTAACCAGAGATGGACTAGTTCACATACGTTGCCCATGTGCTTTACATGTACAACGCATACATGTGCACACACTCCACACACTTTTACATACAAATACACACACACCTACATATAATACATGTTTGTTTATAAGCACATTCTGTTGAGGCTTTATTCCGATACGAATCTCAGAATAACAACAATTTAACTACAGTATGCCAATGCTACCAACCTTTATATCACAAACACACACAGAAATGTGCCCATGTATCACAAACACATGCAGAGTGTGAGAGCAAGCTGTGAAGCAGAAGGCAGAGTGAAGCACAAGCTGCAGTGTTGTGTTTATTTGAGTGCAAAGAATTGTACGATCAAATCCTGTGATTCAGTGCTCGTTTACAAGTGCAGATAAACTCGTGTTCACTCAGTCGGTAAAAGCTTCCCGATACTTCTTGTGTCACCTCAATAAACACTCACAAACACTGAACATACTGTGAGATTGTGTCCCAGCTGGACCAGTCAGTACATGTAGGAAAACCACCTACACTCTACGGGCTTATTCAGTGATGTGAAACATTCAAAATATTGCAGGTAGAAATCTCAACTAACAGGCCAACATGACTGTGGGAAGTCATGACAGTTCCAGATGTGATATTTTCACCTGAACATTTCGAATAAGCCCAACAAATCATAAGCTGATGTCATGGTGACATGGACAGAGGCATGTCCTCATGACACGGTAAATCAGTCATTGGGGTAATTTGATCCCCGATCTGTGGCTAGAGGCAATCCCTGCCCTGAGCCACCAGGATGTAGTTACCACCGACATCCAGCAGAGGGCACTAAAGTATATGGCTTGAAGATATGAGGAGAATTCCTCCACCAAGAGTGGAGAAATGAATTAATGATAAATTAATACAGACATCAAGTCTGTGTGTTATTTTATCATTAATTCATTTCTGCCAGTATTTTTGTTTTCATTAGGCTGATTGATGCACATTTTAGCATGTGCGACAGATGAAGAAACTGTGCAGACTCAGTGTTGTGATATATTGATTGACTGATCTGTGCCGTTTGACCAGGTCATCTAAAGCATTGGGGGCATCTTAAGAAAATCGGTCTTTTGACCGATTTTCTTGCTTATTTTTGGACAAGATGCAATAAAAAAACCAACTGAAATAACAATTTCAATACATGAAGGTTTGTGTGTGGACATTTCAGTGCCTGCTAGCCACCAGACCAAAAAACCCAGCAACGCAGAGACATAACACAGCCCGTCACAGGGGTGGGGGGAACGTGGGGGGGTCACAGCACCCAACAACTACCACATGCCCATACAACTAGCCCCACCCAGTCTATTGGTGTACACATAAAAAAAACATGGGTGGGGTGGAGAGAGTGGGTGTATGCCTATGGCAGGGTTGTGGTTCAGGGAGCAGCTACGGCCCTGACTTACCGGCCGCCCAAACTCCAGCTCGGAAAAGAACTTATACCAAGGCTCGTTCTCTAAATCTATGTCATCATAGGTCTGGAAAAGCATGACAGTGACAGAGAGAGGAGGTAGAAAAGAGACAGAAGAAAGGAAGTGTGGAAAGAAGTGACACACAAAGAGAGACATGGACCTCATGGTTAGGAATGGGCCAAGGTGGCGCAGGGAGATGGGCACAGGATGAACCAGGATGAAGATATAGACTGGCTCATGGGGACGAAGAAGTGATGCAAAAACCCATTTCTTACAGACAACTGCTGCTATGAAATTGTGCTTCACCACTTTAACTGGTTTGACAGTTATTCCAAAACATTACGGCACTAATTTTATTTGTCAGATAGCATATAATAGTGCTTTACTAATAGACAGTTATTAAACTTGTATATACTAAATCATCTAACATGCACAGTCCAACACTTGTCACCGTTAGGGACTGAAGAGGCACCTCAGGCCTTTGGAATAGATATTCATTGGATTCATACACATAAATTAACAGGGATGTAAATCCGATGACAGAATCACATTATCACTGCCTTATTCTGAGCCATAGCACAGGTGGACAGATAATGAAAATCAGCATGCTTCTTCGAGCATTACATATCAAACAGCCAACATCATTATCCACACCTTTGTGCGGGCTCAGTGGATGGGACACTAAAATTCTCACCAGGAGAACTTGTTACATTTAAGAGGAAGAGAAAAGAGCACACACTCAACAATATGATTCTAATATTGTCAAACACTTTCATCGTTGTTACCTGAAATACCTGATCAGAGTTAATGTACGATGAGTCTTGTGCTATTATTTTTTGTTCTGGCCGAACAGATAATATTTCTAAATTTCCAAAAGTTATTCCAAAAATACATTTTTACATTTCCTTATTAATCCTAGGTGTGTGTCTTACTACATTACTTTCTGTTACTTTTAATGTCTTACGTAAACCAGTGTGAATTGCTCAGTTGTCCAAAGGTGCTATAAAAACAATCCATTCACCCCTGTAATCATCCCCAACAGCACCCAACATGTTTAATAATGGAGTTGTTTTAAAGTCAGATTTCAATAAGAGTTCAGAACTGACATGTCTCTTTCATTTTACAGTATGTCAGCTGCCACGCAATGTTCAAATACTGTCTAACATTCACTCATTTCCATTTATGTAATGCCTGTGTCATGTGATTGTACTGTATGTAGGCATGTTGTGTTGGAATTTCTTAGATGTTTTCTTTGATATTTTAGTTTTGGCCTTTATTCTCCTTCTCCCCTCAAGAGGCTTTGACTTTTTGCCAGGCTGTCACTGTATACTGTGAATTTGTTTTCAATGACCTACCAAAATAAATGAAAAAAGAAAAAAGAAAATGCCTGGCATGGAAATGACGGACATGTTGCCTTTAGGATGCAAAATGTAATCTCTGCTGATGTCACACGATGGACTATTAGACCCAGCTCTTCCTCTGTATGGCAGATACATACATCCCAGCTGACAGTTCTTTGCAGGTGGGTGGATTTGATTTGAATATGTATGAATTTACACTAAAAAAAAGTAGACAGATAAACCAGTACAATATTTTCTGCCGTGTATCAATTAATCATCTATGTTAATCTATGTTTAAACTACAACAAGAAAAGCTTTCTTTCTACTTGTTTCCATTTACACACTTCACCATGTACTACAATGAAGAGGCTTATTCATTTTTGAAGCTTTACTGTTGTTTTAAACCTGTAGAGATGATGCAGCGCTGGTTTACTACACTGTCTGCTCTTTCTAACCCCGTTCCCACATGGTATTGGAGTTTTCACGCCAACTGAAACACTGCCAGGAGATGTTTTGTAGGTGTTGTGGTGTGACATGTCTCCTGCTGAAAAGAGAATTCGGCTTTGAGACAAATGAGTCATCCTGTTAAAAAGTTAAACCTAGAGCGCAGACTGACGATCACGCTAGCACTGTAGATGCACACACAAAAGAAAAAGAGAAACAATTAAACAAATAGAGTGCTGGGTAAAACACTGCTGTTTACTGTGGCTCATAATTACCCAAATGGACGTCTAACAACTCAAGATGAAGATTTTTTTGGGTTACATTTCTTTCCTTGAAGAGCGGAAAAAAAAATAATCAAAAAGAACATTAATAAAGAGTCTCAGACAGCAGATTAGCCAGCGTGGGTTCACATCTACTTTCTCCGATGTTCTCCTTTTATTGCTACATCAGGAACTGACTCATGCATTATTGCCGCCCTAGGAGAGCTCTCTCCCTCTCTGCAGTCATTACAATAAACCTTGACAAAAACCCCCTCCTTTCAATCTTTCCCCACATGACTGACTCTACTTCTATAACACACTCTCCACTATCTTGTCCTTATCTCACATACATCATGTCTATTATTTTTTGCCCTCCTTCTACACAGTAATTATCTCTGCTGTCTGCTTTGTCATTCACCCCACACAGAGCGAACAGCCAACACAGCCACTAAAGGATGCAGCGCTGGAAACCTTCGCTTTTAAAACGCCCACACTGTGTTTTGTGGAAAGAAGTCCAAGCAAAAACCCTTATTATGAAAATACACTGTCAACACAGTAATGTAAGAAAGCCTAGCAAATAGAAAAAGTAAATGTGCTCAATTTTTAAAATTTGTTTTGTTTTGTTCTGTAGCTCTATCTCTGCATCATGTTTACATCTTATTGCTTCATGTTTGGTAGTTTTTCTCTTCAGAAATGGACTTTTAGCTCCAAAGTGAAGCAGCGCAGCAACGGAACAAATCTTTCACTAAACAATAACAAGATTAACTACAATAATAGAAACAGAAATTTCTACAGTAAAATAAATTATCTTCCAAGATGTTGGGGCCAAGAAAGTGAGTACCACGTCTTCTTAATGTTATGAAGAATAAACTTCACAGGCCTCACAGGTTAAATATGAAAACATTTTCAAAATATACTCACCGGTCTTTCTTGTTCCAAAATAGAGGACTTCCCAGGCTCATACTCAAAAATACTCTTGGGCTCTGCGCGGTACTTTCGTGTGTCCACTTTTCTGTTGGGGGGTCCCCATTCATTCCTGGTGAGTAAAGCATTTTTTAAACAAAAAAAAACTAAATATATTGAACCAACAAATTTCTAAATGTACAAACATGAATAAATGCTAAATATGTCACAACTACAACTATGCTCAAAAGTACTTTCAGTGTCTCTCTGACAACTATCAACCTGCTTTAAAGAGCTGAAGTAGAAGACACAAGCCAAGACTTTCGGCATGAATGATCAAGCTGTTATGATTTACATTTTACATAGATTTAATTAGGATCATGTAAACAACCATCTCCTGCAGCCAGTTGAAAGCTGCCAGCAGAAGGTCAGTTTTCTTAATGTAATCTATGGTGTGTAAATTTTATGCGAGCAATAAAAGTTAATTTGAAAGATAAATATAAGATGCAATCAATCCCATTCATGAGGTCTTTCAATATTGACAGGGTGCCAGTATTGCATAACTAATGAGGTGTAATAAAGTATATAAAAAAAGAAAAAACAAAGCTCCTCTTACGAATCAGGCGAGTCTTTCTCGCGGTCACTGTCTCTCGCCCTCAGCTGGAGCAGAGATGACATGGGTGGAGGCGGTGGGGGTACAGGGGATGGTGAAGGCTCCCGAGGCCCCAGATGCCCACAGTTGTCCGAGGGGCTTTTGGTGAGAGGCCTGTACGTATGTGTCCGGGGAGCAGGGTGGGCCATCGTGGGGTTTGATGACTGCAGACTGTAGTCATCTGTTAGGAACAGGACAGAGGAGGAAGAAGTGATGAAGCAGAGCAAGCCAGACAGGAGGAGACAAATGGGTTGGGAAGAAATTACTTATTGTAAAACACACATAAAAACATCTCTCACCACTGTTTATGACAGCATATGTTGCATTGTATGTGTCAGAATAGTCGTCATCTGTAGAGAAAGGCACAAAGAGTGATTGGGAAACAAATGTACATAACGTATTCATAGCACAGAGGGTACAAATGTGTAGTCTCCACTCTGGGGAGAACAGCACCTTCAGTCAGCGTGAATACAGTCAGTTAAGTCATTTCCAATAGTGACCAACTTTTCACAGCGGGGTAGAAGGACCAAAACCACCCAAGCAGCATAAACTACTGCTCTGTTCGACCACAAGCTCAGCGTGTTTCAAACAATTGATTTTTCCAATACAGCCTCATGTTATAGAAACAAGCAAACATACTGCCATTATTTTGATGTTGTTCAACTGCGATAAGATTTACTATAAGTAGGAGCAATTTTGTTAATATTTTGATTAACTGTGCGGCCTTATTTTCCAATTTGTCCTTTGCTGAGTTACTCGAAGGACAATAGCAGCCCACAGAAGCAGCATATCTGCCATAATTAGATGTAACTTTGAGTATTTGATTCAGTCCAAATTCAAAGCTGCCTTTTTCTGAAAAAGAAAACTAAACATTTTCTCAACACTTTTGCTGGGAGTTCCTGGAATACTATTATATAAATTCAAGTGAATTTGTGAATATGTGAATATTCTCCATGGGAACTCTCCAAGATGCATCATAAAGATGTTTGTCAGGCACACCGAATGAAAAATTGCGTGTCAATGCGTGTGTGTGGCACAGTAGAAGAAGCCTGAGCAGTTATGAACAAACAAGCCTTGTACTGACTGTGCAAGCCTGTCAAGCCCACAAAATTAGAGCACATTTCCCAGGACAGCTCAGTGTCTATTAGAGGTTTCTCTCAATTTCTCCGCCTCCGACTCTCTCGCTCTCATCTAATGAGTTCTGGCTGAGAGCTGCTCTGGCACTTTTGGTTTAACAAGAACCGACATGCAAAGAAAAAGATTACAAACATGCGTGTATGCATGACCAATTCTGAAAAGTGTCTAATGATCAAAACATCAGATAACGGGACATTTCTGCTGTTATGTGTGATTCAGTACAGACATACCTGCTTTGTGAACCTTGTGGATCTGTTTGAACATAGTTTTGTACCAATCCTTAGGCCGATCCACCGTCTGTGAAGAGAGACATAACCATAAAGATTAACGTGCCGTGAAATACAACATAAATTGGATAGCTAAGGTTAAAAAGAGGGTTCCCACCATTTTATAGAACATTTGTGAATAGAGAAAAATAACGCAATCTGCTTCTCTAGATATTCATTTCACTAACAGAGAATTTAACTTATGGTGAAATACATGAATATATTATTTAGAAGATACATTTATCACATTTGTAGGCACTCTCCATAACTTGCCTTTAGGAAATGTTTGAAACATTTACATACATTTATCCAATCAAATGTGACGAGCTCACCCCCCTCAGAGAAAAACACACTCAAGTGTCCAGCTGGTTGGTTGTAGAAGCTAACAGTGCAATATCATAGTAGGATTTGTGTTTGGATATCGGCTGACAAGATGTTTGTTTAAGGGAGGTGCATATAAGGAAGGCAAGCACAGCAGGCTCTGCTTTATTTCATAAACTGATTAAGATTGATTGTTGTGTGCTGTACATTCACGGAAGAAACTCCCATGTGTCCAATATCTAATATTAGGCCGATGTCTCTTGTGGATTAGCCATGGAAAATAAGAAACATGCAAGTTTCCCTTTTGTGTCAAGCAGCAAAAAAATGTAGCATGATGAGTTCGAGTTAATTAGCCCTACTCGACAATGCACATCCCGTGATGTGACTATTTTGAATGCATATTGCAATGTCGCATAAAATCTGTATTTGTTGATTTGGACATATTTCAGCTTTTGAGGATACTCAGTATATATACTGCCACACAATCTAAAACATACAGCCAACATGGCCAGAAAAAGAAACATCAATGTTATCAGTCACTTCATGAACTACTACACCATTAGGTTTTGGTATGATTGCGTACTATGCTATGCTAAGGCGATTGTGTCTTCTCTCAGAAATCATTGTCAGCACGCTTGATTTTGCAGAACAGAACCAAAGGAGCTTCAGGTGCTCTGCCTGGAGAAACCCTGGTATGTGTTTCTTTGTGTATACAGTATAGATCTAACAGCCACTTCAAAAAAGAGCTATCAAATGGCAGAGAGACTTAATCCTCTCTTTATTCAGTAGCACTAAACAGCGAGTCTGGACTCTGGTCACAGAAGAGGCGGTTTGGCTCCACAGTGAAGGAGAGCGTGTGACTGAGCATGTAGCATTGGCACTGCCATGAGACGGGCCAATTACCACTTCACTCTCCATGGCTACCATATAAAGTGTCCACAAAAATGTTTGTCCGCTCACAATGAGGAGCATCTGTTTTTCTTCTTTGCTGTTTTTTTTCTTTTCACCTTTTCTCTTTGCTTTTATTGGCCTTCTTTCATTCTTCCTCTCACTTTCTCTGGCTCACTCATCCTGTAGTTTAACATGTCTGCCTTTAAATGCTGCTCTTCAAGAAATGGATAACTGAGTGGTACTGACTCGAAAAGCCAGAGATAACAGAGATTACATACAGACACACAATTTGACTTGTAAGTAGCAAGAAGGGCCTTGCAGTACAAAAGCAAAGACCTTTTCTAAGCTCATCTTTATAACTCACAAAGGAAGGGGAAGAGTAAAAGAGAAAAGGCTTTTAATATGGAGTCAAACGCTGCTGACAGCTGAAATTAATCCCCTCTTGTGAGCATGATCACATATCAACACAAGAGAAATGGGTCAAAAGACACTCCTGTGCAACATACAGTACCTAACTGATCCAGTCTGCTGCAAAAACCAACTCACCGTGCGGATGGCGATAGGGATGCCAGACTCATCCACGGGGCCGATGCCTTCATAATGAGGAGCTTTAATGAGGGACACCTTTTTCTCTTCTTCTGAGAAGCTGGCAATGGGCACAGTGCTGCTGACGCTGGTGTGGCCCGACACCACAGACTCTCTGGTGACTGACTCGCTGCCCTCTGGATACAAGGCAGAGGAAGAGGGAAAAGAGTAAGACACACTGTCAGCTGCAGCTGCTAATAATTTTTAAAAGGGATTTAAATTCTGGGCAACAATGCCAACTAAGATTAACTGCTCTTTTGTATGCTTTAAAATGTGAGTAGCACATGAACAATCATTGTCTTTCCCTCAATTTTATACAAATTAATGACATTGGATTGTAAACAAAAAACGTTTACCTAAATATCCTCATGGGTCAAGCATGATGATACTTTGCTAATCCTTCTTGACTTATACTAAATTGAAAACAGTTTTTAATATCAAGTATGACAAATGAATGTTGATATTGTCCAAGTATTTTCAATGCAACATGTGGTGTCGTCGCCTCACATAAAAGGGACAAAAGACCGGTGACTCACCTGAACTCCTGCTCTGTCTCTGGAGCCCAGTGTGGAGTGAGACGGGGGGAGGAGGGTAGGCCGGGGGAGAGAGGGGCCTCTGTTGATGGCTGGTACTTCCATTCATTGCGTGAGAGAGGACCTGGCCCTAGAAGTGACCCACAACAGAGACAAATAGTCACTACCAATCACAAATGGCAGCGGAAAGCACAAATGTTCATCTGCTATAGTGGAGAATGTTGCTTCTCTGCCCTACAACATTAGTTCATGATTGTAAATGTAAAAAACAATTAGCGAAACAAGAGAATGATTAGATTTATGAATCTGTTATGACTCAAAATACTTCTATAAAACTTAACATTTCAAGAGGAATGAATGTACATGTAGACAGATATTGGGCCTGATGTGATTCTTAGGAACTGCTGAATCTGTGACTGTACAATGTAAGAAAAGTTAGTGAGGGTAAGGGGCACTCATTGATCACTTCACTTCAAAACAGACAGAAGAGATTAAAACAGTGACAGTAAACAAACACAACTCTTTCAAATTCACATATGTTTCATTAAAATTAGTCGTGACATAAACAGACGATAAACGGACACGATACAGTTACAATGGGAGGCTCTTCGGTAGAATGCTCTCCCATTCAACACAGGAACTTCTGACTTCATCTGACAGAGGACCAAAACATTTTAATTAAAAAGGGACTGTGTGGTCAGATTGAAGATTCATGATAACTCTAAAACCAAAAACTACTGTACCAATCAAGCAAAACAACGATCTGAAAGTGATTAATTCACTTTACAGCAACACACAAACACTCGGAGGACAACCATTATTATGCGTTTATCGAACAGTCTGTCTACACAGGAAACGTTTGAGCTCTGTTTTTATTTGACTGTGTCACATGTGTCTCATGGATATAATACATTTCTACTCCAGCTCTCTACAGACTTGTTTGCTCAGGCTATGTGTGCCCAGCTGCGACCTATGGTACAATTTCATGCTTCAAGTCTATTTATTTCTACGCTCATAACTTTAGTGTAGGCTTTGAGTGCTGACTTACAATCAATACTGTGTCTGAACACATCCTGTGTGGACAAAGACAAAGCTCTGAAGCTGCTGCTCTGCTAACACACTGCTCCATTCTCAATATCAGCCTTGTTACTGAACTGGGAAGAAAAAGGTACACATGGAAATGCATGCCATAATATAAAGATGTGCATTTTCTCTGGCAGGGTCCCTTATTTTGATTCTCAGGGAAATAAAATGAGCTGAAAGGCAATATAGCTGCAGTCCTCACGTATGTTACATTATAAACCACTCAACCTGTCTTTCAAGATGCCAGTCACCTGCTGTCAGCAGCTTCCACTCTCACTCTGCTGCAAGTGCAGAAAAATGGTTGTCTTTCATCATGAATTTTTTATGTGAACTGGCCTTTAAGAAACAGTATTGATTGACTGCACTGGATTGCAAAAAAGGGCATAACAAAGAAAAACATAGACAAGCACACAAAGACAAATAGTTCTAATAGAGTACAGACATTAACATAATAAGGGAACAGAGTGTGCTGAAGTTATTTCTGTTATCTGACAGGTAAGTTGTAGTTGGTGGTTAGTGAAAGCTAAAAATATTTAGTCATAACACATTTTGTGAAGGTCTCGTTCAGCATTCCAAATGAGTCGGGAGAGGGAGGGAACCATTTGTTTTTGGTAATGATATGTGTTACAGCAGTGACATGTGGGGATAATTACGTTAGTGAAAGTAGCTGCTGCAGCAGTGGAGGCCACAGAGGTTGTTAGCACATCATCAAGGCCAGCAGTGGATGTGTAGGCAGAGACATGGCTGAGGGTGGGCGATGGTGTGGGTGAGGCGCCAGGTGAGTCCAGGCTACAGATCTGTAGCTCATCCAGCAGCCCCACCGTGGACGACGAGTAGTGGCTGAGGGCTGACACCGTCACAGGGGAAGCCGAGGGTGACACGCAACCACCGGTGCTCACACTGCTGACGGTGGGAAGGCTTGGCTCGCTGACTGCAGCAGCTGTGCTGCCAGCTCCACTCGGAACATATGGGGTGGGTGATAGAGTCTTGGGCATTAGGCCTGACAGGTAGTCGAGTGAATCTGAGCTGTGGCAGCGATAGGGGGAGTGCCGTGCTGCGGGGTCGAGTAAGGGAGGCCCCTGGTGTTGGAAGGAGAGGGAGTTGATTGGAAAAGGAGGAGAGGAGGAGAGTGCTTAGTGATATTACTCATTAGCCACGTTGTCACAAAGGATGTGTGGAAGAAACACGTGAGCCTAACAGAAGGTGAAATGCTGTTGTGAAACCACACCGGGCGTCAAGAGGCTGCAGCATCATCTTCCTTAACGTGATTAATGCTGTGAATTGAAGAGGCTTTGTTAGTTCAAACTAGAAGGCAACAAATACACAGATAAATAACAGATAACAGTTGGTTATCACACATACAGTATGAGGTCACACATATGTAGAACCATAATTAGTTTGGTTGGCGGGTTGGATGGCAGCACCAAGACTAACAAACTCAAGGGCAACACACACACAAGCAGCATATGACGTGCAACAACTGCGCCTCTGTATCTTGACTACCTCATCTGTTTGTTTTATTGATGGCATGTGCCAGTGTGTTACCCTTTAATCACTCTTGATGTCACCACGACAAAAATCCAGGGATTTTTTAATCATAGTGACCTTAACATGGACACAATCATTGCTTTCCTTTGTTGTATTGTTACTGTATGTAGTCAGTTATGTACCAAAAGTTGAGCAGCAGAGGGTCTTGGCGGTACAGCAGGAGGTGCCTTCGTTATCTCCACCTGGGTTGGACCTGCACTTGGGGTCTGTTTTGGGGCTCGGTCAGGGACCTTAAGTTCCACTGTGCCTTTTGAAGACTCTGGTTGTTTCAGATTCTCCGGGCCCAAGTTGACAGAAAATGAGGCTGTCTGTGTCAGGGGTGGAGACAGGGTGGGACCCTTTTGTGGAGCGGGGGGAGTGGGTGGTGGGGAACCTGTGGTCTTAGTTTTGGGGTCAAGGTAAGAGTTGCCGTGAGCTGGGGGGTCAGTGATGGTGACAGGAGTTAGCTTGAGGGAAGAGACCTTACGCTCCTGGGACTGTGAATTAGTGGTCATGGATGCACTACAGTTGTCATTTGGGACAGTGGACTGGTCTGTCTGTTGAACTGGGTCTGTGCTGGTCTCTGAGTAGGAGTAAGAAGATGTGCTACTGATAGTGTAGGTCTCTTTCAAGATTGATTTCTCATTCTGAGTGAGGGTTAGTGTTCCTGGGCTAAAATCATTAGCCAGTGCAATGATAGAGTTGTAGTCTGGCGGATTACTGCCAGTGGGCGAAAAGTGGAAACTCTCTCTCCGGGGGGGTGGCAAGGGCAAGTAATTGCTATCCTTATTGGCCAATTAGAATGCAACAGCCAAGCGAAGTTCAAGCAACAACAACATGAAAATCATCAGTATAAAGCTGGATACAAATCATCAAGTTGTTCCCGACACATACTCAGAAATGCAGTTTGGTTCTGTGTAAATGATCCATAATTCTGATTGTTTGTGGTCTCATTTAGAATACCATTTTTCACAGAAACAGGACTTTTTCTCTCTAAAATGCATTCAATATCTTTAAATGTCAACATCTGTCAATGTTGTGTGTGAGACATTTTACCTGTGTTGGAGACTTTTTGTCCTGTAGATTAGGTCTGACGCTGCGAAAGCCTTTGGCAGCAAGAGATGAGCTGCTGGCGTCTCCATTCTTAAGCCCATCTGTTACACTGCGTGACCGCCAGGAATCTAAAGATAAGGTTAATAATATTAGCATGATGCACTACACTGTGTTTTAATTAAGTTTTTGGTCTCCTGTGGGGTGTTCTTAGTCATGTACAATCAAGATTCTCCATCTGAATTCACCGTAAGACAGAGAGACTTACCCAAGTCTGATGAGTGAGAATCACTCCCTGGGGAGGAGAGGAGACACAGCAAAAATAAATGACATGACTGAACTTGTTATAATATCCATCCCTGAAATATAATTCTGAAGCTAGAATTCACTCAGTCTGAACATATAAATAAATGCCATTATATACATTAACAGATCATTTGTATGAGATTGAGCTTACTTCAGAAGGTTTCTCTTTCGGTAATCGGTACACTTAATTCAGGCTCTTTTATAAGAATGAGTACAGTTCTTATAGCTACCAATAATGAGCATCTGTTTTGTTCTGTCATTACTTTCAGTCAGGCTCATAGACAAGCAATCGAAATGATTCATGTGTATAAACCATTAGAAAGTTGTAGGAGTTTAATGTTGTTTTGCAAAAGTTCTCTGAATCTCTACAACAAAAGTGGTGAGAGCAATGTTAGCACGACCCATAGAGCCACAATAGCCACACTCGTGGGAAATATGCCAGGTTTCTACAAAACAAAAAAAACCCCTAAATTATCCTTTAACCCTTAATTCTTCATGAATACTTTCATACACTCAAGGTTAACATTTTTCTGATTATGGATATGTCTGCCAATTTATTCCACATGTCTGGTTATGTTAGCTAGCTTACAGAAATCTGGACAGCTCATGCTTGGACGATCCACTCCACAGCACTCAAGACACTTTAAACTGATTTGTTAACCTCAATTCTGTGGTGTACAGTGTTGAAACCAACCAGGAGAGTGATTTCTGCATAGGAACCAGCGTTGTTCCCCCATGTATAACAGTTTGCTGCATTGCAATGGTGATTGTATATTACATCCCTGCCATGGCTGAGGGTCACTCTCAAGCTGATGTCTGCATATCTCCTTCACAATAGTACTAGTGGCTGCCCACAGGGTCCTAAAGCCCTTTGAATGGTGGTGTGATCAGTCTTACCATACTCCTAAACCTTCTATATCACATGTCATTTGTCGGTTTTGTATAGTTTGTCGGTTTTCACAGAGTACCCTACTTTTGTTAAAAGGAAGCATACAGTGCTGCGATGCCTACGTGGGTGCAGCTGTTAACCTGGATGCTGACAAGGTTCAGGCACAAACACTGCTCTTTCAGCAAAGAAACAAAAAAGGAATCTGAGGCGACCAGCTGTAGCCTCGTGGAAAATGAGAATGTACTTAAGGTCCAGCTTTTCCCTTTGCTATATAAAATCCTCAGTTACATGTCTTAACGTGACCTGCAATTTCAAATTATGTGTGAGTAATAGGAAAGTTTAGAATTAAATGGCTTATTAATACAGCACATCTACAGTAAGTTTGCATGCGTAAAGTTTAAAAAGACTGAGCAGAAAAAATTGAGCCGAACAGTGCCCAAACAACAGGCCTATCCAAGAACATTTCCACATTCTCCAAAGCTCAGGGTCAAGGGAGTTGTGCCATGTCTAACCAATCCATGCTGACAGGGGAGAAAGAGTAACAGGGGAATAAAAGAGGCAGGAAAACTGTGATGAAAACATTAGGACCACAGGAAGAGCAGAATAAACTACCCACAAAGAAAGGGAAATTGTATGAAGCAGACCAAGTGCATGACATATGAGAGCTGTCAAAAGGAAGGAAGATTAACATCAACAACATCAGGTATAATATGACTTATGACTGATTTAGGAAGCAAAAACAAGCCCAAGACGGAAGAGACTTAAGTAAAAGGAAGTAAAAGAATTATACAATGAACGGATCAGCAAAAAATAGCATCCCACAATCAAAACATTGCTGAAGCTAAAGCAAAATCAGGCAGATGAAGCCCACTCATGATTCTGGAAAAACAACAAGCCACTTGCTAGACTTACCTCATGCTTTGACATTTTAGTTCAGTCAATATCTGCAGTGGCTTGTATTTTAGCCATTCAATTGTTCTCATTCAAACATTTTAATTTGAAGTGTGGCTGTGAGTGTTAGTACCTGTGCCTAGATTTGGTGAGCTCTGGACCCTCTTCATGGGAGAGAGTGTGAGTGACAAGGCCACGCTTTTGCGAGCAAATCCTCCGCTATCTGAGAAATCACAGCCAGGCAGGTGATCATCGAGGCAGAAGCAGCGGCGCACACATGCACATGCATATAAACAAAGGCACGAATACACACACGCTCACACAGAAAGGCTTCCAGCCAGAAACAAATCAAACAAGCAAACAAGTAGAAGTAAAGCACATGCATTTAAAGAGCCTGATTTGTACTGCACAAGCTCAGGATATTTGATGAAACTGGTGCAGAGCACAATCACAAGGTTTGATTGTAAAGTAGAAGTCTGAAGATGCTCCATTGCATTATTTTCTGCTGATTTACACTTTCAATCCACAACATTTTAGAGGCAAATACTGCACTTTTTTTTTTAACTTTACTTCATTTAATTAATAACCTGTTCAGCTCCATAATTGTTCAGTGTCGATAGGCTATTACTTGATGTGTATCCAACCACATTCTGTTGTGGACTGGACACTCAGTGAGACCACAGTGTGGTGATAACAAACAGACAGAGTCAGCTGAATCTGAGCCAAAGTGACCGTAAATTAATTTATTTCATCAGCAATCAGACAAAAAACAAACGAAAACAAAACACTGATTCCAATGACATAAACAAAATGCTGAATATCTGGTCCAATAATTGAACATTTTTGACAATTTTGTGGAAAGTGGGGGCTCGCCTGGATGAAAGTAGTTTGCTTGGAGTAAATCAGCTTTAGCCTAATGTAGCCTTTTTGGTTCCTTGCTCCAGATTAAGTGTGTGTCTTGCTTTCTTCTTTGTTAGACAGTCCCACTGATTTTTAGTCTTTTAGGAGTTGTTTTTGTTGTGTTGTTTTGTTTCTCCATCAAACTAATTTTCTGTTCCAAATGTTATTGGATGTTTTTCAACACACAGCACAGCTATTTTGGTATTGTCTTCTAGATTGTAAATAGAGGCAAACAACCAAGATGAGTCAAGCTACCACTGGCAGAGTGTTGGTGTGTGGTGTCTGAAGAAGACTGAAAGACGGATTACTCATCATTGATTCTCTGGCTGAAATACACTCTCGGGACGACTGCCAAGTTCAGGACAGAGCTTTGGAAATGTATTAAAGAAGGAGTACGTCACAGTGGTTAAAAGCAACGGGCTTACTATACTTATTGATGCTTTAACTCACAATAACCCAGGCCCAAAATGGACCGACACCAAAGTGGTGAAACAGGGTCAGGGTTAGAATTACAGAGTCATGCCAGTGGCAGAGGAAAAGTAGCACACATAGCTGCCTTTAAAATAGCTGGGTGGTCTGACATGTGGACAAATATTTATGTTTTTATTATAGAGTATTAAGTGTAAACAAAAGTTTTATGTTTACTTATTTTGTGCTAGAAAATACAAAATAAAAACAAAATATAATTAGGAAAGGTAGGAAAATATAATCATTCAACTTGGCAAAACAAAAAGAAAGGACATGAAGTGGATTGATGATTCCCCAGAGACCACATATAGTTTGTGGTTTGTGTATGTATGTTTGTGTCAATGTACTTGTATACCTGTATTCATATTGAAGAGCACTTCTTACTGAGCAGGGGGATACACTTTCCTGGAAAAAAAACAAAGCATTTCAGACACAAGAATTCAAACATTTCCAGAATAAATATCTTCTGGAGAAGTATATCGACCCTCTACAAGAATTTATTGTCATTTCCAGTGATTTCCACTCACAAACTGATCTCCCTGAGACTGCAACAATAAATAATTCATCTATTGCAATTCTGAGACGCAACCTCATTTTTTTGTGTAAACTCTTTAATATTAAATCACTAATCTAAACATTTATTTTGGAAATCTGCCAGTTTCCTGCTGGCTGCTGCCCACAACGTCATTAGCTTTACTTTGATTCAAATCAGACATTTTAAAGAGCCAACATCTCTGTGTAAGGAAATTCTGGAGAGATTAATGATGTTTAGGAGAAGGAATGCAGTGTGCTGACATACCACAGTTGACTGCAAGTCAGCTCAATTTTAAACTCCTTTCACACATTTCATTTTTGCAGTCTCGAAAAAACCCTAAAGGCTGAAGTATAGATCTCCCACACATGAAATGTGACAAACTGAGGGTTGAACTTAATCATAAAATGCAAAACTGAATTTCCTGGAAAAATAAAGAACATCTCTGACGTGTTCACAGATTCATTCGAAGTGAATTGAAAAGCTAGTTAATATGGCTACACTCAGACACAGACTTTTGTCCTCTTTGATCTTTCGACACAGATGTAGCTAACTATGAATAAATGTTGTTTGGAAAAAAATGTCACATGGTTCTTCCTGATATATTCATAATCATGCAACGCGAGTTATATTTGGTGTCATGGCAGATAGGGAGCATGTGCCACAATAATGATCTTAAATACGATATTGTGTGTTAATTGTGCAAAAGAAGAAATTCACAGGCTATTTCAAGTCTGGCTATAAGTGTTTATGTTTAATAAATATCTTATTTTTTGGCCAAATTGCTAACCCCTAGACAGGAACATACTTATATCTGACTGTGGCTGTGTGCAGCTAAAAAGGATTTAAGTAGCAAAAAACAGCTCCCGATATATTTTAATAACAGCTGTGGATGTGTTTAGTAGCAAAACAACAAGCTCACTTAAACACTCTCAGATCTCTCTCCCTTGAGTTACTATGCAGCAATGTGAAAATGTAAAAAATGAAATCAACTCATATTGCCTCTCATGTTTAAAACAATGCCTTACCCAAAGCCTAAACCCCTGGAATCTAAATGTGGGAACATAACTTATCTCCCAGCTGAGTGAGAGACTTAATGACCTCTGCACATACTCCATGGCACATAGATGAAACATAAATAATGTAAATGGCACTGATAAATGATACAGAATGTCATGATTACTTAACTGTACCCATATGTGATGCCTGTCTCTTGCTATATGGAGACCTTTTCTTGGAACTGTTGCAGCAGGAGGCATGATTGATATGAATGGAGCACACATCAAAAGCCAAAGGCACAGCATGGACTGTTGCATCGCTGTGTGAATGCATGCACGTGTGTCATCACGGGACTTAGTATGTATGACAGATAATACAAGCGACAGCCTACAGTGGCTGCAGTGGGGATCATACATGTCTGGTATCTAAATAACTATGATATACAAAAGGCTACGTTTCCCACATACATATACTGGTGTGATGTTTTGGGAATGTGATGCATTGTAGCTGTGGTATGATTGTTGTTGAAGAAGGCTCCAGAACTCTGAAAATGCTCCGGGACATTATGACTGGGATGATTTCAGTATCTTAAAACCAAGCAGGATGTATTTCTCCAAGTTGAGGTTAGGGGAGTTTGATAATACTTATCGTTGATTTAAGAGAGCAATCGTGTTTAAATAGGGTGGTTAAATGGCCACATAGAGACGCATCCTTGTCTATTTCATGCCCCGAGCTACAGCCTGAGAATCTAAAAGCAGCTGGAAAGGTCGAAGTCTTTAATGGCTTTTGATTAAAAATGGTTTATAGACATTATTTTGTTTTATTTTATTCATCTTATTGTATCTATATAGTAAAACTGTATTCTGATTGTTTCTCTAACATCATCATCACCATCATAATTCATTTTCTGTCCAAAATGCACAGATGTTTCGACTATCAGTGCACTTAGTGATTAAATGTGTACAAATGATGAAACACTAGTGTACATTAAAAGTCTATGTAAACAAGCACATGCTTATGAGTGATGAGGGATTCCCCTTAGACACACAGGCTGTGCCCTGATGAAAGCATACACCCAAATAAGCAGTTTGTGATTCAACTCATGTTTCATTCTTCTTAGCATTTGTTACAGCTCTGAGTACGAACAAACTTATGATAGAAATGATGCATTTCTAAACTAGACCCTATTGCACATTGACCAGGAAAGTACTGATAATTGTGGCTACCATTTACTGGGGCTTATTTTGGTAAAGGTATGCGATCATACCCTGACCTGAATGTGTAAACTGCTTGAGCAGTTGGCTCTAGTGATGAGTGGCACTAGATGTATAGAGTAACGTTAACAAGTATTTGACCATGCTTAAAGTTTTACAGGCCGGTTCAGATGAGAATATGGCAAACATCCATCCATCTCATTTCTCAGATAACTACCAAACTACTTGTCTTACTTTGTCTCCATGCTGTCTTAGGAACGATAGTTCACATAGTAGTTACACTTACCTCACTAATTAGTTATGCATATGGTGTGATTAGTTACGCATGGGTAGACATGAGTGCTATGGTTATTTGCAAAATGTGGTTTCAATTAATGCAAACAGATTTATCTCAGTTACTGCCAGATGTTTTGTTAGGAGGTATATAAAACCTTTATCTCAAAGACCCAGCACTGGCTACATGGAAATGAAAAACAACATATTGTACCATATGAGTTTACTTATTTCATAACAAAATACTACTGTACAATTTATTTCCAATACATTGTCCAATAATAAAAAATAAAGGTCACTGAATACTCACTTTGGTAAATGTAAATGGGGCAGTTGATGGAACATCATGCACACCTTTCAGTAATACTTACAACAGCTTTTAAGTACTGTTAACCACCCTCCTACATTAATTATCATTATCTACTTATACTAATATTTTGTTTTCACCATTTGAGGATTTCCAAACAAAGTTAATGCTGGTGAAAAGGAAGTGCTATTACTTGTGTGACTCCATTAAGCCATACATCGTGGGATACTTTCAGTCTCAAGACCTTATCCTCACCCTCATACAGTATGCCCTCGTAAATCTATCTCCGAGAAACACACATACACACACGCACTGGGGTAAATCATGGGTCTGGCGTCGCAGGCAGTCGGCGTCCAAATGATGGTCAGATTATAAACAGGATCATGTTTCTTGGGGACAGATCAGCGGCGACACAGCAGCTGTGGCCATGGTGTAATGTTATGGCTGGACATGGGAAGAAAACTCGAGAGGCTCTACACCTCCGAACAACTCTGACTGTCAAGATAGACTTTTAAAAATGTTTTAATGCAAAAATGTGCAGCACTCTCTGATGATAGATCACTATTAGTAGCTAATGCTTTTCAGCATGCGTATCCCGGTATATACTGGAGAGGTGCCAAATGTTGCCATAAATATTCAGTGGGTTCTCCAAAGTGTAATGCTCCAAGGGAAGAAGTGGGAATAAATGTTGACAGATCAAACATGGGTCATCCTCCTTTTTATAATCATTTATAAACGTTGTTTTCTCTACACTGAATTTTTCTAAATCTTCCCTAAATGAAACTAAATGTGCTAAATAAATGGATAATAAACAAGAGATCATTTCTAAAGAGTTGTTTGCAATTCTTGTCCTAGCTATGTTGGCCAAAACATTTGGTATGTCAAGTCTGTTTCGAGTCACTTTATTTTCTTACTCTGGTTTATCCCCCGACTGTAATTTAGACATTGGTGGGCCACTCTGGAGACTAGTGTGTGTATAATTACTGAGGGTAATAGCTGTGGGACTGCAAATACACAAGTCAGAGCTATAAGCCACAGAAAGTCATGACGTCCAACACCACAAGCCCATCAAGTCTCATTAGTCTGTTGAGAGACCCACTGGGACCCATATCGTTCATATCAGTGGACTAACAGGGTTTGAGCCTCCAATCCCCTTTAAACATAAGGAACGATAGTCTGTGGTAGGTGGCTCATCTTACCGTTTCTTTACTAGAAGAACATTACTATTGATATGAGCTCATCCCCAGAAAATGGTTTCTATCATGGCATGACCAATTTCCTCCCATTTGACAAGAAAATTCACAAAATTTGACAAAACACACAATGGGCATGTGGGAATTTACATGAGTAATCTTTCGCTCTTTGCACTATTACAATTATCTCATTAAATGAGCATGTAGACAGCACTTGGATGACAAAGCACGGGTCAAGAACTTTCAATGCTACTAGAGAATGAGGTTAAAGCCCTTATCCCCCTTATTAACGAAAAAAGGGATATTAAGCTAGGTCATTATACTAAGAGAAATGTCTGGACAAAACAATAACATGGATAAAAATGTGACGCAGACAGTATGATGGAAACACAATAGGAAGGAAAGAAAAACACAAACACATCCTCAAAGAGCACTTGCCGGGATACCATTAGTCACTGGCAGCCCGCCTTGGCATAGACAAAACAAGTGTCTGAAAACAAATTGGTCACCATCCTTCCGTGAGAAAAACGATAACAATGAAAACATAAGAAAAATAACAATGATTTAAATATCTGTACCACCCCAATCCTACCCAGCAGATCTAAAGAATATCACTGGTAGATCCCACTCCCATAGCAAAAACACTCAGCAGAGGATGCAGTAACCACTAGAAATGCTTTATGGTACTGTTTATTTACTTACCAACCCTTTGTTTGCCTTTTGTACTCAAGCATTTCCCTTGGTAGTAGTTTATCTATTTTGGTGGGAGGGACTGCTTGCAATTGCTCAGGAGGAGATTTTAAGGTCTTACTATTCCTGTTCATGAATAAATTCCGTCTTCACTAGCTCATGATGATATCTTTCCTTCATGCATAGCTTGTTCCCTTTACAAGACAACAGAGAGACTAAAAGATTTGCCATTCAGTTACTCCGAGGCGGAGTAAATGTGCCATAATGGAAAGAAAAAACAAAAAGGAAAATGGCAAAATATAATCAATGATTAATAATATAAAAATAATAAAATAAACTGTCATGTAACAAACTAAAACTCTAACTTATTCCAATCAAATTCAAGTAATTAAGATGAATTAAAAGCTAGATGTGTAGCAGCAAGATCGTATCATAATTCATCATTTATATCTATTTAATTGAAGCCATTCTTTGTTTCACTTTAGATTTATTTAATCTCAGAATGGCAACAAAGCTTTAAAAGTTCTTTTCTGTGCGTGTGCATGAAGACAGCAGAGAGAGTGAACAGTCATTGGAGATAAGCCGACCATGGGCTCGAGGGTCCTGACCCTGAAGTGGTCAATCAGACTGAGACATACTCACAGGATGTCAACAGATTAAGCTCCTTAGCAAATCTATTTAAAGATCTACCAAAAAGTCATCAGATAGACATGTTCTGTTCTTCTGTTCTGTATACAAAAGCTTGTCCGCTTTTGAGAGCTTACACAAATCAAAATATTACATTCTGGTAGGACACTCGGCGCAATTAAGTTAAAATAATAAGAAACTATGTATTATGTGATGTCGAGCTCTACATTGAATATCAGTTATGAACATGGCTTCAGCAGTTTGATGGGAATGAAACTGAAGTGCTAATCTCACTGTAGGAATCAAAGAGAACAAATCCCTTTTCAAAAAAGTAGCTGAATTTCCCCCGAGGCCCATAAATCCTTATCAAGACATGGCTAGCCTGAAACCCAGCTCAAAGGAGAGTCATTCCTCCAAAAAAGGCAGAATGTAGAATTGCTTCATTCCTAAATTACTGAATTGGAGCCAAGTTATTTTAGTTGTGCATTTTTGTGGTTTAGATGCGGGCAGTACAGGGTTGTGGTTAGGAAAATAAAGAAAGGCTTGGGAATCAAAATAAGAATCTAGCTATAGGGAAATACCCATTATGCTTTGAGCGACAAGTATTTCTAGCACTTCTATTCATGTTAGACATCAGCCAAACAAATAAACATTTTAACACTATATAACTCAGTGCTACAATACACAGTGCAGGAGAAGGATTGCTGTACTATCTTGGGTTTAGCAGTTCAAATTTCAACATTGAAAAAGCAGCTGAGCAGATTCAGGTCTAATGCAAACAATGGTTCACTTAAGCCAACTAAAGCAGCAGTAACTTCACCATATTCATGAACCCAAGACAACCATGACTCGCTGTTGTCTCCAATTTATTGGCTCAATAGTCTGGACTGAGCATAATACAGTGGAGCTATACATCTGATTTTCACAATGTTGTTTTAAGGTTAAAGAGAACAAAGGCTAGTACTGCATACCTGCTCGGCACTGTTGGACCATATTGTATAAGCAGCCAAATTTGCATTTCCATACAAACAAGAGAAGAAATTATATTCTGAAATTATATGTTCTGAAAACTATATCATTAACTTTCCACCGTGATGGTTTCATCACTCAGTTGAAAAGAAATCAATATTAATCAGTGATTGTGGCACTAGGTTGTAATCCACATCAAGGTGCATTTAAATCCTTACTTAGAGTACTTCTTAGCTGCAGTGTTGAAATCCTTTAATGCATCCATCTGAGTGATTATCCTGCTTATACCCTGGCCACTTGCCAAAAAATGTTAAACATTCACACTTTTTTTATATTTTGGACAGGTTCTGCAAAAAGCTTTTGAATTAAAAGTTAGCGTTCACATGCTTGGGTTGCTATTGTTTTTGCATCCTGCCATGGTTACATAGGTCTTTTATTAACTTTGTGGCTGGCCTGTATTTGAATTTAGAACAGATAACAGCCCTGAGGCCAAAACAGTTTAGGCATGGTCTAAATCTAAATAAATACAATACATAAAAGGGGCTTTAATGTGTTACTGCAGCTAAGTACAGAAGTTATAGCTTCCATTAAATAAGTTTTTATGCAAAGCACTGTTTTAAACTTCTCTTTCACAAAAATGCAAAGCTGCTTGTGGTTAGATGCCATTTTATGAGGAAGATTTTATCAACAACATGTAACTGTTCTACCACTGCATTACTGCCACTAGTTGAACAGCCACTTCCGACAAAGTCTCTGTTATCAGCCTTGTTTGTTCAACCTTGCCACTCATTAGTAGACCCCCCTCTGGCTGTATGAATGGATAGGGAAGGTCAATACACTGACCCTACATGCCCACTCACTACCCATACTGCAAACAACAGAGGCCCATGTGTTTGGCAGATTGCATCACAACTTCACTAACGAGCAGAGCCATCGGCCTGAGAGCACTAATGCAATTATGTAACACAAGCCCCAGCACTGTGAGACAGGACTATGGGGGAAGAAGAATGAATTGGATGTGACAATTCGTGGGTTTGTTATCCTACCATTACTATACAGAACGAAAGATGCATTCACTGCATGAACTGATACACAGAGAGGAAGAGAGACATACAGACAAGATACAATAAAAGAGTGTGGACAAGTATTGAAGCATTTATTCGAGGCAAACACAAACATAGATAAACACAGAGAAAGATAGAACTGCAAGATGATGGAGGTAGAGGAAGCAAGAGGGAGAGGAAGAGATGAGATATTAAATAAAGACCAAGTTTGGAAACACTAGAGAAAATGGAACGAAGCAGATACTAGCATGTAGTATTATGTAAGCTGTCTGGCTAAAGCTGTCTAGGGACACAGCTTCATCAGTAAACAACACTTCAAGAGCCGCCTCTGTTTCATCTCCTCTTCTCTAAGATGCATACACTGCATTGTGAGCTCTGTAATAAAAAGATAGTGATTACAACACTACAGTACCCCAGGCTGCAAACCGACACAAGCACAACAAGCAAGTATAAGCATATAAGCAGAGCTATAATGACATGATAGGTGCACAAATAGGGACGACGACGTTACTTGATGCTGAATGCCAAAGCAATTCCAAAGAAGATGATTGAGCTTTTCCTGACTCGACATTTTGACTCTGTAATAGCTGGGCCCCAGTTATGGTTCAGCTTTTTCAGATGGTTGAGTGACGGGAGAACAACTGTTGGTCAACTTGGAATCTCAAACACTTTAAAATGTGATGTTTAAACTTGAATGCTGTCGGCTGAGGACAAACTAAACCACCGCATCCTACATTTTTCTTATCCTCTAAAAATAGTCAACTCAGGCTCTCTGTCTCAGCAAAAAAATCTAATTTCTTGAAATGCTTCCTCAGGAGCAGGAATCAATGGCAGGTAAATGCCGTAACTACCAGCTCATGCAAACGTTTAAAAGGGGGTCTGAGATGAGTACCATAGCAAAGACAGGTCATAGTCGCATTGTCAAAGACAGTTCAGAGATTCTGAGTTTCATGTTCATACTTTTAAGAAAGAATATTTATCTCTCGCAACGGCAAATCTAAGCCATCCCAGAAGCACTGAATACTCCCTTTTCTTTCACTTCTTTGAATCCAGTCTGGTACTAATGCATAAAGCCTTAAATTATAACTGAACGTGGCACTATCTGGTAATCGTGAGGCCTGCCGAAAGTTGGGCTCAGACTACAGGAGATGAGGACCTATTTAATCCTGATTCCTGACAGTTGGAGGAGAAAACTGGTATGGGACTTTGGTCAGTAGAGAAGTCAGGCCCAGATTATCTGGTAATGTGAGGGATTTACAGGTCCAGGAGACATTATGCTTTTTTGGACTTTCTACCTTCTTAACTGCTCGCAGGATCTTCAAGGCCACCCTGATCATTTCAAACATGTTTGATATTTAGGAGAGAAAATCTGAATATTTACAGCGATACTTTCAGATTGGGATCACAATAGTCAATGAGACACACATCCCAGAACAGCTGATGTGGCTGCCAGACAACAGCCCTCTGAGGCTAACGTTTAGCCAGCATACTACTGTTAACAGAAACAGACTCTCCAGTTCTTACTAAAGAATAGACAACCCATGTTGACTCTCTCTCCCAAATCAATTTTTCATCCGGATTTGTATTACCTTTCGCTCTTGTTTTTTCTACATAGCAAGTCAGTCTCCAATTTGTTTAAGTCTACTTCCCCATAAGATCACCTGAGAGATAAATGCTTTGGTGCAGAGAATGAGGGAAACAACATTTTCCAAAAAAAAAAGTCCTTCCCAGCACCTCCACCTAAATTGGTAAACACTGCTTATTATATATCAGTTAGTTCTGGGCAACTTACAGCATGAAAGGGAAGAAGCTTTGTGGATCACTGCACTTCAACAGGAAAAATAAGTAGCTGAAGAACAATACAATTATCGTCTCAAGAGATCTGACAGAAAATTTGCTTCAGATTATATTTCAAAGTACATAATTTGTATGCCATTAATTTAATAGATTCTTCAAAATCTAAAGATGAAAACAAATGAAAAACTTTCAAGCAGTCTTTTGACGCAAGGGGTACACTGAAGCAGAATGGCTATCAGTTGCGGCTAAGATTACATTCCCCATACATAGTCTGGATTCCCCAGGTACCAGTGTTAAGTGTCGAGCATGAAGATAAGAGGAACTTGATTAGCAGGGGTGCTATATTTACTACCATTAGGCAGGACCCTTAACCCTCTGAGGTGGTCCGGATCATTAGGAAAATCCATCTGAGGAATCTTTATGTACTCTAGGTGTACACATAGAGGAAATGTTTTACATTGTCACTTCCTAAAATTCACCATAGACGTGGTAAACTTCACAATCTGGATGCACAATGTGAGCTATCTGTTTATCTCACACACTATGCATAAGACTAACAATTATGGGACATTTTGTTTTGGTCTAGACTAGACTGAATTGCAGATCTCAAATACTCTCAGGGTATCCTGAACAGTCCTGTTTATTTTGGCTTCATTAATAATAATCTAGCCATCGAAAAAAACTGTAATCATCTATCAAAAGTGTAGCCAACACTGCAAGCAATGACTATGTGTATAAATCAGCACATTCTCAAATGTTTGTATAAACAAAGGCATCTTAAAAAAAAGGCATTCTGCATGTCAGACCAAAGAGTTGTACATTCACATGAGACTGTAATCTGAGAGCGCTGTGTTTGCTGTTATTCTGTGAAGGCAACTTCTGAATGTCTTTGTTCTTTTGTACATTAGCCTTTGAACAAATACCCAGTATCAGGTAGGAATGAGGAAGAGGAGGGAAAAACAGGCTGACACTATCAAGGGAATTATAGTTTTTAAGCTGCTGAAAGTGAAACAATAGTATTTCGGTAAAGCCCAGATAAGCCTCCTGATTTGCATAACACACATACCTCAAAACTTTCTGTAGTTGATTGTATTAATACAGCAATCTTTGTTAAAAACCTGGCTTATTTTAGTCTCTCTCCAACAGATTAACTACTTCCTACATCCCCATTACTGGTGTTGCAGATACAGCCAAAAGAGCCAGCCATTTATGTCCCAAATATTGTAAATGAATGTTTTAGGGGGAGTCAACTAAATCATTTACATGTATCAATAATGTCATATCTATTTGGAAAAACAGGGTGCCCTATGACGTTTACAGGGAACAGACATAGTGCCTCACTCTATGTCAGGTCCAGGTGAAAGGAACCAAGCGAATCCATATTACGAACCAAGGCTGGGAACCACCCCTTACTGTGTACCCAAGGGTCAAGGTGACATTCCACAACACCTCTGAGACTGGCCTAATGGAGGGATTGGTGCATGGCTTTTGTTGAGTGGGAAAGAGGAGACCATGAAAAAGTGTGTAACAAGATATGGAAGTATGTAAAAGGGACACAGACAGGAAAATGAGATTCTGGGGGAGAATTATGAGAAGGTACAGGGGTAAGTTTGGGGGGACTGAGTTGATGTTTCTCCACTTTTAGTCAATCAAAATATAGAAATATAAATGAAGTCTAACAGGTGAATTTCTGTTGTATGTATAACTAACTTCTATTTTTCGTTTTTCAGTTAAGAAGTCACAAACTTTATGTTTTTCCTCAAGCCTCAATATATCTTCTAGGGTTTACGTATAAAACTTTTTTTAATCCGCAAAACTGTAATCGAAGTTATTTCCTGATACTATATCCGAGGTGACCGTGGTAGCAGCCGGGGTTTTATTTGACACCATTTCCCCTGTCCGCTGTCACAAAAGACAAAAATTCTCCTCTCAGCCTATAATTGTGGGCTTTGGCAGGACAGATAAAAACAATTCCTTTTTGGTGTTTGGATTGTAAAATCTATTCACATCTCTTATAATTTGCATTCCCTTTAAAGCATCGATGTCAACATACCAAGTAAGTCACATCACAGCCTTCAATGATTTGTGTTTGAGTGAAAAGAATCTCGATGAAAGGCGGATTTCAAAACACAAATATATGTAAATTATGCAGACATGTAATTACATATTATGTTAATTTGTTTTTTTATGAATTAGGAAGATAAATAAAACATTTCTTCTGCAATTTATCATAACAAATCTTCAACCAACTTTAAAAGACTGGAATGCAATAAACAAAGTTCTTCTGTGTTTTATCACAACTCTGCAGTCTGATTATCTTTTACGACATTTGACCCCAAAAGCTTGACCTCTCAACCAGCAGAGTGCAGGAGGGAAAATTCAACTCTTACCGTCATAAAACCAAAAGACTGGAGACTTGCTAAGAAGAGTCAGGTATAGGTGAGCTGTGAGCCCAACTTCCTTTTCCTTCCTCTTGCTCTTCTTATATTCTGATTAGATCTCTCCGTCTTCTTCCCTCTGCTCAGGATAAGTCTCTCCTCCCGGTCAAGCTTTATTCCCAGATCTCACCCCGTTTAATGCCTAGGAAGCACAGAGACAACAGAACGAGGAGAAAGTTAGAGAGCCAAAGAGAGGGAGTGACAGAGAAAGAGAGAGTTCCCTGTTTGGGTGAAGCAGTGATCAGATACGGCTATTTTCAGACTCAGGCATGCTCGTCTATGAGACTGGAAAGTTACCCCCCCAGTGTCTATGGGTGGGGGCTAAGTGACAGGGCTGACTATCTCTATTTTACCACACGCACACATGTTTGCATGCATGCATACCACACAGCATGCACACACACAAGCACACAAGGACGGACTACAACTTTGCATACTGCACACACAACACACGTCACTTAAACTTCACATTTCAAAAGGTACAAAATGCATCAGGTAATGTAGGTACACCTCTGAGGGGAGTGGTGCTAGAAACTCTCTCCTCCCTGGCTCCAATGTCACACAGTAGCTGATGTCGTCAGTGCGGGACTATGTAAAGTGGCCTTCTTCACACAGAGACTGACAGGAGTGTCAAACTGTTCTCACATGAGATATTCTTTGACTCTGTGTTGCTGACACGTTGATTGCCTGTGAATAGGGGTCGCTCAGGGATGTGCTAATGCGCACACAGACGGACCAACTCTTAAAAAAAAAAACAGTCAGTATCATATCAGGCTGCAGATATAAATGGACTAATAAAATGTCCACTCACCTGTGTCATTAATAATCTTATTGCTGTGTAATCCATATGGGAATGTATGTATTTTTGGAAATGACCACACACATACACACAGGCTGAATATACACAGCAGAGAGGTCAGCTAGAAGCACCTCTAGACCCCAGACTCCCTGCTATTCCCAGAATGATGATGTAACTACTGCTATTAGCATCTCATATTTAGAGCCTGGATACCTAAAACCGACCAGGCAGCTACTGTGCAATAGGCTTTTTTGGACATCCCTTTACACACGTACTCAACAATAAACAAAACAGGCACATAAATCTGCGTCTAATAAAGCATTGTGTCCAGGAGTTCATCAACAGTTACTACAATGGATATCTGTTAACTTTTAAAGTAAGTGAGGTAATGCAGCACCGTTTGTGGCAAGTGGATGTTGATACGATTGCTATGCAGTGACTTGTTTTCCCTACAAAACATCCAAACGCATCTGTGATTAGCTGTGTTCCCATTTAATTGTCAACTGAATCGGGCGCAAACTTTTTAAATGTCTCAAAAAAAACGGAAACAAAATAAAATGCACATTTTGTACATTTCCATCAAATTGTTTGGAGCAAAAAAAAATAGGCTCTGCAAAGTAGTTGCATCAGAACTGTGTGAATAGGATATGTTACACACGGCTGTAACAAAGAGAGTAGAAGAAGTACAGGCTGTGAATCAGAAACAAAACCAGTTGTTTGTCAACTGCTGATAAATTTCAAAGAAGAAGAAGAATAACCTGCTTTCATCTTCCATGAAGCACTTTAACCTTTTTTCAAATAAAGCAGAAACCACCTCAAGTGAGCATAAATACTGTTTTGCAGAATTAACGAAGTTCTGTCCATTTTTGCCGCTATTACCCTCTATTGCAACTGTTTAAAAAACAGTATGTTTAAATGGGTCAACATCCAGTACTTTAGGCATATAAATCCAGATAGAGAATACATGAGACTCATGAAACACAGCCAACTGTTGAAATGATGCCAACCTTTAAATCAAACATGTCTGGACTTAGTTGTCCCCAGATCAGCACTATCTGTGTCCGCTGTCATCGTGCAAATGATGAAGTGCTAATGCAAAAATCCCATCTAGACGAGCGCCTACGGCTCCAATGATAAGTAGCAAACGTCCGTGCTTCAAGCTTTGGGGTTCTCGCAGCCCCACTTCAGTGATTGGTGTGTCAGCAGATGTAATCAAACAGCAGCTGGCCCCCAGAAATCTCTGGTCACGTGCCAAGGATCAAGGAGGTATGGTGAAAAGCCCACGACTGACAGGTGCTAATGATGTAACTTCAGGGCCAAAATCAGGGGAGTATCAGGAGACTAATAAAGAAGTGAAGGGCTGAAGTTTAGTTCTCCATTATAATCGTTATCCAATTACTTCAGACGTTATCCTTTAACCTACAGGAAGCTTGAAAAGAGATCTCCATCCGTATCTGCACAAAACATCAACAACTGTTTCTGACATCTGATGGATGTGAGCCCAAAGTTCTGCATTCAAACCCATGCATTAAAACTAAAATGTGACTTTGATAAGCACCTCCAATCAAGTTTTGCATGTGAAGGAATGGTTGAAAAACAATTAAAACCAGCACAACGCTGCAGCAGCTTAGGAATGATCTCCTTAAAGTACCAGAGCAAACTTTTTTTATAGAGCCTGACACACACTCACCCTCAAACACACCGACGTTTTGACCTATGAGCCACTCTGGACTACAGTGACCGCGACGACATGGTCTCACCCGTACAGTTTCAACACCTAATTCATTATCAGCTCCTGCAAGGCCCTGCCATTCCCAGTTAAGTAAGTGGCGGGTTATTAAAAGCAGAAGAGCTGTGCGTGTACACATTAGTAAAGTGTCTCTTACTAGGAAACACTTAAACAAGACCAAAAAATAGGAAAAAAATAATACTGTATATCCACAAATATATAATTCATCAGACAAGGTGCCAATGTTTTGTTGCTTTGGAACAATACACGATGCAGAGAAAGTAATCTTCCAACACAGCTAAGCAGGATAGACTAACTCCTCTTTGCTGTGTTGTTAATCTGTTTAAAGCGTGGCTCTACCCTCGACTACTTATAGCCTTCTTTTTTTTTCTTCTTTAAATTCAGCTCTGCTAAACACGTTACTGTTCTTCCTGAACTGGATACATAATAATTTCGCTGAACCAAAATAGTATGTGCATGCCAGCATAAAAAATAAAAAAAAAAGCCTACGGAATCCTTGCTGGGAAATATGAACAGGTAAATTAATTTATTGTTTTTATATCAAAATGTTTCATTAATTCTATTTATTCAGCTTTAAGATGAAAAACTTCTAAATGCTCTAGTACTGCATGGACATGTTGAATTAAATTATATAATATATATATAATATAACTAACCATCCTATGAGGTCTTGGTTGTATTGAAATTAAAGGTATTTTCTCTATCAATTGTAACAGATTTTAAATGAACACGCATGAACCTACGTGCCCTTTATTTTAGTATCCTCTTTTTCTGTGTCCAATACTGTCCAATCAGCACATGAGATGCTTCCCCTTGTGTTCATTGTTAGTTACTGCAATAATAACAGCAGCAAAAAACAAGGTATGAGTATAGACAGGGACGCACGATATATACTGAACCGATATACTGCCTGATATGGGAACATTTATATTATCAGCTATTTATCACATCTGTGAAATTATGGCCGACAACTAGAGCAGATAATATGAAGCTCCAGTGCTTTCCTTGACCAAAGAAGCAAAGCTATTGGAGTTGCAAATGCTTTGCTTCTTTGGTCAAGGAAAGCACTGGAGCTTCATATTATCAGCTCTAGTTGTCAGATTAATTTTTGTATTAATCTATATTACAAAAATATGAAATTGTTGGTTCTCTTATCGGCATCAGCCATAAAAAAAGCTGAAGAAGAAATACACTTGCATCCTTGATTATAGATGTTATCATTTTATCCATACTTAAATAAATAATGGAAAGGCATGAGCTTTGTTTATTAGCCACCTTTATATCAGAAATTCCTGATGATTATCTTAATAATTAAAAGACACATTGAACATTATAGGCTCAGACTCATCCAAAATCACTGATCATTTCAGTCAAGATCCACGGTCGATAACAAATGAATTTTATTTACAGACAAAAAAAAGGAATTGCTCTGCATTTTAGTTTTAAAGCGCTGATCATCAAACAGCTTTGTCGTTGATAAAGCTAAGGCAGCAAGCCCCTATTATCGGCGAGATTGTGAATTTGCCAAGCTTTTCACACATCACTTGAGGCATGACATCAGCTTCTGAAGGAGAGGGGGAGATTTGAGAGGAAAGCACACCAAAGGGACAGTGAGAAAATATGGGACACCAAAGCAAGGAAATAAACAGACAGAGGAGAATTAAAGTGAGATGTTTGTGTGTGAGATGGACAGAGAACAAGAGAGAGCGACACGGATAGAGAGAAAGAACGTGAACTATGAGAGTCACGCCCCTGTCACATTCTGTACTTTTAGGAGAAAATGTATCACATTCTCCTATTCCCTGATGGCCTGCCTTGATCCCCTTTCCTCCTCGCTCTCCCTCTGCCTCTCTCACTCAAAGATGCATGCACAGTCTCCCTCAGTAACTCTAAACTGGCAGGTGCAACCGAGTTAACGCTAACAGAGACATACGCGCTGGCTCATCAATCAAGTCAAAAGGCTATGATCGCCCGTTAAGTGTGTATATTTAAGCCTCTGTGAGAGGATGTTTATTGGCCTAGCAGGCCCTCATGAGACAGATAGCGGCCAACTGTTGCTCGTCATGTTGCACCCGCTGTGCCGCTTCCTCTCTCCCAGACACAAGTATGCGCTCATAGAAATACATAAAATATTACATCAAACATACCGGCCATTAAAGCCCACACACACACATACACACACACACACACACTCTCTGTCTCTGTCACACACACACTCTCACACACACAGGGCAGGTAGGCCACACTGGGAGTGGTATGAGGTTCCCGGAGTGATAGTATTACACTCTGTGCATCCTTCCCACTCTCCCTGTTAAACCCAGCATTCAAATGGGTTTTACTGATACCATCCATCGCTGCTGGCCTTTTCTTTTTTTCCTCATTACATCATCCCTTTATACCAGTTAGCAGACAGCGTTAAAGAGCCCCACTGGTTTTCATCCCAGCCCTCTCATGCTGATGAGAAACTGGCTGTAGGAGGAATGAGGAAAAAACTGTACCTCAGCATTGACTTTATGGTGCCTGGTGACGGATGGGGGGGGGGATTGATAACACACCATCCAGATGTGTTGGTTGATAAGTGATGAAATGGTATCATAAAACAAGTAAGCCCACAGGGCACAATGCTAACCCCAGAGCCCTATTTTCTCTAATAAAATAATTGAGGAAGATAAACCCACTCAACAGAGCAAACTAACAACGCTGCATGTGTTTGTTTATTTCATTATCGCAAAAAAAAAGCACTGCACTGTAGAAGTGGAAGACAACAATAGAGATTATCCTAAGCATTTGGGATGTAGGTTAAACATGGATATCTCAAGTCATGCTCACTATACTACCAAACATCCTGCTGTGATTGTCCCTCATGTTGACGGTCTTCAGGCTGCTACTAATGTTGAGGAATATATCGGGTAATTATTTATTTTTTTCCCCACAGCGTAAAAGCTTGTGGTTTTGAGTATTCATCATTCTTCCCAGTCCTGACCGCATCTTCCCTTTAATGCAACTGGAAACAGCAATCCACCGGAATGCACTTTGGTGGCGACCTTACCGCATCCCGGATGAGCTGATTCATTTGCCCTGGTCACACCGAGTACAACTGGAGGGGTCGTCGTCGCTTGCAACGCACTTATAAACAATAAACAATCACTCAAAAAAAAAAAAAAAAAAAGCGTGTTAACCCTTCTCAAAGAGCACTCAATTCAGCTCTTGGTCAGATTCCGCTGCAGCCGTTGAACATCGGCGCGGAAGGAAGCAAGCAAGCAAGGAAGGAAGGAAGGAAACAGATAGTAGCGACAACATAGCATCGCTGATACCGTGTGGACCTTACCTTAACACGACTGCCGCCTCAACTCGACTAATTCCGCAACATATCGTCGGGCTACCAGCTTCTTCTTCTTCCATGTGGGGAAGTCCTCACTCGAACAAGCGCAGGAGTACAAACACACACTCAGAGATAGACACACACACGCTCGAACACGGTGGCTCGGAAGCTAGTGCGGCGTCCGTGTGATGAAACCGTACACCTGTTTTTTCGCCGCGCATGGATGTTGCCGGTCAGCTAACTCATAAAGGCAACTCCCCTCTCTCTCGGGGGGTCACCGGGGCTCGGGTAGCACTGCGGTGAAGAAGCAGCCCTGTCCTCTCCCCCCCTCTTTTTTTATCTTTACGGCACAAACCTCCACGGAAGAGGCGGCACAATTAGTTACCGCATGCCCCCCTTTTCTTTTTTTCCCCCCTCGTCTTCTTCTTCTGACAACAAGCGCCAGGCTCGCACCGCTGTCCCGCACCACTCCGCCGGCTCTTAAGCACTCTCGTCCCCCTTCCAGAAATGGGCTGAACCTGCCTCCTGTTTCCGTTTTTTTTTTCTTATTATTATTATTGAATGATGCCGCGGCTTCCTGCGCAAAATGGCCTCTGTTATTTTTCATTCAGCAACAGTCCGGCGCGAGCTGCCTCTCATTGGGTCTGCGTGTAGCCATGGCAACGGCCGCGGTTCAATCAGTGTGCCCAGAGGACGCACACAGTGGGCCTGTGTGTGTGTGTGAGAGAGCAGCTCAGTGCTAACAGAGCAGGGCCACTTTACCTTCCTGTCTGCGGTGGGAAACACAAAAGAATGACCTCAGCTATGAAGGAGCCGAGAGTTTATGGAGGCTGCATGTCGTGGTAATGAATAGAACATGGTAATAACTTCAGTCAGGCTTAGTGAGTGATCCACAGACTCCGCTAGAAATAAGCTAGAAACGGTGCCAGCCAACTTGAATCTGTTTTTTCCCTCCTGGCAGCCTATGGTGTTGTCATCAGACAGTTTCAGGGGACATGTTGAGCTATATATATGTACATGGCAAGTATGTTATAGCCTGACATCCTTGTAGGATATAGGCTACTGGATGGATCTGATGAGCCGGACCTGTGTTCTGAGGAAAGGGTTACAAATTCTGGCAAAGAATTTGCAAAAGAGAGCCTCAGATGAACCCTGCAGAATGAGCACATACGTTTTTTATAATCCTTGTAGTCTGTAGAAGTGCAAACTAATGATGGTTGGAGATTATCTGGAGCACAGGATGTAGGTTAAACAAGGATATGTGGCAGTTGTATTACTACTCTCATTAGGCTATCGTAGACATTTTGATTGTAGACAGTTTCTGCAGAGACAATTGACAAAATGACCTGAGTTTGTATCTGTTCTCTGGTGGGAAAGGTTAAGAGGGTCGGAAAACAAATTATAGTAGCCTCAGTTCCAGTGTTGTGCTCCAGATTTTATGTTTCCGTAGTTAGCTGGAACGCAACTGTGTCCTGCGGAAAGTCACATCTTGCGGACTCTCCCGGAAAATCTGATCCGAGTCCTACACGGAGAAATCCAAAAAGTCCAGCAGCATTAAACAACTTTAACAAACTGTCCACAGGTTGTACAGGCAACGGAGAGGGACGAGGAAGGTCTCCTTTTTCAAAAGTTAGTCAGTGGCCAATCAAAAAAGTCCTTAATACATTTAAAATTGCTAGAAGATTTTACATACAGGCCCTTTAATCATTTTTGGCGCACAGCAAATGTCTCAGTGTTAACACCCCAAGCGAAATCCAATAATGATCTGAAAGTGTAAAACGCTGATAGGTGTGGATTTATATCAGCGCTGGCATGGTGTTGGTTTTAACACACAGCATTTTAAATTAAAACTGACATATCTGCTCTGAGGTTTTTCCGCCCCTTGCTTGGTATACGCCAGAGACTGAGTTATGGCTTTGCTCATTAAGTGTCGCTCTGTAGCAAAACTGTTTTTGTTTTAGTGTAATGTCTTTATTAAGCAAAGCAACTGGACCGTGTCTTGATTTTTTGATGGCTTAACTGGATGAATTCTCCCCCCTTACACCCCTGTGCCTGCCTGCCTGTCTCTCTCACACACACACACACACTGAGCTGTTGAATTATTTACAGACTGGATGGCAGTCCTGAACAGTCAATGCTAGGTATCCTGTGACCGTGGCACAAAACACGGCCTTCACACATCCATCTCGTTGTTTTGCTTTTGTTTCAAAGGAAACAGCAGGCGTGGCTTTTCTTTCCCCCTCTGTGCACTCAGAGAAGCAGATGAACCAACAGGTTCAGAAAACAAATTCCATCTATCCATCTATCTTTTTTGCGCTGACTGCAAATGTGGGGTCGCAACTGCAACATCACAGACAGATCCGCAGTCTCGGTGAGAGAAAGCAAAAGCCCTATTGCTCGTGAATTCTTAAAAAATTTAGAGGGTTGTTAGAGATGGTCTAGTAGGTTGATACGGAATCAGACAAAAAGCAAAGATAAGCCCCTTTCACCTAGTTAAAACGACACTTTAGGAATGCATCAATTGATATTTGACATATACAAACCTTTCTGAGCTTGTGTCACAGTGTCAGTTCCACTGTCTGTGTTCGCCTATTCAGCCACATGCTGTTGTTAATAGCTTAAGTAGCTCATATCATTGACTAAACAGCAGCATCATTTGCACTGATTGTGTAAATACTAATAATGAAACCACTTGCACTTGATTAAATTGATAGACAGCACCGTTTGCTTGCAACAATGCAGTGCTTTTAATCTGAAAAGCACCTGGTTCTCAAATTTAGTTTTTTTTATTGATTTTCCCGTCAGCTAGTCAAGTGAATATTGCAAGATGACTTCTTGCCGTCATAGATATGAATAATACCTTAAGTTACATTAACGACAAACAGCTAGTCAGCGCGTTTGAAGCGGCTGCAGTGTTATGGTGTTTCAGCGCATGCATAAAGAGCCCTTTCTTCTGTCAACATTAAAGGTGTACAGATTTAGACCGTTATTGATAGCTGACCTTTTCACAAGTGTCAACGAGACCACATCTGTGAGTGTGTGTGCACGTATGCATGCATGCGTTTGGCCTTTTATCACCAGCTCTTATGTGCAGTGTAGGCAGCCCTCACTGAATCTTACTGTTGTCAAGTAGGTGCCTTTTTATAGGTGGTATGTTATCCACAGACATACTCTTAGCGGTCCTTTCTGACGGGGCCAGAGAGGACGATGACGATATATTATGTCTGGTATGCGGCGGTCCATTGGTAATACAGGTGCAGACATACCAAGGGCGGAACCCGGGATTTTTAGAGCACATTATGGAACAAGGCTAACATCTTGATCACACAGGAGGTGTTACAGACATGTTCTTTTAATTGCCTGTTTCCAACACATATGATAGAACTGATTTTCTTTTATTTCAATCAATACACCTCTCAGCATAGGTTGAATAACAGCTGGCCGCTATATGATTGTAGCCTGACCCAGAAGAGTCATTTTTACACTTCAGATTTATTTTAAACTCTATGTATTGAGCCGTGTAGAAGTGTGTACAGTTATCCTAGTGGCTCTGAGAGAGTAGGAACTACAGCCAGGCCGATATATTTGGTTGCTGATATGTGTTAATATGAAAACGTTTTCTTTCTTTTTTTTTTAATGCGGAAAAAGATGCTTGGGATCATTTACATTAATTGAATCCTTGTAAGTGTACTGATTTGGTGCACTGTAGACAATAAAATGCATTGTTAAACTCTGAAAAATCTGTCCTGTGTTTACATACAAACGTATATGTTCGTCAGAAGTGTGTTTGATAACTACGTTTTTTAATTCCTGATATGGGTATCGCCATCAGGCACATAAATCGAGTATCAGTTGGCTGTGCTAGTAACAGCTGTGCATTGAGCTAAATGCTAACGTCAGCAGTGCCAACATGCTCACAATAATAATGCTAACAAGCTCATGTTGTGCAGGTATAATGTTTACTGCTGCATATTCACGTGTTATCTTGTTATCAGTGATGCCACACCATACTGAGGCTGTCAATTTTTTTTGCACACCTAATGAATAGTATGTGTTGCATGAAATAAAATTTGGATTTGGATGTCTTCACCAAATGTAACCCATCCAATAGTTGTTGGGACAGATCACTTAAACACATGAAAATGACCGTCATTTGGTGCTGGAGTAAAACTCAGGGGATCACCAAAGTCAATCAGCTTCAACCTCCTTCAAGCAGTTAGCTATTTCAGTTCAGACCGAAGTGATAAAACCACACAAAAGACCATCCAACAGACCTACATTGCCATCCACAGAGACATGGGTTCGAAAAACCAGGACAGCTTGGCCTCCTGGACTGTGTCACTACATATAGTCACAGGAATCCTTCACCGGCCCCTCTGAGAGCCAAGAATGGGCTGTAAGCAGAGGTAGTAGAGGTGCCACCACTGTGCAACATTCGTCTAGTGGAGTCAAGTGTTGACGTGAGCGCAGTCCAAAAGCTGGCCTTGGATAGAAGATATGCTAAAGCTGACCACAGTGAAAAAAAAAAACATCACAATCCACAAGTACCTGGATCTGTGCCAGACCTCCACACGCAAATGTGTAATAATGCTTCCCATTATAGTATCTCCCTTTTAGGATGGCAACATGAACCTTATCTTAGAGGCTGTGACATCAATAACCATGTGTAAGGCTTTTATGCCAGCAGCTACCTATCGTCATCCCCATCGTGTCTGCAATCATCTAATGTCCGAGCCCTCGCATATACGACCGCCACACCCTCATGGCCTCTCTTAGAATAGCCGACAATAAAGTGGCGCAGGCTGGCACATGGATCTTGTGAGAAAATAACTCTTTTATCTCAGCAGTGGCACTGTCTCACATCTTTCCACTGTTGCTTTCCAAAGAGATCCACATTTGGAACAGCTGATACCGAGGTTCTGGCCAATGTTAAAGTAGCACAGTGGTGCTGAATGAGTGGATGGCATATGAGTGCATGAGGACATTGTCTGGCAATGACATCACGCCATTTCGCCATTTCAGACTGGCTTTGATGTCTAAGAGCTGACCAGGTGAAATGCCTAATCAGATTTGTGAGAGAACAAGGCTGCTGAGTCGTCCATCTTCTCTCTGTTCTCTCTGCAGTGTCAGAAAGCGCAAATCAATCCCTGACCTTCTGTTTAGCAAAGGCTTGTTTTTTCACGTTACCTTTATTGTTACATTCCGACTCCGTTCAGCTTCATTAATTGCAGTTTGTGTGACGTCTATCTTAATCGAGCAACAACGGCCATTTCTCTTTTTTTTGATGTCAATCAGTGAAGAGAACAAAATCTGTCAACCAGCCATCATCTAGCCACCAAAAAAAAACAAATTACACTTCATCTCATCCAACACTCACCCCGCCCTCTGCCATCCCACTGCGCTATATCAATCAAAAAAAGTCAACGCTGCCCAACGAAGATGCCAGCGCCACTCAGGGCTCTTCATTATGTATATAAAAGCTGACAGTGCAGTGTTGTGACAGATGTTGGGGAGAGGCTGACATAACAGAACCGATAGAAATGGTGGAAGAGGGAAGATGAAGGATAGCAGGATAATAATTCAAACACTGAAGGACATAGAGGAACACAGACGTGAGATAAGAGTCACGGGCTGGATTTTAGCTTACACGAGTTGACGTCATCGTTTGTCAACCTGTCTAGACGGACTGCCGCTTGGTAATCTCCACTGGATGACAACACATACTATGACTTGAGTGAATCCTTTACAGTGAAGTTTTAAACGTTAGCATTGTTACTCTGCTAAAACTTTTCCTCATAACGTCTGTGACATTCGTAGCTGACAGGAGATAAGTTGGAGTCGACCAACAGGCAGACAATACAAATCAGAAGCATGTAGATAAAATGCCGGGCAGGGATCCCACTAGTGTGGTTATTGTTATCTTAGAGCTTTGCAACAGCCTAAAGAAGGAAGATAGCTCACTGATGGGTGACAGAACCACACAACCATTCATATCATATAATAAATAATACATTCACTTTCTGTTTTGAAGGTAACAAACTACTTTTGAATTGCTGATAATCCAACGGTGCAGAGAATGTTCAACATGGTGATACTTCACAATGGGCTATTAAGCTCACTGTTTGCTGCCAATCAAAGTAGCCAATCAAATTCATTTCACTATTGCCGACTTCAGTTTCAGCAGGGCTCCGGTTGCACGCTTTGGAGCCACGTTTGAGGTGCTGAACGTGCCACTGGACCCCCGCTGATCTTGACATCACAATATGAGTTTACCTCATAACTCATCGTGGACTATGTATTTCACGTTGCATGTAAGTGACGATATAGCAGGAACAATAATATTATTGAAAAGACGAACTTTTTTCGAATTACACTTCACTTTGATTGTATCACACGTTTTTGAAATAACTTATTTCATTAAAGAAAAAACAACAAAAAGAAACATTTGAGTACCACTAGAGGGCGCTTGAGAGCCAGCAGTGGACCTCAGTACCACGGTTTGAGAATGGTGGGATTAGATGATGACGTGTAAAAACTCTAAACTCCACAGTGCCTAGGTGGTTTCTAGCCTCTTTTAGCTCATTGTTTTGGTCGTCCTTGCCCCAAATTCCGTTCTCATAAATACCATTTACAACCACAACAGGCGGCTGTTTTCAGCGATAAGGCACCAAGACACCCAGAGTCCAAGCATAAAAACGCAGACAGACAAAGACAGTGTAAAGACAGTAGAACAGCTAGTAAGAGTAAAGAAACAGTTACTTCTCTGAGGATTCTGAGAACGCTAAAACAAGATGAAAACTAGACTTAGTGGTACTCATACTGGTGCGCATAACCTACATAAGCAAAGAAGACCATCAACAAATAGGCTGACCATTCCTGTCGTTATTGTTAATGCCTGTCACCATCTTGGTTTCCCAGCAAGCTGACAATATATGAGAGTTGTGTTTTCTCCCCTCCAGTGAGAACAAATAAAAACATTAATGCCGCTGCCATAATTGAAAACAACAGGATCTCCCAGACTCATGTTTGAAAAAACACAGACACAAGCATAAATAATACCCCCTGCATGTAAATCTTAATAAATACAATGCAGTAGTAAACAGACACAGACTTAAGTGTCCACATGAATCAGGTTTTCAGTCTTCTCATCTTGGGTAGGCCCTTCATGTCGCCAAGCTGACATCGTGATTTAATTTATTTATTTACCAATTAGCGACAATATTTCTTGTTCAGCACATCTGCATGGCACAGAGTGAGGCAGGCCCTGCTGGGTTTCTCCCCTCAGACGGGGAGTCAGCAGCTGTCAAGCATCAGAGGCAGCTCACACCAGCAGAGCTGCATAATGAACATGAGTCAAACACTTACAACAGCAGGAGACGAGGATGCTTTTAGTTTGGAGTGCTAATTTCTCTGCCAACCTCTCCCCCTCTCAGTTTCCTTAAGTGTGACGCTACACCAGGTAATAATTCATTTCTACAACACAAACAGGTAAATGTGTTCAGACGAGTTTAAAACGAGTTTGTGTTGCAATACCTTCAAGGTGTATGCTTAGTAAAGTTGTAAACAAACATTTTATAGTCAGTCTTTAACAAAAATTCACAGATTCACAGATAGTTTTTAATATCCCTAGGGTGTAGGGGGATGTGTGCCGTTAAGTCTCCTCAGCATTCAAGTTGTAACACGGCCAAAATCATGAATTGTCCAATAATTTGCTTTATTCAACGTTTGTAAGTGCTTCCCTGCGTTCGTGGTTCATCATCGCTGTGTTTGGGGCACCACAAACAGGTACTGTAAGCCAAAGAATGATCTTTTCCTGACACCAGCCCAGTTAATTCTGCACCTATCCAGAACATGAGCAAAGTGTGAACCTGAAGAAACACTGGGTCGGCCCTAGCACGACTGTAGCCTCTTGTTTTTGATTGTGCTCTACCTCATATCTGAGGAATCATACGCACATCTTATAATTCCAGCACCGGGACCATTGTGATGCCTACAGTGCATACAGTAGGATCCTTTACTACCCCACCCTGATATTAAAAGATCTAATTTGACTCTTGGTGCTCACAACCTCATGCACCTCTCTGCTTTTCCTTATCGGGGCATGGAGCGAAGGCAGGGTGGCTCACGCCGGTTATGCAACTTGCCTCTTGGTCTTTCCCACGTGTGTCTTCCAAACACAATTACTGATAGACAGTCCCTCTGGAACACATTTCTAATATTACTATGCGCTTCATCCACCTCAATACCCTTCACTGATGTTGGTAAGCCAGGCCTCTCCTGTGCGACTGCTAAGTGAATTGATAAGCGGCGTAGAGGCTGATGAAATGTTGCATAGTTGGATGCTGATGCGCTGTCTGCCAGAATGCTCTCCAGGAGGACAGGAAGGAAGTTGAGACTAAGCCCTAGTGTTGTAGTACTCGAGTCCGGTCTCGGACTCGAGACCGGTCTCGAGACCAGTTTTTGCTTACTCGGTCTCGTCTCGGTCTCGAAAGCAAAAATACTCGGTCTTGACTCGGTCTCGTCCTTCATTGGAAGGAGGGGGACTCGTAATTTTCGACCGAGACCACAGATTTTTTACCCCATATTAGATGTGATGTGTATATTTCATGGTATACTCTAAAATATGAATCGTTACAAATATTCAAATTTCATATGATTTTTTTTTTAATCACGCTATTGGCGGGTGTGAAAATATATCCCATGGTGCAACGCTGCGCAGCAACGATTTTGAAAGATATTGATACAATGTTTGCCCAAACGTCACACACGCACACAGCAGTTAACGTCGTTATTCTTCTGGAGTGGGTTGAACAGAGAACTACGAAAGATGAGTGAGCAATCGGCGATTATAAAATTTGGATATTCGAACCACAGAACAGTAATATCGGGAAGTTTGAGGAAAAAACACAGTGCCGAGTGCAAATTTTGCCACACTCTCATCACTGAGACGTCTGGGACCACATCAAACTTCAACAGACATATCCAACGGAAACACAAGCAGAGGTAAGTTAAGAAGATAATTCTATTTTAGACAACATTAACTCGTGTTTTGTATGTATGTGGTACAAGCAAACAAAGATGGGCTCCCAGAGCGTATTTGATTACTCTGGCTCTTTGTGTGCATGTAACGTTACAGTAAGCTAGCAATATTAGCCTACTCGGTTTCGGTCATTTGCAGTTGACGTTAGCTTGCCTGGTCGGTTAAAAGTGTCGTCATGGCGGGAGGAAGAGTGCAGGTTAGCCTAGTAAATGCAGCCAGAGGTGTAAGGGGCTAGATAGAAGCCAGATGCTAAGTAACGTTAATGTTTTCACAGTGAAGATGATGATTAACGATGTCCATCTCATTTGTAAAGCGTCAGCGAAAGCCCAGATGAGCAAGCTGGAGAAGGGATTTAGCATGTGCGCGAATTTATGTGTATGAATATGAGGGCGAGTCTCCTATACTTGTGTCTTTGTGGCTGGGATTGAAGCCAGAGATGGGAACTCGAGTTGCACACACAGAGACTTCAAGACTTGTGCTCAAAAGACTCCAGTCTCGACTCGACTCGTGAAAAATCATTATGTTTTATTTTGAAACGTCTGACGAGCTTCACGTGATTCCCTTCGTTTTTTTATGGTAACCATGGCAACAACACAACACAAAGGGTACGCGCCTTGCGGCCTCCCGCACTAACGCCTGACGACCATGGCGACTGGGACAGGTCAGTCACATTAGCTAACGTTAGCGCATATGGGAGGCTAGATCAGCATCAACGTTCACTTAGCCTGCTACTAGCTTTGTAACTGAGTATTTGAATAGATGAGTGAACGTTCGTTAGCTTGTCGCACTTGTTTTCATGGAGTGGGGTTGACATGATGTAAAAACAAAAAAAAGGTCTGGTAACGTTAACGTCTATGTTCCACTGCCACCATCTACTGGCTGACATTAACCATAGAAAAGGTTACAGGTTAATTGTTTACCTCGTAACGTTAATTTAATCGGTTAACCACATTACCATTATACTGAGTTTGAGTGAGAGGATAGAGGAATATCTTATTAGAGACCCAGAGTAATTAAACAATGCTGTTGCAGAGTGCAGACTTCTAACTTGTTTGTCTACTGGCAACATGGTTCAACCAGTGAATGTTGAAATTTTTCCAGCCACTCAATAGATTGATTTTGGTTGGTGAGTGCAGCATACAGTACCAGCCACTTGGATGATTTACCAGCATCTGAATGGTGTTATTTTTTTTTTTATTTCCAGCAGATGTAGCTCACTATAACTGAGATTGGATGATTAGTTATTATTGCATGACTAATAATGTTAGACTTACAAGATTACAAGATAACTCTATTTGTCACATACAGAAGTCACAGAGTAACATGCAGTGAAATGTCTCTAGTGGGATGTTTTGCACTAATTGGAATGATGTTAATTACAATGTATTTGACTGGGTGAGGTGCACGATTTTCTATATTTGTTCTTTTTCTGGTCCCACTGAGCCTGCACAATAGGGGGCAAGCTATTCTGTAACTGTATGTTCATGATCAATAATACAGTTTCCTTTAAAGGAAAACATTCATTGTGTGTTTTCTTCATATTTCATTGCAATAGCCTGTTTAAAGTGATCATATATGTAACAATTATTATTTATTTTTTATTATTTTGTGCAAACAAAAGCTTATGCCTTTCAAACATGTGATTTTTCAAGTCTATCTGTTTGTATTACAAAGACTTCATAAGAGACACCATCCTGAAGTTAAAAAGATGCTAATAAATAATACTAATTTATGGATTTCACTGTTAAATTGGATTGGACTGTTAAAAAAATGCAATGAGTACAATTTTGGAACATTGTACAGTATATTGTGTTGATGATATAACGTAGTGTTTGCTGAAATAAGTGGCTATACTTTGAATCTCTCTCTCTCCAGTTTTTTTTTGGAGGGGGGGGGGGGTTACTAAAGATGCTAAAGGGCGCTGTTGTTGTGAATTGCAGAATGTTAAAAAATGCAATGAGTACAACTTTAACTGTTAAAATTAAAAGCCACACTTTGAACTCTTTTTCTTCTCTGACAGTTCTTGTGTGTGTGTGGGGGGGGTATGTTATGAATAAGATTTTGGAACATTGTAAATTGTGTTATGATGTGTTATGATGTATTGATATATATATACTCATTAATATGAAATCCATGTATATTGCTGTTATTAGTGTCAAAATCCAACACCTTCAACTTTACTGAAATGTTAATGCCTGGGGCCTACTAAATTTTGACTCCAGCTGAGCTCCTAGTCGTAAACTATTGTTCAGAGAAGTTTAGTAGACAGGTGTGTGCTAGACTGCTCCTATAGCCAACAATCCCCACTCTACCATTTGTGATACTTGGGTTATGTTAAACGTAAGTAAATCATGAAAATCTGCTCTTTTTGATCGGTCTCGATGTGGTCTCGACTCCTTAAAGACTCGGTCTCGACTTGGTCTTTCCATCTCAAAGACTCGGTCTTGACTCGGACTCGGCTGCATTTAAAAACCTATGGTCTCGGTCTCGACTCGGTCTTGATCCTTTAAAGACTCGGTCTTGACTCGAACTCGACACATGCGGACTCGTTCCCATCACTACTAAGCCCACATAGAAAAGCAAGATAAACATAAAAAGACAAGGAGTAGTGAAAGAAGAAACTATGAAAAACAGAACAATGGACCTCGAGGAGGAGAAGGGGAACAATGAGAAGTGACATGACGTGAGAGAGAAGGCATCTCTGAAAAGAATGGGATTCCAGTGTGGGTATGCCAGCTGGCTCAGACTGTGCGTTCACATGGTCTTTGAACCTTTCAGTTTCACACTATCAGGTGTTTTGTGAGAAAATGCACACGGTGGTTTGGAATAAAGCCTGCATGGAGCAAGTTCTTCTGTTCTTTTTTAACTGTATTTTACACAGTAAACACTACAAAATCAGTTGGATTCAGCGCAACAATGTTGGAATTGCTGTACATTACAAAGGCGTGACAGTGCTTTCTAAACAAAGTTTTTTTTGAGTTCATATTCAATAATCAACAATAATCTTTAAGGCATCAGTATGCAGGATCTGTGAATGAAATCTAACCCTAACCCAGCACAAACAGGTGACACCGCCAGATGAACCAAGACACAATTAATTTTGTGTTTTTTTTTCCACAATGTTTCGCAGCTCATATAGTGTCATATCCCAGCATAGGTTGAGGAAAATAAATGACACCTTGACAGCTGGCCAAGCTTCTGTGAAATTACAACAGGATATTTTAGTAAAGTTACAGTAAAAGCCAAAACTGTAGTATGGGGGGCGCTGAGGGTCAAAACGCAACAACATTTCCGAAAACACTGAAACATTTGCTGCTGAAACAGGTAATTACATTTGGCTGTCACTGTCTGTCCAATCACAAATAGGTAGTGTCATTTACCTTGATCTGAATTGTTGTTGTGTTTTGACCTCCAGGGCCACCATACTGAGATGTAACTCCCCCAATTTTACACAATAAAGTGTGTTTACATGTCTTGGGGAATAATACTGAATATGTTAATATGCTATGTCCCTCCAGTGATGTCACTCAGTGGCTAAGTTGCATTGTGGGTACTCTAGGCAAGAATAGCATGGGGTGTAAAAAGGCGATATCTCTTGTTATGCTGTATCGATTTTGATTTTTTGTTTTGAAACTGTCCATAATGACTTTTATAGGAGGGCAATGCAACGCCTCATGCCTACATTACCCACGATGCAATTTAACCACTGAGTGACATCACTGCAAATGAAAGAGTCAAAGTCCAAAATATGGTGGAACAAATAGCCTCACAGGATGACTACAAATATCACGATGAGTCATATCCCTAGAACATGTTTGTAATTCTCATTAACACTAATTTGATGTCTCTTTTGCCCATCTCCGCACTCTGCCATGTTCAGATCCTCTCACTGAGTAATTATTGTGACGCTTCCTTTTTCAGCAGTAGGGAAACCAGCTGGGGTTGCTTGGACAGAGTTGGCAGAATTAACTGCATTACCAACTCTTTCCATCATCCACTTGCTAATGAGCCTGTTAGTGCAAAGTATTTATGAAAGAAAGAGATCTGCTTCAGAATTCTACCCTTGATTTATTGGTAAAGCTGTAAATCCTCTTCATAGATTTCCAGCTTCTTCTCGGGCTTGTAATTAAGTAATGGCTCGATTAATCCTATCAAACCTGCATTGCCAGAAGGGGGGAGAGCAGGGACATTCATTAGAAGCCAACTGGAGGAGATTAATACAGATCAAACATACAAAAGCACTGGGACACTGTTGTGCACATAGTGGTGAAGATGAAGACACCAGTTTAGAGGATAAAATAAAAATAATAAACAGCCTGCCTCGTCTCTGAGGCATTTCCCAAACGTGCATGCAAAATAATAAAAAAAATCGAGGGGAGAAAATGAGCTTTGGTGAAATAACAGTGTAGTGTTTACTTTTGCCTTTTTTATGTAAAGGATGAGCAGCACAGAAGATCACTGCTGATGAGTTTGGTCATCTTTTACTCTATTCTAGATTCCAGTATGTTGTGATTATTTTGAGCACAAACATTTTTACAGGAAATGTTAATAAGGGTAGAATATTGTTTTGCTGTCGTTGGGGCAAAGCAATCTGCCCGGGCTAAACGTTTTTCAGGATGAGGAATGTGACCCCTGAATCTCCCTCTTCCTTCTTTGGTAACAGCGCTGCTGTGCTACATCAAACGAGACCCAAATCGCTAAATCAGTTTTGACCACATGACCCGCAGAAATATTTGTGTATGTGGCCAGAAGAGGATGAACTTATTATAGAGGGGAGAACGGAAGAAAAATGTCACGAGTGTTTATGTATTTGTTTGTTTTTCAGCTGGAACCTGCCGGGACAATCTACAAGCTCCTGTGAAAATAGTGGATCTTACTGCTTTATTTGCTTTGGCCAAATCTGCTTCTCTTGCACTTTTGGTTTGTTTGTTTGTTGGATCGACTGTGCTCTGTTGGATGAGATATATTCTACTGGCACATAACAAACCATGCTGTTAGTTGCAATAACATTTCCTTTCTCCAACATCATGACGGTGAATGAGGATGACAAGAGTGACAGCTCTAGTGCCGTACTTGACTTTGAGAAATTCTTATCTGTACGGTGAAAGGAACCATTAAACCTCAAACGTTCCCTCTAGCCATATGGCTTCTTAAACGAAGACGGCCCATCTGCTAACTATCACTGACAGGCTGGGCTGTTGGTACCGCCAGACTGTTGTGGCCAAAGCTTAAGGTGCTGGCATGAAGCTCCGCCTGCCTCCATGCGCGCAGTCTGGTGCTGGAGAGGTGTAATCTCCCTCTGAAAAGGCCACTTGTCTCACAGATTTTAGCACATGGTAAAAGCCACGCAGTGTTAACACAAATGTGCCTGCAAAACCACTGGCCCGAGCTCTTGGCACCGTCTCTAAACCGCAGGCACAATTTCACAAGATCTAATCACACGGCCCAAAATACGTGAGAAGCTACGATTTAGTCGACATAATGGATGTTTTAGCTAACTGCTCTGATTTTTAAGGCCCAGTATTTAACTGTTTTGGTATTTGGCTCGTCACCAGACAAAATTAGCAACTAGCTTACCTCGGGGTGTGGTGGAGACCAAAACAGAGCAAAAAAGAGGGTGAAAAATGGACGCAGGTGCCACAACAAAAAAAGCCTTATTATTAAACCGTATCTTTTGGATCTCTAAATACTGAAATGTTGACTATCATTTAAGCTGTATCCCCTTCCTTTGATGATAAAGTGTTAATGTGGTGCTGACAGCTTGTTTGCGCTGCCTCCGGTGGCAGTTTTGATTTGGTTCCTGTTAGCCTGACTCACCGAATATTCACTGTTGGTATAAGCCAACCATTGGACACCCATTCTAAGCAACACTTTTTGAAATCGCTATATGAAAAACAAAACATTAATGCCTCATCTAGTTGCCATCATGCTGACAATGGCAAAATGACAATAACCTGGTCTTTAACGGCATAAACCTAGACAAGCTGCCAGCTATTTCTTTTTCCTTTGCTTGAATGTGGCCATTTTGGTGCCAGGGCCCACTCCCAACGTGGAAAACAAGCTCCCCGTGATGCTATTTTGAAGGTGTACCATCGCTGCATCCTGCCGAAGATATTTGGGATTGGTTTAATGCCTGTCATCAGTATGAGAATTAGTGCAACTGGACCTTTCTCCAATGTTGATACAGCGCCATGGAGACACAGTAGATCTGATTATGTGTAACCAAGTTCCTGTAAATGCAGATTATACTTATTGCTCCTTTGTTTTAAAATATAGAGGGCAGCATATCACCAGAGAAACCAACAACTGCCGCTCTTTGCTTTGTGAGCTAGCTACCATTAGCTAGTTAACTCGTGGGCCCGCTAGCTGTGGAGTCAGTCGCACTAGAGTTAGCCTCTTGTGGAACAAAGTGGTATTATGAGGCCAAGGCTTGCTGTTAGCATGCTAACTTCAGCAGACATATCTGTAACACACTACATGACATACATAACAAGAGCACTTGTTTCTTTGTATTCTCTTGGTAATAATTGGTAAGTTTTTTAAAAATGTTTCAGAAAAAATGTTTTTGCCATATCTAACAAATTGCTCCTTTGAGACTCTATTTTGGCTACATTTATTTGTTTATTGGATCAATAGTAAAACAATCCAGTAACACAGAGTAACCAAGGCCTAATGTGGTTTGCATCATGTCTGCCACATTTCCAGCCGTGCTCTCCTTGCATTTTTTGAGCTGCACTGCAGAGAGTTAACAGTCCAGTAGTAGATCCATGCTGCTGATTCCAGTTCAGTATTGATGTCCTGTCACCCCCGGGGGACCACTTATAGTGAGAAGAGACCTGAGTCAGCACTAAGTGGGCACTAGCCAGTTGTAGAAGCACATACCATCAGCTAATGCTCAAATGAGAAAAAAAAAAAAAAAAATACAAGGAATATGTCGATAATTGGACAACAGTGACAGCTGACGCCGAATGTTCCGACCGATAATAAGCAAAGTAACTATGGATTTAAATTTTCAGTCACGTAGCAAATCTGTTTTCTGACATGTGGGTTTCATCGATCACAATCTGGAGTAAAAACTTCCACGATTCTTTCAGGATGCTTCATCTGGGCGCATGAAACCAACATTGTCTGCTCGATCTCGCTGTCATCTTGTAGAGTGACACATTGTGCAGTCATCCGTGTAATGTGTGTGTGTGTGAGTGTGTGTCATGTCAAAACAACATCTGATAAGGATAACACTGAATCTAAAGCATTCTCTCTTCTGTTCCACCTTCTCTGCAGCATAGTATGGGACTGAAATCAAAATGCACATACATTACTATAAACCACTGGCCCCACCCTTCCTCCGAAGCGTAATAACCAGTGTTACTGAACACGCTGTGTGTCAGCCACTGACACCAGTAGCGGAGCTGGGCTGTCTGACCTCCAAACATCATTGCTCAGCAAACTGGGGAGGGGGAGACACACGGTGCTGCAGTGTCTTTTTTTTCTGCAGAAGGCAGAGTGAACATGCTACAACATTGCTGCTCCTGCCTGCACCATTCCTTGTATGTACATCACCCTTTTTCCTCTCCTCCTCATCTCTCCCTTCATCTCACGAAGCCTATTTCCCCTGTTTCATCTCCAGCAGTCTCATTTGAGGGGGAAACAGGGAATTCAACCCCCCCCTTCCCTTGTCTGCATTAAACATCAGTGCTAAGTCAGGCTAAAAGAGACCTCACTCACCACTGCTCCCCTGCTTTTTAGGAATACTTGCTCTAGTTTTTTTTGCTCCTCTCACCTTAGCTGCACATACACAGTAGATTCCCAGTCACATCAGACAATGACGATGCACAACAAACCGGCTACCTCATGATGTTCATGAAGTACACACACAGGTAGTTACAGTGTACAATTTGTGTCTCACATTTGGTTTATGAACACACTGATAATGGAGTTACTGTGTGACTTAATGCACAGGATTAGACAACACGCATCCACTGTGTACAGCGAACTCACCTTTTGTTTTCGAGGAATTCCAACTCTCCTGAGATTCAATCAGCAAATGAGAGGTGAGGAGATTGACCCGAGGAGGTAAGATGAAGAATGTCGCACGCACGCTCCCATTGATGGAGCCGCTGCCGCCCTCACGCCCCCGCCCCCGCCCACGGTTATCCCTTTTGCATGAGTGCATTCAATCACACGTACGCATGACACGCAGCAGCCGCTCTCTGGGCTGACTGAAACATGCACAGCGACGCTTGTCACTCCTCGGCACGGCGAGGGGTGTTTCTCCTTACTTTTAAACCCTCAAGCCAGCCAAAGTTGTCTCCCCTGAGAGAATCTGATGTGCACCTAATTCCTGTCAGCTTTCATGTCTGTTTGCCTCCTTCCTCCTGAGCTGCTGCACCTCATGATTTAACCCTTAATGAAGCAGGACAGAGCTGCAGAAACGCTCTGGTTTCTCATCGCGGCCCTCGCTGTCTACATGCACCTTCTGCTCCAGTTTCCTGCAGAAACTCCCGAATCGTATTTCTTGTTTTCATTCATCACATGAAGTAACTTGACCACCACAGTCGTGCAGACCACGCTAGCTGTCTACACTTTTTACAGGTCTTCAGCAGCAGTCCAGCCATTGGCACAAAGCCCTGTAAGCTGCCTCGGCTTAACACCGGGCTAAACCAATCAGGTGGCCTGAGGTCTATCCCAGGAAGGACCTGCTCTATTAATCTGAGGGAGTTAAGAGGAAAAGAGAGGGGATAGAAAGGTGAATATGTCTGTGTCTGACTATGGAGGATGAGGGAGGAGTTTATGGCTCGGGGCGATGGGGTGTTGTGCGTCCAGCTTTTCATATTGTTGAACCACCAACATGAAAGGTCACAGTGTCAGTGCCCTCCTGCCACAAATCTCCACATAATCAATCTGTCAGCACAGAGAGTGCTCAAGGAAGCTGGAAAACAGGAGGGGAAGCTGACCAGCAGACGTTTTAAACAGGTTGTTACCACTTTTTGGGAGGATTAACCCTAACCCACAGGTAAAACAAACCAAGAGTTTATGGTCCATCTGAAGTGTTGCCATGTTGATCATTGCAACAATTAACCCAACGCGTGTTACAAATAACTACCTGTATTAATTCATGTTGCAGGTCTTTTCTATCAAGGAACAGCACCAACATGGCGATATGCACGTATACATATCATTATGTCCATGATTGTAGTTCAAATTGTCTGCAAGATAACATCTGCTGATTAGCAGCACTTCTCCACTGCTCTGAGCTCCCAGTCTGAACTGCTAGCTGCCCGGCTATTTGAGCTAAGTGGCCCACGTTAGCTACAGTTAGCAGAAGCCCCCTAGTTGTTTTGAGTTTGAATTTGACAGGATGTTTTACATATTACACCTTTCAAGGAATCAGAGTGTTTCCCAGAGTTTCTTGGAAATTGTTTTTTAGCGTATGTACATAAAAACTACACTGATGAAAAATATCACTTCAAAAATGAATATAAAGAACAATGAATACAAGATATGTAGGCAAAATTGCCTAAAAAACAGGTCTCATGTATGTCACTGTAATGCTATCTTTTAGAGGATTAGGTCTTAAATAATGTGCAATGAGACATTTCTGAAAAAGGTTGAGCCACGGGGATAACAGAGAGGGATTCATAGTACAAGTATATTTAAGTTTGACCCAAGTGGTGGACCAACATACAGGCCTTTCCACTGAGCCACACTGCTAAAAATAAACCAATTTGTTTTCACAAATGCAAAGACAGAATCGCTCTGTGTACTGATCTGACACGGCCTGAACAATGGATTTTAAAAAGTCTGGAAACACAGACGGACACTAATCAAAGTTCATAATGGAACTTCATTGGATTTCATCCATTTCAGCAGCACTTTGACACAGTGCAGCTCTGAACAGTGCCAGCGTTGGTCTGGATGAATGGAATGCGTGATAATGATGGGATTTGAATGTACTCTGCTGCATGAGGACTGATGGCAGTCTAATTAACACACTGGTTAGAGGTGTTGATATGAAGTGATTTACACGTTTTGACATTGAGGGTATTCCAGCGGGAGATGTGCTCGGATAGGAAACTGTCAACAGGAAAAGAGATGACAGATGGAAGTCATTCATTGTCTTTGCTTTTCGAAATGCAATAGGAAGATCTGTTGATCCACTGAGGTTCTATTTAATGGATCATTTTGCATCATCAGCAGGTAATTTCTGCCTTCACGTTACTGCTGACCTGTCGAATAGATTTAGTCGTGTGGTCATCATCAGATTTAGTGTTTGCAATGTCTCAGTAATGCACCTACCTGCTGCCAAGAACTGTGAAGTCAGATCATTTTCAAATAATTTACCTTTACTCCAATAAGTGCAGTGAATACTATAAGGCAAATTCATTTCATTTAAGATTAATGTGTTCTTTTCTTTTTTTTATTTAAAGGGGCACTATGTAGGTTTTGGAGAAGAAACTCAAAATCAGAATTTTCATATTTACAATATTAATGTGGTAATAATACAAACTCACAACATTTTCCATAACTGTAAAAACAAGAAAATAAAATAAGGTCTCCAGAACACTGTTTCAAGCTAGAAAGGTGGCAGGGTCCGCCACATATAAACAAAGTAAAACAGCATGAAACTGTCAGTTTGTTTATTCAGTTCATTCAGACATGAACACACATATGGTTTGTTTTAATAAGTTTGTTTAGGCTTAAAAAAAAATCAGTCAATGAAGATTTTTCTCTTCTGATTCAAATTTTTTCCCCAAAACTACATAGTGCACCTTTGAATAACTGACTGAATAACAGAAAAAAGAAAAAAAGTTTTGCAACTGCACACACATATTTGTAGATAACAGATCAACAAGCAAAAAAGCTGAAAATAATGATCAATAGAATAACATGAGATACATTTGAGAGCGCTGGGTGATTTTTTTTTCATAGTTTTTCGGGTTTCAGCATCTTCCATCCTCCTAGTTTGAGTCACCCAGGAGACGAAGACCAGGGAGTCACGTCCATGTGTGAACCTGTTGTAATGTACAGCATGAGGACCACAGTATGATTACACTCTAGGGCCGTGGATCTGATGTGGAATGGCTCTTTAACAGCACTCTGCTGCCCTCTAGTGGATCCTTTAAAGTACGCCAGGTGTTTTTGTTATGTAGTTTCAGTTTCGTTTCTGTGTTACTCTGAATGAGGACGTGTCGAGTTATATAAAGTCAGAAAACTACGAAGAATTAAAATAATCATGTGAGTAGACGGACTTCTGGTCTCTCACCTTAGAGGATGCTCAGAGCAGCGTGTGAATGGAGAACAGACACATTTGCCTTTAAGCTTTTTAACTGCAACACAAGACAGTGTTGATGTGAGTCTGCAGAACTCAGCTCGCAAGACTTCCCTCGGATTGTTCTACTTCTGCATTTTTTTTTTTAGGGAACCACAAGCCACAGGTGAGTGATTCTGTCAATTTCTTCTGCCAGGGAATAAGCTGTGTTGAAAAGGCAGCAGCTGATCTCGTGTGTTTATGGGTCACACTTTATTTACACACAGCAGCTAAATGTTCACAGTCAGCCTCAGTTGTCTCTGTGATAAGTGTGTGTAGTATGTTTATATGTCTTTAACATAATAGTTGAACTACACAAATATATATGTGGTATTTGTTCCTGATCCTGCACGAGGAGTTCTTGTATTCCATGTACAGATCAGATGTGGTTATAGGAAGAGCCATTCAGTCCAACACAATGTATGAATCTCTTAAAAATATAAAGTTTGGTTGAGTGGGTTGGAGCACCTGGAATTTCATGTTATTTCAGACTGGGCCTACCTGTAATGGGTGTGACGTCATGGACTGAGGTCAGACACACAGCCAGAGGTCAAGAAGAATCATGTTTGATTTGTAGATGAATCAGTGTCGTCTAACATGAGAGGTCGCAGTGTAAATGTAACAGCAAAATATGATAAGACAGCGCAGGGCACACTTTCTGATGCTCTTTCAAACGTATCAAATGCTTTACACACATGCTGTTTTCAACATGTACATATCATCAATCATTATCAATATGAATGCGGTATGCAATCGATGTATATAATGTATATAGACATGTATACATTAATATATTGTGAGAAGTACCTGCAGGTACAAGTAAGATATTGTGTTAATATTACACTTATTTTTACATTTGTCCAAAGCAACTTACAGTAATTCATACATTCATTCACTGATAGTGGTGGCTGCCATGCGAGGTGCCGGCCAGCAAATCAGGAGCAGTTTGGGGTTCAGTATCTTGCCCAAGGACATTTCGGCATGCAGACCAGGGGAATCAAACCAGTGACCTTCCGATAACAAGGCGCTGACTCTACCCCTGAGCCACAGCCGCCCGGGAGGAACAATATTACTTCACTTAAAAGTGAAAGCCCTCCACCCGATTGGTACCTGAGTACACTTAAAGTATCTGTTATTGCTGCTTACATTGCTGATGCAGCAAGAAATCTGCAGATTAATCATCATCAATCAAATTAATGTAGTGGAGTGAAAAGGGCAATATTTGTCTCCAAAATGTATTACAGTGGAAGTAGTGTAGCATAAAATGTAAAGTGCAATTACCTCAAAACTGTGCTTTTACACTTTAATGTATGTCCATATATTTCTTTGCACTATACTTACGGTTTCAGAAAGCATATGTAGACATTATATGTTGTTGGTCATTGTTGCGTTTTATATATTCACGTATACAGTTCTTTTTTTACCTACTTATGTACGGCATAGTTAAAAGTTTACTGGTAGCTGTTTTTGCTCCGCTTGTTCTTGTCATATCTTCTAAAAATGTCTTGCACCTCTATACGTACATTTACAGTCTCAATTCCACACACTTTGTTTTATTAAAAAATCCTTGAGGTTTGAAGCAGCTGTTTACAATATGATTGATGTCTTACTCTGATATCTAGTTATTGAAACGGATTAAACTACACATAAATTACAGCAGGCCTATAAATCCAGTCTTGCAGGGCTCTTAAACGCCAATACATCCGTGGAAGAGCGATGGACATCACCAGCCTGCATGCAAAAATCTCGCCTGTTTACACCTACACGCCTCTGTAGTCAGGTCTGTTTATAATCAAACAGGCGTTGGTTTGGTTGTCTTAAGTACTGAAACACACTGGTTCCAGAGTATTTCGTAGAATGAGAGTCTGAATATCACTGATACCTCCCAGCAGGCTCCATTCTGCTGCTGAAACAGTTAAATCTTCAGTGGATATTGCAGATACAGAAGTGAAACCGGAGCTTCGTGTTTCTCATTTCCTTTATTTCCCCGCGTTGTCTCGACAGCACCGGCTGTGTCATGAGCTCCCACTGAGACTCTTGTCTGCGTCCCTGAGGAGACAAGAGATTGAGGTGCTGGGAGTGAACGCACTCTGTTTGAAGTCTAGAGGCAACAAATAGCCTAATATGCAAAGAAAATATCTGGTAAGAACTCCACAGGCACAATAACTTCGACTAACAGTGTGTGTGTGTGTGTGTGTGTGTGTGTGTGTGTGTGTGTGTGTGTGTGTGTGTAGAGATGACACTTTCTGCTGTGATACAAGTTGATACTCATGTTAGCTTGGATACTTGGATAGTTACAATAAATGCTTTTGGAACAGATGTTTCTGTAGGCAGCATTCAAAGTCACATTATATGTTGTAATGTCAGAAATTGGCCAGAATTATATATATTCTTTTCCTTTATCGATTCTGTATTTAGACAATTTTGGGACGACCAAAACTTTCATATTACCAATAGATCAAGAGACTCTGTGTGGCCTGAAAGATGTAGATGTAAGATAATAACCCAACCCCTCTCAGTTCCCCTCAGCTGTATGTAGTGTTTAAGCTTAAAGGGACAGCTCACCCCAAAATAAAAAAATATGTATTTTCCCTTATACCAGTATTGTATGATGGAGATATCGATGTATAAACAGATATCTGTTTGCTCATGTTTGCCTAACCAGTTTTATAAGGTAACAGTAGGTAAATGTTATTCCTGTTATGCTGAGTTTCCCCAAAAGAAATATCTAGATTGATCAATGTAGGTTTAAGGTTTGTTCTGTCTCACTTTTTCAAAGGTTTTCGCAATGATGCATGCCCCACGTTACACTCTCCTCCTGGCACTGATCATCGTATGTCACATCACGATGGGACCGTCCAGCTGCGTAGCCGCCCAGAAGAAGACCTCCTGCGTTGTTAAAGACGGCAGAGCTGACTGCAGCCACCTCAGCCTCAGTGAGATCCCTCCAAACCTTCCTGGTAACCTCACCAGCCTGGACATGTCTCACAACAGACTGGGGGGGATTCCCCCCGCGTCATTAGCCCCGTACCCGGGCCTCCTCCACCTGGATGTCAGCTACAACAGTATCACCAGGCTGGGCGGAGGGTTGTGCCAGACACTTCCTCTGCTGCAGACGCTGAACATGAAACACAATCAAGTGCTTTATCTAAAGGAGGAGGATTTGAGCCACTGCACCGGTCTAACACAGTTGAATTTGGCGAGTAATAGGCTGAGACTGCAAGGAGACCCCTTCACTGCACTACAGGTACGACGGTCACAGTCAGGAGGTGGGTCTTTAATAGCTGATGGAACAACCTCATGGGCAACGATGGTGATGACAGAAACCATACAATGACATGACAGTGAATAAGACAAACATTTAAAAGTACTCCAAATAACTTTTAATTGGCTATGACACAGTTTATTTCAATATTGATGCCTCTGTATGACCTACATAAGCAACTTTAAGCAACACAGCTGCTTTAATTTACAGACACGAGCCCGGTATCAATCGAACAGAGCAATTTTAAGTTGATGTTAAGAATCCTTTGTTTACACCACAGTTTATGGAATAGCTCACCTATTGTGTCAAATTTGATAAACACTGAAAGAAAAAACATGCAGCACCAGAAAAGGAAAAGAGAGGACTGAAATCAGCAAAGAGGACAGTACTGAGTATGGTACAGATTCATTCATTTATGAGGAAGCTTAACTGTAATTAAATAATAGAGGCCTTGAGTTTGCTTTTGAATGAGTGTGGATGCAGCTCAGACGATGATGAGAGACCTGCCGTGGTCTTAAACGGAGGTCATGTCTGGAATGGCATCAAGAGCTTTATACACCAAAAGTAGGAGGTGTGTCCGTTTTTGGGGCTGACATTGTTTAGTATGCCTCTAATGCATTGTTAAAATAACACGTTATTTTGTTTTTCGTCTCCTTTCCTATTTCACAGAGCCTGACATTTCTCGACGTCTCCTTAAACAAGCTGAACTCAGCCAAGCTCGGCTCTCAGCCGCAGCTGCCCAGCCTGGTGAACCTCAGTTTGGCCGTGAACGACTTCACCACTCTGAAGAAAGACGACTTTTCCTTCCTTAACCAATCCTCCTTCCTACAAGTCCTCAACCTGTCGTCTGTGTCTTTAAAAACGGTAAGAGTCATACCTGCAAATGGGAAATGAGGCGGTGTTGGTGTTGAATTGAAACTGTAGCAGACAGTAGAGTGATTGTAACACCTCATTTCAGTTCTCTTTATGTTTCGTTGCAGTTGGAGCCTGGCTGCTTTAAACCCATTTCAAGACTACGTACTTTAATCATGGATGGGAGCAAGACGGGCACTCTGATTATAGCCAAACTCTGCTCACAGCTGTCGGGGACGGCCATTGATGTTCTGTCTCTTCGTAACATGAGGCTGGTCACACTCACGAACACCACCTTCACAGGGCTACAGAAAACAAATCTGACCTCTTTGGATCTGTCTAGCAATGGCATGGGCAAAATTGAAAAAGGCTCTTTTAAGTGGCTATCTGAGCTTCGGTCTCTGATTTTGGCGGAAAACAACATCAAGCATCTGACCAAGGACATATTTCAAGGCCTCACGAGTCTGAAAATGCTCAATTTGACAAAAGCTCTGGTAAAAGGTCATACATCCGCCGTCCCGATTATCGATGACTACTCCTTCCAACCATTAAACGCCCTTGAGACTTTGATATTACAGAAAACTGCTGTTCGTGAAATCACTGAGAACGCGTTTACAGGCTTGGCCAGTCTTAAAGAACTGGATTTGAGCTGGAGTACTTACACTGCTCTCAAAAACATCACCAACAAGACCTTCGTCTCACTTGCCGGATCTCCTCTCAGAAAGCTGAATCTGATAGGAACAGCTGTAACACAGATTAATCCCGGATGCTTCTCCGTTTTCAGAAACCTCACTACTCTTCTTCTAGACCACAACTACATCAAGCAAACCCTCACCGGCAAGGAGTTTGAAGGCCTCGGCCGAGTTCAAGAGATTCACATGTCCGACAACTTTCAGAGGGTCAATCTGAGCTCCACCTCGTTTGTTAACGTGCCCAATCTCAGGGTCCTGACTTTGGGAAAAAGTCTCATAGCCACGGCCTTGGATCGGGATCCCTCTCCGTTCAGTCCCCTGTCCAACCTCACCTTCCTGGATCTCAGCAACAACAACATCGCGAACATCAGAGGGAATATGTTGGAGGGGCTCGTGAACCTGAGGGTGCTGAAGCTCCAACACAATAACTTGGCCCGTGTGTGGAAGAGTGCCAACCTAGGTGGGCCGGTGTTGTTTCTTAAAGGAGCCCAGAAGTTGATGTCCTTACTGATGGATAGTAACGGTCTGGATGAGATCCCAGCGGATGCTCTGAGAGGACTGACCGAACTCCGTGAGCTAAGCCTGGGTAACAATCTCCTCAACAGTCTGAAGGACACAATTTTCGATGATCTGAACTCACTGCGGGCTCTCTATTTACAAAAGAACCTGATCACAACCGTGAGGCCCGAAGTCTTCCAAACTCCCATGAGCAACCTCAGCTTGCTCGTCATGGGCAAAAATCCATTTGACTGCACGTGTGAGAGCATCCTGTGGTTCACGACGTGGTTGAATACCACAAATACGACCAACGTGCCAGGCGTCAGGGAGCAGTACACGTGCAACACTCCACTAACTTACTTCAACCGCTCCGTCATGGATTTTGACGCCCTCTCTTGCAAAGACATGACCCCATTTCAGGCTCTTTACATACTGAGCAGCACAGCCGTCCTCATGCTGATGGTAACGGCACTTCTGGTGCGGTTCCACGGCTGGAGATTTGAGTTCTACTGGAACATACTGATCAATCGCACATTGGGATTCAGTGACGCCTCGGTGGAAGAGGGCAGGGAGTTTGATTACGATGCCTACGTCATACATGCGGAGCAAGACGGCAGCTGGGTGGATCGAAGGCTCATCCCCTTAGAGGATGACAAGTGCAAGTTTTGTTTAGAGGACCGGGATGCGGTGGCTGGCATGTCAGTGCTCCAATCCATTGTGGATAATATAAGAAGGTCTCGAAAGATCTTGTTTGTCGTCACTGAAACTCTTCTGAGAGATCCCTGGTGTAGACGGTAAATCAAACACACACTGAGTGATTTCTGCATTATTGTTATTCTGTTATTTCTTGTTCTTTCCTCGTGTCATGTTTTTTACATTAAACTTCCTGTATTTGTCTGTTTCCTGCCTTTCACCTACCTGTTCCCTTGTGTTTCACTTGTTAATTGGTCACTTTGTATTTAAGCCTCGGTTTTTTCTTTACTCCATGACAGTAAGTCAGTTTACGTCCTTCATCCGTGTCTTCCAGCTTTTGTTTCTGATGTGTTTCTGTGTCTTTCTCATTTGTTTTGAGTTTTGTAAACTTGGGTTCTCTTCGGCCTGGTTCTGTTATTATTATTCATTGCCTTTTGGATTCCATCTTTGTCAGTGAAGCTCGCCTTTTGTTTCTCAACCTGCTGCTTCTGTGTCTGCAATTGGTTCTTCATCTTTTTGTAAAATGTAACATATTTATTAAATATGGGATTTAAAATGTTGTGTTGAGTGGAAGCCATGTGAGGCAAGTGAGTAAAAAAATTCTGGTGATCCATTTCTAGATTACTTTTTAATTTACGTATGAAAACGGGTGTTTGTTTTTGTTAGTACTCATTTTTGCCACAAGAGGCTGAGGTACACCACTGTTCTAATAAGCGCTAAAGCATTTAAGTTTTCTTCCACGTTAGTTTTAATATTACCAAAACCCTTGAAACACAAGACATGATTCAGTCTGACTTTGATGTAGTGTTTTATAATTGTCTGCTTTTTAAAGTTTTTACATATTTTAATTCATTTGTTCGTTTTTTGGAATCATTTTTTGTGAGGTGTCTTACAATTTTAGTTGTATTATTATTTATATTGCTCATATTATTATTAATTCTTATCTTTTATCATTTAACTACCCATTTGTATTTGCCGGCTTTTGGTGCATTAGCCTCAAATACATTGTTGCTTTCTTATTATTCCATGTGTCTCCAGTCACTTTTATAGAACTTTGAATCGCATTTTGATTTGTTTGAAAGGTGCTTTATAAATAAAGTTTGATTGATTGATGACAGTAATGAGACACACCTGCTAATTCTCAATATATGTAACTTGTACAAAACACTTAAAAAAAGTACCTTAAATAAAAACAATCATCTGCCAAACCTTTCACGGGTAAAAAGAGAAAAACTAGCTTAACTTTTTCCACTTGCTGTTTTCACAGATAAAAACCAGAAGGTTGAAAAAAACCAAAACAGTTCAAATGGGTCACCTGAATATTTTCCTCATTTTCCTTTCAGAGCTTCCACATATTTGTGCCAAAATTAGTTCTCAAAATTGTCTCTCTGCCGCTCTACCTATCCAGATTCACGGCCCATCAGGCGCTTCACCAGGTCATTGAAGCCAGCAGAGACTCCGTGGTTCTGGTCTTCCTGCAGGACGTTCATGACTACAGGTTATCTCAGTCGCTCTTCCTCCGCAGGGGCATGTTGCGTCCATGCTGCGTCCTGGACTGGCCTGTCCACAAGGAGAGGGTGCTGGCCTTTCACCAGAAGCTCCTCATCGCACTTGGCATGACCAATCGATTTCAAGAGTGACTGGACTCCCATCGGTAGTAAAAAGTGGATTCCCTTTGTAATGAGATTTACCCAATTTTTAAATTTTTTTTCTTCTCCATTATTGCTTATTGCCACCAGTTGCTGATTGTTTTGTCCTCTATGTGAATGCTGTGCTCATGTATGCACTGTAAGCTGTACAGCCATACTGTTTTAAATTTAATTGCAGCTTTACATCAACAAAACGTGTGTTTTGGTCGTATTCATTTGCCTGTTCAAGTACTGTAACAGCTCTGAGGTGCAACATCACTAAATTCTCTGTTTTTACTTTAACCTCAGTTGAAGAGTTACATGTTGATAAGCCATCAATTACTGTAAATGTTATGTAAAGAATAAAAAATATATATATTGTATATTAATGTTACTCAAAGAAGTTATTTGGAGTTATATATCTCAGTTTTGGTGTGTGATGGTAGCTCATGAAGTTTTAGTGGTTGAGCCGACAAAGTATTTTTATTCTCTTGTCCATTTTTGTGTAGTGAGTCTTAACGATGCAGTGATCAGTTTGGAAAGAAATCTTCCCTGTGGGAGCAGAGAAGGACTCTGTAGACATCTAGTGGACATAGTCAGAAACTGCACCATTTTATGTGCCTTGACTGCCAAATCAATCTTATACCTACTGATCTAGCCATGAGCACCGTGCCAAGGAGAATATTGTTGCTATTTAATGTGATAGTGGTTGTCAGATATGTTCTGAGTAGAAACGGTGGGATTACAGACAGTTGGTCCACATAAATATTGACTGAATTCTCATATTTGGGTGAACGTATCCTTTAACATGGACTCTAGACATGACATTTTGCCACACTGGGACGAGTGTTTGGTCCTCATAATGACCGGTCCTGACAAGGCCTGGGTTTATATTGGGAAAGATCCACAACAAGGGGGAAAATGTATAGACACACACATACATGGACACAGAAACGTACACACAAGGTTAAAACATAAACAGCCAAGCAGTCATGGCTGGTAATAAATACAAATAATAAGTACATGACCTCCAGTATCCTCATTCTACCTATGGCCTTGATTTTTCTTGTTTTTCATTATTTTCTGTTGTCACAGAGATATTGATTCAACAGGTTCATGTCGAGGAACCACAAACTACACAGTTGCTCAAAATAAAGTTGTTACACGTCTTTTGCCTACTTTTAGAATATCCTCTCCTGTAAATAAAGTAGTATCCCTTATGATATTTACATCCATTTTACAACAGTGAAATCCTGTTTTAATCACAAACGATAGCCGCTACCAAGATAAGGCTGTTGTTCAGCCAATGAGGGTTGATGTCATTGAACATGCACGCCAGAATAAATGGGGCAAAGTCCTTGGTCAGGGCTGGTCAGCCTGCCTGAGGTAAATCATTAAAACCCTATTATGTAATTTGTGCATAACATTGGCAGGTCAATGGCTCTTTTTTCAATGTAAGTTTTTTTTCATGTTCATCTATATCCCACGTTGTTGCTGTGTGTCTGAAGCATTTTATAACATCCCCATGAGCAATAAATGATAATGAATACACCGGTACCCCTTGACCCAGTAGGCTGTCAGTGGATCGACAGCAGAAAAAAGGAGGAGCGAAGGCAGAGAAGACAAGTCGCTCCTTTATATTGAAGGCACAGGAGGACAACCCCGGCCACTGCTGTGTCAACACACACACACACACACCCACACACACCCACACACCACACCACACCACACACCACACCACACACACTCTGCATGCAGCAGAAAAGATGGCAGGTTTGTTTGGAACTTACACGCTACCTTTCTTCGCAGTGAGCATCTTCATTGCTGCTCTGACCTACATCACCTACAAGCTGCTCAGTGGTTACCTGCACAAATGGTTCGAGATGAAGCCTATTCCAGGGCTGGAAGGAACGTATCCCGTCATTGGAAATGCGCTGATGCTCAAAAACGACGCAGGAGGTGAGAGAGCAGCCAACATGCTGCGACAGGAGGCTGATTGTAAATGGACCAGGAGGCACAAGTGGAACTCAAGTGGTGCAAAGTTTTGACTTGAATGACATAACTGATGAATTGATTTCATATTTAACGCTCCATAATGTATGTTTCAATATTTGTTTGTAGATTTTTTCCGTCAAATCATGGAATTCACCTACGAGTTCGCTGATGCACCGCTGTTTAAAATCTGGATTGGACCGGTTCCAGTGGTGATCCTGTATCGTGCTGAGACTGTTGAGGTAAGGTCGCTGACAGTGACAGTATGCACGCAGAACAGCCTGTGGAACTTGTTAATGTCCACACACCTTGTAGATTTGTCTTCGATGCAACATCTGCAACACATTGTGACTTGGAGTAAAACGTGTTTCATTTCTTTCTCAATCAAAAAAGGAAAGTATTTTTACAGACAGATGTATTTTCAGACAGTTTGAATTGACTGTAACCTTTTGTTCTCTCTGTAACAACACTGTAGTGTGTCATTCCACTTGTGCACACACTGCTGATAGACTACAGCCCCTGTAACTGCTGAGTGCCACTGCTCACCAATCCAGCTCTCCATTGGATGAGTCTTTCTTACACTCTTTTTTCCTCTGTAGCCGGTCCTGACCAACTCGATTCATATGGAAAAATCCTACATGTACAGCTTCCTCCACCCTTGGCTTGGAACTGGCCTTCTTACCAGGTACCTGTGGGTTCTACTCTGCACAATATAAAAGGATAAGTTCACCTCAAAAATGAAAGTCAGGGTCAGATTTTGAACTGCACAAAACATTTCTGGAGCTTCGAAGTAAAACGGCAGTGCAGCATTCTACAACAACTGAAAAGAAAAACCCTAAACTGGCTTTATACAGCCTGCCCAAGATCCCCAAATTGATTCAAGGATGTTTATTAACACCCTTTTTTTTTTAAAGCTGAAATCATCACTTCGCAGCTAGCTGAGCTGAAAGCTTGGCGTTTTAAAACAAGATTCTCTTCTTTTCATCAGCACTGGGCCTAAGTGGCGTCAGCGGAGAAAGATGCTGACTCCCACCTTTCACTTCTCCATCCTGGCGGACTTCCTGGAGGTGATGAACGAGCAGGCCGAGATCCTGGTGGACAAGCTGGACAAGCAGGCAGGGAAGGGTCCATTCAACTGTTTCAGTTACGTGACACTGTGTGCCCTGGACATTATCTGTGGTGAGTATATGTACACTGAATGTGCATGAATGACAGTTTTTTTTTCTTTACCCCCATTGGTGCATAAAATGTTAACAACACCCGGAGAGTTTACATTTTCAACACTTTCCTTTCAGAAACTGCAATGGGAAAGAAAGTGTACGCCCAGAGTAACTCTGAGTCTGAGTATGTTAAAAGCGTCTACAAGTGAGTTCTTTCAATGTTCTTTTCAATCTCACAAATACAAATGAAAATAATAAGGGGAAAATGATCTGGTCAATAATTTCATGTTTCTGTCTTTTTACGTTTTCTGCCCTCAGAATGAGCGACATCATCAGCCGCAGACAGAGGGCACCTTGGTTTTGGCCTAACTCCGTGTACAAGTGCTTTGGAGAGGGCCGGGAGCACGAGAAGACACTCAAGGTCGTACAGTCCTTTACGTACAAGGTAAGTGATGGAGCCAATAGTTTGGAAATCAATGTTTCTTCAGTATTTTTTATTTATTTTACAGTGTCACAGAACAGGCGAGTTCATGCAACATTTAGCCCTTAACTTTCATTTCCTCTCAGGTGATACGCGAAAGAGAAGAAAACATTTCCAACGTTGAACCGGACAGCGACTCTGACCACGGCACAAAGAAAAGACAAGCATTTCTGGACATGCTGCTGAAGACCACATATGAGGACGGCAGTAATATGAGCCATCAGGACATTCAGGAGGAGGTGGACACCTTCATGTTCGAGGTTGGTAGTCAGATGTACAGCTTTCAGAAATACTTCTCAAAATCAACAAGTAGTAAAAAAAGAGCTGCTCGTGGTGACGAACACAGATAATCTAAATCAGACAGATATGCGTGATCCCTGTCTGTGCACATCAGAATGTTTTCTGACAAACAGAGTGGGAACTCTGCCAGTGCTGCCTTTCAACCACCCGTCATCACACACACCAGCTAGCTAGGACATTTCATCAATCACCGGTCCAATGAGACGGATCTTTCACAAACTAATCTGAGTTATCATGAGTCTCGTGGGCGTACTTGCCGTTAAAGATGACAAGAATATTAAGACGCAGCTGGCTGTCTATGGGAATGCGATTCCTCGGTCAGGCTCCGACGACAAAAGGCTCTTGTACACTGTGAGAATAAGAGATGCCTTTAATAAATCCAAGAAGCAAATCAGGAGTCAAACCACCGACCTTCTGACTGTTTACCAGCTGCTCTGACTGCTGAGCCACATGAAGCTTGTATTAAATTCTTGCACATGTCCTGGAATGCATGGAAGCTTCCATTTCTTGATAATGATTACTGATTTATTGTCCATAGGTCAGAGTGTGATTGGTAAAGATCACTTCAGTACATACTCTGGACTCGTGAGCTTATCTTCTCAAATAATACACTACAATTAGATACTTGTCTACGGTGGAAGGGGGGAAAGTAGAGCATATCTCAACGATATCGAAGTAGGTGAGAGACATCAGAGAAGAAGAGTCATCTGACAAGTCATGTACACTGTCTTATTTTATTTTAATGTGTAACAACTGCTCACATTAAATGTCCTTGAACCTTCTTGTTGGTAGCTTAAAGCCTGTGCAGTTCTATATTTATGACATGTTTTTAAAAAAAACAACAAATATGTTGAAATGATGTCTTCACATAGACCACATCTAGCCAAACGCTGCAATATGACTTTGAAGAATACCCACAAACTAATCATCTCCACTTCAACCTACAAATGAACAAAACATCTAAATGATCCTACCAAAGAGGATATTTTTTGACATGGTGATGATCAACGATAAGATCCAGGTTGGTGCTCACTGGCTGTGGTTTAAAAGCAAGTATATCTCAAGCCCACAATTTCTGCTTTCAACTTTGGCCGGTTGCCCAACTACTCAGTGGCTGACAACAATAGAGATAAGCTGGTCAGCGTAGTGGAACTGTTAGCAGCAAAACAGCCAGGTATTTCCCTGAGCAGGTGGTGGAGACCAAAACAGAGCTCAAGGCAAAGTGAATATTACACATAAAGTTGTTAGGTGGCCAGAAACTTTAAACCAAATCAGTTCTAATGTTGCTCCATGTGTTCTTGGTGTGTCCCTCAAGAAGGCGACCAATTGCTAACACATCCACCACAATGACTTCATGTTTAATTGTTGTGTATGCAGCTTTTTCTGCTGCCTCCGGGTGACCCTCCCCCTAAAAAAAGGAGAAACATCAGTGAATGCAGCTTTAAAGCCATTAAATAATGTGTTGTTTTCCTCTGTTTAACTGCCCTCATTATGCAGGGACATGATACTACAGCTGCCTCCATGAACTGGGTCCTGCATCTGCTGGGCTCCCACCCTGAGGCGCTCCGCAAAGTTCAACAAGAGCTTCAGGAGGTGTTCGGTAACAGCAGCATGCCCTCACCCCCGTCACCGCACACCTTCTCTTTTTCATGACATCATTTAGTTTCCCTGCCCGAAGGCCTTTTGACTCATCTTTGCTCAGACTCATTTGTTCTTTACAAGTCAAGGGGAGATTACACATGGATAATAGCTGTAGAAAATCCTTGCCAAAATACATAGAGAATAATTTAATTATTTTCACTGCTGTGTGGATTTACCACGGCCTCCATGCATTTCTTCCATGACGTAGACGGCCACGTAGTAAAACAGAACGGATTGCACCAGTTTGTGAATTTTCTTAATATAACAGTTTCTTAATATAACTTACTGATTTATTGTCTATAGTTATGTTATTGTCCACGCCTATAAGGTAAAGATCACTTCAGCACATACTCTGGACTCTTGAACTCATATACTCTCAAATAGCAACTGACTGGGGCGTATCGCTTAATACACTGCAATTAAATGCTTATCTACTGTAGACGGTGGGAAATTAGAGCATATGTCAACGATATAGAAGTAGGTGAGAGTGCAACAGTGAGACATCGGAGTAGGAGAATCATCTGACAAGTAATGTATACAATTAACATGAATGTTGTGTTCTGCAAAGGTTCCTCCGACCGGCCCATTAACACAGAGGACCTGAAGAAGCTCAAGTACCTGGATTGTGCAATCAAAGAGTCCCTGCGACTGTTTCCCTCTGTGCCTTTCTTCGGTCGCAACATCGGCGAAGACTGCCGTATCAGTGAGTTCCAGATGAATGATGACACCTGACTGAAACATTCATTTGTTGAGTGCATATCCCCGCAAGGCGGTGGTAAACCAGGCTCCGTCTATTATTCCCATTTGAAAAATAGTCCCTGTGTCATGTAACATTTATTGTGCAATGTTGTCGCAGCCATGTCTATCAGAATGTCCACACACGGAGTCTCTTCAGATTTATCAGAAAGGGCCTTTCTGGACTGCAACATGTGGTGAATAGTCAGTTTGAAAAGAGAAAGCCAAGTAAAGACGGCATTCAGATCAAAATATCACCAATACGATAATCGGAAACATGCTAAATGTCTGCACTGATTATCGCCCCTTTTATACTTACGTAGGAACTTCTGATCCTAATACCATTTTGCATCTTAACAGTACAATACAAAAGGTTCTTGCTTTTGGCCCGTGGCCCACTGTAAAGTTTCGGTTTTGTCTCTCCAAGGGAAAGAGTTTGCGCACCCCTGATAAAGACCTATTAAATCGGGCTATCTACCAAAAGTTTTTGAGGCTATCCATCTCACTTTGCTATGTGCTCGAAGAGGTTATGATGATATGCATTATACGAAAGGATTGTGAGGTTTCCTTACAACTGGGCTCATATTTGTGTAGTTCTGGCTATCATTTCTATCAGTCGTAATAACTGAGCTGCTGAGTTCTGGAAATATGGTGACTGAGAAGAGTCAACGGGGCACCAGTGGTCAGACAGTCAGGCTTAATCTGGCCAATTGGATTTTGTTGCAGTGATGTCGCCTTTTCCCCAGACCTGAGCAAATGATTAGGCGATTCAATATCATTGAATTGAATGATGGCAAAGCTACAAAAACAAGTCCCCAATTGTAATTCATGTATACAGATTTATCTTTTAATTCGGCCGCACTTTCTCACAGCTCTCACCTGTCGGTCATGATAACGACTGTTCGGAGCTAAGGCAGTAAAAGCTGTTCTTTCTGTAGATGGTTTCAAGGTGCCCAAGGGCGCTAATGCTGTTGTCATTACCTACGCTCTCCATCGGGACCCGCGATACTTCCCCGAGCCCGAGGAGTTCAGGCCGGAGCGCTTTATGCCAGAGAATTCAGTGGGACGGCCTCCGTACGCATACATCCCCTTCTCCGCTGGACTCCGCAACTGCATCGGTAAGAGCGGGCAGGTTATTTTTGTGGTTTGATCCATCTCCATGCACAGTCCACTCACAACCAGAATTACTGCTGCGTGTCCCCCATTGCAATTGCTCCTCAGGTCAGCGGTTTGCGCAGATGGAAGAGAAGGTGGTGTTGGCGTACATTCTACGTAACTTTCACGTCGAGGCCTGTCAGACACGTGAAGAGCTGCGGCCCGTCGGAGAGCTCATCCTGCGACCGGAGAATGGCATCTGGATCAAACTGGAAAAGAGGAAACCCCAGACTTCCTCAAACTAGTCGACAGGAGGGTATTCACCGAGAACATCTTCCATCGTGGCCTTTGTCTACACACTTCTGCTGGTGGCGCACACTGTGATGTTTTCTGAATCCCCCTTGAGAGGTCAGGGAGAGTAGTGACCTGGTGTTTGGATTTGAGACGGTTCTCATCATCGTAGACATCATAATTACAAGAATTAAGTCCTGCAAAAATAAATTGGGATCATTTTTTGTTGGTTTTGGGGAAATAGCTTCGTGGCGCACTATTCCGGCTCTGTGTGTATCAACAACTCTGCACTATTTTTGTGCCTCAAGAATGTTTCAGAACAAAATAATTGTGTAAATATGTTATTTTATTTTGATTATTAAAATGCAATAAATAGCTAAGCAAGGATGCCACTGTATCTGGGAATGCAGTGATTTATAATCCCACTCTACATCTGTCTCACGTTCTTTTTAGTGACCTTTTGGAAAGTTTTGTCCGTTAATAGCCTCAATCGACAGGAAACAGGTATGACAAAAATCAAGCTCGAAATGCTTCAGATGATTTTGATTATGTTTGTCTGATTGTGTCTGATTTATGGATTAAAATGAGACTTTATACGCATTTCGTGGTATCAGCTGATAATGGAATGTTCACGCCCTCAAACTCTGAGGTGCAGAAAGAGCTAACTAACAAACAGAGACTCATACGACATCTCCGGCAGATATAGAAACAACATTGTCATCCAACTGTTGTTCTTCGTGTCAAACGAGTGATCGAACACATTGCACTGTTGAAATAAATGATCTAAGTCAGGATCTTTGCTTTTTTGTGTCGTAAAACGGCTCATGTTTTCATTCGGGCAAGTTGATCCGTGATACTGAAGTATACAGATTATGTCAGCCATAGAACCAAAACAAGTAGCTAAAACAGGCTAAATGCGATGTTGACCTTGAGTCAGACTTTCTCATTATACTGGCATTTTCAGCTTTAATGAAACAAATAACTGCTTGTAGTTATCACCTGCATGATTGTTACACACCTGGGATTCGTGTTTATGACGGCGGTGTTGAACTCATTCTACATAATGTTGCTTTAAAAAGTCCAGTGTGTAGGATGTAGAAGGATCTATTGGGGACGTGGATCATAATATTAATAACTATAACTACTATATTTTAGTTGTCTATGCTTATAACTGATGGTTATTATAAAGTATTGTCGACTGTTTCAGTGTCTGCTAAAGCAAAAAGTCCCACATCTGACCGTGAACACTGTCAAATATTCCTTCAGTACTTCAAAAAAAACCTTTGCTAAAAACTCCTGACCTCACATCACCCTGCCGGCTGGAACTCTTATTTAAACCCACATTCAGGGTTTATGATTATTATGAGCAGAACTCTTCACTCCCTGACTCACATTGAGGTCAGAAGGATCCAGTGTAACAAAGTAGTAATCATAGCATGACACAGTTACAAATGACCCCATCCATAATGTCACAAGATGATTTAGCTGGCGTGCCTGCAAGGGTCATTGCCTAACACCAAAATGACATGACTGATGATGAATTGCATGCTCTTTTTCGATGCTATAATTTGAATTATTGAACACAATCAATGGCTGGATAGAGCCGAGGCGTCTGAGCTCCAAGTGAAGCGGGAAGAGTTCATTTATCTGAGGATTTTGGATAAAAAGGCCCTCGGATAAAAGGGCTTCGGATCAGATCCAGTGGCTGCAGTAGGTGGATTGCATGAGGCACATTTTCCACTCATCTGTTTTCGTTGCAAATCTACAAACAGTTCATAAATGATTCATGACAGATGCCACTTTGATGCATTAAGAATGTATTATTGGCAGGAGTTACACGGACTGACTTCCCCTTTGCTCAGCATGTCGGTTTTGTTGGTCAACTCGTTCATTTTTTTATGGCACAAAAAAAAAACAACCTCAAACGGAAAAAAAGCAGAGTGTGCACTGGACCGACCCCATTAGTCTGCTAAACGTCCCTCAACTCCACCACGCCTGGTGGTTTTATTTTACGGTGCATTGCAGTTATGTAATCATTTTCAACAACATTTTTGAGTTACTTCTTGCAGCAGCAATTGAAGGCTCCCTGTGCACAGTAATGGCAGTTCTGCAGTTACGCAAGGACGACAGCATACTAACTCATGAAGATAATTGTTTAACATTAAGGTGATCATTCGAAAAAGGAATGTTTGCAAAGGCCCGGCAGGAGCCTGGTCAAAGTCCGAGGTTACAGGGACCAATAAAGAACTGGTTCCCAATATGGGGACCTTTGCCAAACGGGATAAAGAGATGATTAACAGGGTGGGAAAACATTTTTACATTTATTTCATTAAGATTTTATTACAATCATAGCATTATTTTTGCGTAATCCTAGATTATGTTGTCAGATAGAAAATAATTTAAATGAAAAGTTCATAAGTTGTTTCACCAATAGGTATTTTATTTTCATTTTAGTAACACTTTGTATGTCTATAATGCATCATAAACAATAGTACTATGTATTTTAGTTCCTGTTAAATACATCTTAACAGCATTTTGTGTGTTAACCTTTTTTTTCTTGCTTCGCTTAAAGCAACATTATGTAGAAATTGGCTTTTTTGTGCGATTTGGCACCCCCCACAGTTTCTAAAGGTGCGACACCACTGTCAAACGTATAAATCTCAGGACTGTAACAATTTGCCAGATGTAAAGGTGCCAGCGACAAACCAACTCATTATGTCATAACAACATTATGTTGTATGTTGAAGTAAACATGAATGCTCACTGAAGATACTTAATGCAGAAAAAAGTGATGGGGGAGGCGACAGAGACAGAGACAAGACAGAGATAGCTTTCACAAGACACTGTACCATCAACATGATTTAGAAGGTGTCATTTTAGGGTAAAAAAAATATACATAATGTTGCTTTAAATCACCCAGTTCTCATTGACAGTAAGTTATAATCACATTATAATTTGTCATGAAATGATCATAATGTATTACAGCTGTTAGAATTGTAATACACTATCATCTTCGCAAAAATACTGATCAACTTGAAGTATTGATACTCGACCTTATACATCATTATAAAATGCTTAATTATGTATGATTATTGCTATAAAGCATTCTGAATATTTATGATTGCCAACACACACTATAACACATCATACGTATGAATTTAAAGAATTAAAGATACTGGCTTTTTAATGAATAAAATTTTTTTATAATTAAGATTCTACAGTGCTATAATTTCATTATAACACATTATATTTATATGTATGATGTGTTATAATGCAACATAGAAAGTGTAAACTATCTTTTACATTTCGTTTCCTGTCCCAAAGTTTCTTTACATGGATGGATGAAATAAAGGCTTTCTTCAAACATTTCTATCGTCCCTCCTCTACTCAGTTTATATAAGCAGTTCTTATTTTTCACTGAGCCTAAAGGATGTTGCCATCTGCCTTCTAAAAAACCCACTATGTATAACTTTAAAAATGTAAGCTGCACCTCAGGTCCACATTCCCAGGGGGTAAAAATACTGAGGCCGCGACCTCGGTGTAGCTACGGCTCTGCACATATTCAATGTGACAAGGAGTCGCAACTACGGGCAATGCTCGGTTTTGAGGAGTCTCAAGCGAAAAAGTTTAGGAACGACTGCACTAGAGGGGGCAAGAACAGACACTCACAGATGTTGCAATTTTAACAAGTACAGATTTTGGTTCGGAAAGTTTTGCTGTGGCTTTTTTTTGTTGTTGCTGAAAATATACTATGTTACGCTCCTCTATTAAGACAATCTGTCAGCCGTGTCTGCGAGACGATGAAATAACAATAAAAACAACATGAAAGGCTTCAATAAGAATTTTATGTCAGCGAGCTTCACCCAAGACACACTCGTGCCCTTGGGCTCTGTGATGAAATGAAATGAAACCACTTTGAGGTGAGAAAAACGACGATAGATTTCCCATTTCACATCCAAAATTGAAAATTTTGTCAAATGGCTTATGAAATATGGAGGATCCGAAGAGAAAAAGGAGTAAACCATCCGCTCACAGGACACAATAAGGTCTCCGACATACGAGGGGGGTAAGTAGCAGTAGATTATGAAATGACCATCATTAAACTGTCCTGCTTTCAAATGAGCTGCAGTTCACAATGACGCCCAGAGAGAGGCGGCAGTGTATGCTTCTCTAAATGTGTGCAAGGAGAAGATAAGCAGGAGTTTGATGTGTGCTGTACAGTGTGTGTGTGTGTGTGTGTGTGTGTGTGTGTGTGTGTCAGACAGGGAGTGAGGGGGATGGAGGAACAGCACAAACAGCAGAATGTATCCACAGTTTTTTTTTCCTGTCTCAGTGCCCGGCAGCCTGATGTTGACGTGAGTGACGGCTGCATTCAGCATGTGTACAGTTTATAGCCTGTGAGTCTCAGATTTTCAATGTTCTGACACTTGAATGACACATGATAAATGTGCAATGTCCCTTTAAAAAGGGTTAACAAACACGTGTCCGACGCTGTTGCTCGGATGTTTACTACAGGCAGTGCAGATGATCTCATTCTGTTATGAGACAAATCTCCTCTGCAAATCCAACTTCAGCTCGACTGACGCTGATTTACATTTGACAAGATCAATCCACACACGCGTCCCGCCGGCTGTCATATACAAATGGTCTCATGTCTGGACGAGCTCAGTTCCTTTTGGAATAAAACAGAGTTTTGCCCAAAAACTCCTTTGAGTTTTCACAAGTTACTCAGAATTAACTCATCACTCGTCAAAACTGGCTTCATTTTCTCTTCTTCAGACCCTGGGACTCGCGCCGTGCAGTCACTTTACTAGAATAATGTGGACAAACATGCGTTCTGTAGATTCAAAACAATTGTTTGCCTCGTGTTTGTATGTTGCTGTTGACCCTCGTTAAGTCCTGATCTGTTTAGAGAATGTTGTCACCTTTACTTACTGTACTTTGCTAACATGTATTCTGCTGACTGGGTTGAAAAAAACAAGCTATTTGCAGACTGTCTGTCAGAAAATCAAGCATATATGTTGACTGACTGTGAAAGTAACTCATTTCGACCTGTATTTATGTTTCTTACGAGGTGGCAACCTCGTAAGAAACAGCCATTGTTATTATTATGGCAGCGAAGAGGTTGTAACTGAAATGAATTTGTACGTCATTATGGGAGTCGCCCGCAATCAGCCTATTCAGTCGTTTGAGGATGAGGATGTGTTGAACATACGAACCATAACAAATGCATCTTTTTGAGTTTGTGGCCACATCTAAACATTAAGTAGTCAGACCCAGAACCTTTTGTCTCAGGAACCAAAAGGTCCTGTGTTTCTACTGCAATCTAAAGATCCGTCAAGATGTGGTTGTCCTGACAATCACAGATACTCAGCAGTGCAAGCCTAATCACCAAAGTTGCTGTACTTTTTGAAATTCCTACCGCACAGCAGGGACTTTTTTTCCCAGGTGGATAATAAAGGACTCGGTACTTAATTTAGGCCCAGGTGGCTGCTGTGGATCCCAAGGTTCCAAGCCCCTGAGGAAAGTTCTTGCAGTGGAAACAGACAATTTTTCCTTGAGGTCCAGCAGAGGGGGCTCTTCAAATTTATTGATTCGACCATATTTTGTTATCTTGGATTAATTAGAGCTTGACTGTTTGAAAAAAAGGTGACAGCCCTACTAGTGAGTATTGTTTGCGTCGCCATAGTACATCAGTGGACGACGTTGCTACACCGTCTCATACGACTGTCTACGGAGTCTTGGTCTTGTAACGGGATTTGCTGACGAAGAAAACACTGAAAACTGCCAGTCTTACCTTCTGAAAAGAGAACATTCATAATAACCAATTTGTCAAGCTTTATTACGATGTTGAAAATGATAAAAAATAAATAAATAAAAAAAAAAGCATGAGAAAGGAAATTGAAAATTGAAATGATGAGTGGAAAGGGAGATTAAATTATTTCGATTCTGGATGAATCCATCCACCATCACATCCACCTGACCAACCAAAACAAGTTCCGTCTTGGATGGTACGATAAATTTACCAACAATCAATGTATGTGTGTCACAAACCATGAATTTAACCTCCAGATTATTGCGTTGTTGGCTTCAAACAACAGTCAGATCCCTTTTAATGATCCATTAAGATCAATAGAATGGACTGAAGCTGAAGCCGCCTCAGGACACGAGGAGAAGGTGTACAGGATGGTGTAGTATTTATATCTACATCTCTTTGATGTCTTATAGCCCTCCCCGGCCCACAGAGCACGGAGACCAGTGTTGAGGAGGATAGGATGTGACAGTATCCCTGGATCTGACTGAGCACCATGCTGGAGCTTCACGACACACTGCTATCTCCATTGGTTGCTTTTAGTCCGTCTCCCGCACACACCAACGCCGCACCGGCCCTCGCTGTTAAACGCCCACTCGTTTTCTTAGCCCCTCTCCCTTTTGCTCTCCCTTCTCCGTCAGCCTCGATTCAGTCTATTTTCACATCAAATGAACGCCCCTATTAGAAACCAAACTCGGATCAGGATTGTCCAATATGCGAGCAGGCAGGGGAGACATGGATGGAGAGAGTGGAGGAGGAAGAGAGTAACAAAGTGGTGAACGGGGAGGGACTGAGATTAGATGGAGGGGTAAGCAAATGAGATATCAAGCCGAGTGAAAGTGCGAGGGGAGAAGTCTTAAGGAAGGACAAATTGAAATTGAGGATCAGCGAGACGCGACGATAACGCTAACCAGATAATCTGTCGACCAGAACTATCAGCTATTGCAGCCAAGGAGGGATTTCTCTGGGCTGGAATAAAACCCCATCTGCCTGCCATCTTCGCTGTTCCCTTAGAAACATGTGAGCCAGCTAGCCACCAACTTTGAGGTGGACGTGCGCACATTGCTCGAGGCGCCGAGGCCACGCATTCTTCACTCCCTTTGAAGTACACCAATACTTAATCTCACAGCTAAATTGTTTGAAATGTGGGTCATGGCTCCAATTTTTTACTACAGTGGTGTAAGACCAATATATCAGTGCTTATTCCCTCTTGTACCTCGGCGCCGAAAATCACCCGTCTGCATTCATTTCTCATTAATCAGAAGGGTTCCCGGACATGATTCGTGTTAAGTTTCAATTATGAGCGGCCGCAGGTAAACAAAGCTGCCGGATTGGGGTCAAAACAATTTGTTGGAGGCTGCTGATGTGAAGTCCGAGGGAGGATCAGGCACAAAATGTTGATGCGCGACTGAATGTTGAATAACTGAATTTGTACTTTTACTTCCTCGTCCTTAGAAAAAAAGCAAACCAAACCTTCGTTATAAGATTGTATATTAAGGTGTTACACTATGCTTTTAAAGGCCTTGTTATATACAGAATATGTGATTTTGGCTGTTTTTGTGTCACCCCTTCACAAATGAAGGTCAATGGAAGACAGAGCCTGCTCCCCTTGTCCCCTGTGACTACACCCATCCCCCTCTTAATTTTCTAATCTCATTTAATTTCTCCTTTAAAGCCATCTGCATTTTATGCATTTTTGGAATGCAGGAAGCGCTCCAGGTCGTTTTCATGGAGGGGCCACAAGGGGCCTCTAAAAGTCTCATGGTAGCAACCAAAATCTGTCATTTGGGAAATCAGGCTGAGAAAAGATGATAAAGAAAATGTCTGATTGTGTTGCTGGTATGGTATTTTTTTAGTTGTCTTGAGTTCGGATTCAAACAACCGCAGACAACATGCTACTGAAACAATCTGTTTAACATCTAAACCTTGATCGCTTTACAAAGATGTTTCAGGGTAATAAGCAGATCAGGATTCAAGTTTATTGGGTAAGTATGCAGACACAAAGAATTTGACTCAAGGTCTCAGTAGCTCTCTGTGTTCAAGGAAAGAGTTTCAAAGGCAAAAGCAACAGCAAGGAAGACAACATGCCTCAACACAAATAATGAAGATAGAAAAAGCATTAAAAAGCCACAGCTATCATGCACCACAGACAGTGGACAGAGCTTCTGGGTCTGAAAAGTGAAGCCTTGAACCTGCGCTACTTCTGATGGCCAGCAGAAAGGACGGCTTTACTGGTTTCAAGAATAAGTCTGACTGCATATAAGCTTATGAGAAAAACTTCACACTTGATTTATTGCCTCTGTAAACAGTTTCCCAATGAGTTTATGGTCTCAAGCACTACTTTTAAGTCTTCTGGGTATAAAGATGGACAGTTATTAGATATAAAGTAAAGGAACCATCAAAATAAACTGTCTTACTAAGGTCACACTGGAAAAGTCTGAAGAATAGCTTAAATACTCGACTCTCCAAGTCACATACTCTAAGTGGAAGAATGAACCCCTAAAACTCCGTATTATTCACATGATTTTCATACTCATCAATGTCCTCTCTTACCCTGTATCGGTCATCTGTATCATCTAACCTGTCACCCGTCCGTACATGTACTACAAAGGAATGACATACGAATGTTTTGTACTGCACAACACAGGCTTATTGTGCAGGACTGTAGTGGGATATCAAGGCCTGCTTCAATCTAATTTTCAAGGTAAAATCAATGTAATCACTTCCATCTTATAAAATGTCTTTTTATAACTGGAAGAAGTTCGGTTGGTATATCAGTCAAACCAACTATACAGCTCAAGTTGAATACAGAATAGGACGAACACGGCGGGGCATCTGATAAGTGACCTTTGCTCAAGTTCTCTCTGCTGTTGCGAAAGAGAAAAAACCGACAGACGGAGAGAAAGTGAAGGGTTTTACATGCTCCTCAAAGTCTGCACCTTATCAGGCTCTCCATGACTGGCTTCTCCAGGAGTCCCCGGGGTTCCTGGTGGGCGCAAGAAAGAGCGAAAAGAAAAGAGATGAACTGCATGCAGAATGGGCAGCGCTGAATCCAAAATTGCCCTGAACTAGAGAGAGCAGTGTGTGATTACCATTTTGAGGGCAGAGGAGTATGTTAAGAGAAGCAAAGTGGAATAATCATTAGCCTGGGTCTAGCACGTGCGAGAGGGTCAAGGTTAAAGCGGGTGCTGAATCCTCCGCGGCTCCAGCTCCATATATGATTAAGACTTTAAGTGACCGCTCAAGCATCGCAAAAAGGAAAACTCCACTTCACTCCTTTTCAACGCACTCCTGCCCAAAAAGCCGGACCCGCTCTCCAAAGATGGATATTAAGACTTCACCTTCAGGGTCCTTCTAAGCAGTGACTTTATTTTCCTGCCTAGCAATTTGTTTTCTTTAATCACAGAGCATGAATTAGAATAACTTCTTCTGTGTTTCTTACCCTCCGGCCCTTTAACTGTCTGTTGAGCTTACTTATTTACAGCCTGTGCAGGACACCGGAAAGATTCTGTGCTGAACCCAAATAAAGCAATAATAACATGATAGGATACATCCATTTCCTGTATTTTAAAGGATGCGTTGGGCAGGATCCTTGTGATGCTTGAAAACTGCCTGACCAAACAACCAAAACTGTCACGGGATATTTATCCTGGCAGCTGTGTTTGGCCAAATATTAACTGTGCATGATGGGAAAGCAAATATGGCCTGTTTATTTTGACTGAAGCAGACTTGCGTGTATGCTCACCTTGTGTGGATAAAATCAGAGCGACCTTAACTGATGCCGTTTGACTCATCCAGCATTACTCACGCGCCATTCATTCACCTCACTCACTGTTGGATTTATCTTTATTAGGTCTGAAGGTGATGAGTAATTCTGTTCCCACTCATCTTCACATGAAACAATATGCCAACTAAATAAATACAAAACCTTTAATTACCACATCCCAACCTCATGCCCATCTCCGTTCTCATTCCACCTCTTCGGTGCTCTAATAACCCTCCCGTACAAGGCGAAGCAGAGCTGGTAATAAGCTTTAACTGCCACTCACATTTTATTAGAAAAGTTAATATCAATAGTCGGGAAGGAGGCTTAACAGTTTCAGGTTCCTGGAAATCAACACCTATAATTAGAGCCTTTCATGGTCTTCTTCTGCACTTCTTATGAGGTTAAATTTCAGTGCCAAGCTCTTGTCAGCTTTGACAGAGGAACAATAGAAACCATCCTGACTGGAAACATCTTAAACTGGCATAGTTTGTGCACGACCCTGGACAGGAAGGCTCTACAGTGCCTGATTAAAACCCTCCAGAATGTCTTTGTTACGCATCTGTCGAGCATCAGTGAAGTCCGTGACTGGCTGGATTGCGTAGAGAGAAAAAATGTTTGATACTGGTACTGATATCATGATTGGATACCCGAATCATCCCCTTTTGTATACCAACTCATGAAATCTGTTTCTACATCTGGCAAAACATACCGAAGTATCTGCTGCTGTGCCACCAGAAGGATCAGGCTGTGGGATCCTGAACTCATCCTCTGCACCTCATGAACATTTTTTTTCTTGTGTAGCATAAAGCAACTCCGACTTTCAATGTACAATGCTGTACAACCTCGTGTTGTAGAAAGACAGTTATTTCTTGAACCTTAAATTGTTCTACAGTTTGGCCTTTATCTTACAGACGAGACGTGAGAGCAGTATCTTTCTTCTAATCCAAAATCTTTACCAAAATGTCAAACCACTCCTTTAACAGCCTTCGTGACAAGATCATAATGTTATCGTTTGTCGGTCCTGAGCTGTTAACTGTGACTATGTAATAGAGATATCACTGGATTTGCACTGTAAAGAGGGACTCTCCTTAATTGCAAGTACATTTTTTAATTAAAAAAAAAAGTAATTGCCTTTATATAACTGGGTATGACTGTGTGCAATTGAGTTTGATGGCAGCAGTTGTTTCCCAAACTTGAAAACTGTTCTGTTATGATAGAAATATGTTAGATTTTTTTCTACCCTGACCATCAGGGTTTTTGTCTCTTAATTGCCACCCATTCAGACACACACTCACACATCGATGGTGTGAAACACAGGCCTGTCTATTGGGAGAAACTTGGGGTTCAGGGTCTTATTAGTCATCGACCCAGCAACCCTGAGATTAATGGACGACCTGGTTTACCTCCTGAGACACAGTCATTCCAAGGTTGCATCTCAGCAAGATAAAATAAGGTTCAAACATACTAAAATTCCACATAATTGATTGGAGAGATAGCCTCAGTGAACAGGAATATTGTGTTGTAAGATGTGCTTATGAGTTGTTTTAAATACAGTATTTGGAATACTGTCTGCATAAGAAAGAAAATGAAAAAACTGACATTCTCTTTTACATTTTAACATTCGCTGTGAAAAGCTGCCAAAATCAGCAATAACAATGTAACGTTAGCCAGCTAGTTAGCTACCGAGACATCAGCAGACTGCCTGCAATTGTTTTATGCGTGTTATGAAGAAAGGGACCATGATACATTGAAATTACAGAGAGTTCTCAATGCCCCTCTATCCCATCAAGAATCGGGACACCGCAACGGAGCTGTAGGGCTAAGTGTTAGGGACAAGGGATGTTTGGGATTGGGCCTTGGTTTTCACTGCCTCCTACGGGAAGTATCTGCTAAGAGCCATGAAACTCAATGAAAACAAAGTCCTGGGCTAGACAACCAAGATATTGAGTTGAAAACTAATAAAATGCTTCACAAAATTGAGGGGAATTACACAGTTGTAGGATAATGATCTGTGGGTTTAACTTTCATGAGTGAAACACGTTGTATTGCACACAGTCATGTGATCCATTATAAAGACACTGCCTGGCCCAAAAAAAAAGGTCACACACTCTAATATTTTGTTGAACCGCCTTTAGCTTTGATTGCAGCACACATTCGCTGTGGCACTGTTTTAATAAGATGGAACAACCTGGTCATTCAATATATTCAGGCAGTCAGCTGACCTCATTCTTTGGGCACATAATGTTGCTGAACCAGGACCTGACCAACTGCAGCAACCCCAGATCACAGCACTGCCCCACAGGCTTGTACAGCAGGCACTAGGCATGACGGGTACATCAATTCATCTGCCTCTCTTCTTACCCTGATGCACTCATCCCTCTGGAACAGGGCAAATCTGGACTCATCAGACCACATGACCTTCTTCCACTGCTCCAGAGTCCAATCTTTACGCTCCCTAGCAAATTGAAGCCTTTTTTTGCGATTAGCCTCACTGACTAGTGGTTTTATTATGGCTACACAGCTGTTCAGTCCCAATCCCTTCGCATTGTGCATGTGGAAATGCTCTCACTTTTACTATTAAACATAGCCCTGAGTTCTACTCTTGTTTTTCTATGATTTAATTTCACAAAACCTTTAAGTGATTGCAGATCACGATCAATCAAGATTTTTCTCCGACCACATTTCTTCGTCAAAGACGATGGTTTCCCACTATCCTTCCGGTTTGTAATAATGCATTGGACAGTTCTTAACCCAATTTTAGTAGTTTCTGCAATCTCCTTAGATGTTTTCTCTGCTTGATTCATGCCAATGATTTGAACATCTTTTCCAAGACCACAGGATAATCGCTCATGCAGTAATTATCCAATAGGCTCTTACCTATTTGCTTGGTTAAGTCCAGGTCGTGACATTTTTTTGGCCAGGCAGTGTGTGTGTATATATATATATATATATATATATATATGTATATATATATTATATATATATATATATATATATATATATATATATATATATATATATATATATATATATTTGTAAAACCGACAACATTGACGGTTTTCCACGTACAAAAAGCATTTGTATGCAGATGTGGACTTGTAATTTCCAAAGTGTCAGTGGTTGCAATGTCATTTCTCACTCATATAGACTCCCACAAGTCATCATAAAGAAGAGCAAGGCCTTGTCCTGAAACCCCCTCTAAACCTTTCTTTCTTCCTCCGGAGTTGTCCTCGGTTTGATGTGGCTGTACACACAGACCGAGCAGTGGTGAATTAAATCAACCCTGAACGGGATGCCACTCTCGACTGAAGCAGTGACGGCAGACCAGAAACCACACACAGACCGACAACAAGTGTGAGTGATGGACACAAAAGTCGTCTTGTTAAAATATGACGAGGTTGTCGTGAGTGATGTTTTTTTTTTTTAAAGCTTTAAATGCACTGCACAGGACCCCAAAATGTTCCTCGTTACGCCTGACATGTGCTGTTAATATCTCTGCATGAACTCACGCTGAACTTCTATTTAGCCATGATATTAAAACAAAATTAAGTTCTGACTAATTTTAGATTGATTCACGCATGTTAAGCCACATTAAGCTAATATGGTCCCATTAATTTTGTGCAGTTCTGATTGTTTTTTTCCTAAATATATCTGTCTTCCTTTGTACTGCTATGTGGCTTCACAGTGAACTACTTTAAATTTTACACTGCTTTAAATTTTCACCCTGACTTAGTTTAATATGATTTATTAATGTTGAAACACATTAACATCATTTGCTCCCATTTCTTTTCCCTTTATTTTTTTCCCTCCACCCTGCCTGACCTCTTTATGCCTTTCTGCTGCTTCTATGAGAGACACCCTTTAATTGTTTCACGTCAAGAATTTAAAATGATGCAATTAAGTTAAATCCTTGCTTATATATTGATGAATCATATTTTTGGAACTTTTTTGAACATTCAGTGACGTCAACACAAACTTTCAATTGACTTTTTTCATTAAAGAAATGTCATATGCTATTCTTCATGTGTCATGTTCCCTGATGTTTTTATTCATCAGAAAATATACAGCAAAACAACAGCTGTTTTATCGTCCCTCTTTTTTTTAAAGGTTATTTATTTGGCTTTTTTGGCTTTTGAATTGGCTTTATTGATAGGGCAGCTTCAGAGATTACAGGATACAGGATGAGAAGGGGGGTGACACACAGCAACGGGCCCGAGGCCGGGACTTGAACCGTGGGGCCGCTGCATTGAGGACAAAACTTCTGCACATAGGACGTCCGCTCTACCAACCAAGCCAATGGGCACCCCATATTTGTCTATTTTCAGATGTTTTTTGCTTTAAGCTTTGCATGTGGTTTGCAAGCTTTGCATTCATCGCCATGAACTGGGGAGTCCACCGTTAAGCAATTTTGGATGTGTACATCACTGTGTTAAACACCCAGACACACAGTCTGGATCTGACTGATTATGCCTCCCAGTTATAAATATGCTCCCAGCAGAAGATTAGGGGAAGATGGTCTTTCACACATAATAACTGAGATTATCCTGCTGACTCCTCTGACGTCAGAACTCCAGATCTCACAGGAACTTGCGCGATTCAACGTGACACCAAAGACAACATCAGGGGAGACAGACGCCCGCACTCAGATTGCTCTTCCTCGGCGCTCTCGCAGTCAGCCTCCACACTCCCCGGGACTCGTTTGTGATTCACTGGATCACATAAACACACACACACACACACACACACACACACACACACACACACCACACACACACACACACACACACACACACACAGAACAAGTTACACCTTCAGCTGAGTACAACTGTTGTTACAACTTGTGTTGTACTTTGATCACAGTTCTGATGTGTCTCACCAGACGTGGACAGACATGGATGTAGACTGCCACTTGACTGGCATGAAACTGTAGGCTGGTAATCCTAGGTTAAGAATGAAATTATAATTTGGCGACCCACTTTTAAAGACTAACATCTTTAGAGGTACAAATGATCTCGGGGATGAGCGCAACAGACAGGTCAGACATGGTTTGTTATGTTCCTCTTATAGGATCTGTCGAGAATATCAATATTATTTGGCGCCGCCAGCCTTATCCTTTAATCTTCGTTGCCGTGTGAAATCCTTTAATCGTCATTGTTGTAAAATCCTGCTCAGCTTGACCTTCTCAGCCTTAGCAAATTTATTCCCAAGAAATTATTCAAGATTAAACCAATGGGAAATGACAATCAGTTTGTGAGTGTTTTATTCCAGGAGTCAACAGCCAAACAATTTTGGGAATCATTGGTGTAAGTGTGCTGGCTCTGACCCTGCTTTATATGTTTCCTTATGAGGCTACAGTCATTTAAACCCAAAATCACAGTTTCCCCAACTTTTACAGTGTCCCTTTGTTTTGATGCCCAAAACAAGACACCTTACAAAACCTTCAATTTTCAACATTTGTAATGGTTATAAAAAAGCTAAGACAACATATGATGTTGTCCTGTCGATGGTGTCGGAGCAGAAGGTATCTGTGCCAATCTCTGATTCCTTTGCAAGAAACTACCATTTAAAAAAAAACGCAAAATAGAAATATTCTGGCATCCCTGCTGTCAGAATATTGCTATTTTGCAGTTTTCCTATAATCTTATAAAATAACAGGAAAATAACAGAAAATATCTATCTTGTAAAAACAACTTCTTTCTGAAATTCCAATACCGTTTTAGCTTGATTCTAACTGTATTTGGTGTAGTCACACCAGTCAAGTGATACCTTCACAGTTAACAAACAAATCTATGTAAATACACAATACTTTAATATAATACTTTAATACCAAATGTAACCACAGAGCCAATGCTTCTCTTACTGTTAATTGTAACACATTTTTTAAATCAAATTTAGTTAATGTAACTACAGTGTTAAACTTGAATGCACAATTATTTTCATGTGTAGAGGATCAGCAATGATGAATGAAACTGTGAAAGGAAAAATAATTGAGGCAAAGCTGGCTACAGTACCTCTGCAATGACCATACAGCTACAGACAGAATTTAAGATCAAACAGTCAAAGTGATGACACATTTGTACCACAAAGTTAAAGTACACATAATATCCTGAACTGTTTGTTTAAGGAGAGACGAAAGTTGTCGTCACGTGACCATCATTGATCACTCCAGGCTCGAATGCACGAGCGTCACATCAGATTTACCGCATGGCAACTCAAGCCTAAAGTTATGATGAAGCAGGCGCTTTTAACAGAGGATGATCCCACATTCCAATAAGACTGCGGGGCCCCACAGAAATCCATATGTGATACGCATCTTCACAGTCAGTCACTCAGGGCGTCGGTGCTCCAAGGTCAGCCAGTCCAGCTTTACTGTGAACGCACCACTGCATTTACGTTTCATACACAGAATGAAAACCAAACATTTGGAAAACACAAATGTTCTTTTCTCAACTGCAATACATCCTGATGGGATACCGGAATATTTAAGAAAGTCTATTTTTTGAAACTGCTGTGTGTCAATGATCTCTGGAGAGAGTCACGGTGAGGCAATATTCTCCAAAAGGTGAATTAGACAGCTGGCCGCTTTGATCTGCGAGCTCTGATGAAGCGTGACTTCGGGAGAGCCTAAAATTAGCCACACAACTGACTGGTCCTCCAGTTCTCCTGCACTTACCGAACAAATGGCGTACTAGTGTGGATAAATTATAGTTAGTAATTTGCTTGCAAGTTTAAGGAACTTAAGATAAATGAAGTCTTTGGAAGAACAAAGAGTGACAAGATAGATGAGAGCCATTTCACCGAAGTAGCATCTTTTCCTTTCAACTTAAAGTGGAGGGTAATTTTTTACCAATCAGCAGAAGCCGCATTCAAATATCTTTTAAGAAATGAGCTCAGCGGGGTTTTTTTTGCCAATCAATTTTCATAACATGAAAGGATAATGCGAGGAAATTATGACTAGAATAGCTGTACAGTGAAATAACTCACTTAAGTGTTGTGGATAAGTGACGGGATTCTTTATACTGCTATCTCTAATTGGATCAAAGTATCCATGTTCAGAAAAATGTGTTCCCTTTTGAGGGTGTGAATAGAAAGCAGCAGGGATCATGGTTTTTTTTTGTAGGCTAACCCGGAAGTTAGCATCACTCTGGTTCCCTCGACAAAAGCCAATTTGATTTTTAAATTGGGATTTTGGACTATAGCAGAAAATTAGTTTATTTTTTTTTTGTTGTTAATGTTGTTCAGAAAGATAATCTCCACAATTTAGAAACACTTTCATGAGTTTTGGTTAAATATAACCACCCAAAGTAAAAAGCTAATGCTAGGCTACAAACAAGTCACATCGCGTTGGTGTGACTTCACTGTCACAACCATTAAGCTTCCTACTACTTTGCTATATATTGACCAGTGCACGAGTTGGACGGTTGGAAATAGAATAGTGTGCAAACAAACATAGGGAAGGGGCTTCTGGAGAAATATAGATGATTAGTTTAGTCCCCAACGCAGGTCGTCAAATATCAACGCATTGGGTCGGTATTCAGCTCAAAATGCCAACCCAAAGAATCACAATTTGAAAACCTGTGTTGGAGACAACAACAATCAACTGTATTTCTTCAAAATCACCTTTCGTACCATTAAGGTTCTCCTGCAAAGACAGACTAGTGAGTAGATGAGTCTCCCTCTAACATTTAATGTCCCTGACAACCTCTGTATTCTCACTTAGCCACTTTATAACTCAACAGTGGGGTTTTTTAATGTTGTAGATCAAAACATAAAAATCTCTTTACCACAGACCTTATGTCAGGCATTTAATCAAAAACCCACGACTTTAAGACAAGGGAACCAAAACTTCAAAAAAATGCTAAATTATTTCCCAATGATCATTCCTGCAGGATCAGAGCAGGCAAAAGAATTACCAGAACCTGCCGTCAGCATTGACTCCTTTAGAGGAAAACCATTGGAACTTGGGTCCACTAGTTTCGGCCCAATTAGCTACTTCCTTTTTCCATTATCAACATCCATAGCTGTTTAAAGACCAAATTCCTGGTTCAGTTTTGACCAATCGTGATTAGTAGACTAGGGCTCATAGTTTTCTTCTGTTCTACATCATAAATACACTGACTTTTGATTACACCTCTCAATAAAGTGGTAGCTCATCAGGTTATTAATATGGCAAAACTTCTGGCTTGTTGAGATCTCGCATAATTCACACTGGATTGTTTAAGCAGTCTGTTTAGTTATCACAAACAATCAATAAAACAACTGTACAGATGTTGGCTGTAACTACCGAGTAACGTATAGACTGATCGATGTATGTGTTTAATACTTATTTGTTTCCCCCCCGCCCCCTCTCCATCTCTTCTCCCCCTGTACATTCATGAAGTTTACTCGTGAGTTAATGCTGCCCGGAGCAAACCTGCAGTGATTCACTGCAGGTTTGCCCCGGGCAGCTTTAACATACGACCTATTTAGATATATATTTTGCTACGCTTTCATTCTGAACACTCTGATCTTTAGAGGCTCTCCTGGTTGCTCTGCAGTTGTTCATCAGTGGCCCGATAGGACAGAACGCAAACTTTGTGTGACAACACAAGCCTCATTTTCTGAATATTTTAACACGCTGGAAGATCTCCTTTATGTGACATCTAAAGAAATTGGGTATGACTCGGCGGGTAGTGAAGCACTAACAGAGCTGTGGTGGGTTTTCTCACCTTCTCAGTGTGTTATGGCAACTTCACCACCCAGGAGAGACAGAAGTTGGAAAGAGCTGAAGGCACAGTATCTAAGATCACTGGCTGCCACTCTCCCCTCACGGTCCAAACACGAGGCGCTCAAAGCGATCGGTGATCCATCACATTCCTCTTGCTCCCTGCTCAAATTCCTTGGATGCAGAAACACCTGTCTCAGAGCCAGAGGCTGTCCAACATTTAAACTTTAGAAGAGTAATGCTGTCATTAGCACACAGACTGTACAGTTTCAAGCAACTCAGCTAAGCATTAAAGTATGGAGAATGCAGGATGCCTTTCGGTGGGATCCTTTTAAAAAACAAATCTTTTTTTGTTTTATTTGTTGTTTGTCGTTTGTTTAACTCCCGAATTATGAAAAATAATTTAGTAACAAATCACAAACAAACACACCATCCAACATCCAACAGTGCATTAATAAGGTTTTAATTTCAAGGTTCAATGGTGAAAGAGGATAACCTTGAAACATGACTACAGATTAACAGCAGCCTTTTGGCTTAGGCTTGTGCTTTGTGCCGTTCCGGCTGGATAGATCAGTAAATAAACAAATTAATTTTCATCCACAACAAATGTTCACATTTTCAAAAAACTCATTAGACTGAGTAGATCTGAGTATGAAAAGTTTCAACATTCAACTTCAGACAAGAACAGAAAGATACAACAACAAAGAACTTATTGCATCAGAACTGTTTATTTTTAGAGAAAAGCTTGTCAAAACATCCTTTATGATAAGACTTCATTTTCACCACCGGGAATGTAATCTATTTCACAAACCAGCAACATGTCAGATTGTCCTCCCCCTTAATGAATAACACAGAGACAACAACAATCAGTATGGAAATTGGTATGAGCACAATTCTCGCATCCTTAAACACGAGATATCTGTATGCACGTGTACACACAGGAGTGTGTGTGCGTGTGTGAAAATGCATTCTTCTGGCCTTTCAATTTAATGGGAAACATTTCATAAAGTCTTAAGAGTGCATTTCCAAAACATCACCAAGCATTTGAATAAATATCTCAACCGTCCAGTGGGTTATTTTTTTTAAAATAAACAATGGGTCAAGTAAGTAATGTAAAACATGCTGATTAGCATAACAGTCACACAGAACTGTCACCTGATTTTGCAATTTTCCTCAAGTCCAGGGAGCTGAAAGTCTCCACCCATTTTCTTTTCATACTAAAGGACGATAGGCGAAAATCGCAGGGAAGCGTGGAAAGATTGAGCTGTGTCCCCCTTGATAACCTATATCAGAAAAACAAGTAACTTTAAATCATGTAATAATATGGATTGAAAACACTTGTGCCAACTGAAGCCCCCTCAAACGGTAGTTTGGTCCACTGCCAATCAGGCTGCACCTCACACATGTTAACGCTCAGTACAATGTCTCTGGAAGAGAATCAGCCTCTGGGAGTGTTACTGGCGCTGGCTGATTATAGCGACTATCTTCCCCACAAAAGTCAACTTAAAACAAAATATGCAATTTTTCTCTTGTCACAAAGCTCTACTTATGTTCTGGTTAGGTTTAGGCACAAACACACACTTTTTAACATGTTTTTAACATGGTTAAAAAGTGTTCTGAATTGAATGAAATGAAACTCTAGTGGTGACACATTCACATTCACATCAAATACGCCTCCATGTTTACAGCCAATCAGTGAGTGGAAAGCTGGAATGTGACTGGTTGCTCTCTGACATTTCAAATGAACAAAGCGTAAACAATTGAAGCTCTGATCATCAGGGTTTTCTCTCTCTCTCGCAGTGTGACGGCCGTATCCTTGCTGCTGAGTCAGACAACAACAAGGTTTTACACCATGCTACACCTTTGTGGTCTTGAGCCGACCTTACATGCCAACTGTCTGTCTGACGCACCTTTCCCGTGCCGACCCCCTTCTTCCCAAAAGCATCTTAAGGCTGAGATGATCTCAGCCCTTTGGACGTCTCATCTGAAGCTTAAGAAGCTTTTGGGAGACGGGGACCAAGTTGTGTTATCTCCTCTTGATCCTGCTTCCCAAGTGGTGCAATGACTCAGTAATTGCAGTCACTACATAAATGTCAAAATTGCTTCTGGGATTTATAGTGCACATATGAGCACGGGGGGAATGTGTAACTGAGTGGAATTGGTCAGGTTACATTCATTGAGTTTCTTCACGGGTCCAGTGAAGGGGGGATTAGTCCATGACACTGTGTCTGATATGAAGCCTGACACAGGTTATTAAGAGGCTAATACACTGACCCTCAAGTTCAACTGTCCTCCACTCATCTCTACCTTTTTTCACTTCTGAGGCATTTGATGGATCATGAGATGTGCAGGAGATGTACAAGCCCACATTTCATGGCTGATTACATTCGGCTTAGAATAACACAACTGAAGTGGTGATTCCAGCACATTTGTTTCGGCGCCACAGTGTATGAAAACTGAAGAGCACAAATGAAAATGAAATAGACCGTATAGTTGGCACAGCAACGCCAAATATACACAGCAATAATAGAAGTAGATTATGTGTGCTTGTGACTGGATGGTATGCAGTTGCGGAAGACAATTTGTCACCGTATTTGGTTTAATCAGCGGTGGATCAGCTGAGAGTGTGATGACTCAAACTGTTGCTCAAGAAAATGTCATCATCTCCACTGATGATTGCGCCAGGCCAGTCACACACGTAACCAAAAAGAAAGCTCACAAAGATCTGCACATAAATGGTCTGTATGATGACTACTCGCAAATTCACAACACTGTGTGCGCACCATATTAATCCAGTAAAACAATAACATTCAAGAGATAAGTAAGTTATATTCTCCTTCACATTGTATTGTAGTGGATTCAAGTGAACCGAGGTGAAAATGTCCCATAAATCAACAGTCTGCATTCAGGCTATGACAATCAACCAGGTACCGATAATATACTCATTATTGGAAAATGATGGTGATATAATTTTCAAACTGGACTGGTATTATCTGGTGATTATCCTTCTGTCTGCTGGATGGCAGACTCATGCTGAATACCTTTGAACACATCCATCAAATTCAGTCTCGGAAGCCTCAATTATCAAATGCATCGTACGATCAGATATAACACAGAATGCAAAGACTTTTTCGTGGTCTGAATGAATTTTTCAGGTACGGCGTGCAGTATTTAGGATTGTCTATTGGCAAGAAGTACAAATATAATTATTATAAACCAAGATTTGTTTTTGTTACCTTAGAACGAGCTCTTTATTTAAAAGTGATCCCTCTCTCCTATGCAGTCTGGTCCAGTATGGGAGGATGAGATAAGGGGTGTTCAGTTGGTTGCAATCTGCAACCCCACCACTAGATGTCACTACATCCTACACACTGGGCTTTTAGAAGTGTTTTTTTTATTTGAATTCTTTTTTAATTGCAGCCAATAACAGGCCAACCCCAAACAAAGATCCTATAGAATGGCATTCGGTGGAGTGCATACCTCCACCATGACCCAAAATTCCCCTTTATTTCAATCAAATCTTATCCAATATCAAACTGGTTAGCCCTGTATCGCTCTAAAATTTAAACAATCTACAACTGTTGACCGTAACTTACGATTAACAGATCTATGGCCTAAATACGCCTGATTATTTTCATCACCACCCCTGCATTAGTCCCTGATAAATTAACAAAAATGTCATAAACGCCCTGTCTCACAATGTTGAAAAAAAAAAAGTGCAATAATTCCTGAATCCATCCTCTTATCTGGAAGTTAATGGGTCTGTTCTGGGCTGAGACCCATCCTTCATCCAAGATTCATGGAAATTTGTTCAGAAGTTCTTGTGTAATCCTGCTGACAAACCAAACTACAGAACATATGGACCAGGGGTGAAAACATAACCTCTATGGTGGAGTTAATCGTCAGCTAAACATATGTCCCGAAAGAGCTGAAGAGTGTGTTGCATGGTGACACTATTCACTCTGATTAGAGTTGTTCACTGTGCACATTTGATGAAATCCTGGGATTTCACATTATGCACATTAGAGTTCTCTCCTGGTTGAGTCAGCTGACTTCCCGTTGGCTCCTCACACACATGAATGGCAGGAACATAACTTACTGACACCTTGAGGGCTTTTGTCTGACCTAATGGTTTGAATTCTGATAACACATTGTGTTACCAGCAGCCAACACAAAGCATCATCATCTATCGACCTGGGGATGAGACTCAACAATCAACAGTTGCTCTCTGTTCTCTGAAACATCTTTTTTTTTTGGCCGGTGTGCTTCACTTGACCAGCAATTCTGAGAAAATCTGCTCAAAGCTATGACAGTCCGGCACGGTGTCCTGGGAGCTTAGGTTAAACCACAATTCTAAGTAAATTGGTGCACGGATCCACTAAACAAGTAACCATGGCAACAACACCGCTGCTTGAGAGAAACCTACCAGTTAACGATGAGTTGAGGATATATGAGGACAACACACAATTTATCTTGTTTGCTTTACTTGGAGTTTATTTTTGCACTTGCGGGAGAAATAAAAAGCGACAGACCTGACAGAGAAAACACATCCACCTTGTGATGTGCCGCTTCGTATATCTAATGATGTGTCAATTAAGTAATTGGTTGTGATTAACCACTGAAAAAGTTGCTCCAGTCAGACTCTACTGCCTCCTTACTTTCATCAGTATGAAAGCTGATCTACTGTTTTAGATTTAGCCGCCGCCCAGACCAATAAGCCAACAGCAATCTGTGATGTGGATATTTTAAGTGACGCAGCCATTACTAAAACACACGTGCACCGTTCCCGGGGAATTAGTATGCGGTGCTGCATGATGAAATATCGTCACCTTTGCTGTCATGATAATAAAAGGTAATCAGTACTTCTAATATATCACAGAGCAGCGTAAATACTGCTGCACACATACGTGTCATTAACACTAATGAGGCTGACAGCAGATGTGTGGCGCCACATGGGAAAATCTCTCTTCTGCATCTTTCTGTCGGCCGGTACATCCTGTAAACGTCTGACAGTGTGCCGCCTGTGGATCAGAGGATACACGCTCACCCTCGCTTCAGAGCTTCGGACTGCTCTGGCTGGTTACCGACGTAATTGCAAGTCATAGCTGTTGTCACGTTTTCCCCAGTGACTCACTGTCTGCCTTCGGTAAATGCTCTATCTCCCCGCTCCCGTCCTCTCGCTCGGCCTGAATCGGCCATCTAAGCTCCACCCGGGGACGCGCCGCGAGGCATGATCAATAGGTCACACTTAAAGACAGGCTTCCCCTGTTTCTCTGCCGTCTTCTTGATACTGGCAGATTGGCTCAAAACAGACGAATACCCTTTGCTAGTTCTGAAAGATTTCTCTTTCTAGTGGCATATCTGTCCTGATCTGTTGTGTCTTGCGTCCCTGTCCCAGTTTCCACTCTCTCCTCCCTCCCCAGCTCTCCTCACATTTCCTTCCCTGGCTCATTTCGAAGTGACACGCCAAGATTGAACGGAGCTTACATGCATTATCCTGAAGCTGTTCTTTTTAGGGGCTATCTGGGTTTTTTTCTTTGTTGAAATAACTTTCCAAAGGTAAACAAGAGTCGGCGTGAGTAATTGAAAGACGGCGCTGCAAAAATCGATGTCAAGGCCGGAGAAAAAAGAAACCCGACCAGAGAAGTGCACTGGTGGTGGTTATTGATTAGGAACATTAATTTGCTGCTCAGCAGTATTTCAGTACTTTAGGCTAGTTTACCTTTAGGGGTCCAGTCTATCAAGACTTGCCTTTAATGAGGGTTAGCAGCAGAATATGTTTCTATCTTCTTTATATTAGGAGTGAAAAGGATCAAAGCCAGAGTGACCTGAAAATAGATCTGTGGCATTAAGTCACATAAGCCAGAGAAGTGAGAAAAAGCAAAGATTTGTCAAATTAAGGCGATGTTACACATCCAGAAAGGTGTTTAGGGAATTTTGTTTTATTTTAATTACTTCTTGACACCGCGTGGGAAGATGTATCACAGCTTGTGCTTGCCATGTTGGACCGGTGCATCTGGCACCAAGCAGTGAAAGGTGGGAGCATCACAGGCATCTATCTGAGGAGCGCAGAGGGCTGAGGGAACAGAGAGAAGCCACGCTGGGGGAAATTAGCAGAAGCTTTTCTTTATCATGGTTACTGAATGACACGTTAATTCAAAGCCCGTAGGGTTACAGGAGGAGGCAGTGAGCGCTTATACCGGAGACTAGACAGATAAAACAGCCTTGACACCTTCTTCTCAAAGTAGGTCACAAAATCCTCAGGAGAAAGACAGAAGCACGTGGTGCTTAGATGGGATACACAAACAAATGTTTTTTTTTTCTCTAGTGTTTCAAGGCAGAAGATGGGATTTGGGAATGGCGGGCTGATTTAGCGACTGATGGATGAGAAGATGGAGACCGCAGGGGTCATGGGCAAGAAGCCGAGGAGAAGGTGTGCTTACGCTGAAAGTCTCAGTTAAAGGAAAAGTCAATCAGTTTGGGAAATATACTTGTTTGCTGACAAGATCCTCACTCTCTGACAAGATCAATATCAATTTGTTTCTCTGAGCACCCATTCAGCGCTGAGACGGGTGGAAGGCGCGCCTCTCCTCAGTAGCTGTTCCATTTAAGCAAGACGTCAAAGATTCACACAAGTCATTTTGCAAACCTGGTAACCCCGCTGTGACGACCGGAGCATCGAGATGATCTACACAGCGATTGCTTTCAAAGAACAGACTTGAACCTGTGACAAACTAAAGCTAAAACAACGATGTTTGCTTCTGTAGTTATTTCTGCACAGCGATAGGGTAGATGTTGGTGAAGTGATGTTTGAGCTTGAAGTGCGATTAAGGGGTTGATGGCCTGATTCTGTCCGGGCCATAAAGAGATTAAAGTGATCTGCTATCTGTAGATCAAACGCAGGTAAAAGGTCAGGTGGAAATTGAGTCTGGGGAGGGAAAAGAAATCTAGTGGAGGGGATGAAGAAAGTGTGGAGAGGGTGAGTCGGGGAAGAGAGCCTGAAGTTTTTAAGATGAGGTCAAAGCAGAAAGGACACATGGAGGTGAAATGACTTTCAAAATTGGAAACGCAGGACATGAGTAGTATGTCCTGTAATTAAGACTGTCACTGTTTATTGTGAGCTCTGTGAGGTTGTTTAGGCCAAGCAACTTTTATTCAATAATCTGGCAGTTCTTGTTGTTTGCAGTGCGCTGTAGTTTTGGGATAAGCGGCGCCATGTTTTTTAAAGTAGACTTCTCCACGCCATGTAAGCTAAGCAGTGTCAACGGCAGCCTGAATTATCATCAAATATCAGCGCTAAAACCATCCATCCAGCTCAACTGTGCATTGATACTGTTAATTTACATGTTAAACTACATTTCACCAGTAGTGTGAATGTTCACTATGTGTGTTTTGTGCCATTTTCGGGACTTGGTAATTGCAGTTAGCATGCTGTTAGCTCCTCATGTGTTTCTGATGGTGAGTTTTGGTTTACCTGACTGGCATGCTGTCAGTCAACAGGCACTTTAATCTGTGTAAAGAGTGCCTGACAGAGAAACAGCTTTTCTGTTCACTTAGCAACTCATTTGATATCTTGTTCTTTATATTTATGATGTTTTCCTGTCAGAGCTGTATCTAATTTGATTCTACAGTAACACTAATTTGAGTACTATTTTAGTTTTTTTATATTAGATTATTATTTGAGTAGGAATTTATTTTATATTTCTACTTTCATGGCCTCTTACATGCACACGAATATATATATATATATATATATATATATATATATATATATATATACATATATATATATATATATATATATATATATAAATATATATATAAAACACACTGAAGGAAAGAAAAAAAAAGCACAGTAGGTCTTCTTTAACCTTACTTTGTGCAATAGTTTGGCAAATAATCTGCACGTCAATTTGCATTCTCTCCTATTTTCCATAGGTATTTCTTTATTTCATCAATTCAGATGCAGCGCAAGTTCGTCATTGTCCAGGATCAGGACACACACACTCACACACCCACGCGGCCGTTTGAAACTCTTGAGTTTGTCTCGGTGCACTCAGTGAAAACCTGTGCACCTCCAGCCCCGCGGCAGCTCAGGGAACGACCTGCTGTAAATCTCTGAGCTGCACATCCATTGTTTCAAAACCGATCATTCTTTGAACTGCACTGATGTCGCTTCCCTCAGGAGGCCTGATTTCAGCGTGAAAACACAGGGAGAAGAAGTGGTTCCCACGCCTCGGCCTTTCAATCACTAATCCTCATCAGACAGCTCCAGCTTGTGGGTGTGTGTGGTCTATTGTGTGCGTACGTGTGCATGTGTGTGTAGGAGGAGGATAGTCCACGGAACGCTAACCTAGATTATGTTTACTCAATCAAGTGATGAGGGGGCTTAACCATCGATGGCTCTTCGTCTAATTTAGGTGTTCTTAATTCACACTTCAATGAAGCCCTTAAAGTGTATAATCAAACACAAATCAGCTCTCCCAGGAATGATCTCTTGGAGAGGACCGTGTTGATTTTAGAGAATAGTTCCTCTAAGTACACATGTCTTTCGGAATAAAAAGTGGCTGAAAAAAGACTGTAAACATCATCCCTCATCTAAATTCAACCCCAGGACAAAGTGATCCCATACACCTCTTACAACCCTTGTTCATTTCATAGTTCATGTTTTGGACTATCTGGTGGAGCAGAGGCACATTATGGTGAGTGGCAGCGTGAATGGATGCTTTGTCTACAGTTAAAAGGAGAGAGGCAAGTACGCGACATGCAGTTCCCTTTCAGAAAATCTGTCACCGTCAGCCTTTATTACATCTTTTTCACTTTGTCCATTGACCCAAAAAATCACAAAAAAAAAAAATCTTTTATCATCATTTCCTTTGTTTAAACAGGGAAAGCTTTCTTTCACAACAATACCCCGAAAACAATACACATAAAGACCACAGTACATTTAAAACAATAAAATGAAATTATGAGAATATAAAGCAAGAGAGGTAAGATAAATTCAAATAAAACACCTACAGTGGAAACGCTTACTGTCTATTAAAGGAGATTTAAAGTGATTAAAATGGATTAAAACATGTGCATCCACACTGCTCGCGATCTATTAAAAGACATTTGAATTACAGGGATAAGCTTGTTGAGTTGTAAGAGTTTCTGCAGGTTGTTCAATGAGATACTCAGGTAGTTTGCCAAGAAGTGCTTTACAGATAAAGAGAATGTAGCGCCGTGCTCCTCAGACTGCCAAGGACTGCCACTCAACTGAACATCAATGCCTTCTAAAGTCGTCCTCAGTTATGAACCAAGAGCAGAGTAATAGAATGCATGGAGAGGTTTACGAGTGGAGGCTGGAGAATGCATATAAATTATATCACTGTAGTCCAGAAAGGATAAAAAGGTTAACCATACAATCTGCTCTCTGCCATTTTGACCATCTTTACTCTGTTAACAAGAAGGACCATTAGTGACACAAGTCTGGGAATTTAATGTCATGTCATACTTGAAATGTTGTCGTCTCTGTCATGTGATGTCTGCATTATGACATGTCAACAAAACAATACCCCAAATCCTTCAAGATATGTAATCTCATATCATTATTTTAGTGCTAGTAGACACTTAAACACTGCTTAAACTCTTGCTGCTCTGGTGACCTTACCACTGATACAGTAGAGTTATTTAAGTTCACCTTTTTTTATGATGCACCACGAACTCCAACCTTAGCTGCACGTTTACACCTCCTTTCAAAAACATATGTGAGTGCACCAAACCAGTAAGGCGTAGAAATAATCAAGAATGGAGAAGAAAAAAAAAAACTACCCTGAAAGCCCCACCAGTCTTATTATTTCAGAAGAATGACAGTTTTACTTTTAAGAGCTTTGACAGTTCAGTAATGATGTTTGTCTTCCAGCCAGAAACCCAGGTATTCATAGAAGGTTACTCTCAATTTGTGTTCCAGTGAGAGTTGTATTTTCTTTCGGTTGAACTGTAGCTCATCATGCATTTTGTATTTAACAGTAATTCAAGGTCAATTAAAATTTGCTCTACAGAAACAAAATCAGAATGCAAATTGCAACAGAGGGTTCTGTGGTGTATAAAACTGCATCATCCACATACATTTGACTATTTCAGACTTTTTCACCGAATTCTTTTATCCGCAGGTTTCCTGGGGAGGTTATTGAGGAAACGCTTACAGGCACTCAGCGGAACTAGCACAAGTACCAAAACATCATAATAACTGCACTCGCGGCTTTCGAATCATTGCGAGCTAAGCAATAACTACTTTTACAGTAGTATTTACTGGATACAGTCGTTAACCTAGATCCTCATGAATGAATGTTTTGTAGTATCAATCACTCTTGGAATGAGGATTAGCATCTTGTTACCAGGAAAAACACACGTTCAGGTTAAGAGACAGGAGGCGCCAGAAGTCTCACCCATGAATGGCCCAACGTATCATGGATGCTGGAAATAAGGTGGGTAAAAAATATAAATAGAAGTGTTCCTAGAATAGAATTCTGTTGTTCGCGAGTGTTAATGAGTATCCATGAGCTGCACTGGCAGCCATCGGCAACAACAGCTTGTGTTCTACCACTGAGATAATCACTAACCAGTTGTACGATTTGTCATCGGATTCAATAGATTCCAGCTGTTAAGAAATAAGAATTCGATGATGAACAGTATCAAAGGTCTTTCATCAGTGAATCAATAAAAAAGGACAACACAATCCTGCTCATTATCTAATGCGATAGTGATATCATTCAAGAGTGTTGACTCTGCCGTGCTCCGATCTAAAACCTGATTAGTAAGATAGATGTTTCATACTTAAGCTATGACAGCTTGGAAATTGGTCGATAATTATTCAGATCACTGGACTGACCTACTTTATGCAAAGGTAGAGTGTAGGCAGCGCTCCAAAGGGGAGAGCATCCCCGACACACTCTCTTATACCACAGTCCGGTTAGGAAAAAAGTGAAGCGTTCCACTAAAAACAGAGCTGCTAATAACAACAGTCTTGACTCTGACTGATCAGCCCCAGTGCACTTTCTGGCTCAAAGGCACCAAGACCATTACGGTTACAAAATGTGGCTTCCTCGGGGTGGTCAGTGTTTGACGATCTGGGGATTAGACTCACCAATCAACTGTCTCCACAGGAAGCTGTTTTGTTGCTTTGAACATGTCAAGATTTGTAGTTCTTTATTGAAAATTTATGAGTGCCAAGTTTGTTTGCCCAGCAAGGTACATTATGATCAGAGCCAGAGGGGGGAGATGAGGCATTTTCAAATACATAACCTGAGGAAATGAAATGCACACACATGAATGGAAATGTCCCTATTCATCTAAAGAGATGTGCATAATGAGGGAAATCAGCGAGGGAGGCCACATCACTTTGTATTTATATTTAGAGGGAAACAGCATTTCATGTGACCTCCAAAGTAAAAGACACGCTGATGTTAAAAACCCTCACAGTGCAGGAACCTGCTCTCATAAACCATTGTAATGCTTCCACTGCTCAAACATAAAATGTTATTTGAAGTCCGTCCATAGCCACTGAAACTGACTCACAAAAACAAAACACTTGAAAAAACGACCACAGAAAGGTAGCTCACAGAATCCGTTCTGTTTTTATGAGATTCACTAAAAGAACTGAAATCTTTTCAGAGATACAGACCAATTTAAACTATCTGGATTTTATGTTCCCTGGAAATTGCTGTCCTCCTAGTAATTGTTGTTTTTACGGCTAACAACTTCCTGTTGTGATAAGCACAAATTCGATTGTAAGGAAAAAGAATTAATTGGAATAAACAGAAATGTAAATGCGAGCCGATTATCTCTCAATAAATAAAGTCTGTGTTGCAAATAGAACTTTGAAAACCTCGATGTATGACTGATGCTTTAATCACATTGTTCTCAGTTTTCGCAGCCACTTTTGTGTAAAGTCAAAACAATTCCGACACATGTGCCCCCCCAGTTCTGATATCATAAATGGCACTGTGGCAGAGTAAAACATGCTGCTGGAATAAAAAGGGTTGAAAACATTGCCTGAATTTCTTCCTGGAACTGAAAACAAAGAGCTCTTAATGACTGATCCATGAATAAAATCAAATCAGTGCAAACTCCTGCCTCTGAAAACAGAAACTATACACAAACTTTTATATGAAATGACAAGATTACATGCATTCAAAAAAAGGAATTTATTCTATGAATGAGCAGCGCTTGCTCTTAGCTGATGAACCACAAGAGAACAGGGATTCGTTCATACTGGAGCCACAGCCTCGCTGATCCATTTTGTCCGGTCATGCATACATAATTTTCAATACATTTTCAGTAAGTGGGCTTTATTGTACGAACGGGGCTGGTGACGCATCTGATTACTGATGCCCAATCAGGACGGCGCTCATACATTTGCTTTGGTGAACACAGACAAAAAACAATCCAACCCTGAAGGATTCTCTATTCAATGTATTCAATACATGAGAGAAATACAGTAAGAGTGAGTGAGATTAATGGAAACAGACTGATTTTTTTTATGAACAGTTTTTCTCTTTTCCTATATACAGCTAAACTCTCTACTTATGCATGATCTATGATCAAAGCTTGCTAATGTCTTACTAATCAGCATGTTTTCACCCAGGTACAAAAAAATACAATGAAGCACAATAACTAGGGATGCACCGATACTACTTTTTTTCAACCCGATACGATACTTAGATCTGAATACTTGCCGATATCGAGTACCGATGCCGATACTACTACCACCAAAACAACCCCCAAAAAACTATTAGGCAAAATGCAGTTAATTGGAAGACAGGTTTTATTTTCTTCTCTGCTTGTTACAACAAATGATGATAAATGAAAAATAAACATTTTCTGTAAAAATTTTCTGAGAATTATTGCAGAGTTTCCGCATTTTAATCAAACAAAATATCAATTAACTATTTTGCACTGTCTCCAGCTTTTAGATTGACACAACACTGATGAACCTATTGCAGAGTGTCCATATTTGAATCAAACAAAATCTCAAACTTCAGTCAGCATGCAATGGTGTGGTCTCTGAACTAAGTGTTTTTTGGGAAAGTGAGCAGTCACGTTGCATATTGTTAAAGATGAAGGAAATAAACACCCTTAATTTGAAAATGAGTATAGTGGCGCTGAGCTAGCAGTATAGCAGCGCAGCCCCGCTATTCCACCGTCTGGGGAGAACACTGATTGGTTTCGGTTCTTGGTATCGGCGAACTTTAACGAGTATGAGTACGAGTATATTAGAACAGTATCGGCCTGATTCCCGATACCAGTATCGGTATCGGTGCATCCCTAACAATAACATTTGAAATGTTGCACAAAGTACCTAAAAGTCATCCTTGAGTGAAGTAAAGATATGTAACTTTGGTAAAAGCGAAAGTCAAACATGCGAATGGGAATGAGTAATGAGTAATCTGCAAAGTAACGGGCAACCAGTAAGTAGTTTGTTTTCACAAGCGTCGTGAGTAAAAAGCACAATATTTGCCGCCAAAGTGGAATGAAGTGGAAGTATGAAGTAGCAGAAAACAGAAATACTCTAAAAGTACCGTACTTGAGTCAATGTTCTTTCATTCCATTACTGAATATTTCATCTTCTGGCTGTGAGAGTTCCTCCAGAGCAAACAAAGCACAGAGGTGAGCAGTTCTAACTCCCCACAGCATCAAGTCTACAGTCCTGAATTAGCAAATGTAACAGGAATCACTTAGGCTGACAGCTTTAACTAAAGCAGTGGAAACCTCACGGTCAGAGGTCACAGGACAGAGGATATTTTTTAGAGTCACTTATCGATTGAGCACTTAGAGAGCAAATGTTGGCATAAGCAGTGGCAAAGAAAATGTTCTATTTCTGTTTGTAAAAGGCTCTACATGGGAAAAAAAACCTGGCCAGGCTAACTGATTGAGAGAGTAAGCAAAGCTGAAGGATGCAAAATAAAGATTTATTCAGAGGGTGCAGAGAAGACCAAACCATGGCAGAGTGGAAGTACATCTGCGAACATGAGTACATTGTCCTGACCCAGGACTGTGGCACACTTCCAACTGAAAAAAAACAAAAAAAAAACACGAGTGAGAGTTTTTTGCTCGAAAGGCCACTTTAGGCTAATGAGGGTCACTGATAAAACAAGCAACAGGGGTCAGAAAGAAGAGCGCGCGCACTGGCACAGCGGAAGGAAGATTCTGGGTCAGGCAGCTGAGGAGGATTAATTCATAATGCGGTGTAACTGGATAACAGCACAGGCTTCTGGGTAAAGACCTAAAACATAGCTAAGGAGGCAGGGTGGTGACAAGCCGGGCTTATGTGTCCTTGTCCGAGCGTTAAAAATATGATGACTGTGACTGAAATGACAGATCGTTCACTCTTAAGCAGACAGGTAACCTCCAGGTAAACTCCTCTGAGCTAAAACTTGTCCGTGTCATTGTAAAGGAAGTTCGATTTTCCGTGCATGCATTGTGTCCTTTTAGTATTCCACTTATGCCAAGGTCGAGCAGCTGAGGTCTCATTGTCATACACTCACACCCCTGGCAATGTCAATCAAGCCCATGTGAACAGGAGCTGTGGGATGGAGAGTGGGAAGGGGCACGGGACACGACTGAGCCTTCCCATGCTTAATGGCCAGATTAATAATAAATCCCCTGTCTAATTATGAAATGGTCAAAACTAATGAGATTTTTGCCACCCGTTTCCTAATGAGCGTATTACCAATTCCACTCACTCTGTGTCTCTGCCACACAAATGATAACATCTGCATATGTCATGCTCCTTGAAGCTTGCACAACACATGAATATGAAACTTTTTTGTTTCCGCACATGCTGTTCCTGCTGCTAACAGGTGTTGAGGGAGGGGAGATAATGAGACTGCTGCAGCAGCGTGTGCCACTGTGCGAATGTATTTGACTATTTGCAGCTAAATAGCCGATATAGTGCCCACACACTTCACGCTACAATTCCACACGCCAGGCAAAAAAGAGGTTGCAATACAGTGCACACAAACAGCCCGATATGACCTTTTGTTATCAGGATTAGACCCAATTGGTCCATGAACATTTGGAAATTCTCAAGGAGCTGTATGATTACATTATTTTGTCCCATTCATCTGCGCAGGGAGCTGACAGGAAGTCAGCCAGCTTGGCCGGTGGCCAGTGGAAGTCTCTCTCAGACGGCTTGGCATTTTCTTCGGGCCCAAAAATACAGAAACCTTTAGGTGTGTGTGCCCAGTGAACAACATTCAAACAACGAATGGGGCGCCGTCATTGAACACATTACTCACTTCTCGTAGTCTGCACTCGCTGGTACCAACTATAAAAACTAAACTACACACTAAATGGAATCCTGGTTGCTGGATAGTGGAGGAAACAATCATAAACATGAAGCAGGTAGGAACATTTATTTTTTGTATATCATGGCGGCCTCTGTGGATAAATGTGGTATGAACACCACTGACTCGTGTCACAAAGAACTTGATCTGGCTATCGTGTGCATTTGTTTTAGAAAGATCTCAAGTATCTGCAACCTCAACCCCAGATCCCAGTAAATTCCACTCACTGGACCTTTAACTGAGCAAGAATACTTTTTTTTGGCCTTTATATGGCTTTATTGATGAAGTAGCTGAAGATAAGACAGGAAACAGGATGAGAGAAATGGGGAGTGACACGCAGCAAAGGGCCCCAGGCCGGGAGTTGGACCCGGGTCCCCTGCAGCGAGGACAGAGCCTCTGTACATGGGTCGCCTGCTCAACCAACTGAGCTCAACAGCGCCCCAAGAGTACTGAGTTTTAATGCCTTTTAATCAAATATTGGTGAAGAGTTTTATTTGACAATTTCAGCTAATGTGTACAAGAAGTTCTTTAAGCGCTCAGAGAAAAACCTCCATGACGACCAAAGGTATGGTCCATGGGATCTGTTGGTTACTTGCCTTCCATTCATCGTCTATGAAAGCTGCACAATCTATTCTGGTAGTAGTGTGTTGTTTCCAGAGATGTGGCGTCGTGTTGCCCACTCTTCATTTGGACCAAGTCGAATTCTGGCTATTTTATGCCAAATCAGGAATGTCTGGTGCAGCTTGACACCTCTGGAAACTGCTGAAAAAACTAAATACAAATACATTTTTCTGAGCAGTGCCCCACAAGTGGTGTTCGTCCAATCTGGTGCAGCCACTAAATGTTAATGTGACCCTTGTGAACACGTATCTGAACAGTGGCTTAATGTTGTGTTCAAAGAAAAATGGACCAAGACACAACACTGGTAGTTTAAAAAACAAAAGAGCTTTTATAAAAAAGCTGAAGTAAAAAATGTAGGAAATAAAATCTGGTGACAAGAAGGCAGGCAAAGGAGAATCATAGACAACTAAAGAGTGACGCAAAAACGTCGGACAAGCCACAGGGAACAAAGCAGGAACATAGAGGAAAACATAAGTTACGGGCACAGAAACACATTGAAACCAGTGAAGAGTTGAAGGAAAAACAAGGACTTAAAAATTCAGCAGCTAATTAACGAACAAAACACAGAAGTACACAGAAAAACAGTTGGGGAAAAAGACAAAGACAGGAAGTGGGAAATTTACAAAATAAAACAGGAAATGACTGATGGCTGTTTGTTTTCTCAACTGCTCTTTTGAAGATTAAGAATCGACATTGAACTTAATTAATAACTCATCATTAATCAAAAGAGAAAGTACATCTGTGTCATCACACACACACTGGCTGTTGTGAATTATGTTACACTGGGCATAAACATTGACAGTTTAACTGTAGATAATCCAAAGTAACGCAACAGCTGAATATGCAAGTCTAGTTTTAATAAAGTACAGGTTGTCTGAGTGTATCCACGGTCACTGTTGCTTCTCTCCCTTGACAGGTAGTGTCAAGTTCATTCGACAGTATACCTGCTTTTGTACGCACATGCTTAACGCAGACGGCCCTCCACAGCCTAAAGTCTCACTTCATACAAAGTTAAACTCTGTTGCTTGAGTCAGTCTGGTGTGAACAGCAGAACACAGGCACGTTACATCATGTTTAGACAGCTGGACCAGCGGCATTAGCATCCAGACCCTCAGGCTCAAATGCAGAAGATGATCCGATGACCTCATGCAACATGGAATGCACACGGACCAAAACATAACGTTGATCTAATGACCACATGTCGGCACATTGCGATCTTTCACACGGACGAGTCGGACACATGTGGAGCAGGGTGACACGTGACAGCTGCGGCCTATTTGACTGATTAATACTTGTTGACAGTCACGTATGTATAATTCAACCAAACTGAAACCATAAGTGAATTTGTCACAACGAGGGTGACTTTGGTTCATCACGGAGCCAGACTGAGCGCTACGATCCATCTCCTTGTCCTTTTCATGCTGCCACATTATTTTGCTGTACGAGCAAATGTCGGTGAAATGCTCCGTTAAAAAAAAAAAAAAAAAAACACTTCCAAAGTGTTTGGTGTCTCAGTTAATTGTACATGACTGTTACACTTTAAATCTGGAAACAGGGAACACAGACATTTTTTTTCTTTTTCACTACCACTGCTCCTGATTTTACACTTGAACTGTGTCACAACTAACGCAGCAAAGGCCCCCAGGAACCATTTTCACACCTGACATTTGCATTTAGGATGCTAAAGGATGCTCTAATGGGCGCACTGGTATATATTCAAATCAAACTCTTTCAGAATCAGAATCAGATAGGGAGAAATTGGGTATGTTATGGATCGTCGCGTGTTTTGTGGGGGTTGTGAGAACGAGCTAAAATAAAAAAAACGTGTCAGAAAAAACAATGTTTGTAGTGTAACTGACAGGTTTACATTTCACACAACTCTGACTGCTTATTTGCATCTTATTTAGATCAGCGCGGGTTCATCTTATCTAACCTTATCTAATCTTTTTTTCTTATTCACAGTCTGAATAAATGAGATTCAGACTGAATTTCAAAAGTCACACATTTTTTCCCCCAAACATACCTCTTTTATTCACTGCAAACATTATTCTACCTGCACCGTTTCCTCAGGAAATGACCCGGGTGTGTTTTGAAAACTGCCTCTCTGTAAAAAGGCAAAGCCTGACATAAATGAGGCAGGTTTGGCATTTATGAATCCATAAACAGGACCGACATAATGTGGCGCACTGAACTGTTGGAATACATTGTGAAAATCATTCAGATTATCGCTGTCAGGTGCGTCGGGTTGCTTCCTTCTGCATGGCAACACATAATGGATCGACAACCAGTCTTCTATGTCAGACGCAGGTGTAATTGGTTACCATGCCACAATTTTCCCAGGGGTCACAGTTTATTGAATTAAACCTTTCCTCCCTCCCGTCCCACCCAACTGTACCACTGAAAATCCCATCATTCTCTGCTTGAGCGATTCGCCGCTCCTCATGGAAAACGAACGGGGGGGGGTTGCATCTCCACCTTGCTCGCCGTGTCTGGCATCGGCCTCGCCGCCAGACTGCTGCAGATTAGTTTACACTGTGCAATTTGGAAGAGGTGAAGTTCAGATAGCTGGAAAACTGCAACTTCTTTTTTTTTGTGGAAGAAAGACATTCATTTTTCGTAAGTCAAATTAGGATAAGAGCCACTGAGTGATTTGGCCAAATTGGCGGAGACCTTTGATGAAAAAAAGCCCGGCAGTGCTCGTTACCTAACACGTTATGCAACGCTCGCTGTTAGGTGTGTTTGTGTGAGCGTGTGTGTGATGGACAGCGGACGACGGCAACGAGGGCAAGCGGTGGAAGTGTTGCAGATGTTAAAGCTGTTAAAGCTGATGATGCATCGTGTCCGTCGAATACAAGAGAGATATTACTCTGTTCAGTCGCGGTGCACTTAAATGCATCACGGCGCTATTCACAAATACTGCAACCGCATTCATCTTAATCTGTTGGGAGCCGCTATGCAGATGAATAAAATCGATGGTGCAGGTTTCAAAAGACCAAAGACGTACTGTGTGCCGAAGTTAAACGCGGAGAGAGAAAAAAACGCTGTGTCAACACTTTTGTGTAAACAGTCGGCAGTATAAGTTGATTTCATCTGTAAATTGATGTGCTTTACCTTCCGTACGCGGAGGTACATGCAGGGCGCATGAGAGAGTAAATTATATCCTGCTGCAGTACATAAAAGCAAACCTGAGCAGGTCACAGCTGAAGTGTTGGCTGGTGAGCGAAAAAAGGCAACAGAACACTCCTATCATTCAGCCGCGCGACAGCAGATTGCAGACAGGCAGAGTGCACGGGCCGAGGCTTTTACATTTTCCACCCGGTCCGTGCATGACGAGTGTCCAGAGAGCGGTACGGTGGAAAATCCAGCAGAAGCAGTAGCAGTGAGCCGCAATCACCTATTTTTGTTCATTAGTCGGTTTATCAAATTACTTTGTGGAGCTTATCAGAGTGGTATTCACGGCCACACACAGTTAGCCTGCAATTGCCGTTAAAAAGAGATTATGAAGTTTGTTGAAGCAGGAAAACGCAATTATCCACACAATAACTGCATTTTATATTACAATCCGGCAAATAAAAATGGTAAAATGCGCCCTAGTGATAATTAATGTTCCTCTGTGTTTGTATGCACAAATAATTAACACTGCCGGCAATCTGGCAGTGAAGCTAGAACATATGAGTCTTACACACGGCTCCGCAAACTGAACAACCCTGGTAATTATCCTGTTTACATGACAATCCAAATAACAACAAGAAGAACTGTCATAAAGCTACCAAACACCTCTCCTCCTCTCCTCTCTTCTTTGGAAAAATGGAATGGAAAGTTGCCGTCTCCACCACAATGAGCCGCATTCCTCCGGTTTAAAGTGTTCTGCACTCGAACCGTGGAGGAGCACAGAGCGACCCACGTGGGTTTGTGCGTCCCTCCAGTATCTCACCTCTGACTGACCTCCCCCGCAGGACATTACTAAGCCACTGGTGTGGTCATGATTTTGAATCTAAAAAGTATGTGGTGCTCCGACGCGGGATTACACCACCGACTCGCCGCACAGAGGGCCGCTATTGGAAGGCTGGATAATGGTCAATGACAACACGCTTGAATGTCGAGTTCAACGCTTCATTTTCTCCCAGCACAACACCTTTTGTATGTACACCTTTGCTCTCACTGTAAACAATAATGTCATTTCAGTTGTAAAAACTAAGTCACCAAATACATTGTAATACTGGCACTGCCTTAAAGGAGCAAGCGGTTCAAAGACCTCGGAGCAGAGAGGAGAAGATTTTACTCTGCACACCTGGAGGTCTGGACTCAATTATGGAAACTGATTGAGTATCAGCACATCATTGGTATGAATGGCTCAAAATTAACATACACCTACAATTGGTTTCGTACTAAGGCTTCACACATACAGAAAAATCTCACATTCTGCTTCAGTGTAAATATATAAATAGCATGTTTGTAAGGAGTCTGGCTTCGTGTTGAGAGCTGGCTGAAGCTAACGTCAACTAAGACAGTGAAAAGGAGGGCAGGTATCTCCAATAACAACTCATCTGCATATCTTATAAATTACATGAAGAAGTCGATGAATTTTTGTTGATGCCTCGCTCTAATTTTTTTCATCCAGGGAGAGTTGAGCCTTTTCCTGCACCGGCTGCGTGGCTGCTGCGAGTAACTTGGCTTTCAAGGCTGTCATACATCATCCAATACTCTCATCAACTTGCCACGAGTTGGATGAGAGGGTTGGTATCACTCTCGTGTTTGTGTATTAAGCATGAGGAAGCTGAGCTAACTGAGTTAAGCACAAGACTGGAAACAGGGACACAGCTGAGATAGATGGCGGGTGGCGATAGACTCAAACACCTGTGATCCTAGTTTTCTGTGTGTTGCTTTCTGGCTGACTGAGCCAGGAGAATCGCAGGAGGAACCCGACGCTGAGCGAAATCATACTGATCGTCTGCTCAGCAAAGTGAATCAGCGCTCGAGAGGAGACGCGGAAAAAGAAACAGAAAGCCCCGTGAGGCTGTCGCTAAATTATGCATGATTTCTCCCAATGCAGCTTCTTCTTTTTTTTGTGGCGGGGGGGGGGCTCTGCCTCTTCACCAGTGCCATTTTAAACTTTTTATCACACATATTCCACAAATGTATCTTTATCTCGATGTTCTGTATATCTACAGTCCTGAGTCTTCCAGCTTCCCTTTTTGAATGATGACACGGTCTCGCGCTGGTGCAGAACGAAGCTAGATGGTTGTCAGCTGTAGTATCTGCGGTGCGTTCAAGTGCAGCATTTTGGCCGAGACACAGGTGAGGCCACTCAACAGTTGGCCTTCAACTTTGACGTTGATTCAGTCCTCACTCTTGACAAAAGAGCTAATAAATTTATTTCCCAAATATCAAACTTTCTCTTCAGCTCATGGAACTAAAGGCAAGTCAACTAAAAGCTTGGTAGAGATTACTTTCAACATCACCTTTTTCTGGTAGTTTCATTGGACGTACATACGATGACAGGACAGAACTGAACACGCTGAACAAACAGGACAACTGTGTCACACACACACACCTCAGCAAGGACAATCCGTCGGTTTATAACGGGACACACACTCCATCCTCTAGCGCAACAGTTGGACATTTACTAAACCCTCCACCCTCCCAACCTCTGTGGCCCTCACTTTCCACCCCGCCACGTAATTAACTTACCACCACTTACCACCTACCACCTGAACCACCCACCATGAACACAATTCCTCTGGATACTGGGCTGATTTACAGACAGCATATGGTTTGATTTGAGGTAGCCGACTGTTGTTTCGGGGCCTTTATCCCCACTTCACTGTCTGCACCAGCCTCATGCAACATTGATTGCTTCCAGTTTACCTCCATGGGTAAAGTCCCAGAAGTCCTTTTTTTATGTGGCGTGTTGTGTTGCCAACTACAGGCTTCTACTTGCTGGTGAGACATTTGGTGATATATTATGTAACAACATGTATGCAACACTGGCTGGCGTTGTTTTATGTTTTTTTGGCAGCCTGAAAGAACATTTGGTTGTTTGCCTTCCAGATATGCTTTTTAAAAGTAATTTAAGAACAATTTATAAAAAAAAAGGAACCTGTCCTACAGTATATCAGCACAAAGCAGCAGCTTACAGGCACTTAGAAAATGAACAGAACATCCTTTTTCTGAACCTTTCATAAACAGCTGAATCATGTTTTTCAAGAGCAGATAAAGTTGTTGCACATATTAAGTTTTCGTTAATATCTTATACACGGACACGAGCCTCGTTTCATTCTGCAGCCATCGGCCTTCTCAGCAAAAAGATCCCCCCGGACGCTGTCTGTCATCTCCTCCATCTTCTTTCATTCACCGAGCTGTGCTTGCTGTGACATCTGTTCTCTGCCTCGTTATTAGGAGTTAGGAGCGAATGTCAACTTATTTCTACCCCGCTTTTAGTGTTACATACATCAAAGATGAGATTAGGTGCCAGGATTTTTATGTCTATGCAGTAACTCTGTTACAAAAGTGTGTGTGTGTGTGTGTGAGAGTGTGTGAAGAAGTGTGTTAAGAGTGAAAAATGAGACAATCTCGACACAGCAACCGTCAATCAATAGTATGACTTGCATATGGAAAGCTGATGAGGTCATTACTCGTCTCTTTCTCATTGCCGTTTGATGCTTCATACCTCCCTGATATAGTTTTACGTCTCGAGCTGGTTCTTATAAATGCCGCCTCAAACAGTGGATGTTATTCCGTAGTGTGCACATGTGAACGCCGGACAGGACCGTGTCTACGGCGCCAGTGTGCGTCTGTTCATGCCAATGGAATGTGAGGAAATTAAGTGTTTCACATTTTGTTTGAACAAGCATCTGCAGAGCATGATATTGGTTCTATACAATACAACTGAGAAACAACATGCCACAAATAATAACAAAAACAAATGTGTTTAATAAAAGTGCTCAATAAAATGTGGCAGAAGGGATGACTAAATTTTTTGCTTTAATGTATCGTTATGAAGTAAAAGTTGAATGCACCATGTAACGGCTACAGAGCAATGACACCATCTGCGGTTGGATTGGTTCCCTATAGACTTCGCTTTTACTAGAAAACGTCCTGGGAAAATGAAAGCTGCCAGGCAGTCCAGTCAGGCTGGCAGCCTGGCACCATTTCTAAATGCTCTCAGGTCTCCATTATAGATCAACATACTCTCACTAACAGCTCTTCACATACGGCAGCTTGGTCAGTGGCCTTGAAACTTCAAACTAGGGCGCTGTTACCTAACCCTGTAACTTCAGTGTTAGTAAGTTTTAAGTAAATAATGATATGATATATTCAACCTCAGTTTACAGACTTTGTAACGTTGTCACATGGTTGCAGTTTGCTTAAGCTTGGGCAAAGATTGTACTTAAATTGATTCATGTACGTTACTTAAGTGACATAATGTTCACTTATTTTCATTACATACATTTAAAAGAAATCAATATAGACTCTTTGTCATAAGTGGGACGTGAAACCAGCCACACCCCCGACTCTGAATTTCTTGCTCTTTGTTCTCACGCACTAGAGCCCAACAGACTGCTGTATTTGACGCACTGGGAGTGAGAAGCTGGACTCAGTGAATGAATAAACTCATGTTTTGTCAACAATAGTGCCACGTGGAAATGCTAGAGGCTCAATATTGTGTGTTCCACTTTTTTAAAATATGCTTCACGGGAGTCAAGTAATTTTAATGCGATCCTACCATACATTTTCGTCATTACACCGTGGAACAAATGGCAGTCGGAAGCAGGGGGCCCTCCGCTGCAGGCACACAGAGCGGCATTTACATATAGCAACTGGAAAACGCCATCCGACCATTTATAGTGCAGAGGCATGGCGTGTAGAAACACCTGCTGCCGGTATAAAACTACATTAAAAGATGTATAAAACATCAAACGGCATGTAAAAGGAGGCAAGTAATGACCCCATCAGCTTTCTGTACTTGCAGACGCCGGAAGTTCTCAACTTGTACTCTGCTTAACGACAAAAAGTGATTTCTTTCTCATAATGCCTCACCGATGTTCCGCGCCGTCGCAGTGATAGCTGTTTTTTTACGAGGACTTGACTCACGCCACATCAGTTTTGCAGCTTCACAGAAATCCCCACAAAGTCATGCACCTGCATGGCCTGTGCCTGTAAATCAGCCTCTCTGATTCAAAATCGTTCCACACCTCTGGGCAGCATCTATCATATTAAAGGTGGTGCCGAGGCTTTCTGTGAAAGTTTGGTGGGATGTTTACAATTTAGGGCGATTAAATTTGAGGTAATCGTCCCGCTCTCTCTTCAGGTGTCCCCTTTCGTGAATGCTGAAGCACCGAGGCCTCAGTCAGACGGGGAGGTTGCATGGTCAACGCACATCAGCACTTTAAAAATGTCTGTCAGGAGAAATCAATAAAACGCTTCTCGGCTAGTGGTGGTAGATATATTACGAGACTTAATTCACAGTAGAATGTATGGGGAAATTGTGCTGATATTACTTTTTCAGATAGTTGTTACAGGAAAGCTTCGACAAGGGAATAAATGAGTAAATCTATGCTCATTTAATATTAACAAGTGAAAAATGTCACAAATAATCAGTAACAAACGTACACATGGCCACGTGTTCGTAATATATATACGGGCAGAGAAGGAGGTGGATTAACCTGCAGGAATGGTGTGAGAAGTTTCTTTGCACGTTTTGATCCTCTTTTTGTCAGCTGGAAAACGTATTACCTCAGGAAGCGACATAAATTCAGTCCGGCCATCGCAGCTGCTCTGTGAAGGATGAAACTACCAACTTTTAAACCTTCAACCTTTCAAGCCTCCAGGGCTGAAAGGATATATTCCTTTAATGGCTAGCTGTACTGTATTCGGAGTCACTTGCAGAAATCTCCTGTTCTTTTCTTTCTTCCTCTCTCTCTTTTTCTTAAATATCACAACCCGGTCTGTGACACAGAGCTGTGCAGCTCTGGCAACGATTCATCTTCCTTCCACGACTTAAAAAAGTAAGAATCATGACCCAGTTTTTTATCACACAATTGAAATACGGCACCGCAGACAAGAACACATGAAGGTGATGGATTACAGAGGCAGCGCAACTGTCCGCAAGGTAAAGCTTCATTTTAAGGTCCTTTCAATGAGTGTTAGATTATAGGTTATACGGCCCTTATGAGTCCTTATAATGCAAATTATCATAAACCTACAGGTTAATAATAAAAGTATAATAAACATGTTTATTGTTAGATTATAAGAGAGTTAAGTACTCAGTCCTGACATTTTATAGACTGCTTAAGAACGTTAAAAAAAGCTTAATGAGTGTCTTGTAATTGTTTTAATTTGCATTACAAATGTATCTTGGGGGATTTTTACTGCCCTACCGATTATGTCATTGTGAATACGTTAACTTTTCCAGGATTAATTACATACTTTATTGATCGTTCATCAATAGTCAACTTTGGTTTTTGCAGGTACGGAATGCGAGGTTCTAAAGTCGACAAGTTTCTTCGTAAGTGCTACTCAATGCCTTATAATCCAAACATGAACTCAGGTATGATGCTATTATTGATGCCATGTTTTTCCTGAAGAATTTGGAAGCACTTCAGATACTGTGAAATACCATCTGCTCTCGTCTTTCTTTTCTTTTCTTTTTTTTTCAAAAATCAATTTCACTGATAAAAACTACCACATTTTTAAGTTAATGCCCCCATTCATTTTCAAAGCTACGCCTCAAGCGAAGGATAACTGGAAGAAGAACTGGAAAGCAGCTAACTACATTTACTTAATTTTAAGGTACTTAACTTGAATGATTTACTTGAGTATTTCTATGTTAGGCAGGGGTGGAAGTGACGTATCATATCAGCTCAAATTACAGTAATTATGTCATTTTTTGGTACCTGTGCACATTTTCAAGTCTGTAATTTTACTCGTATTCAAGTTTTCATTACACTATGCCAGGCGTTTATACGTCTGCCTGTCCGTCTGTGGATATAAGAAAATATATAACAATATTAAAAACCCTAGAATGCACTGAACAAAGTAAAACAAAGATGACCTAATATAACCACGACAGAATAAATATAATATCATCTTAATGAAAAGGACGACTACTAATCTTGAGGGGGGCTGCAGCTGATTGCAAAAGGAGGGAATTACTTATGTCTATTGATTTAACCATGAAAAACACATGAGCGCTGCAATAAATACAACAGATAAGCAAAGCACAAGGGCACCAGGTGAATGCATGCAAATGAAAATAAAACAAGGCCACTGCTACACAAGACACCCCTTCGTTAACAGCTGCAACAGCTCTCTACATGGATACAATCAGGGCCTGCAGGTCGTGCACACAGCCGGGGACGCAGGAAGTCAGTCACGGTTGGCAGTGCTGAGGAGTCAGTCTATATAGTGACGTCATAGTAAATAAAAAATATTAAGGAGAAATACTTGCTAAATAAATATATATTCTACTTTTTACAATGCAATCTAAATGAACAAACACTCAAGGCAGAATTAAGATACTAACCATTAAAAAGTACAAAAAGCAGCATGGCTATAAACAAGGAAGTATTTTAGCTACACAAAATGTAATAAAGGAAAAAAGAGTAGAACTATTATATTATTATTTGGGCGGACCAAAGTAGCAGAGGCAATTTCTATCATCGGCTTGCTGAGCCACCTCCATAGTCAGTATGGTTTGCAGGGTATATCTCAGCCCAAAGCTGAAGGTCTCCATGACTGGTGACCTGCAAGCCTTTGCTGCGTGCGCAATAAATACAGAGGCAGCAGCACACAGGAATATCAGTCTTGACCAGTTGAGGCCTACAGGGACACCACAGGGACATCGGCCAATTAACTGAATTGGGCATTAGATCATTTCAAGCGCTTCCCGTTGTAACTCTGTTCTGAGGGCCAAGGGCCACTCAGGCTTGAGGGCAAAGGGTAAAAAACCAGAAATGGGATTGAGCATTGGGGTCTAACTGCTCACCCCCTAAACATGAGTTTCCTCTTAGGAAAATATGGTTCTCTCTTCCTGATCCATTACTACTGCCACCGTATACAATGGCAGGGCAAAAACACTGCTTTATAATAAAGAAATGTTAGTTTGACCAGTCTGGTAACACAATACAACCTTGATTTATTCTCTGTGCACAAAGTGCCTGCGTACCCTGAAGACAGGTGTGTGACACAGTGGGTAGGTTGGGCATCGTTAGGTTGCATATCAATTACAATCAACTGAGCGATTCTTTATAAATATACATGAGTTCAGCCAGTTGATATGTCATCCACTGGCGTTGAATAAGAAGCACACAGGCACAATCATTTTCTAAGTATAGTTGAAAACCCTTCCCTTTAAATTTTATAATAATCTTATTCAAAACCCATGCTTCCTACTGTGTCAATAAAATACTACTTATCCACATTATTTCTATCCATGTCCACCAGCAGCGTTAGCAGTAAACCTCAGAGAGTAGATGGTCCGGTCTGTACGAGTGTCCTTGACGGTATAGGAGACTATAGCTACAGCGTGCTTTGATCTGTTGAGATAAAAGCTCATCCGGCACACAAGGGCACAAAACTGTAGCCAAGTTTCTATCTGTTCCGGGTCTTACATTGCCCCATTGTATGCACATGCATGCCCACGCACACACACACACACACACACACACACACACACACACACACACACACACACACACACACACACACAGTCGCATACACAGACACTCAAACACAAGGGCATCCTGTCAGAAGTAGATCCATACCAAGTCCTGTGCCAGAGCCCTGGAGCCATGAGATATCTTGCGCCGAGAATTTGTTTGAATACATTAGCCAGTTTATTTGGCTCGACTGACTCTCAAACACAGCCCTCCAATGAGTGCAGATTATTCACTTAAGTGGTAAATTGTGCTGCTTTATTTCCGAGCGGAACGCAAACAGAAAAAGGGAGAGCTCAGCTGAGCAGAGTGTCCAGTTGGTCGCTTCACTTGTTGTATATGAGATTGTATTCAGGGCAGGACACAAGAAAACAGAGCAGAATCAAGAGAAAAGGGTGGAATAACTTCTGAATTTCCCCAACGCTGATGTCCCTCCGTGCCCCTCGGATGGACGCAAAAATAAAGAATGCGAGACGCTCAATGTCAGCAGGGGCCGAACATGGTCAGGCACACGTGACAATTATTGACATGCTTACCTTTCAGTTTACTAGGCCTGCAGCTTGCCCTTCCGCAGACCGTCATGCTTTAAAAAAAAAAAACTGCCAGCATGCTCTCGTTACAGGTCGCCTCTCTCCTCCACAATGACATTGGTTTGCTGACTCATAACATCTATGACTTTGGGAAGGGTAAGTGGTCGTTACACCTGTCGTACTGTGAAGTGCAACATGAACCAAAGGGGATGAGAGAAGAATTCAGGGCCTGCAGTACATGTAAACCACACACGCTGCCGACTGGGATGGAAAGGATTAGTTCAGAGTTGGAATATGATCATGAGCTGCCCTCGACTTACAAAGATATACACGTCAGAGACTGTAAACGTTATTATACCTTAGCTTAGACAAGGGAAAGTGAAAAGCCAGGTTTATTGTTCTGCTTTGCATTACTGTCAAAATCAAGCAGTATGAAGTGGAAATTCTCCCCTTCACAGCGTTTCCCTCTGGTTTTACTGCTGGCGCTGTTGTTGAAAAGACAGTGTTAGCAACGTGGCTACAGCTAATGACCTGGCTACTGTCCAGAGCCAAAAACAAGGCATAAAGGTCCCAATTTGACCTAGAAACACTGATGTCAGTGCTATGAAAAGGCAGCGTAAAACACCTGGTTGTATTTATAACACCGGCGCTCTCTCATTGAGTGAATACCAGTCCGTTTACTCTTGTTTTACCTCGGCAAAGAAGTTAGTCTATTGCTAGTTTAAGGATGGCTACTGTATGACGTATTTCAAACTTTAGATAAAACTAAATTGAAATGTGTTCTCTTGTGATCCTTGCAGCAGCCGACTGTCAGAAGGCACCAGCAGGATGAGAGTGCTCCATGTATCTTGCTCCACATCACAGGTGGCAACTGCACCATGTGTTCACAGAAGGTGCGTCAAAGGGATGTAGAATGATACCATGTGTTTTATCAACAAGGCAATCCAGCAATTACCCATATAAATGGTCAAACTAACCTTTCAGAATCAATGTTGGCAATATGCTGCCTAGTTTTAAATGTTATGTCGTGACAACACTTTGCTTACAGTCAGGTCTTAGGCTCAAAACCACTTGGTTAGGGTTAGGAAAAGATCATGTTTTGGCTTAAAATATCTGCTTTGGTTGCCACAAACAAGGCTGGAAACGTCCTGAGGTCATGTCAAAACCACACATGTATGTCGCCACAAACAGGGCTAGAAAACTGTCCGGTATTCACTTCAAAAATATCCAATGATGTCACACTCACAAATATCAAAACGCTTCGGCTCCTCGTCTAAAATATCCAGCGCTTCCACACTAACAAATGTTAAAACGCAGTCTCAAACTGGGGTCACTGGCCTGTCAGCCTTCTCGCCTGTAACTCCGCCACCATCCCCTCCACCTGCTGATACGAAAGCTATTTGTATCAGCGGTTTGCAGAAACATTAGCTGCCAACATTGTAATCTGGCAGCTGGGCTGATATTATAAATTGCGACATAACAGAAGGTGTTTATTTTTTTATTGGAGTTGCAGATTAGACCAGGTTCAGCTTGTGTTTATGTTCACCAAATCAATTCAGCACAGAAGCAAAGCTACTAATTAATGCCGGAACAAGGCCCATTATTTTTGCAGTCTGCATATATAATAATGTTTGTGTATCTGAGGCAGGGCAAATGGAAATGTGAAATATTATAGATGCCAAAAAAAAACTGTTCAACATTAAGCGCGCCCCCAGCTATGGTATAAATCGTAAAAAAAAAAAAAAAAATGTGTGGTGTCGTTGTGTCATTAGCAGTAATTAATGTACTATCACAGCCAGCTCATAATTATTTTGGACAAACACACCTGTTGCTGAGCTCCACAAATGCCAACACTACATCCCAGGATAAAATGATTTTGTTTGTTAAGCACCACAGGAAGTGTAATGCCCGTGCTGTAGGAAAATATATATTTTTACATGTGTCAAAGCAGCAATAAGCAGCAAATTCATACATTTACTCGAATATATGTACTAGCTATGAAGTATTCATGAGGTAGGCGAATGGCCCTTGTCAGTGTTGTATTATTATACCTTTGGATGACTGTTGTTGTGACATTCATGTATAAAAGTGGATTTCATTGCTGAGATGCCCTAAACATTATTCAAAAATAAGCCTTATTGCATGTAAGCTTATGAGAAAATGACCCTACGTCTCATTGTTGCCTCATGAATTTATGTTCTTAATTACTAGTTTCAATTCCTCTCCAACACAGCTTGATGTTAATTTGGTAAAATATGGTCTCATTTAGAGAAAAATGGACGATAAAGCAGCGTGTGCTTTAGGGTGTGGCTACCTTGTGATTGACAAGCCGCTACCACAGCGTCTCGCCAAGCACTCAGTGGGATCCAAGCAGGGTTTCCTCCGCAGCTCCGCTTTCATCACATTAGGTTTAACTGTAGTGCAAAATAAACCCTGAACGAACATCCTGGTAGTGGTACAGCCTTTTTCATGACTTCCCTCTGTACACACTATACACAACAACAGTCATTTGCTTTACACTTTAATGTTAAACTCTCGATTCAAACAGGCAGGCTATTTCTACTTCTGCTCTGCATTACACGGAGGCCAGCGAGTCGCTATTCTAACTAGCTAATTAATGAACCTGTCAATGGCACATCAGAGGCAAAGCCCGTGGGAGGAAAGCAAGGGAGAGTCGGGGGGGGGATGTTCTTATTTTTGAATATCGACTGCTGTTATTCATGTGGATTCAAAGTGCTGCTGAATGATCTGAAAGTTCGGCATGGTGGCTTTCCGCTGTTAGGAGTGTCAGCAGAAGTTTCTCCTGTTTGATATGCATGGGCTTTTTTTTGGGGGGGGGGGAAATTAGAAACTTTTTTTCGCAACTGGGGTAATGATTTGCATGTGCTGTTTTGCACTAGTCTTTCGGAGCAAAGTCCCTCAAGAAACAGACAAACGACGAATGGCTGACACTGTATCTGCTGTGACAGACGCTGATATGCAACCATATGTCACGACAAAGCCATCTTAAACCACACAGGATCAACGGCCTCCGTTTTGCTCCCTCTATCCGTCTCCTCTTTCGTGTTGCTCACATTCAGATGTTGTTTTTCACACCGCCTTCTGTACAGTATGCATCTCACTGCTATTAAGAAGAAGGCTGGTGGACAGCGTTGTGTAGGTGTGAGCCGTCCTCTGCCGCACACACTGGGATAATTGCCGATCGTCAGCGTAAACATCCATCCCATCTTAAGTCAAACAATGTGTGTATGTCTGCATCTACAGCTCCCTGGCTTGTGTTTGGTGGACTGCAATTTTTCCGACATCTTGTCTCGTGTGCTTTTTCAAATAACCAACAGAGGACACAGAAGTTGTGATGAAACAGGTGTGAAGCCTAATACTGTTTTTTTTTTTTATTTAAGCGGCAACACTAAGAAGCGTCTTCAGTGAGCAGACGGCTGAGCGCTTCAAAGACAGTTTTGTATCCACTTCAACAGCTGAGGAAGAGCTTTGCTTTGGTATACGGCTTATGAAAATCTACACACAAATGCTTTTGTGGATTGCTCATTAAATCTATGCATATTTTTCGTCCTGGGTAAGAGTCACAGCAATAACAGCCTTTTGTGTCGTTAATGCATAAGTTTAATGATTGAGCGGCGGACTATCAGTTTCCACTAAAGTTCGCTTCAAAAGCCGAATACCTGCATTTTTCTTTTTTGGAGAGATGACAGTAATTATTTAGTAGAGGCGATCAGCACCAATCTGCTGCTTTAAGGCTTAGAATTGCAGGCACAGCCCCAAGATGCCACGACACCCCATTATTTCAGCCACAATGCAGTTGGAAAATTTGGCAGCTCGCATCACTCAGCTCTGTGTTCACACATGGCACAGCAAGTGAAGCCTTCATCAGTGGCTGAACGCTGATGGCTGATAGCTCGCGGTTGGCCTCGGTTCAACTTGAACATGAACTCAGATGTGTTTGTGAGCCTGAGGCTGTTGTTTGGAACCAGTGGGAGGAAAAGAATGAAATATGTAGATGGGATAAGTTGTGTGTGGATACCCAGCACTTAGGACTTAGAATTAGTCCGTATGATTATTTAGTGCTTCACCCTGCATTTGTCTTTCTTTTACAGTTAGACGCCATACATGTTCGACCTATTCTGAGGTAAAATATGTTACTTCTACCTGTAATTATCCTTCTGTTATTGATATGTGTTGATTGGTCTAAGACGATAGGATCACTGGTCAGTGTTCTGGCTCTACAGTAACCATCTGCAGTCATAAACTGTCATAGTGCCATAAATAAGATTATCCAACAATGTAATTTGTTTCTACCCCCACCACAACATCTCCACCTGTATCATGACTAACAATACTGTGCTCCAGGTTACACTTTGGCTTCTTAAAACAGTGATGCCCGTAGTCATTACCCAAGTTAACTGGTGTTTTTGCCAGAGACGCTGAGGAGGACTTTTAGGGATGGAATTATACAACTTCTCCTGAGGCTGTGTGGATTGTTGTCACCACATGTCCATCATGCATTGGATTTGCAGTAGAAAATCCCTCAAAACATCAGGTTTCATGTTTCTCTGGCTATATTGCAACAGTCTGGGTTTTTTTTTTCAGAAGCTCATACCAGCAGATCTGTCATGTGTAATCGCAGCTCACAGTCGAAGACTGCTGATGGAACAGTTACCAGTGACAGGCCTGCCAAGCCGGTGACCAAAGTGTTTCAACATTTGTAAGTTTGACACTAGATGATATTTAAGGAGGCACTGGTACAACTTCTAGCCGAATGTGTGGACAAAACAGGTATTTATGTGCTTTTCCCTCAGCTTAACCAAGTCCTATATGTGCCTAGACCATATGCATAGTATTGTAACAAGAGATAAACTGAAAAAAAGACTAAAGAAATGTTAAGTTGCAACATAAAGAAAAAATAACTTTCAACTTACCTATGGTTCTGCCGAAACATACACTGCCAACATTTATTCTTCCAGTTGAGTTGTGGGTTAGGGTTAAAAAAAATGTGACGGTATTTAACGTTTTATGTCTTCAGAATGAGGACCTTCTTGTCTTATCACAAGACAGTAAAGTATCTCAGGAAACTTTCCTATCAAGACTAAAAGTGTGCAATATATTTAAATGCCTTCCTCCACAAACAGGTGTTGGAAAAGTTGGGCTTGTCTTATAATCAAGGTCATCTTATGTTCCAGCCAATATGGTACTTAAACAGATTTTCTTTGTGGTATGTTTTCCAGTCCATGCCTGTGAATCTCTGCGTAGGGAGATTAGGGCATTTACTCTATCCATCCATCCATCCTGAGACTCTCTTGGGCCAGATGGGATATATAATCCCTCCAGCTTGTTCTGGCTCTACCCTCGGTTCTTCTCCCTGTTGGACGTGTCTGGCATACCTGCACAGGGAAGTATCCAGGGGCCATCTTAATCAGATGGCTGGATCATCTCAACAGGCTCCTTTCAAAGCAAAGTAGGTGAATATCAAAGCTTCCCAATCAGTCTATATTGGTAAACTCAGATATCCCAAAAGTCTGGAAATTTCAGAAAAGTACATGAATTTACATTGATGGTCCAGCCTAAATTCAGTCCTATTGTATGATTATGAATTTCAGTCAGATCAGAGCGTGTGATCATACGTAGCAGGAAAATTCCTTCATTTTCAAACTCAGCAGGAAGGGCCGAGTAATAAACAAAAATGGGGCATGAATAATGTTGTGTATTGGCCTTTGTTTGATCACCATCGTCTGACTGCAAATGCTCCACATTCAGTGGGTGTTGGCGAGTCCCCAATCACCATGTGAAATGGTTGATTCTTGCCCTGCCATTTTACAAACTGCCTTTAATCGAGGGAATTAGCTGCAGCACAAATCGCCTCTGAGCAGATGCAAATGGACTCCGTAAAAAATACTAATGAAAACTAATGTGTGATGTCCGTTGCTACCGAGAGATACGCCTCAGACAATCTGCAGCTGCTCTGGATTGACTCTGTGACAGCTCCAGCCAATAGAAAACACAAACATCTGACCTGCCGGTGGGAACAAAGCCAGACTTGGACTGTTTGAACCATCAGTGTCTAATCCTCCAAATCAAGATTGCACACGGTTGGCAACTTAATGGATCTGTGATTCCTTTGAGGAACTTTTCAAACGGCGCTGGTGAAAAACAACATGTTGCTGACAGTTTGCCAGAAAATCTGTTCTTGCTTATGCTGATTTTCTCCACCATGGCATCAGGGAAATATGGTGTTGAATGTATGATGAAGACTTTTTAAGAGGGAGCAGCATTTTATATGTGGAAAAGAGGCATAGGCAGACAGTCATATAGGCCCTGGTCACACCTGCTATCAAAATCAGTTCTATGTGACCACTTGTGATCAGATCACTGGGTCAAAGAAAGAAATAACTTGATGTGTCACACTTGCCAAACTAACGAGAAAGTTAGTTAGAGACAGAGTTTCAAAAAGCTTTACAGCTTCTATCAACCTACCAATTTACAAAATCAAGATATTTTTTAATGGGGTCTGGAGGCCGTCTCAAAACGAGCCTATGTATGTTATGCATTGTATTTGTAAATTTAATGTTGTGTTCTTTCAAAAATGTTGTTTAAATATTGAAATCAGTTGAAACGTCACTTTAGATACAGAAGCAGACGGGCTGGTACAGGCATGACGCAACAAACAAGGGAGGACACAACCGAATAGATTGGGTAAAATGCCGAAGAAGGTGTGAACGATTTAGATTTTCGTCTTAGCTGTTTCACAAAGTTTCTGGAGTTTCTCTTCACTCAACGACTCTGAGATGGCGCATTGACTTAAGGAATTCTGGGGATATTGCAATTACTAGTTCAAAGACCTTGTCTGAACTCCTTATTGCTGTTGTGGAATCGACAGTGTAATGTACATAATGCAGAGTAATGTTTTCTTTAGAATTCAGGGCTGCTTCAGAAAATACAATCAAAGCGAAATGGACAGCAGCCCCTCACTTGTACCACAAACATGTCAAAAACAAGTGCCCATCTTCAGCGCCGAGAACAAATTCCCTGCCTCCAGGAAGCTCAGGCTAGACTGATGGTGTAACCCCGTTTGATATATACGGGCTCAAACACTGGAGACGTGACAGGAAGCCATCCATTATGAAGTGAACCTAAAAAAACAAAACATGCTGGAGCCCACCATGGTTCAGGATTCCCAAGTCATTCAACAGAGGGACTTTAAAGAAAGGTTCAGACATGGCATTTAGGCAAAGTACTGCTCTCGAGAAAGTTTCTTTTCAACTTCAATAAACTACGTACACGTCAATCATTGTGATCAGGTGTCATCTGATCCCCTCTAACTTTAACATACTAGAGAGACTTGAGTCAGAAAAGCAATGTAAGGAGACACATTGTCAGAGAAATAAACTACAATGGGAGAAATTAACTAAATTGAAGTTGAGTATGTGTTTAATGCTAAAAAGACAGCCAAGAGAGAGTCTGTAACTCTGAGTCTGTTTGGGTTAACATGGGTCAATGAGCCAACCTGTGAGTTTAATTCACCTGTCTGTAACCTCAGACGGACATCAGGTTATTGCTGGTTCAATTTGTTGTAGCACATTAAATTCTTGGACACTCTCAAGCATCCTGTAACATTTGTAACCTCAAGCAAATTCTTTTCTTTGTCCTCTGACTTCTGTTTGAGTCCGTCTGTTGAACTTGAACCTTAGATCACACCGACGATGAGAAAGTTTATTATGCACTGAATGTAATGATGGCTCAGGATTGTTTAATTAGCACTTTGTACGTTCACGTAGCATCCTTGTAATTAGTATGTTGCTTTATTTTAGTCATAGAGTTAATTAGAGACATTATACTATTTCCTCAGAGGAGTTCTGCTCTGCGATTATATAACAGTTCTGTGCTTTGCATATAAAGACGATGATGATGACTAATACATTTATGTCTCAAATTGCCCGGCGTGCAAGCTGGTGGAGCCATAATTGAACTTTTAAGATTTTTTTCTCATTTTGCATTAGTGTCACTCAATCCATTTCTCTAATTGGACTGCCTGCACATAAAGCTGATGAGTGTAACTGTCGCTGACAACAGAATAGATTCATTTGATCTGAATTCTCAGATCAAATTGAAACAAATGTGATTTCTTGATCTCAGCGTGTCAGTGTGTGTGTCTCTATGTGATATATTATGACATATTCGGTAAACATCAGCACCTCCCGATTGTTGAACTATTCATCATGTCTGCTGCAATCATTTAATGCAGCAGGTGAAACATCGGATGTATGGAACATGTCATGAATATTCTACAGCTGTTTTCTCTGCCGCATGCAGCATCTCCGCGCCAGACGCGTCTTTATCTCCCTCTCTGATGACAGATATGTATGGGCGGCATACGTCCCGCGTTCCTGCGGCTGCACAATACTTAACCGGGAGAAAATTGAGTTCTCCTTTCATTATTTTCTTCAATTAAATTGCAATAACTTAGAGAATATCAGGTGCATCCACAGTAGCAGCTCTCATTCAAGTCGTTCTGAATTTTAATTAAAAAAAACTGCTGGCAACTATTACCTGATAGGGTAGGATGATAATGTGTGTGCATGTGCACTGAGATACGGATTCTGACTCTCTATGTATGTGTGCGTGCGTATGTTTGTGTGTAGTCATTTGCCCCCTTGGCATTATAATTATGGCTGCCTAATGGAAATACCATTTAATAATATATACAAGTAACCTTATAGATTCCATTCAGTGCCCTTTTTGTGGAAGGTATGACCCCCTAAAGGAGGAAGGAACTGAGAGAGTAACAGTATTGCTTGAGGAAAAACTTTATCTACCGCAACAACCGTAACAGTGAATATGTTAAAGATATAATATGACTAGACTTTTGTTTTATATTTTGTGTACTTGTTGTGTTGTATACTTACATTATTGCAAATATTTCCAACAGTGTTAAAATCCAGAGAAATCCAAATGTTTACTCAGAGTAACCTTGCGCTTTCATGCGGTCGTCTGTCATGACTTCCTGGATGAGGAAGACGGCGAGTGAGGCAAATCTTAACGCGAATAAAGCTTCAAACATTACCTCATCTGGGGACATTTTTGCCTGAGTCGCACCAGATGGATTTTCATCAGCAGGGGTGGGTGTTTAATGTCAACAGTCAACAGTGAAGCAATTCCATGGCAGGAACATTAGCCAGCTTACTTTACTGTATGCTAGTAGTAAGCTAAGGTTAGCGAGCAATGCTTGGAAACTCTGTGAATTCAGCACTGACCAGGGACTCTGGTACTCACTCTTCTTTTCCCCTGTAATGTTACGTTCATGAATTAAAGTACATTTCCCTGGTAGCCAAGATTACAGAACATAAACGCCCGAAAAGGGAGTTCAGCTCTGCAGATTGCTGCTGCAGTCAGGCTGATAAACAGGACTGAATATGGATCTAGTTTAAAAGTAATCTCTGTGCTCTCCTCCTGTCGGTAAACGGTCCCGGGTCAGAGCAGAATCGGAAGTGAATTCTCCAGAGTGTCCAGCTCTAATCCAGAGTCTCTAGCCTAAGATGACCATACGTCCCCCATTTCCGGGGACAGTCCCTGATTAGACCGCCCTGTCCCCGGTTAAAACTGTCCCCGAAAATGTCCCCGATTTGAATGGGAGAGAAGAAATTGCACACAGACGCAAACTCCAGTTATTATGGTAGCCAGTTAAACTAACGTTACGCCGCGGTACCCAGAAACAGAATACGCAGCAGAGTTGTTTACGTTTGCTTGCTGAAGAGCAGAAGACAGAGATAGGCGACCGCGTTCAGGTAAGTTGTGTAGTATGAACCCATTTATTTTGCGAGCTTGAACTAGACTTGGCTGTGTGTAGGTTAGGTGAAGTAAAATAAGGATGATTATAGTACAGTGTGTCTGTTTATCTGAATTGAAGACCTGAACTGAAGCCACAATGCTAACACCAAACTGACACTGGTGTTGGTGAAGATGTGATGTGTGATTAGATAATCATGAGATGACAATAACATTACTTTATTTTGCTCTGTTGTAGAATAAGAGAGTGTAAAGAAAGAGTGATTAGTGAAGGAGAGAGAAGACTAGGAAAAGAGCAGAAGAGTGTAAAAGAAAGCAAACTGAGAAAAGGCAGGAGAGAGTAAAGGAGTGATGTGAAAAGTTAAAGTGAAGACAGAGTAAGGAGAGAAGAAAGAAGGGTTAAGAAAAGAAAAGCACTTTAGGAGAAGAAATTTAAGAGGATAAGAAGTGACACAAGGTGAGGGAAGACGAGCAGACAGGAAGATGGCTCTCTCAAAGAAACGCAAATGCCATTTTACTGAAAAATCCAAAAGAAATTTCCATTTATACAGCCCTGTTGCCAAAGGTTTCCTTACTAAGAAACAAACTTTACTTACTCTTGCATCTGTTCTTTCAGTTTTGCTCATGCTCTCCTCTGCTGTTATTCCATCCAGGCCACAGAGGCTGAGGCTACTGAGAGAGAGGACTGTGGTGGACCTGCTGAACCAGCTGGGTTCATGGATCCAGACATTTAGGACCAGAAACCAAAGAGCTTTTGTGTTTGAAAGGTGCAAAAATTGCTAAGAGTGGTGTGAGATATGGTCATAAAATCCATCAGCTAAATAATAAATAAGCTAAATAACCTAAGAATCTGTTTTGTTGTTGTTTTTGTTTTATCTCTGGTTTTTACAGCTCTAGTGTCAAATGCTGCAGACATATGATAGAATAAACAACTCATGTAGCCTTAACAGAGGTGGCTATTCTTTAATTATAATACTACTGAACTACTACCACCGGGACTACTGAAACTTCTTATTGGCTACTCATTTGCTTTAATACACATTAAAAACACACATTGGAAATTAAATTAAAATACATTAACATTGAATTGACCCTTTTATTTATTTTATAATGATAACATTTGAATTTTGACCACCACGCTGAAAATGTCCCCAATTTTCATTTCAGAAATCTGGTCACCTTACTCTAGCCCCCCGCTCTGCCCAGCCCTCCACGCAACACTGGGCAAAAATCTCCTGTTTTGTTTTGATAGAGGGCCTGCTACTGGCAGAAGTTACGTACTGTTTGCGTAAGTTGCATTTCTTACGCCTTTCTTTTGACAAAGGAAAGTTATTATGCCAAACAAAAACTCTAATCAGCTCATGATATAGTGGGAGGTTTGTGGACATATTCCTGTTTTTCCTCACTGAACTGTGGTTCTCGTCTGATTCCAACCACAACCCAAGACAAGCAGTGCAGCAAGAAAACAACAGCAGCAGCAACAACAAAGTCTCGCAGCCATTTAGATAAAATTCCCACGTTGTGAATAATATGCAAAAATTTCGCCTGGGTCAGTCGGCAGCGTGGCCGCGTTGTTTTGCTGACACAGGTCCTCATTAGAACCAGTTGCTGATTAAAAACAAGCCCATCTTGTCATCCTCCTCCTCCTCCATATCCCCCCCACCACCTTCCTCCGCTGTCTTCTCTCCCTCTCTCTGTCCTTCCTCGTGCTGTTGGTTCAACATCAAAGGGACCAATTTGCATAGAGCGAGAAGGGAGTACTGAGAGCCAACCTTGTTTAGCTAGTCAGTGTTCTGGTGGTGCTTAATGGCTGCTGACAGATGAAAGGAAAACTGTTCCACTACCCAAACCTCATAAGTACGGCCTCTTTCCTTTTTCCGAGCTGGCATGATAAAAGATAATTCTCTTCGTAAAAAAAAAAAAGTCAGCATCCTCAGAACCGTCTTCAAGTGTGCACATAATAATTAGGGCTTGAACAAGAACAATAAGGCCAAAACACTCCAGTCACCGTTAATGACCTGCGATGAGCTCCTCGCTGCGTCATTTACTTGTATATAATTATTGGTTTCATTATCTTGCTTTGGCTATTATGTGCAATTTGCAGCTAGGATCAAGAGCTTGATGACCAAACAGAGATTTGTATAATGATAATGAGCGATTCTTGGGGAACATTACTGATACCTGACCACGATTCACATTAATCACACGGACCGGGTTAATTCTGAGTGTGCGCGCATGTGTGTGTGTCTACATGTCTGAGCATGTGTTTACAAGATTGTATGCGCGCTTGCTATGCATCACCGCATTACATTACCTGTAATGAGATTACAGGTTCTATTTTCATGTCAGAGCAGAGGCAGGCGGAGAGCAGCGCTACCTGCAAGTAGCTGTTTTCGTGACCTTGAAGTGCTCTTTGCCCGCCCCCCCCCCTCTTTTTTCTCAGGTGTTTTCTTCTCCCAGCGCAGCAAAAACGCACGGAACAAAGACGAGAGGAAGCAAACAGACCGGCGTTTCATTCAAATGAGCAAGCAAGATTCACCCGCTATATGTATGTTTGTTTACGTTGGCTCTGCCATAAGTGTCAGGTGGCGAGGCACAACGTGATGAGTGGTGTAAATTGGAATTTGTTCGCAGCAGTCGAGGGATTGAAGAAAAAGAGAAAAGGTGCTGAATAAGGCTTATATATATAAAAAAAAAACAGATAGTGATTTTTTTTTTTGCGATATGAAAAAATACAGGAGCTTTGAAATAAAATATTACAAAACAGCCAATTCAAACCAAACAAGGCAATGAAGGAAGTAGCAGACTTTGTCTCTTAAACCTGCACAGCTACAACAACAAATAGAGCACGACTCACTTCAGTAGTGGTGTGGGTGTGTGGGCGTGTGAAAAACTCGTCCCAGGGTTCAAATCCACTTGGTGAAGACTTTGTTTTGTTTTCGCCTACAACACCAAAACAGTTGAGATCCAATCCAGTTCACAGCCACAAAAAGAAAGACTCAACTCAAAAGTCAGCTCTGGGATTTACCGCGGACTCCCACAGAACCAGCTCAGGATGCACCAGAACTTTTTCTTGCTCCGCTCAGAACTGTCTGTACTCTTTTCTGCTCTCTCCATATCAGGTTCTCTGGGAGATTTACAACGGCCTGAGATAAACTGCTCCTGGAGGCACTAAGCGACGACTGCCTTTCCGCTCTCCCCTGCCTGCTGTTCTCCATCAGTCTGTCAGTTGCTTTGTTTCTGCGACACACTTAAAGAAGTCCTTGGACACAAGTCAGCTCAGTTGGGCCGGTATTCTGCAAGGCTCATGCTTTGTACGTCCTACATTTTTTTGGAACCTGCCTGTTGTCAGGAGTCAAAGCAAATCAACTTGCTTGAAGGGCAGGTGTGCACAACACATAGGTGAGATATGGGAGGCATGCACACCGGCACCTTCTGCTTGTAGAAGAGCAAGCTAAGATCTAAGGAATGATTGTTACTTCCTATTACTCTGAGAATTTTGGAAATGAATGAAAGTAACTACTGGTTATGTAAAATTAACATTATGGATTCACATCAAACTGTTTTGGTCAGGATGCTGCACTAGAAAAACATGAAATAACTTTATTGGTCTGTTTTTTTTTTTTTCAATTATAGCTACTTTATCAACATTTGAAATTGTTAAAGAATCGTTTACACAACACAAATGTGTTACAAATCGGTGGATTTTATAATTCACAGTTGCAGACTTTGACTGTACTTTTAAAGCAATTTTTTTTTTTTAAATCCTGTATCTCCTGTATTTTATTTCAAAAACTTATGAAAAACAGTTTTTTTTTACAGTGTAAACATTTTTTTTCTTCTTTTTTTCTCAAGAAAAAAAACCGAAACAATATCTGAATGTTACCAGTGAATGAAATGCAGGGTTATGAAAGAAATTCTGTATTCAACTATAAAAAAAAAAAAAGAAAAAATCAGTCCGTCCTTATCTATATTGGCCTGTAGCTGATCTAGCTTGATTTAGGGCCTGCCTCCAAATGGATGAGCAGGTCGAGCGTTCTCACTGTCTCTCAGAGTATTTTTTTCCCGTGGGTTCTGACTGAACCGAACCACTTCGCCGTCTTTACTGTGTGACCTCCATCAATATCTAACTCACCCTATTAGCAGGCGCGTAATCACCGCTGGGAACGGGGGGTTCACGTTTTTAGTGAATCATATCGCTTCACAGCGCTAGTGTCAGGCCACAGTGACCGCAGTTGAAAGGATGAATACCGGTATTACATCGGACTCACATGATTTAGAATCTTAAAGGCATTGCGATGGCATTATTGGCTGAAGACAGTTAACTGGAATTGTATCATTTCTGTGCTGAGAGATTACAGGCAGTGATATCCTTGACCTCCTGCAGGTCTCCTCATGGGACCTGCCCTGTCACAGATAAGGCAGGCCGAGGGTGAGATGGGGATGGAATTGGTGTTAAAGACTCTCTCTCTCTCTCTGTGTGTGTGTGTGTGTGTGTGTGTGTGTGTGCACCTCGACAGCTGACCAGCTACATGCTTGGGTCACTCTGCTTGCAGCTGAGGCTGATTTTCATTCCATAAATCCTGTCATTTGATGAATATATCTAATATGATCTGAGACTAGAGAAAGGCAATGAATGAGAAATGTAGTCTCTTCTTTCTCTGAGATAACAAGCTACTATTGATTTTGCTCTATATTTCTGTAACCCACTTTCGATTATCTAACGAAACCTACTTAAACAGCCCTAACTAGGCCCAGCAGGCTTCCTCAAAGCTTCGACTTGAGCTGTAGTAACAACAGAAGTCTTGTCTTGTTTAACCATCATGCAGATATTAGTACTTTCAGTTCACCAGCTACCTCTGACAAAATCTTGTACTTTCTGTAACTCTCATTCCAGCCATGTGACAGCCGCTGGCTAAGGATGAAAAGTCTTCTTTTGTCTGCCGATGCCTCAAATGAAGGACTCATTATTTAAAAAAGTATGAGAAATTCCAAATGGTAGATCTGGCCCCATTGTCATTGTAAAAATAATGATGTGTGAGAACGGAAAGCTTGACATCTTTGGTTTTCAAGGTGCCCAAGCAAAGCTTTCCTCTTGGAACAGTGCAGCTGCAGCCAGTCTCATAATAATCACTTTAATTTGGACTCTGTGGGGGACCTGGAGTTGGAGCGTCTCAGCGGGGTTTGGATTTCCAGGGGCACCTGAGACACACGCAATAATCTGCAGACTTCAGCAAGAGACAAAACACTAATGATATTCTACCCTTCGGTGAATGTGGACCTGTGATATCTGAGGTTCTACTGGAGCCATCACTCCATTTCATATGTTAATGTGTTGGTTAATTTTGCCATGATAAAACGTAGCGTAGCGTAATGTCTCTGGGGAAAAGAAAGCTCACAGACATAGCCAGTACCACCACTGTTTCTGTCGAGGTGAGGGGTCAGACACTAATGCCAAGACGACGTGATCATCATCACGTAACTGACAAAAAAAAAAGGCTGGTAAGAAAATAGAGGGAACGAGGGAAAAGCTCAGTCAGGCATTTAATTTCAAACACATGACACCAACCTTAGACTCCCAGAAAGACCGCAAAGACCGGCGTATTCAAGGAAATCATTGCTTTTACGCCAACAAATGGGTCTTTCTCAGTATTCGCGTTAATCCCTTGTGCTAAATCAGGTATGAACAGAATCACTTTGATTTCCGTTTGCTCTGTTGATTTCAGTTTTCTTTGTTTTTAATTCTTTGTTGTCTCCAATTTGTCCACCACCTGGACTACGAGCCAGATCCTAATGAAGACACGATTTGCCCTTGCTCCTGTGATATTTCATTTTCAAGCATTTGGAGTCAGGGGTGGGCGTAACCGAAGTGCAGGTCCAGATGTGTCACTGCTGGGTACAAGCTAGTTAAATGATAATAGTGAAACGACAGCCACTGGTTCGTTAGCATCCTGGGATTGTACGCCTGCTTGAGCTTTCCTCCATTTATGGCATCACATTTCATAAGTCATTGTGTGCGATAACTGCAGGAAGTAGAAGATACTCGCCACTCGAATATACTCAGTGAGAGCGATTTAATGAATTTGAACACAACCATGTCCATCTTGGATGTCATTTGGTAATAAATGATGTCCTCAGAGAGGGATATCTGGCAGATTACTCTTAATCATGTTAATTATAACAGATATGATCTAATACAAATACCGACTCTAATTTTTTACAGATGAGATTGGGGGGGGTCTTCAGCTAATGTTTGACAGACCAGATACATGTTCATCTCAGGGCAACAGCCTACTGTCCTTGACACTGCACAAGTAAATTAAATATAGCACCCGTCTAAGTGGGATTGGTGTCTTTTCGGCAGCTGTACAAATGCTGGCGGACAAATGAAAGCGAAATGTAATTGGAAGGGGAAATGGACAGTTAAGAGGATTCACTGTTTGCCTTCAAGAGGTGCACCAACGCATACAACAATGTCTGCAAGACCGTTTCTGCTGTGGGTGGTACAGAACCTGAGTGTGCTGCGGTCTCAGTGTCAAATTTCTGATATAAATATACATGACGACATCATGGGTTTGATACCAAAAGTGTGTGAAGTAAAGCTCGGAGCTGAAGGCAGAAGGCTATTAGCATAATTTGGTTTAGCATCAAGAATGGAATCAGTGGGAAACAGCTTGGATCCAAAGTCGAAAGTTCAGTAATATGCCTACCAACATCTCAAATGTTACTAAAGCCCCTAAAACACAGTGATTGCAAAATACTGCAATGGCAGCACAATGCCAGCAGGGTGTGTCATTTTGGATCGCACGCCAGCGTTCTGGAAGAAGCATGACATCTAACACAACAACCTCAGCATCTTGCAGTTGATCTCATCCTCTGCTGGTGGGTAAGGAGCTTCCGGACTTCATTGGCTCTCGAATTTGCTGGCATTTTTGTGTGCTGTTCTTTTCTCCCACTTTGCTGTTAAGTGCTGCGAGCTGCTTTTTAAATCCCCCAGCTGTGTGTGGAGGCGAGACAGATTTCGATTTGAAACTGTTTATCTGTCTCAACTACGACCCCTCATTCTGTCTTTGGCTGTGTGAAAGGGGCTTAATTAACGTGCTTTGTTCTGTTTGATTAAACCGTACAAAAATATAAATGTGGAACTTGGAGTCTGTTGCTCATCCAGAAAAAGTTGCACAGCACGGATCTCCCCCTAAAAACACAAACTGTCATTTTCACAGTTGTGTTTTCTGTGCAAGTTAAAAAAATCAGAAACAACAGGTAGTAAGAAATGTTGAACTTTTTTGGAGAAGGAGGCGAGCGCTGTCCCCTTTATGTTCAATAAACAATCATCCTTTTGGCTCCAGCTCCATATTTCACATTAACAGAGAGAGGTATCATTCTTCTTCTCGCCTCATGCTCGACAAGAAAGCAATTAAGTGCAATTCCCAAAATGATTAGTTTGATTCACTGAATGTGATTCATTTAATAATTAACTTTAACTCAAAGGTTTCTACACCCACGTCAGAGTAAGCATATTGTTTTTGCAGCCCTTTTGTACCTCTGTGGATAGAGCAAAAAATAATTGAACACATTTACATAATCATTAAAGATTAGTTAAGAAGATATCCACGGATAATAACTGCCTGAAAAATACACTTAATCTGATTTCAGTGTTCAGCGTTTGAGACAGATACTCGTTTGACTTAAAGTCAGATGATTGACCCTAACCCTGCCCAGAAAAGAGCACTCTTAAATGCCCTAAAAGTCGGCACTTCAACATAAATAACGTCATAATTTCTGAAGCATTGAGCCGAATTTGACCCATTTCTTTTTCCGTTTTCCTTTCTTTACACAAAATGGTCTCAAATGTGCTAATCTGCTTGGCCTTTGGAGGCTCACAGAGTGCCCTTACAGAGAAAATGGCTTCTACTCTGCCTCGTGATTCTCACAATTGAAGCTCAAAAAGGCATCTCACTGGGGATGGCACTGGAATTCTCCCAAGATGGCAAGACAAAGAAATGTAATCTGGAAAACAATGGCGAGACGTTGACTGCACCTCTGAAGTCATTGTGCATTCTCTGCTGTACATATGCAAATTTTCACCTGCTTATATTCTAATATGAGAAGGCAACCAGTTGGTAGCTCCTTAAGTGTCCGATTGTATGCATTTTAAGGGGACTCAGTTGCATTCAATTGGCTGTGAGAATTTGCTTCAATCATAAGAGCTCAGGCTATTTCAGTAGCTTTTTTTGATAGCTCTGGGCCGCCTGACAGTACTGGTTTTGGCCTGCTTCTGCCTTTCAGGTTCACCGTGATTACCTGTCCCCGCCCATATTATTGAAGAGTTGAAGTCAGTTGTGTGTAGCCTATGTAAAATGGGCGGTTCCATGGCTCCCCTGCTCTTTCCTTTGAGGCACCCAGCTTGTTTTTCTTTGGTTTGGACTGAGTTTAGTTTCTGCCTTGGTTGAGGTTATAGGTAGCCTCAGTTAGCATCTACATTTCTCTCGCACCAAACACCCACACTACACTACTGATTGCTGATTTAATACGTTATTGTTGAGATATACTTAGTAACTGTATTACTTCCACCAAGGAGGACATGTCTTCACCCGTACATTAATTACAGTCTGTCTAACACTGTCCCTCAAAATGCTAATCATAGGAGTGTAAGGATCCTCATGAACTGCCAAATAGTGTGTTTACACACTTGATTGACGTGTGTGTGTGTGTTTTTCTTCTAATGTACCAGTTTTGGTCCTCAGTACATGAACAAATGCGTATTGTCGGCTTTCTTTCTCATATATTTTAAGTGTTCTATTTAACGACTTTATTTTTATATCCTATTTGAGCCCACACACCTCAAATCTTTATTACTGCGCTCAAAGCATGTTTTTGTTTACATGTTATCAGGCATATCGAAGCACAGGGGGGTGGCCAATCAATGGAGTGATTGTGAGAAGATTAGTCCGACAGACAGGCGAGCTGACTGGTTGACAGAAAAATGTAAGAAAACACAGGCAGGTGGCTTCCTTAATCCGACAGAAGCTTGACCATTCCATTATTATTCTGCTGAACATGTCAGGCAAGTCATATTATTCTTAAGCCTACGTTTACCTCGATATGAGGATATCTAGGTTATGGTCTGTGTGTGCCTGTGCACGTGCGCAGAGATAGATTACGCTGGTGTTCCAGGACCACAATTAGCTTTAATCAGATAGAAGCTGTTGTTTGGTTGTGATGTTTTCATGCTATTTTTAGTGAGAGCCATGATGTGATTGGAAAGCAAAACAGGTTTTCTTTCCTTTTTTTGAATAACAAACATGTACAAGGACGTCTCATACATTATATTTATAGAGCGCTCATTAAACAGAAATTACAGAGTGATTTACAGCAGTGCTTGAGCTTTAATAGTGTCTAAACCATCACAGGGCACAGCATGCACATGCTGTTAACACAGAGTTGAGCTGTAACTATCTAACTGGCTTATGTTGACACTGTAGTTGATCATTTCCTGGCATAAGATTGTTTCAAGTGAGAAGAGTGAGAAGTTACAATTGAAAAAGAAGTAGCAATAATTGAAGCATTAAACAAAGTTGGTGGAGTATACTCTACATTGTTAATTTCATTTCATTTGTTGTGTTCATAGTTTTATTTTACTCACTGAACATGCCACAGAAGACACTGCATGCAGACTATGGATGGTGACTCATTTATTTCTGGTTAGACACGACCAGTGATGCACTGGAGCAGTTCCAACGTTTTTTGTAAGTATGCATCCTTTACGCAACAAATGTGTTGCTGCTTTAACAGAATTACCTTTTAATGCAGCTTCACTGATACACATTACAACATTTTTTTTCTACTTCAAGCATTGTTTGACCCGGAGGGATTCCCAGTAATGCGTGGTTGATGACACTTAAGGTAGAATGTGTGTATAACAGTCTTTTTCAGATGTACTACAAAGCACACACGTCATATGCTTACATTACCTATATTGTAAATAACATTTTTCATCATTTTCCTATCATATTATTTGTGGGTAATTGCCATTTATGAAAGTACACTTTTCAAGAAGTTTAATAGACATGCAACATCAAACAAGTAGGGCACATAAAAACCTAATTTGTTATCCAATATATGGGGATCAGCTAGTCCATCTTAGAACCACAAGTGTCCTCGACAGTGTATCCCCACTTCATCTCATTGTCTGACACTAATAAGTTGGAGAAAATAATGGACGAGTAAATAATAGACTGAGTAGTGCAACAGAAAGGGTCAGAACCCAAGGTTGATTTTGTTGCGTTTAAAAGAGAGGGGATTAGCCCGACGCTGGTGTGAGTGTTTGTCACATTAACAGTACGGAGTGTAGGATCTCACAGGTAGACTGTCTGTCATGAATCCTCCCTGATCTCACAATCCAGAAGCGGTGCTATTAAACATCTTTTATTTTTTTGTTCATAATTTTTAGTCTAAAACATTAAAGAAAGTAGACATTTCAAGATATCTATTTTTGATAACAATATATAGTAACCTAGGCTACCTGGATAATTACCTTTACAGTCACTGATAAGCAACAATGAAACAAACCCTAGCCCTTGGTACAACAGTTACACAGAAAAATAACCCCTGCTCCTGCCAGTTTTATTACCTGTTCCACCAATTTACTCACCTGCTCCCCATTCCCTGTTAGTATTTATACCCACCCACTTCCATCAAGCACCTGCTAGATCATCTTTTGCACTCTGTTAAGCAATCCAGCAACTTTTGTTTTCCAGATAACCTCATCCTGCCTGCCTGAACCCCTTCCCAGATTCCTGGTGTTTTTGTCTGCCCCTTTTCTGGTTAAAAGTCCAATTTGTCCAACTTGTGCGATACTGATGCTTTTGTATTCCCATCTGATCAAATATGGATGTATTGGGATTGTAGGTTGGGTCGGCCGCATCTCAAAGCATCAGTTCTTAAACGACAAACTGGACCTTTAAATTTGCCATCTTCTTTGCTGCTTTTGGCCTCCGCCTGACAATTGGATTAAAGATTGTTGACAGTGCTCTTCTGTTAAATACCTTGTGTCATGTTTGAAGGTTTATGTTTGTACTGTGCCAGTACCATTACAATACAATCAGGCCAGAATGAATCCAGCAAACTAAGAGTCAGTCAGGCAAGAGCTTTTGGCCCAAACCGGAACCATACAAAGTTTAGTAACTCAGCTCCATTGCAGAGGCTGGCTAAGAAACCACTGTTTGTCAAGAAAAAGTCTTGGATGCCATCCGTGAGAAACTTCAGCTGCTTTCTCTCCAGCCTACAGCAGCACCTGAGTAGGTCAACGCTTCAGCTCACTTCTTCCCTGTGCTTATCAAACTTTTGTTGATAATCTTTCCGATGTGATCAAGGACGAGTTGGCTGCTCTTGACCCGTCCCTCCATCCTGGATGAATTCATCACAACTGCCATCTGGATTGACGGATGCCTCTGGGAGCACAGGAGAGTGAAAGCCTAGGCAATCAGGTACCGGAATCAGATTAAGTCAAACCAAGTAGTCCACTACAGAGCAACAGAGAACTGCTGCCTGTACTGTGAGCACATTGACCATCATCTGTCCATCTAACCATTAAAATAGAAGATCTCCCTGTCATCCAGAGGGCTCTGGTAAGCCAAGCCATCCTCTCATCCCCTGCTCCACCCTTAGATTGGGATTAATTAATTATCTCAGGTGGTTCTGGTGTTCAGATTCCAACTTCCTGTACTCATTCCTGGCCATCCTGTTATGGATTCCCAAGAAACCTACCCAAAGCCATTGAAGTTAGGGCCCTCGATGGACACCTCTATGCTCTGTTACCTGCAGAATGGTACTGGTTTGTCCTTGCATGTCATTGAGCAACCATATCTGATCAATGCACTTAACCAACTGGGGATTCTGGGGTTTCCCTGGCTCCGGACACACAACACACATATTGACTGGGACATACCACGTCTTTTTCCAATGAAGCCAATGCCGCCGTGCTGTTTTATCTCAAATAGGCTCTGTCTCCCGTTTCCAGGAGTAAAACTACTGTTTCCTGACCTCCCAGGGATTCCCCTCGGGTACCAGTTTTTGTAGGAGGTTTTTAACACTGCACGGTCCACATCATTTCAACCACATCAACCCTATAAGTGCAGCTTTGACCTTCTCCCTGGTTTGGCACCTCTTATGTTCTATCCATTTCCCCATGCCATGTCAGTATTTGTGAAAGATGTACAGTAATGCACTTGCTAGATTCCAGTTCCCTTAATCCCCTAACGTCATCCTAGCTTGCAGAGCCAGAGACCATTTGGCAGTATATGTTCGACAGTCTGCAGGCTAATGACACAAAAGTAAACACGAGCATACACAGGGTGCTCCTGTAGCAATCTGTCGGAGCACCTTCATCATCACCAAAATACGTGATTTGCTCATAAGTAGGCCTTGTCCATATGTACATGGGTATTTGTTAAAACATATCTTTTTTCTATGCATTTCAGCCTTATGTACACACATACAGAGCGTTAATGTAATTGAAAACAGACTTTTTGGAAATCTTGTTCCAGAAAAATCTGTCGTTAGTATTTACATCTGGACAGGCAGAAGATAAGATCTTTGGAAACAGCGATGGAGGCACCTGTGTTCACTTCCTAAAGGCTCATTTATGCTTAACGTTAGAGGAAATGATGATGTTACTTCACCTCAGCCCAGAGACAAAAAGTTACTTAAGAGCAGCTGGGAGGAGATTAGACGGGAATTAAATGAGTTGGACGATGGCGAAGGAAAAACGGAACCATCAGTGACTGGTACATAGCCATAGTCTAAGATGATAACTTGTGCAAAGTGCACCTTGGTGAAACTTTTAGTCAAGAGGCTCCATATTAACATCTTGGACAAACTCTATGACCACCTAAGGTGCACCGGGCAGAATATATGTCGATGTAAAACACATCAAGTCCCATTTTCTGCTCATGCAACCCCAGTCGTTCACAACACCTAATTTCTTCTCATGGGCATCAGCTTCGCAACGACACGGACTTTCCATTAGGTCCAAGCTAACACTGTTGTCAGGTGACCGTGTTACTTCTTTGCTACCAGTAGCAAACATGCCTTAACACACTTAAAGGGCACTGGCAGCAACGTGCTCTTCATGCAGGCTAGCTCCTCTGAAGCTACAGCCTAAGGAAAACCATCAGGAAAATATGACACAAAAAGGGTTGTATGACAAACCAGTAGTAGGTGTTTGTACAATTAATGGTATTAAAAGATAGTATTAGATGTGTCTTTTATTTCTTTCTTCATCAATTTTTGTCCAAGTGCTTTACACTGACATTTTATGGTTACATTTTGAGGTGAAATGGAAAGAAAATTTACTGTATGTTTCAAAAATTTGTGTCTCTAACTTTAATGTCGGACTTATATCGGTTATATTTGGTCAAGTTTGTTTTTCTCTTATCATTTGCTGCTAATTCCTGATGTTTTTTTTATCCTTTTTCCAACAAGAGCAATGATTTATGTTCTCTATATGTATGTAAGCTCAGTAATACAGTGTTCTGGTTTGCACAAGTCAACATACAGTGTTTTTTCTCCACATTTCTTCCTGTGGATAGTACTGGTAAATGGTTTTTCAGCACCTCAGCGTGAAAGACATTGTTTAAGAGTGCAGTAGATGCACTGCTTCACACAAAAAGCAGTGATGTTAGCAGTTCATTGTGACTGCTGCCTTTGGTACTATTCCCCCCTACATTATTTAAACAGTTCCACTGACAAAAGAGTCTCCATATTGATAGACCATTTTGTTTATTGAAAACAGCTCCCCGATAAAAATGCCCCGCTACTCTCAGTGACACATAAATTGCATTTCCTATAGCTGATTCACATTAAAGACGCCCGCTAGTTTGCAGGTGGAAAGCTTTTACATTTTAGACAGCAGCAGCAGGAAATGCTCAGTTTGCGGTTGCACCTAATTAACAGTAAAATTGGCTCTCAGGACAACAATTTTTCTCCTAATGAAATAGAAAAATGCGTAATTTGTCTTATTCCTTGGGAATTAAACATAGCAGCATTTTCTGATGCCCTTATCGGCAGGATGACATAACTTGTCGTGTTACAGAAACATTCAGGACTATTGATTGGAAAGGGAAAACAAAGAGTGATCTAGTTAAAGTCCAATGCTTTATTGACTCATCCTTACAACCTGAACGCATCACTGCTAGAGGTGTGAATCTACAATGACCACATGATTCAAGCGCATGATTCTTGACAGATCTCAAAGCGTTACAACCTCAATTTTCTATACTGCATGTCAACCTTTTCATCAATTTATATAAAAAGTCAGATACAATTTGAACTCACTTTATACTCAGAAAGTGCTGTTTCAACACCAGTATATGTAACTGACCTCAGTACATAAACAAAACATAAATTCTTCTGCAGTGCATTACAGCCCTCAGCTCTTGGCTGATGCAGACAATTTGCTTTAGTCACTGCTATCACCCCGCTTCTCACTGTGCTCCTCTCATAATGAGCACGGCCACTAGAGGCATATGCATAAACAACAGGGGTGACATGCTGGAAAAGTTCCACCTTGTACAGCCTATATCATTGTAACTATATAATAATATGCATTGAACAGTTGCGCTTTTATAATTGAAAAACAATATGTTTTCTAGTTTGTGAAGATTGTGAGCCTGCTTCACAGGCCTCACAGGGGTCTGGTCAACTATAACAACCTGCACCTTGCCACATATACGAGTGTCTGTGGAGCAGCCTCTGGCAGTGTGTTGCTGGCAATTAGCTCCTTTCAAAAGTGAGCTTACAACAGAAGATGTGTCTGACATTTTTATTCACTTCTAATAGAACAAAACACATGTACATTTCGCATCAGACTTTGTTCAGCCCATTACCGCGCTGTTTGAATCTTGTGTCTCAACGTAGCTGCAATATTGGTACCTCACAGCAGCGTCTTTTAATCTGCTGGTACAAATAAAATGGTTATTTCCCCTTTCAATTATCCAGTGTAGTTTCAAAGTGTTCATCAGTGTTTCCTCCAGATACATTTAATGCAACAGTGCCTTTGGTGGCACCTCTGATGTCCCCTTCAGGATGTGCTCTTGAAAAAATTATTGTCTTTATTTTTCCCCCCTAACACTGAATGAAATATCTGCCCTTGACTGGAGGGCTTTGTCACTTGGACGCAAAGTACCCCAATATGTCATTTTAGGGCATTTACTGAAACGACTGATGTTGTTATTCTTGGGAGGACAGTCTCTATGATAGAGACAAAGGATAGCAAATCAGTTAAGAGTGAGCTTGCTATCAGTGAGATGAAGTTAGAAACAAGAAAAGAAGAAAAAAGGAAAACATCCACATCTCTAAAATACGAGCTACAGATGGTATAGACGACCGCACATATTAAGACATTCAAAAACAACTATTTCTCTCTTTCTCTCGCCAGCCTGACCACGTGTGTGTCAGTTAAGACAAGGCTTGGCTGAGGACGGAGATCATTACGAAATGGACCACAGTAGTGCAGGTCAGCAGGGATATTCTCTGCGAGGCTACAGTGAAAAAAAGCATGTGATCATGAGAAAACTAGGCGACTGTGTAGTACATTTAGAGAGTAATCAGTTGAGTGCACATCTCTCCTTATTGCTTATGCATTTATGGGGATCATACAAATACCAAGGAGATAGGATAAGTTTGGGTGAGTGCACATTCTGCCAGTTCGTTGGATTTAAGGTTCATGCAATTTACCGGGGTCAGTTTTGCACGGGAAAATATGTGGGTCTATGAAGCTGCAAATCTCCATACATATATATATATATATATATATATATATATATATATATATAAAAGGGTGGTTGGTTGGTGGGAAAGAGAGATTTAATTAACCTACTGAATAGAAATCAACACGACAGCAGAAAAAAACGGTTGAGCACATCACAAAAAATAAAATGCAGGAAATCTGCTGCTATCCCATTCAAATATAGAAATAAGAGCTTCTTCGAAAGGCAAAGAGAGCAGTAATAACAGCCCTCAACAAAAAGTGAGTGTTTTACACCTTAGAAAGACTGAAGCTGTGGGCTTTCTGGCCATTAAGTTTAAGATTGACTCTCACTGGGCTGTAATGCACTATAGATCCAGCACTCCTGTTGCTTGTGATTATTTATGGGCTGTGTTTTTATGTCCTTCCATTCCTTTTTGCTTCTCCGTCCTCACACATCCATTTGGTATCTCCCGCTGCATTAGTTTAACAAATCTTTGTAGACACACCGACACAGCTGCAGTCGCTGACTCTCTAATTAGCCCCAGTCTTAGTAAATCAGATTCTAATTTAACAAAGACGGTGAGTGCAAATAGAATGAAAGGGTCATTTTATTACCGCGCTCTGACGTACGGACTGTAAAACTCGGTTATCTTGAATTGTCATTGGTTAAAGCTGTGGATTCTATAATACAGATGTTGAATCTTACTATGGTAAAACTCATGAGAGACACAGTGCTTCTGTCAACTTTACATTTTAAATTGGATGAATTAAACTATATCTCTCTTAATTTTATCTACAGTAGATGCTCAATGCAACAGTGCAACCCTGTCTTTAAAAAGAAAAAATGGTTTCCAAACAAACGAGACTCACCGCACTCCTCTTCCCACCACCATGTCAACCGCCAAGACAAATTACTTCATACAGTTTCATGTTTGATGCGTTGGAGACGTCGTTTACCTGTTGGGGCCACAGTGACGTAAGAAAATGACAGCTTGAGTGTATCCAACACAATGTACAATCAGTCCGACAATCGGTAAAATGTCCATGCTGGATTTGTTTTACTGACGACGAGCAACACGGTGCATGAAATAAGCAGAGCTGATAGCCCAGACAACCGTGTTTTACCATTTGTCTTTAAACATTACGGTAACGGCTGAAAATGACCCAAGGAATAAAAGAATATTTGTAGATTTCACATATCTCTGCAATGCAAATCAGTCGCCAGTTGAGTCATCTCGCAGTATGATTTTGATGTATTTCCATCCTTGCTATATGTATGGATGTTGCAAAAGGAAGTAGCCTGATTTCCACAATATACTGTAGCACGCCAAAAAAAATGGGTACAAATCTGTCATTACAGTATTTGATGTTCTGACTTCTACATGGTGCAAACGCATAGCACTTTTTTTATGAAATGGAAATAAGGACAAGACTCGACATCAACCTGGCACTGCATTTATCTCTGGTGTTTTCCACACAAAGATTTTACCTGGGCGGGCTGCCCAGGAATATTTGGCAGCCATTTTTACCCATCCGAGTGAGTGACGCCACCCACAATTAATTAAGTCGTGGTCACACTGCCCTCGATCTACCCCCTCTGCTAACATTTACACTGGCTCTGCAGAGAAACACACAGACATCCCTCTTCTTTTTAATGTAGGCCTGCTTGTGCACGTTGTTTTGTAGGAGCGGGCGTACCTGGTTGTTTCTCCGTCTTTCGATGCCACGTTGCTTTCGACTGTTTAAAAAGGCCACATCACTAATGACTAGCTTCCTCCACACGTCGCCCACCTGCTGCTGTGAAAATGGAATCAGGGTTGGAAAACTTGATAAAACGTACTGCCGGAGTCAACAGAGCAGACACGTCGTGGGAGAGAGAAAAAGGAAAGGTGAGACAAGCCAGCGTGTGTGCATTAAGGTGGACAATTAAAGCCAACTTCATGCAGGCAAACTTTTCAAGCGATTCTGAAAAAAGATTAGTTAGATAGAGTCTCATTCTCAGGTTGGCAAGTACAGATCCACAATCCACCACCACAGGCACATGGCCGATCTGTTGGTAACTGCCTTCAAAAACGTGAGCGGCAAAACTAATTTGTTTGTATACAAACAGAATCCTAGGAGACGGGGTCGATACTGCATTATTTTCCTAAAAGTTAGGTCTTCTGTTTATCCTTCTCACAAACGAACCAACCTCTGAATACTGTATATGTTTTCGAGCCATTACTGTTGGAACACAAACAGCTATTAACAAATGGCAAATTGAATTGATTTTATTTGTGTGCGTGTGTGTGTGTGTGTGTGTGTGTGTGTGTGTGTGTGTGTGTGTGTGTGTGTGTATGTGCTCAGATAAGGAACATGACTCCCTGCCCATGCAGCAGAATAAATTAAGGAGCCAATTTAAATGGCTGAGTTGTGTATGTGTATCCGGCTGGCAGAGGACTGCAAGAGCAAAGGGAGAGTGTGCGTGCGAGAGCGAGAGACGGGGGAGGGAGGGGAGGAGGAGAGGGTTAGAGAGTGAGGGAAATAATTCTGGAACGTGCACGGGAAACACCTCTATTTTTAGCCCATCTCCTCGGAGAGCAAAGCAGAAGCATGAGCTGAATGATTTTGGCCGCGGAGAGTGGGAGTGGGGGGGGTGTGTGCGCGGGGAGGGGGGGTATTTTTAGCTCCGCTGCATTCATACATTTATGAATCTATATATGAATTGCGTTGTTTCCTGCCCCCAGCAAATCCCATCCTTGCTTGCGTATGTCGCTGCTCGGCTTATTTGGGGGCGGCACGCACAAAAAAAAAACGTCTCGGTGTGGTAGAACCGTATCAGTCGTGGCAGGTTAAGGACACACGTGTGATGCAGAAAGAAGCCAGGATGTGCGTGTGTTGTGTGTTGTGTGTGTTGGGGTATGTTGCGTGTCTGGCGAGCTGGCTTGTGTGCTCGCGGTCCATGAGAGTGACAGAGTCGGTGTGTTGCTCTGCTGTGAAATATCCTGAAATGGCTTGCCTTCGGGGGTTTGTGAAAGTATGAAGCAAAACGTGACTGTGTAGTCGGTGCTTCACGACTGAATGGAGAGCAGGGTGAGGGGGAGGGATGGAGCGAGTGGGAGAAGGATTTGAATGAGAGGGCAGGTAAAGGAAGAATGGGGGGGAGAAAATGAGTCAGGCGTACTGTAAGGGAGAGAGGGGAGAAAAAGGATGGACAAAGGAAAAATGAAAGATGCGCGCAAAAAAAGTAGAGACGGAGGAACTTCCGAGGCTGAGTCTGTCACGTGCGGAGCTTCTCAACGTGTCAATTTCTGAGGCACCATTGTGGCTAAAAATAGAGAGCATATAAATAGACACTGGTCTGATTCCTACTGTCTGAAAGACAAAATGGCTGTAGTATATTTATCCCATCTATTTCATATCGCTAATATAATCTACCTTAATCAAAATGATTCAAAACCACTTTACAGATGATGAGATTTCTGGCTTTTCGTGTTGTATTTTCATTTAGACTCCCGCATTCCCACAACACCATCGCTCACGCCAGGTGTGTGAGGAATTGTAACCCAAGGGGGGAATGATATTATGTTGACAGGGCAGGTTGAAATTGCTTTTTGGTTTTGACTTTTGACTTTCCCTTTGCCAGATTCGACTGTATACAGCCAGGGCAGCACAATTTCACCGCTACATTTTGATGTGAGCCAAAGGAAGAAGACAAGAAATGGTGACTGTGTGCATTAAAAATATAGTGCAGGCAATAAAAACTCTCACCTCTGGAGGTGTCTAGGCACGATAGAAGGTTTGTGTGTGGAAAAAAATCGACAGATTTCTGTCAAAGACAGTTTCCCAGTTGTGCAGGATAATCCAGACGTTATTTCCATTACCAATCTAACAAAGCAGCTTGTTCTAACTCCGAATGTGTCGAATACAGCAGTCTGTTCAGTGACTCTACGTAACCAAGTTTGTAGCTGTTGTTGCCCCAATACCGTCAGTTCTTGAATATCCCTTCTCAAAAACGTCAGAATCAGGGGGTGAATGGATCATACACTAAACTTTACTTCTGAAAACTGGAGTTCAGTTCCTACTAGTGGACCAAAAATGATCTTTTCCTCAACCTAACCAAGTAGTTTGGGAGCCAAAGCCTGACCAAAACAGTATAACAGTCCAAAAGTCATACTGTTTCCCAACAATGTGACAACTCATCCTGGACTGTAGTTTATTACACTTCCTGTTTTATTTTGTACCCTCATCCATGTTTGTTTATCTGACTTCCTGCCTTAGTTCAGTGTCCCAGTTTCATTCACCACCTGTTCAGAATTTATACTCCCAGTTGTAAGAACCCATTTGCCAGATCATCTTAGCTCTCTTCTAGCAAATTAATCTTCCAGCAATCATTGTTCCTACTTGTTTTCCAGTGTATGACCACAGCCTGTTTGGACTTTTTGCCTGATCCGTCAGAGTTTGTTGCTTGGGACTCTTTTTGTCTCCTGCCCACCTCTGCTGTCTGTACTGCTACTCCCGTGTGAACTTTAGGGCTTTTGGACTTTACTTGATCCTTGAGCTTGAGTCCATTTTTGAGTTCTGGCCATCGCAAGCAAGCTGTATTTTGAAAGTCTAAACGGGCTTTGCATATGATGTATTATTGCTTGATCGTGAAGACCTTCATGTGTAAAACTGATGTTGGAAGGGTCAGGTAAGAGCGCCATATTCTCAAGCTGAAGGCTACTGATCAAGCTGCTGTATTCAGTGAGTTGAGAGTGAGAACTTATTGTGAAGACGGTCGTTACAAAACTTGGTTCAGTGATATCAAAGCGTCCATAAATTCTGTTCAGACTTCCTTGGCATCATAATCCATCAGTCCGTTGTCCATTCATGTGCTCCATATGTTCCAAGCAAAGTGAAACTGAAATGACCCCTATGAGCAGCACTTCAATCCTGTTGTGCTTGTGAGATCAGGAACAGAATATGATCTGATGATTTGAATGGCTCTCTCTGGAAACTGTACTTTGTGAATATGCTTTCCAAAAGAAAGCACAGCATCTGAACATCAATAAACAAGCACACAGCTGTAGAGACATTATCATCCCTTGGGAATCGTATTTCAACAAGTCCCCCAAAGCTAAATAACAAAATAGGTTGTCACTGCCACCTAAAATGACCCATTTGAAAGTTTGTGCTTCCTGTTGGCATGCAAGTGCTTTTCCAAATGTCTGTGGCCAATGAAAAAATTATTCATGAGTATTTTCTGATCTGACTGCTGGCTCGGTTAAAAGAAGCACACAGGGATGTGAACCAAGAGCTCCCACTTTGGAGGGGCTCTATTGTACAATTATAGGAATTTACATGTATTAATCCATTTTTATTGGCAGATTATAAGGTGATGTGTGAAGTGAGACCTTCACCTTTGTTGCCTATACACGACTGTTGATGATTGTTGAAGTTGTTAAGCAAAAACTAAGATACTTGAGGCTCCATAACAGCATCACACTCTCATTTTATGAAAGTCATAACTCAAAGGTCATGGAAACATGATCATCAGTTATTTGGCATTAGACCAACTGATTATTGTCAAGTAGATTTGCAGGATCACATGAATCCATCTTGCCAGGGTTCAGGGACTTGTGACCGAACCACAGTGGTCTGGACCAATCAGAGACCAATCATCAATGGAAAAATTGTTTACACTCTTCTTCCGGCTGACTTCTGTAAGACTTTGACTTTCCATCATGGCTCCACTGGTAGCACTCTCTTGCTATGTCAGAGTTGTCATGCTATGTCACTGATTGATGGCGATGGACAGATGGTTCATCTAATCACCTGCCAAGTACATTTTAGAAGTGCCTGCTCTAATTCAAAATGTTTCCAAGGACGACTTCCCAGATGGTTCTGTGTAACGAACCATCTGACACGCCAAGTTAAATTATCATTGGAAAGTCTCATCACTTCCTGTATTTACCACTGACCACATTCAACAAAAGACATCGGCATCAAGATAGTGGAGATGTTTCCAAAGCTTCTTTTTACACTCCTTAATTGTTCCAGAAAATCGGCAAACAGCTTGGGCATCACAAATATGTTCCAAGACGACGGACTGTGTTGCAAACTACAAAGCTTACACTGACAGTGTTTTGATGAAGCTCGTATGCTCCAAATGCAGCACAAGATGGGGCCATTAGGGAGAATTCAAGTAAGCCAACTTCTGGGTTCTGGGCTCTGTTTGGATTTTAAATAGTTTTTTTTTAGCCAAATGTGTTGGGATAGAAAAATGCTGCTTGATCATAACATTTCTTCTTTCGGCACAAAAGCTGTTTTGATGATTTTGATTGCATTTCATTACCTCCACCAAGGAGATTCGGTTTGTTTGTCGATTGGTTGGATGGATGGTCAGCAGGATTAAACAAAAACTTCTGATTAGATTTCTAAGAAGTTGGATGGAGGACAGGTCTAAGCCCAAAACACACCCCATAAACTCTTGATGCGGATCTGGAGAACGGTATGGATTGAGGTTTTTTTTTTCTCACTTTCTTTAAAATGTGTGATAGGGTGTTTTCCTACATTTCCGTTAACTACTCAGAGGATAATGGATGTATCTGTATTCTGGTATCTATGAGTTAGCACAAAAGGACAAAAGGGAACTGTTTGGCCTTTGCAGAGGTATGCGCTCTACTGAATGCCAGTTGATATTGTATTTGCTAAAGAACCAAATCATGTATAGCAGTGGTTTTACATGAGTGCTGACCAGCTCCATGACCTTTTGACATTTAATCAGGAGACGTGACATCTTCTCACACACCTATACTCGTTTCACATCTTAGTGACCCAGAGGTGCATTGACAAAGAAAAAAAATGTAAGAAATGAGTCTTGAGGCACTTCACAAATAATCAAGGACAGACCCAGCCGTCATTGGGCTTTTTCTCCACAAACATGAAGAATAACAGCAAGGACCATCCTTGACCTTTGTCTGTAGTCAGTGTTCAACACGATGTCATTTACAACCCTAACAAGAGCAGGATCTGTCTTGTCAAATTTTCAAAAGTATCAAATAGGATAGCCGTTAGGAGACACTCTCTTTCAACGACGTCACTTCGAAATAGAACATAGTTAGTGAGATCAGTAGAGTCATTACTTTGGTTTCCTCACCTTGGCTATAAGTCTTAAAATATTCACAACACAACCAGAGCACAAGGACCTGTTCAAATCAGAGAGCAGGCTTTTATCTGAAGGGTCTTTAAACATTCCCAAAGAGAACTTTGGTCAGTAAACTATCAAAGGAGCAAAAAGAAGATGGTATCCTATTTAGGAATAATCTGCCTGAAGGGACTAAATGTATTTGAAAGGGGCATGAACCCTTGGTAAATGATGTAGGGAGGGAACCGCAGACTGAATGCCATTACCCTTATCTCAAAATGAGGTTAAAAATGTCTCACGCTCAGCATTTGAGAACACCAATAATTAAAAGTAAAGAGTGAGAGGAACCTTTGGCCGTGCTTCTTGCTGGAGCCATGTTCAGCCAGTATATCAGAATATCAAATAGAGTTCGGTAAAGTACAGAAATGGCCAAGTTGGTTATTTTAAGAGGGGCTAAAAGACAAATTAGATTTGAGGCCGTTTTTGTACTGCATGCTGGATTTCTATTTGTTCTCAAATAACACAGTTGCATATCTCAACCACATTATCCATTAATATTAACAGATGTAAGAGATTTAGAGATTTGGATGTTTAACATTTTCTCCCAATGGGTTCAGATGAAAGACTCTATTTGCTATGTCTGCTCTGTTCTATATTTGTTTTAATATATATTTTTCTTGCATTTCTATTTCGACCCAATGAAAACAGCCACCCTGATGAGAGGAAGATAGCTCAAAACGTTAAATATAACATGCTGTGCTGGAGAAAAGTTGTGTGATGCGTTTCAAGTTTTTGTAATTCTTTTGCACAGAGTTTGGTTCATTTCTGCCTTCACTTGGCCCCAAACACAGGCTTGAGGCAACAGATGCTGTTATTTCTCTCGGGAGATAATGGTGACAGGTTTGGACCTGGTTTTTAAAAAGGAGGACTAATATTTATGTTTGAGGAGCACAGATTCTCTCAGCATTTCAACACATCACTCTTGTAGGAAAACTGTGGAAAAGAAGCGCTTCAGTTAGCAAGTACAGCTGTAAATGTTTTAGCGCTTGTAAATATGTGAGGGCAAACAGTACCATTGTTTCAATGTGCTCTTGAAATCTAGATTTTACAACACACACTTCAATCCTCCAAAACCAAACACTCAGTTCAAGGGTAAAAGTAAGATTATGATAGGGCTGTGACATTCTGTTTGAAATGAAAACACCTGAAGATAATCAACAATTAGCCTGGATAGCAAAATAACCACTCTGTCTTGATTCTACAGAGGGACAAGGCAGACAAGGCAACAGATCATTTGCTTAGAAATACAGAATTATATTTTAGGGGTGGATAATTAACAACAGGGCAGAGCCGAAGCTATAAACTTTAAACACAAGTACCTCCAAGCTTCACAGGGCTGTTAGTTGCTAAGGGACTACATCTAAGTGAGTTGTTAAAAATAGCAGGCACAACCAAAGCCACTTGTAGTTTTAGGAAAAATAAAAAAAGTCATGCATTTCTAAGCAATATTCTGCAGCAGAGTACATTTTGCAGCATTTTGAGTGTGTTTTTTTATGCATTATTTTATTAATTTACAACATCTGACATGACCTGCTCTTTGTGAGCGAATCGATAGGCTCTCGTTTCATGAATGTAAAGCGCAGTCAAGTGCACTGCGCTCAGAGGTAGGAGCTGTGCATTTAAAATGGCTGGAGGTGAACCCCCCAGGTCTGCTTTAGAAGGGCAATTTGAAAGAGAATGTCAGAATGATAGTGTAAATGACTGCGACTACAACTGCGTACCGTCTGAATTCAAGCCTGAACACTGTCTGACCTCACAAATGAAAGAAAACTCTCCACAACAATGTGGGTTTGCTGCTTCATGCATCTCTGCCCACGGCTGCTGTTTCCTCTCGTCCCCAGGGGCATAGTGCTGGTCAGAGGCGCTGTAAATGACCTCTCCATCCCCCTTCTTCAAACTGGCATCTGTCAGTCACAGTCTGGTGTCCTGCAATATACTCTGGGACACCGGTTAGACACCAGGACCATTAGCTAGTAGCTCTCACTGAGCTGCCTGCAAACGGCAGCGAGTCGCTACAGCCAAAGACAGCGACAGCAAAGAGAAGCGATCGCAATATAGTGAGCAGCAGTAAACGTGTAGGTCCATTTCCTACAAAATACACCTTCAATGAAAGACAGCTGGACAACTCAACTCAGAAAACAGATCAAAAGGTCCTTGACGGGCTGATTTTTAATGCCTTCTTTCTTCACTCCTCGGCTCACGACTGCAGCTTTCTTGGATTAAGGTGAAGTGTAAGTAACATGTAAAATAAGGATTCCAATAGGTCTGCCTCGGGGTCGCTCTGCAGTGAGTGGGTGCCTGGCAGGCTGAGTTTACAAGCATCCTGCTGCTTTTAAACATATTGAACTGAAGATTTTTTTCGGTTTACTCCTTTCTTTGTACCATCTAAGCCAAGCTGGTGCCAGCTACATATTTAACAGACAGATATGAGAGTGGTACCAGTCTTCTCATCTGGCACTCAGCACACGAACATATTTTTCAAAATGGTAAACTCGGTAGAATCCTTTCTTTGGATAAGCACCGATGCCCTCAAACCGGAACAGAACTAAGACTGTTGATGAGGCCTTTTTGTATGCAGGTGAAAGAATGGACGTTTTTATGAAATATGATATGTATTTTATAATTTGATGTCTTCAGTCTACCCATTTGGATGCCTAAGTTGACTTTCATCTCATAAAAGTATTTCATACACGTGAATTTGATTTGGTGTTCTGTGAAAACAGTGCATAAAAACTCTTTCCTGCATTGCAATCTAAGAATGTATTGTTTATCTGTACTGCATGTAAAAGAAGTGTTCTATCTAAATGTTATCTACCTGTTGAAACGCAGCTGTGATCTCCACTTTGAGGGCAAAATGGGCCGGCCGGTCAAAATGTCCTGGACTGTGCCCTGCCCTTTAGTGCAGTCTCGTCTCTCGGGGACTTGAAGACGTGAGCGGGGTTGTGTGAAGTCACAACTTGCCCACCTTTCACTGTCACTGCCTCCACTACCTTCCCTTGGTGATAAGGATGGGTCTGTTGTTCACTGCTGGTCTGTCGTTCCTCCCTGGGCTTGCCCCGAGCCTGTTCCATCCGAAATGGTTTTTTGTGTTTTTCTGTGTGTGCCTTTCCTGGGTTTACACTGTGACACAAACACACACACACACACACACACACACACACACACACACACACACACACACACACTCAATTTCCACTGTGTGAAAGGGTGCATTGGGTTGTTGCTGGCTCGATTCCCCCATTTACTGCAGTCAATAACGTATGGCTGTCAGTGACACACAAGGCACAAGTCACCGTGGAGATATTATGTGAGTGTCATGGCAGCCAGCGCTTCTATCGGCTCTGTAGAGTCCATTAAAGGGCACAGTCGGTGTGAAATAGAGAAAAAGGTTACACTTTATAACCCCAGCTCTATGACCACAAGCAGACCCTGATGTAGTCAGCGTGCAGCTCTGCGGTTGCAGCTGCAGATTGATGCAGCTGTAAGTTTTTAGCTAAATACAGATTCATCCTCAGTGACTCAAGTAATTATACAAATGTCAGTGCACTGATCTGCTGAGGAGTTTCTGCTAATGGAACCAGAGGGGAAAAAGTAACTGCATGCATTTACTGAATTACTGAGCCACTTATGTACAAGTGTACTTAAATGGGGACAATTTTCAAGTAGCTACATTGTTGGTAGTATATGCAAATGAACAATGGTGATTTTTCTCGCCATTCTGGCAAAAATCCTCTGACTGATGTAACTGATTTGAACCCAAAGATTATAACTGGCAACTGTCCAAGATTCTGTTACTACGGTACACTGCCTATTTCTCTCCTAAACTGTTTTCAGACACATATTTAAGAATACTGTTTCAGGAACGCCCTGATCACATTCACACCTGGACGCTGCGAGTACAACCACAGTCTGTCGGCTACTGAGCAGGCCACCGTCTTCTAACCCGGTTCTACCTCCTGAGCCACAGTCGCCCTATAACATTTCTTCTTTATACTAGTGTGACCTGTTCAGAGCGTACTCTCTTCTCTCTTTTCCAATTTAAAAGTTTATTTGTGAAACACGCTCAATAACAAAAAGTTACTTAGAGGCAGACGGTACACCGACTTTCTGTGTCTGCCACAAGGCAAACTGTAAAGAGGATGTATCTTTAGCAACGTGCCCAATGAGATTGCCCCCCTTAGGCTGAGAAATGATTCTCTTGCAATTTGTTACTTGAGATACAGAATCACACACACACACACACACACACACACACACACACACAGAAAGAGAACAAGGCTGCTTGCTATCTTTAAGCCATGTCTTATTTCTTTAATCAGCTACAGAGAGGTAACAAACATAAAGCTCAGACATACTCTTACAGCCTCTGAACACTCGCAGTCTGACTCTGAGCCTGGATGAGTTTGCTAAAAATGCTTTAGGAGGAACGAGTTTGAAATTGGGGTCAAGGACAAGAAATGAGAGCTATCCTAATGAAGAGAAGTAAGGGGAGAGCCTGAGTAGACACAAGCTCAGGGGATGAGAAGGAAAGAGACAGAGGAGTCAAGAGTCACATATTCAAATCAGAAAGGCAGAGATGCGCTGAATGCGAAGTGGCAGGTTTCCAATACGCCTCGGTCACACCACACGGCTTTAAATGTTGTCACATCGCTGTCCTCTTCACACTACATACCTTTCCGTCTTGTCTTTGTGAGTCCTGCAGATGTTGTGGTTTGCACACTACAGGACCGATCGGCGCAAATACAAGATCGCGCCCCCGAGACGTGACATGGAAATGACGCGGTCAAAATTTGCAGCGAAAAACACGGCAGTGAAGGAAAAAGGAAACCGTGTGAGAGAATGGATTAGGAAGTGCAGAACGCAAGGATTCTTTTTTCACTCAAATTGCCTGAGTGGCTCAACACGGACAACATAGTTAGAAATACTGAAAAGCTTGTGGGTGTTTATTCTGAACGAGATCATAATCTATTTATTCTGCTCGCTTCCATACAAATGGATGTGAGACTGAGTCCAGAGAGCTACTGCGGCAAAGAAGAGGAGGAGAGAGAATGCTCAATGGACTTTATTTCTATAGCGCTTTTCCAGTCTACTGGCCACTCAGAGCACTTTACAACACTTCACATTCACTCATTCACACACTGGTACCACCACTATCTATCACTATGCAGCTTCATTATCTGGTTCAAGGATACTTTAATGTGTGGCCGGGGGGGAAATGGGGAATCAAACCAGCCACCTTCCCGATAACTAGACGACCAGCTTTACCTCCTGAGCCACAGTCACCCCAGCCAGAAGAGGAGAACAAATGCTGCAGTGCATTCCTGCCCCCTCCCCGAACCGATCGACAATTCAACCAGATATTAAGCTGGATGTCCAGTGGCGACATGTTGGTGACATGTTGGCGACACGTTGGTGACACGTTGGCGACACGTTGGTGACATGTTGGCGACACGTTGGTGACACGTTGGTGACATGTTGGCGACACGTTGGTGGCATGTTGGCGACACGTTGGCGACACGTTGGCGACACGTTGGCGACACGTTGGTGACATGTTGGCGACACGTTGGCGACACATTGGCAAGCTCCTGTTCACACGAACGGAATAAAGAGGGAAAATGAAGGGACTTATTACACAGGAGGCTAGTCAGAGCCAGGTGAAGCTAATCAGGACAAGGGAGGGCAAACAAGACAAAGACTGGAAGTAACTCAACACAACACATGAGGACGAACCTTACAAAATTATACGGGAAACAACAAAACTGAACCCCAACATCAGTAAACCATCAGAACCGTAAATCAGTAAAAATAATCAAACATTTTAAAATCAATTTCTAAAATAAGATACAGAAAAGATGACAAGCTCATAATGACTAATAGCACTGCTAGCATTTCCCTAGAGGCTCTCATCTCAAGAGAACCAGCATTAGCCAGTGGATTAGAGTATTAAACAACCATCATCGGCACTCCAGGAAGCAGCTGGGGGAGCAGCATCCATCTTCTCTCGAAGAGCGAGAGAGCGTGAGATGAAGAAAGATAGAATGCTGTCTTCACTCACTGTCCATGTGATTAGTTCACACCTCACACCGTTTTATGCAAAAGTCTTACGCTTAAAGAGCTAAATAGTCCCTCTTCTGTCCCACAGACCACAGTAAGATGTGGAAGGCAGACAGCGGAGAAAGATTTGAGATGATAGTTAATTAAATCACATATGATGATTTATGAAGCGTCACTTTGTGGTCACAGGCGGCTGACTCCCGGAGGTTTCAAAGTGTAGTCCCAGAGAGATGGGGGGGATAAAAGACAGTTTTAATTAATTGACCAATGAGGTTCTATAGTTTTTCATTTTTCATATGCACTTCTATAATGCATGTTGTACTTTGACCTCTACGGAGGAGCTTTTGTTTAGGAGAGGAAGGAGATCATGTTCTGCATGAACCTTTCACACACAGAAAGCACAAAAGCAGACAATCCACGAAACAGAGCATGTCTCTCCTCAGTGGGTATCGCAAAAAGGAGGAGGAGGAATATTTACCATTTTTCTCATTGGCTCCACGTATGGATTCTGTGACTTACACACTATTTGCAGCCAGAGCTTCTGCTTGCATCTTGGATCCATTAGATTTGTTCAATACTGCAGTTATGTCACGTTTGTAGCGGGTAGTTTCTGTGGGCATGACCCTCGTTTTGAGCACTCTGCCACAAGCCTCATCAAATGCAGCCTCCAGTTGAACTGCAAAAATCCAGTCACTAATAGTTTTCCAATATCGTGATGTGTCGGTTCAGTAAAAGACTTCTGCAATGGATGCTCTTGTGTATCATTCCTCTGAGGAGAGCCTCTTGTAGAGTGCTCCTTGTACTCTCTTCAGCCAATTTCAGGGAATGGCCATATCCTTCAAGTTGGTGACGGATTTCTTTCGCACTTCCTGTAGAACAGAGAAGCAAGGAGCAGGGAGGCATAATTACCTCCAGAGCTCCATCCAGAACATGAGTGCAGCCATATACAAGCGGGAGTTAAACTGAGAATGAGAAACTACAGGAAGAGATTAGGTCAGCCAAGACTTATCCATTTAATTATGAATTAAATCTGTTTTGTATTGGAAAATAGATACAGCACAGATACAGAAGCACCTGCCAAAATTCAAAAGTGCTGGAGAGGACGGGTTGGATGGAACCCCTGCAGACAATGCAACCCTGAATCTATTTGTTCAACAAATTCATGGATTTACAGTATATGTCCGAATTCATTGTTCATTTGTGCTCAACGCGAGACAATGCACATGAGCAGATGCAGTCTCTGCAGGAAGCCACCCAGCTGCACAGCGGCAGGTACTGCTTCAAATGGCAAATACCCAAGCCATGCATACAGAGGGATTGAAAAAACAACAAGCTACCCAAGCAGCTTGGTGCTGACTATTCATGCCTTGGAATATTTTCCTTTGAGCAGATGATGATAAGTTGCCAGTTCTGCAGAGCCAGGAGGCAGGTCCAAGGACAAGGAAAAATGGGTTTCAGTATGTATCTGCCTCAGGCCAAAGAACATCAACTGTCCCTGTGACCGAGGGACTCACCTGAGGCAATTGTCACCAGGAGATGAAGTACTTTTATTGCTTTCATCCTCTGTTTACAAATTGCCGCACAGGCTGCAACGAAAAGGTAGAGGTCATGCATCAGCAGATGGATGTTGACAATGAGGTCAATCGTGTCTGAAAGAGGACAAACGCTACAAACCTCGATCTCCTTAAAGACGACGAGTATGCAGAGGCTGTCTCTGGGAGAAATGAGTTCTGTAAGCTTTGAAAGTAAAGTTTGGGAGTCAACAGTGCTCCTCATCCTCCTTTAACAGGAGAGACAGTTCTGACAAACACAGTTCAGGGCCCTGACAGGAGAGCACAAACCTTCTATGCAGCCCTCTGGAGGAACAAACACCTCTGTCAATCTCAAAGGAGATGTGTACTGTCCATCAACCTCCAGTCCTCCGGCAAGACCGCAAGCTTGAGTAGACATGGTTATACGTTACTATAAGACCACAAATAGCTATATTCCAATTTTTGCAAAAACAATTTGAGGATACATTTCTACCAGTCAACATTATCTAGTTTGAATCTACCTCCTTCACCAATTTCCCCCTCAGCAACACCTCTTTTGTCCCAGCCCTCTTTGACAGGTCCGATGTGTGAGTGGAGATTTGGCATAACTGGACCGTAATCTAGATTCGCCAAAAACGAGGGACCATGGCCTTTCCACATTTGGATATTTTTGGAGACCCCTGTACAATTTCCAGCTGTGTTTGTGGAGAAAGAAAATGATACTTTTGACAGGAAGTTTAGACATCTCCAGGTATTTTAAGCCAAAACATTATATTTTACTAAACCTAACCATTTGTTTTTTAGCCTAAACCTTACCACAGCCTAAGTAAAGCGTTGAAGCATTGAGGGAATGTTGCAACATAAAGAAATATTCATTTTCAACACATCTGTGGTTTGCAGAAATATTCATTGCATTTACTCTTGCGAAAGAAAAAAAGAAACAAAGAAACAAGAAAGAAATTGGGCAGCTCTGTCTCAAGCCCCTCCACAAGGACACTCTCTAAAAGTAATCTCAACTTCATTTAAGAGTATTAAAGGGTCTGTGCCTCTGCCTCTCTGCAAACCGACTGATAATTTGTCCTCAGAAAGACGGAGGTTTTAACAAGACTCTCATTTGTTGCAACTCTCCCATTAAGGTGCAGAATTGGAACATCACTGTCTGACTGAAGGTTCTTTAAGGCCAGCGTTTAGTTGATTACCTTCAAAACTTCTGAATGTAATTTTGTTCTGCACCAACAACACATATATAATCAAGCCAGTGAAGACATTAATTAAAAACTGAACTGCAAGGAGTCTTTTTAGTGAAGCATAAAAAGCCGTTTGTACATTTGAGTGGAAGGAGTGAGACAGTGGCGCTGTATATTTACACTCGAGACATAATAGCTTCCTAGTCTGGAAGTTTCAAGTCTAAATAATAATTTCTAATCAATGGAGTTCTAATCTTTTCACCTGTACTAATGATGCAATGGTTTCTACCCTCTTTGAGCCATCAGACTATATACACCACTTCTCAACAAAACCACAGAATATCGTATGAGAACTTGCATTAGACCGCGATTGCTAAAACATGCATGTGTGCTTTTAAGTATGTTTTTGAATTATTTATTGTTTGCAGACATGGTGCTATTTTTAAAAAGTATGCCAAAGTTAAGTCGCGTGGAGCTCCAGTGCTTCAAATATTTACTGTTTATGCCAAGTATATTTCATCTCCCTTCCACTGACAGACATTGTCTCTGCAAAGGTAACATGTCACATAAATGATACAAGGATCTTTTTTGTCCCTCTGGGCCTTGCAGGCTTGTATTTGAGAATCCTTTGCCCTCTTTTTTTTTTTTTATTTACGGTAAACACATGGTGCAGGGCAGTCATCCTGCTGTCATGCATAATTTACCAGATTTAGTTCCATTTTAACACCTAGGATAGAACATAAAATGACTGTATAAACAAGATGACATAGAATTTAACATTATGCCAAAAGCCCGTGGCGTCTCACGGACCATGTTTCTCTTCTGATCTCCCATGTTTCCTTGATGGACAGCTCTGAGACATCACAGTGACAATCAGAAAGAAGACGAAGTGACAGGAACATCCACTTGTGTGCATGCACGCCCAAGAATGAACAACACTGTCCCTGCGTGTCCGTCCTTGTCTTTCACACACAGATCTTTCAGCGTGAACTCTTGGATTGTGTTCATGGCAACGAGAGAACAGACACAGGGAACTGTAAATAGAGCTACTAAAACAGCGACAGGAGTGCAATTTAATTCAGCCAATGATCCACAGGCCAGAGAGAGACCACGTCTGCGCTGCAGCTTAGAGCAATGTCAAGATCACTAAAAGTAAGAATGGAAATGAACACTACGTTCATGACTGCATGGACTGAATATGTCAGCGCTAATTAACTTTACACAGCACGAAAGGTTGTTATGAGTGTCGGTGTTCTGGGCAAACAGGTAAGAATAAATTGCTGCGGAACCATGTGACATTTAAACATACAACATCTTCGCTATATAATCTGCGAAGGGGGAGAAAATCAGAGCAGTGAATCCACACAACTGCTCGTAGATCGTTTGAGACCTAAAAAGAAATGCAGCGGTTGTGATTAACGTCATTAACAATGGATATATTCCAGTGTGGTGTTCTGGCTGTGTGTGCTGGCTATCTGACATGGCTCACTGGGCAAAAATGGAAAAGTGTAAACATTAACGTTGTTGGTTACATCTGTGCTTGTCCTTCAACATATTCTGCATTTATACAATGCCGTACAGCACGCGGTGTAAAAGCAAAAATGTAGCAATTGAATGGTCGCACTAGCCACTAGGATTTGAATCCTTTGTGTAGATAGATAGTCTTAAAAAGAATAAGGATGTTGCTGTTTTTTTTTTTATGATTATCAACAGCTCACATGAAACGAGCAAAACAAACAATGCGTTCACTTCCCAGTGCTGTCTGTGTGGCTGAACTCAATATATCTGATGCCTTAAAAAGTGGAGAAGGTCAGATTTAAGAGTCGTGAAAGAATGTGCACTGTGTGTAACACACACACACACACACACACACACACACACACACACACACCACACACACACACACGCACACACACATACACACACACACACCACATCCCCTCACTGTGCTACATGATAAATCAATTTAGTTTAAATGTCACATGGGCACAACGTATCCTTCAGAGACAGCTCATTGACAGGCCCATGCAGTTTGCAGTCCTCCATTCAGTGGGAGAACAACACGAGGGCAGCAATACACAAATCGAGTCAAAAAACAAAAGATATTAAATAATGCGTTCGGGGAAATTCAGAGATCTCGAGTATAAGCGTGTGTTTTATTTAGCGCTCACAGTGGGGATTACGTCAAATTTACACTTGTAGTTTCGCTTCACCGCAAAAAATAGTTGATCAACGCTGCATTTTTTGTTCTGGTCTGGTGCTCGTGCTCAGATGGATTTTTTACAAATGAACCAGTGAGACTAGAAAACATGAAGTCAGGACTGACAGGTTACCCATTCATTCATTTCATCAGCACATCATCATACCATATAGCAGTTAATGCATCATTTTAATGCTTCTGATGTGTACTGAGAAACAAACACATGCTTATTAGCATGGTTAGTATCACTACACTGCCAGTTTACCGCACGTCATGAACAATGATGAACAAGTAGAGACAGGATGAAAAGGAAGCGTCCTGTACAGTTATGATTCTGTGATAATTATTGCGCAACTGCTGTCAAACACTTTTCATCGACAGCACGGCAGTTTTAACAGCTTTTGACCCATTAACAGGGGAAGAAAACACACTGATGTGCATGTGTGTTATCATTAGAACTAATTTTACATAAAAAGAGGCCTATAAACAAGTGATCAACTAGTCTATAACAACTCTTCCCGAACAGTTCACAATCAGCACATGGCTTTAATAGTAATTTAGCTTTTTGAAATCGTGCGAAAATCACATTTCTATTGAAAAATTCACTTGGTTTATCCGCTTGCTTGCACACCACACCAAAGTCATGTTTTAGAAAATAAATATTTCATTTTACAGGTTATAAAAGTTGATATATAAATCCTAAAAAGTGGAATCTTCTCCTTCTCCTATTCTCAGTTTACGTGTGCTGAGGGCTTCAAGTTTCCACATCACACTTGAGTATGCTGAATAGTGATTGGCTGACAAGCTGTTTGTTATGTCAATTAGTGCAGAGAAAATTTGCAGTTTCAGCAATTGATGTGAAAAAAACAGCCCACTGGTCTCAAACTCTGCACATACACTATTCTGCAGAGTCAAGCTCAAACATTCGATAGGAACAAGAAGGGAAAAAAGCGCTTTTTATTAACTAGATTGACGGCAGAGCAATGAAAGGAAATGAGGGGACTGAGGGGAATGACGTGCATCAAATGTCCCCATCTGGAGTGAAACACGGGACACGTCATGTTCATGGGCAGCAGAAGAAAAAGATAAAACTAACAGCCGGCAGCCAAAAATGGTTAATTAATGGTTCATCACAGAGAGTTCACTGACCTTGAGTGTGAGACAAGCTTCAGACTAAACAGGAAGCCGGTTCTGGTTATTGTCTGCAGTCATTAACAGTACGTTTATCGTCACTATTGTCATTATTACAATATAAAACAACACAACTCACCTACCCCATAGATTTTACATATGTTGGCTTCTTAATATTAATCTCACTGTCACCTCAACATGCCCAGACAAACACAAGTCTCTAGAGATGCTCCCAATAGCTTTAAAATGACATCACATATCAGAGTTAACACACAGCAGACACACAACGAAAAAAAACTTTATCCCCCTAGCTGTACAAACATGGCTGACCACAGCTCTGTCCGTAAAGAAGTATTGCAAAATAATACTCAGTGGTTCAAAGTAAAAACGCAGTATTATATAAACTTGTCCCTGATGAGAACCGTGTATTCATTTGTACTGGTGAGCTCGAGTCATTAATATTTGATCCATGGGAATGTGGGTCACTTTTACTGTTTCCATGCTCGTCCCGCGGTTTCTTTTTGAGATGCCAACAAAACATTTCAGTTTAATTCATAAATGTTCAGGTTGAATCAGATGCATTATATATGGCACGAAGCATTCGCATTATGGGACTCACCGTCTTTGACGTTTGGCTCTATAGCACTTTGAATGTGCTCTGTGGTGTAATACTATGGTCATTTATTTTTACCCGTATAAGAGGATCATACATTTTAAAAAAAAAAAAAACAAGTGGCAGCTCACATCCAGTCTTTTCATGAGTACAGAGCTGACACTCATGTTATTGACGTCTCCAATACATTTCCTCAGCATCACAGGCTCTTTCACCATGCCTCTCCTCCCATTGTGTTCATGAATGCTGTCTGTAGTTGTTGCTCTGAGAAGCGCCGGGCACCTTTTGTGCACATCTCATATCAGTCACATCCCTGACAGGTGTAACTATATATGTCTTGAGCACCATCCTTGACAGAGATGTACGTGTATATATGTGTATGTAACACTAACATTCAGAAATCATCTCACCAGGCATTTCCGGTGAACACTTTGCTGTACCTGTGGTTTTGTTTTTTTGTTTCCAGTTCCTTGAAAAGAAAAAAGAACGTCCAGTTGCCAACAATACAGCTCTTCTCACACACACAATGAGGCTGAATGTAGATAATTCAACCCAAAGTATGAACTTCTCCTGAACCAAACCAAGTAGTTTTTGTACCAAAACAGCAAGACTCAAAAAGTCACAATATGTCATAATATGTGATGAGTTTGTCAAGATTCATCTTAAAAGTTGAAACGGACATGCACAATACTATTGTTGAGTTGACCGCGGAGCCCTTCGCATCCAAAACAGACAGAGTGGTAAGTAGAGCGCCATAGTTTGGACTTAAGTCCAATAGTCAAACTGCTGTATTTGACGTGTTGGGAACAGCTAGTTATGTGTCGGTTCGTCTGCCAACATAATAGCATCACAGCGGTGCAAGTGCAGTCACACAACTTCACTGGTGTATAGTTGAGATCCAAATGATGGCAGAGTTTTGAAGATGGCCATGGTCGAGGATGGGGGCTGGAAATAGGGAGTTGTCACCCTCCCTACTTTACACCCATGGATTGGATTGTAACTTGTCTTCACTAAGGCTAACTGCTAAATCGTTCTCTGTTGGGACCAATCTTTAGAATGGACTTCATGTCGGTTGCACCAACCAAAGTTAATCCTAGTCTTAACTACAGTCTTGCCACATGGTTGCTACATGATTTTACCTGGTCAAAACTATAGAGTTGATTTAGATTTTTTTTTTTCTCCTTTCAAGCCTTCATTTTTGTGAGTTGTGGAAGCCTAGAATACTGAAGTCTAACTTCAATCCAACTTTTCAGGTCGACAGTTCTCTGGGATCCTCCAGCAGCCGTAACTTATGAGCAAACCGCCACACGCCTGCGACCTCTCATGAATAGTGGAGACACCTCCAGTCACTGAGTTAAGTCCCAAGCATTTAAATGGTGTGTAAAGTCCCGATTTAAGCTACCTGACTTGGCTACTTCCCCCTGGGAATAGTGTGTTTCACCTGCTTCACAGTGTTGGCTCTGTTTTTACTCTTTGCCCCAGACACTCGGCCTGACCTTTACCCTTCACTTTCAAGTGTTAAGCCCACGAGGCTTCATTTGCAGCTGCTTAGCTTTTTAACACCTTTTTTTTTTCCAATATGACATCTCACATTTTACTCTCAATCTTTTGCAGCACATGGATGATCTTCATAATTAATTCTGAGGCATGGAGATGGCAGTCACATAAGGACATTACATGGTCCTTATGTGACCACCAATGTAAGATGTTCTCCAAAGCGGAGCGGTTGAGTACCCAGCAGCAGGGCCTTTCTGAGAAGTGTGAAGCTTCCTAGAAATGGAAGGCTCAGTGAGAACCATCTACTTTCTATTTATAAGTTGACCGGCTGAGTATAGCGCCAAAGCACTCTTCCACCACATGATGGACTTTTGAGTACTTCAGAGTGTTCATTTGTTTTCTACTTTCCTCCTAATGCAGTAAAAATCCATTAAAATAATCTAATTCCATGAACAAATTCAGTGTAATGAATGACTGTAGGATTGGTCCATTCAGCCGTCTTTGTCAACGTGCTGTTCTTCTCACTGATGGAAAACATTTCTCAACATGGTCACTGGTGACGAAAGTGTTGTTGATACCTGAAGTAGGTTAAAGTGCTTCGATTCATGCAGTCACATCTTTCATTTAAGTGCTTGTATTCAACAAACCTGAATGAAAGAGGGCTGTATCACTCCATTTAAGTCTCCAGTTGTCAGGTTGGTTCAATGTTACATTTTTTACATTGCATATACTGCTACAGGAGTCCTGCATTCAGTTTATTCTTGCTCTTTTTCCTCTACAAAAATGAAATAGAGGCATAAAAAAAAGCATAGTGTTGGGAAGGGCTCTGAAGTCTAGCTTTCGTTTTTTTTCTTAACAATCCCAGGCTCGTAGTACAGACTAGTAATGCCCAACCGTGTTTGTGCAGGTGTACAGCACAGCCATTACCATGTGAAGCTATTGCCCAGCTGCGCACTGCTGTGTTCGAGGTTGCACGGCGCGTAAATATAGGGATCCCTGCTGGAATTTCACTGCTTCTTGATTGAACTGCGACTGAAAAGACACATGTATAGTGAGGATCCAGAGGAGACATCGGGCCAAAATTCAAGGTTGTGAAACACATTTGTTAATGCTTTAACTGCCGTTAGACAACAGCTACCATCAGGGTTCAATCACACTTCAAAAGGTATGATAAGAAGTGCGTGAATACATTCTGAATTATCAACTTCTATCTTGGACACAATTATTTATGACTGGCAGTAGTCAAGCTTGCAATTGTGCGTGAACTGGTGTCTCTTCAGCCGACCTCCAATATGTTCAACACAAAAGTGTAGGAAGCACAATAGCAGTGAAAGTGCCTGCTCTGTTAAATTACAATTTTCATATTTTGCACATCTTTGCGGAGATTTGTTTCATATTATAATAATAATAATAATGATGCATTTAATTTATATAGCAGACACTTAAGGACACTTAACAAAGTGGAACAAAAAAAAGGGGGGGTGTAGGAGGGAACGGAGAGATTTTATAGATTCCTACATTTATATGATTTGAAACCTGAAACATTTTAATTCTGATAACAGCATTTGAGCCACAAAAGGTCCTCGTCACTTAAATATAGACACAGGTAGAACTAGACATTTGAACAAACAACAAACTATATAACCGTCCTTGTAACAAATATCGCCTCCGACAAATACTGCCCAGCTGTAAACACTCTCCTAGCCTTTTTTACATTTCGCATTTACAGTTTTGATTATCATGGCAGTTGTAGCGGACTGCATTGTGCGTCTCTTTGTTATTCCTGTCGTTAATGAAATTCTGCTCCCGCTCCAGTCAGCTCCAGCATGTAGAATATACAAATTAGCACACGGAAATGAGAAACATGAATAAGATTCTCAACGAGCCAAGCTGCTGTCAGAGTGCAGCACATCGACCTGCGTTACTAGAGTGAAGGGTTCAGTGTAAATGAAGGATTCGCTGACCTTTGCTCCGTATTCATTTCAAGAAAAGAATGAATGGGAGTTACTTAATCATAGCAGATAAAGTGCTAATTTAATGTTGAGCACAGCATCACTCATGATTGGCAACACACAGCACATGTAGAAAATACAAACACTCAGACATAAAGCACACATACGTACAGATCAGAGATCTCACTGACACAGGACAAAAGGGGCTGAAGGCTGTAGACAGAAGAGTTTGGTTTGCAGGTCTTGAGATTAAATAACGCTCCGACATGAGCACTTCACTGACAGACAGAAGGAGAAAGCAGAGAAATACTGAAAAGGAGAATAGCGGAGTCGTTAAATAACCAACAGATGAATCACAGTATTTGTTTATTCCTCTTTTGTGGCTTTGCTGTTGGGATAATGAACTAGGCTCAGAGCTCGGATCTAATCCTTAATGCATCTTTATCTCTTTCTCTCCCACTCGTCTCTTCATCCCTCCCCGACATAAACACCGAGATAATTTAACATTCAGCTACTCAAACAAGCCTCTGCTGCCTACCTTTACTCCCATCGACTGGAAAACAAACCATTTTGAAGTGTGCACCCAAGAATAAGTTGTGCGATTGCAAACGTTTGGTATCTGTTGGTGTCACCGACGTTGTTGTAACGTTCAGTGTAATATAGACCTTAGCAATTAAAAACAATGTATGTCAGGACTACTAAACCTTTGTGTATGTGTTGTCATTAGATAAAATGTCTTTTAGATATTAATAGATTTTTCTGTCGTGCTGTTTCAAAGCTGCACTAATTAGCTTTTTAAAGCAATTTATTACTGCACTGCAATTACCGAATTAGATTTTGTCACAATTGATTCTTCCAAACTGCTGATCGTTCACTGGCAAACGTCAAAGATTGTTCTTCATCATACAGCATAGTTAACCTTGTATCTGTTTTTTCGTTTTTTTTTAAAGTCTCACTGAAAAAAAATATGTTTGCCATTTGAATTTGACTACCATGACACTTGAAATAAGATTTTGAAGTTTGCCTCTGTAGTATTATGTCTTCTGACCTCTTCCTTTTGACCACAGTGACATAAGAAAGTCTTATTTTTACTGGTTAACTGTATCCAGAGTATTTCAGCAAAAGGAAAACAGGAATGGAAAATGAAATAAACCGATAAACACCCATAGCATTAATCCCAATATTAAACCATTTGAGAGTCGGGCACACGCGAGGGGACACAGCGGTGCTTTTGCAGCAGAATATGAATGACCCCGATAATTTAAATCAATTACATATGAAGATGAACTGAATGTCATTGAATTTAGCACACATACATTAATGTCAACACAAATGGTGCCATAGCTGACAGCCATCGAAGAATGATTACAGTTCAACTCCAACTGGAGGTATTTTTTTTCCAAACTTTTATTGCATTGCATAATTATATATTACTTGATTAGCACGGGTGATGGCCGTGACATTTAACATTCATGCGCAGTCTCAAAGAGGCAGAAATAGAAGATGAATGCTAATGTTTCAATCATACTGTATCTAAATTGATCCACTGAGCAGCACACTGATCCAATCTGTAACTAGTCTTCTTTAAAACCATCAGCATCTCTGAAAATACAGAGGTAATTAAAAAAAGGTAACTGGAGGACAAGCACAAGTTAGACAGCAAGCTTCACAAAGAATTCAACTTTTTTTTCCTCTTTTTTCTAGCTACTAGACGTCAGACAGCTGCCCCTTTGAGCCGGCGCGGAAGATTATGGGATTTTTCTCTGCTATTTACATGTCTCTTTTCACTAGACGTTTCCTGCTGTTCGGAGTTGCTGGAGTCCAGGCTATTGATCTCCATCCAGGAGCTGCCTTTTACTGCTGTAAAAAGCAGATTCGTTTCCAAAGAGAGGAAGACATAATGATACTTTGCAAACAGACCACACTAGCAGTTTTCTGTTGATTTGTCGGGCACTTCACCCTGCCGAGCGAATACAGCAATACTCTCTGCAGGGTGTGCAAACAGGTGAGGGGCAAAGAAACAAAGCTGTGAACGTTGTATGGATAAAGCAAACTGGGTACAGGAATGGTGATGCAGGGGTATGACATTTTTTTTAATGATATATTGCGTTAATCTGGTTGAGTCTGAAGATAAATTGTTGAGAAAGAGTTTGAACATTGTTGGAAATATGTAAGATAATGTACAGTAAGTACATAACCTAAAATATAGAATAAAGGTCTATTAGTCACAGAATTAAGACATACTACATCTTTATTTTTAAGAATAATAATGTTAATTTGTAGTTTTTCACTTTGAGTACAATATCATCTCACCGAGGGGCCGATTAGTCTCACACCTGCATCAAGGGCGGAGGAGGTTAAAGACAGAAGAGAAGTGTGGCGCTACAGCAATACAGATAATAGCTATCAGCCCTTCGTCGACCTCTGGCAAGGTGGGTTTGAGATGATCGACAGACTCATGACCTACGTTAGAAGGATGCTTCAGCTTTCTCATTAGGATGAACAGTGTGATGCACACAGGGATGGTCACTGTAAGTTCAAAACGTAAAAATGGCTGGCAGAGGCTGCCGAGCAGCCGGCCGACTGTGCCCCACATGTGCACAACCCCCAGCCAGCGTGTCATCTGCAGCACCGTCTTTCACGCAACCCCTATGTGCTGTAGGAGGTGAAGGTAATGCGAACAAGTGAACCATCAAAGGTCGGAGAAGTAAACCGTGACCTATTTTTCTGTGGGATCTTTATATTTTATAATGGGGAATGTGAGGCTCGCCGCGACTCTCGCATTACCATGAATTCTAAATAAGTTTTGGATTTTGAAGTGTACCTTCGCTTTACGTTTGTGTGTTAAAACAGCCGCTCTGACAGCGGGTCCCTCCGCTCCCAGGAGCTCAGTGTGTCTCCCCCAGCGCACGGATCTGTTCTGCTCTTTGTCTTGTGACGTCAATGTCACATCTATGACCTATAGCAGTACTGTATAGGCCAAAACACGCTTCAGAGAATGCACTCGCCCTCTGACGCCTATAGTGCACTGTTCCGCCTGACCACTTCCAAACATCTCAAATGCAGTGTAAATGTCCCGTCTTTGACCGGCCTGGCCCCAATAAATACGCTCTCACAAAGGTTCAACACATCACCCAACAGATCCCACCACTGTTATTGTACAGTAGACACCCAAAAACAACCAGTGGGAGTCACCAGCTAAATGACCGCAGTGTGACCACTGGCTTCCCATCCGGAAACACAGAAGTTTGTATTTACATTTTACGGCATTTAGCAGATACTTTTGTCCAAAGCGACTTGCAGTAATTCATACATACATATATTGAGGTTCAGTATCTTGCCTAAGGACACTTCGACATGCAGACCAGGGGGATCACCCAACAGATCCCACCACCATTATTGTACAGTAGACACCCAAAAACAACCAGTGGGAGTCACCAGCTAAATGACCGCAGTGTGATCCCTCACTGGCTTCCCATCCGGAAACACAGAAGTTTGTATTTACATTTTACGCCATTTAGCAGATACTTTTGTCCAAAGCGACTTGCAGTAATTCATACATACATATATTGAGGTTCAGTATCTTGCCTAAGGACACTTCGACATGCAGACCAGGGGGATCAAACCAGTGACCTTCCAATATGTGGAAACGTATGACAAAGACAGAAGTGCTGCTACTGGGAGTAGAACCTGTTCACTATGAGAAGCCACTTTCTCCCATATATTTCTGAAGCACCCTCACTTACTGTTCTCTGCTATTTCCGGTGTTCCCTGCACCAAAGTATGCCACTTGTAAAAGTCACTGGACGAAGGACTTCCTGTACCTGCGATCTGACCAATTATAGTGGGAATGCTCAAAAGAAGCCAGCTGGAGAGAGACATTTAATTTTAACCAACTTAGTGAGATGGTAAGGAAGATATTTAGAGATTAGCTACATACGGGGCAGGCAGGAGAACAGACTACAATGTCAAGTGATGAAAGCATTGACATCTGAATAAAACATGTCTTCAACGAGCTTCCCGCAGTAAATCATTGACAATCCGATTGAATTGTAACTTCCTTTTATTTCATCAGTTTAGCTAGAGTGTGTATTTTTCATGTATCAGTCCCGCCAACATCATTCTCAGGTGACATGGAAGCTGCAGCAATCGACATTAGGAGCCGCTAACTTAACATTTTTCACCTTGATCAATCAAATTGTTGTCATTCCTGTTAATTGACAGGGGGGAATAAAATATTCAATGAACAAACGCCATCCTTTTATCTTTTAAGGTGGAGCGTTACTACAAGCATGAGATGACGTTTTTGGCTCTCATGCATGACAGACACAGGAGATTTTTTAAACCTTTGCCACATTCCAAACATAGCAATACTAAAGTTTTGTATCAAGGTAACTGTTTTCTGGTCTGATCCCTGCAGTATTAGCCGTAGTATTTCCAAGGACTACGATAAATAAACGTGGGAAAGCTCTGTTCTGTGTCACAGTGACTGTGTACGAACACTTCAACCTCAGCTGTAAATTGTTTCCGAGGAAGGTTTCTGCCAAATTAGAAGTTCGACCTGTCCATCGTTCTGATCTATAGTGGTCAAGAGCAGGGGAGAGAGGACTCGGAGCTTTCAACTCACCACTGCACGGCGGGGAAGTAGAGTAGAAGAGAACAGGCATGCGATGAGGTCATGACTGTAGGAAAAGTCGTCCACAGTATATGTTGCCTTTTTGGCAGCTGAGTAAAAGTGGACGCCAAGCGTCAAGGTGCCCCTTATATATGGTCATCATCTGGGGGAAGAGGCTAAGCTTGCAATGATTGGCTGAGCAAATAAATGTAAATTTTTAGTGTGCCGCTGGCGAGGGAGCGGTCAAGCATGGAGTCTGTTTATATGTGTAGCCTGCGTGAAATTGGACTAAAACCTGAGATCAAGACTGGGAAAAAAAATATCTGCAGTGTCTGGAGTCTTTATGAATTTCTGATCGCTGCTTTCTAATGTGGTTTCAATCAGTATGGAAGACATGGAGCCGCAGCTTTTATTTTCCATTTTGCACATTAACTATTCGAGAAAGATGGATGAACATTTTGCAATTGTGGCACCAAGACCGTTCAATTTGCTCTGCTGTAAGACACGAGAAAGGGTAAAGCTCTAGAGGGATCACGAGGCAACATAAACACATTAACACATTTTAGATGCCTCTGCTTTTTCGCCCAGCACTCAACGCTTCCAACCAGTCGGGAGTGCAGTGTCACATTGTGTCATCCCACTCGATGCCTGTGTCACCTTGCATCCAGAACACGGAGCTAATGCTGAGTTAGGTGTTTGTCTCCCACTGGGGCTGCCCATGTAAGAAACAGCATTCACCCAGGGAAACACACGGCGCTCCGGGCAAAAACACGTACAATCGGTACATTTGTTACATAGGAAAGTGGATCATCTGTTCCATCACATGCCCTTCAAACTACCCACTGACAGGTACATTGCATTTGCATCCAGGGAATGGGTTTAAAATGAACGTCAGCGATCGGCGCTAAAGATCTGTGCCAGCAGTATGTATGCCGATCCTTAGTGGCCCGCATTAGCGAGTGAGCAGAGGAATAAAGATGAGTGGATTTAGGGTTCTATTTGGCATCAGATTAGGAGCTAAAGCCCGATGTGACTGACGGTATAATAAGCCCCAAAGATTTTGAATATTGTAATCACTACGTCTTTTTATTTGCCATTAGTGCAAACACATTTTTTTCCGACTGTTCTTGAACACCCTGTATTTCCACACTAATATATATCTCTCTCTATATATATATAGTTTCTACTTATATTCATGCATTAATATTTTCCGCCGCTCCTCGGAAATTCCACCACATCCTAAGCTTCCCATTTCCCCCCCTCCATCTTTTTTTTTCTCCCCCCCTCCCTGTCAGTCTTATCACTGTGCCCTTGGCTTTCATTTCTCCAGGGCTTTGATGGGTGCTGTGATGGCAAGATGATTGACAGGCTGAGCTGATTTCCACACACTAATCATGACATCACCGCTCAGTCGATTTCATTTCACATCACATCACATCACATCAGAGCGGCCTGATTGGAAGGTGAAAAAGACCAAGAGACGTTTTCCTCTGTATCGTATTGGGAGAATAATGTACATTGTCAGTATCGTTTACTGCAGAAACGATCTGTTTACACTTTTATGTTTTTAGAAGAACTTAACCAAAAAAAAAAAAAGCGTTACATAAACTGGAGCAGAAACAGACTTTTAGATGTATTTATTTTTGACCATCACAGCAGTTTTATCAACTGTTTCAACATGAAAAGACACGAAACACACCCGAGACAGCAAATCCATTGAATGCCAACTTAATATTTCACTGCTTTATTGTCACGCGGTAATGGATTTTGCCAGGAGAAATTGCTCCTATTTGCGCATGAAAGGAAAACAAAAGAAATAGCTGCAGAAACATGTGAATTTCACGTTTTTGTTTGGATTTCTGCTCCGTGCTTTGTGTCATCCGTCCGTTAAGTCTCTGACATCGTTGTGATCTTGAACGCAAGGACAGAGTTCAGAATCAGCCTTTCACACGACTTCATTTGCATTTAACCTTAATGCAATAAAATTAAAGTTATGAAGTGGGCACTGAGATGGATTGCCTGTGTCAGGGATGTTTTCAGGTCGCCGCAACTTGAACAGTGCACAGTGCAGAGAAGTGACTAGAGACTAGAGGATACTGTGCTACATGGCGAACTGGGTCATGAGCCATGGTCACTTACTCTGGTGATAAGCTGCCACCTATGTTTTCGGAGCTACGTTCAAATTCTGGCCATATTCTACAAATCTCACCTTCAAGACATGCTTCGAAAGACAGTTAGCAGTAATTCTAAGTGCTTGTAATTGCTATTCAATTGAACTTAGTACAAGATCCTTAAACACAGGGAGTGGCCATTATCCTGTCGTGCTCCACTTGAATCAGATTTCAAGCTTTCATATAAAATTAGATAAATAAAAAAAATAAAAAAAACAGGTACACCTGACACCAGGGTTTTAATGAGACCACCATCAATAAGAGCTACTGTTTTGTTAAGTGCATTTGACATTTCCAGAGAGCTCTGACAGCTGAGCCGTAATTGTGTTTTGAATTAGTTTCCAGCCATTATTGCTCTAGTGGACCTGAGTGAGACGAACAAAAATCCTCAAATGCATTTGAAACCAGTGTCCTGATGAAAAGCCCCGGCTCCAGATGTGGAATGTTAATTGTGTGAATCGGGAGAAATCTCAACAGGCCAGTAAAAATTCAGGCCGATTACCACAAAACTGACAGACAATATTCTGCTCTTTCTGGAAACTGAGCTCTTCACATACAGCACACAACACGGTTAGGCTTGCCAGTGTTTTTTCCAACTGAAGATTGGGGACGAGTAAAATGAAAAGAAAAAAGGGTGACGCCAAGTAGATGAGAACAGGATGCAGCCAACGGCTCCACAGTTTAAAATAATGGGTATATTTTGCTCAGTTTGGCAGCGCGGATGCAAGATGTTCGGTTATCATCCAGTATTTATTTGACAAAAAACTCTCTCTTAAAGAGTCAGTTGACCCAATTCTCTGATAAAAAAAGAGAATAGAATCAGTTTGCTCCAATCACATAATTACATTATACTTAAGCAATCTGTTTCTCCAGTAATGATGTCAGAGTTGACTTTGATGTCCACATTTTATATTGGAACTACTTTTCACAGAAGGTAATAATAAAAAAAAAAAAAAAATGTTTTTAAAGTTTTTAATATATTCAAAGTGTCATTAAATCTGTGTGGTCAGAAATGGGCATAGTCTAACATTTTAAGTGATTTATAAATATCTGTCTATACCAATGATTTTCATTTCATCTGTTCAAACAGCATCAAATTGTGTTTTTTGGCCACTTGACGGCAGCAGAACAAGCTGTGGATATGACAATTGGCATATTGTCACCTTATAAAGTTGTTAGGGTGAATGTGTTAGCAAACAGTTTATATTTGCATTCACTGAAGTGTCTGACTAGATGTAAATGTTTCCTTTAAGCATTTTTGGTTGCTAAGTAGAATATCCAACTCCGCAGCAGCTAAATTCTCCAATGTTTTTCATCAGTTGGATAACTTTATCTTTTATTTCGTGTTGGGCACCAGGTTGATGCGGCCGATCCTCACCAGAAAAAGGCCGATTGTTCAAGCAGGTTTCTACTCGCGAAAATGTGTTTGTTTTATATTAGGTGGCGACTCCCTGCGGTCGCAGTAACTATTACGGCAGGTGTAAAGACCCACAATGGTCACAAAAGGCAGAGAACAGGTGGATGGATGGATCAAACAAAAGTCATCGATGGGCTGGATCTTAACTTAGTAATGTAGTTAACTCATGCCAGCATGTAAGTTAAGTTTCACAAGTTGTATAACAAAGTTGCTGCCTGAACCTCACCAAGCTGTGAATGTGCAATGATGATTCGGAACGCCTGTCGCTGGTAAGCTGCAACAATCGTGTTGTTTTGGGAATGGTAATATATGTCGTCATGGGAGTCACTGGCTTAAACCTATTCAGTTGTTTAATGAGGATGTGTTGAGCAATGAGAGCAGTGGGAGACAACTAGTAAGGCTATGGGCATAGGGAGAGTTGGGGGTGGTCCAAACTCAACTCTTTTTATCCATGAAGTCAACTGTCTGTCATTTTTAAAAACAAACACCGGACAGTAAATGAGTTGTCACTATGAGCACCTACTTTCACATCATATGAAACACTGATCCGTGTAGATATCTTGCTTAATAAAAGTGACGAGGAAAGTGAGCCACTTTGGCAGAGGTAATGATCTCATCTCATTTGCAGATTCCCTTTATGTGTCTTCGGGAAGAATAATAAACTTTTAAGACTTAAGATGGATTTTTTTTTTTTTAATTGTCTGACAACAGCAATTCATTTTTGGGCTGAAAGCGAGTCCCACTCCTCCACTGTAAAAATCGACTATAAAGTGCAGGCGATACAGATGAAGACTGGTATTTGACCCCCATATACCAAAGTTTCACATCTGGCTAATGCACTCCGGCATTAGCCAGAGTTCCCCTGTCACCAACACTCCCTCTCTGTCTCTCTTTTTATCTCTCTCTCTCTCCACGCATGACTATACTATACTATAAATAGCAGCAGCGTTCCCCCAAATCATCTTCTCACTGGGGGGAAAAAGGAGCATTAAACTTAAATAACCATGCCTTTGCCTGACAGGCAAAAGGCCAATGTTTCACCTCTAAGCCTGACGCTAATCATGGTGACAATATGTAGCGAAAAAAAAAAATACACAAAGATATTCACAGCAGCTCTGTCATCTCTGACATTTCCTATTTTCCATCTTGTTATCTGCAGCCTTCTGTTGACATTCCCAAAGCCTCACGTGCAGAGCCAGAAACAGTCGAAGGAGGATCTAAAAATAGCAGCAGCACGCAGCTCAGTGTGCCCAATATGAGTGAGCACGTTTTTAATATCTCCTCATTAAATATGCATGAGATTAAGTACTCGAGACTTCACTGTTTATTGAGTGACGAGCATTGTTTTTCCAATTCATCAACTCCCTGCACCCAGCCCCACAAATCTGTTGTTTTCCCACTCCGGTGTAGATGAATAATGCCCGGCTGATTGACACGTGAATGGTGAGAAAACAGATATGATGGAAAGCGTACGGGCGCTGTGTTGTTATTATTACTACACAGACACGTATTTGTACATTTCCTCTTTCTTTTGGTTGCTCCGTTGTGTTTTCTTGGAAATGAGCACGACACTGGTTAGTACACGATCAGATGATTTTAATTGATAGGATACGTTGCTTGATCTCCTAAATGAAGGAAAGGAGCGGCATCTTTTCTCTCCACAGCTGTCAGACTTGCACTATTAAATCTTTTCAATCACGGTTTGAGTGATTGAACGTCAAAGGTTACCTACAGGGCATACACACACACACTTTTTCTCTATGCAAATCAGTATGTCATAGATCTCTCGGAAGGATGTCAGGGGGAGAATGTTTCTCTGCTGCCTTTTTTCCCTCATTAAAACGTGCTCATATCCTTCTAATGATCCGTGCAGGTGAGACACTAATTCAAATGTGGGTCGCCACTCGTGACCTCACAGGCTGGGCAGCATATGCCGCAGCAGTTGCAGGCAGATCCGGCCAAAACTTTATTGTGTATTTTGACAAAGACCAACTGTCCGTAGCAGACTCTCTTCATCAGTTTTTTCTTGTAGTGATTTACAGACAGGATTGCCATATCTGGTAAAAGAGGCACAAACGTTACCAGGCAGCTAAAATCCCTTTGCTGTATTGGCTCCGGTGACAGCCTCTATAATCCGAAGGGACAGGTGTTGCCATGACAACAGCTTGCCCTGAGCTGAGCTGGCAAAGCCTACAAACAAATGATTGCATGAGTGAAAAAAAAAAAAAAAAAAAAACAACCGATGTCCGTGCCAAATATGTGCGTAAAGAAAGAGCAACACAAGGCATTCTCACTCCTCTGCCGCTCTGGAAGCGGAAAAAAAAAATTACAAAAACGCAGCCAAGTTGCATCCAAGAGACACAAGGCGGATGCCACACCGTGGGCATGAAATGACCTTGGATCAATCAAGGCTTAACTTGTAGACGGAGAGAAGCACGGTGGTCTCGTCGCTCTATTGGCTGAAACTAAAACTAATAATAGAGCAGCTGTGTCGCACGCGAGAGCGCGGCAGCACCTCCGAACACAAAGGCCTGTCAAAGCGCTTCAAACAAAGTGAAGCCTTGAAGAAGAAACTCAGCTGCTGATAAACAACCGTTCCCATAATGACTCGCCACTCCAAATTCCCGTCATGTGTCACTTGTGACGTGTGGCAGAAACGGGAGGACCCAGACGCAAGACACTCGGTAGGCAGGCTGGGTCAGGGACAAAAAGCAGCTGTATTCAAATGAGTACGAAATACAAAGTCAGAGCACAGGAGCTGGCAAGTAAAGGCAACAAAAACAGAGGGAGAGGAAACATCAAGAATAGTAAGAACTATAAGAATACAAAAACTCAGGAAAGTACAAACCAAGGAAGCGCCAGGACAACAAGTAGGAACACAAAGAACACAGCCAGAGTTCTCCCGTCACCAACGCAACCTCTCTGTCTCTCTTTTTATCTCTCTCTCCATGCATCACTATACAATACTATAAAAAGCTGCAGCATTCCCCCAAATCATCTTCTGACTGGAGGGAAAAGGAGCGTTAAACCTAAATAACCACAGAACAGGCGAGCTGGCAGTATTTGAAATAGGCATGGACTAATTAACCAATGAAACACACGTGAACAGGAAAAAAAAAGGCAAAAGCGAGAAAATAACACAAGAAACAAGTAAAATCAAAAACTCAAATCACGTCATTGCCGAGAACCTGAACAGCAGCCGGTTGACTTGCCAGCGGTACGTGGTCGCAGACTCAGCCACATCAGTGAGTCCACTGGCAGCTTCAGCGTGTGCTGCTTTTACAGATAGAGCTTTAATTGGAAGTCTTGTCTCATTTTTTTCAAATCCCTTCTTGTTAATTTGCTCCTCTGTTGTTATCAACTACCACTCCGCGTTCTGATCTTCAAACGGGATAAGAATAAATGCCGGGCTTGCAGTGTTTCCGAGCCGGGTTTATACATTTAGTTTGAGAAACACTCTCTTATCGTTGCAACAAGTATTCAGCTTAGAACCTTTCGCCAATTAACAACCAGAGGAAAGTAGTAGAACCAAAATAAATAGGATGTATCAATCATAGAAGAACGTACCCACCATTGGACCGTACCGAGCTTTGATGTTATGATGGCACAAAACAAAAGTTTCACCAAGCTTCACGCTTTAGGGACCATAAATACCTGTACTGTCAGCAGTCATTGAGATCTTCAAGACCTGAAACCTGGTAAAACCAGCTGGGGACACAATAAGAAAACACACACACAATGGTGCAAATAATCGTGAATTTTGACAGCTGCTTGCAATGGAGACGGTGCTGACGGGCCATTCTGGTCCAGCAGAGACCCCAGTTCAGTTCACTCCTTCTGTCTTTCCTGCATCTGTCTTTCCACGTGTTTTTCTGCCAGTGTCTCTACTGTCATGAAGTCAAAATGACAAATAATCTTGATAAAACTCATCAGCGCCCAACTGTTGTTGCGCTGAACGTTTATTACAATAACTGTGTTAAAGAACAAATCAGCCATCGACAACATATATGACGGTGCAAGACGAGTGATTAAATGTCCGTAGGTATTCCTGAAATGACATTCTTGTTACTACAGGATTAGCATCACTTCGAGGTAACTGCTACACAGATTTGATCAACAGGCCACACGGCACGGCTTTCTTCAGTTCGTCACATCTGCGGATCCCTCAGGTTAAAAACAGTTTGTCTTATTTTTGGCTTGTATAAACCTGCTTCGTTTTGTACCGCTGAACTTGTTTATTTGGCCTCCCATTACACACTGCACAGGCATTAAAAATGCACGAGTCAATGCCTTGTGAAACTATTTTTGGGAGCTACAACCCACAAAAGCTACCTTTCCCTGGGTAGCGCGGGCTGCCAGGATAATTCAGGTTTCTAAAACAAGCTCTCACGTTTGCACTTCTGATAGAAGAGCATTAAAGCATGGAGGCATTATAAGTCCTTCTCTGTGGACACTGGCTTATATTCTCGCCGAGCTGTCTCATCCAGGAACACTTCAAATTAGCATCTCTGCCCACAAGGCAGTACTAGGAGAACACTGGACTGTCTGTAACGTGGGAGCCAGGAGCTGGCTGACAAAGCCCAGAGGGCCAGAGCAGCCCTCACTGTCTTTGGTTGGAGGTTTTAGAGAACGAGTGGGAGGGAGAGAAAGAGTAGGTGGACAGTTTTATCGCTGTGAAGAAATGGAGGAAGCAAGGTGCGCTCCCAAACAATTCTGGAGGGCGGCGGTAGCAATTAAAGAAGAGTGGAGTCGAGTTGATTACTTAATGTGAGAGAAGGCACACCTAAGCGCCCGGCGGACATTCAAACCCACGCACCGGCTCCCAGGCGTGGCGGCGTACTCCAAGCTTATTTGAGACGGCACGAGAAACAGTCAAATTAGTTCAAAAGCTAATCACATTCATTGAACATGCACGGGGTCCTTTCAACTATTAAGCAAGCATAGCTTTGTAATTATGCATATGCACATAAACATCATCAATTATGCACATGAATTATTCACATTGTTAGAGTGTCAGAGCAGAAATATGAATAATTGGGCTTTGAATCTAATATTACAGGAAGGGATTTCCAGTGTTTCTTTTCAGAGACTTACGAGCAGATACTATTTAATAGTAATTGTACACAGAGAGAAATACTGCTTAACATAACAATTCACACTCATCAGTGTTTGTTGCCACTGAAGTCAGCGTTTATTAACAGTCAGTGAAGGATATAAAACCGACGTCCCTCCGGTTGTAAAAAGACTCTGATCTCAAGGTTCACCTTTTTAATGGAGCTTTCAACTGGATCTCAATTCTCTCTTCAGGAAAATGGAGATTACTGGATGTGGACGACCTCCTTCACTTCCTCCAGCTCTCCACTGACTCCTGCTTCATCGACGTTGTGCCGCAGATACAACAGCATGGTCAGTGTAGGTTAGTGATTCCCAATCTTACTTATTGTGACTGACTCAGCTAAGTCAAAAGATCAAAATCCAAAATATTTCTCTTTGAGATATAAATCATACACCCACATATTTTCTGTACGGAAGGAACATGTGTATGCTGTGATGACGCTGATCAGTGGTGCCGACTTGGGTTAGTAACATGCGAGAAAAATCTAGGTTATGTTTGATGATGTTGAGTCACGAGGAACTGCGAGCAAAATGAAACTAAACATTCTGCGATCAAGCATCTGATCCACCTCAATGCACACGCGTTGTGCAGCACAACACGTTGGTTACATAACCCACGAAGCTCCGGTTCCAGGATTAACACCGTTGCGTCTCTTACCCTTCTGCCTGTAGTGGGGGGGACGGTCTTGTCACAGTCTGGACCGAAGCTGCTGTGAAGAATGCAGGAAGACGCCGCGGTAGTGTTGCGTGAACGGGGACTTTTTATGTTTTGCCAGCGGCAGCAAAAACAACAAGGGCTTTCACTGTTGTACGGCATCGTGAGCTCATCTGGACTCTTTATTGCCAACTTAAATAAATAATGTGACTAATCCTAATAGCATGAAATGAGCTGTGGCTACAGCAACGTTCTGATAAAGACTTAATTTTGGAAGGTGAGACTCGAAGCTGTGTGATAGAGGTCATTATCTTAGACATTATCGCTGTGACGCTGATCCATCCATCCATCCATCCATTGTCTGTAACCGCTTTATCCCTTTTATGGGGTTGCAGAGTTTTTTGCTGGAGCCAGTCCCGGCTGTCTCTGGGCGAGGGCAGGGTCAGGGGCGCCGCCAGGGATTTTGGGCCCCATGAAAAAAAAAAATCTAGTTGGGCCCTTGTATAGGTTGCCCATGTCTCAAAGGGCCCCCTGTCAGTGCCGGGCCCTTGGAATCGTCCTAACCTTTCCCCCCCTGGCGGCGCCCCTGGCCAGGGTACTCTCTGGACAAGTCGCCAGCTCATCGCAGGGCCCTCACTGATGGCAGAGGCCGCCATGCAATGTGTCAACCAACATCTGGAGCAATTTGGGGTTTTGATGCTGATGTTACAACTTCATCACAAAAACACCTGAAACCCTATTCTGGCGCCAATGATGCTGATCTGCAATGTAGTTCTTCCAACATAAAGTATCAACCGTCACCGAGATAGGCCAACTGTGTGGGGCAAACCTTACTTTCCAAGCCGACAACACAAAGTTACTGTGGTTGCGATTGCAATTAAACCTGAACACTAACTGGCAACCGGTAGAAGTACGTACGGATGTAAACATAAATGAGCCTTCACTGAACAGAAAAGTGTGAAATGGAAGGCTTTGTGCTGTCGTAATGTTGGGTCAGAGAAACCTGTTGTTGTTGACGCGGTGTCATTGACATCAGCATGCAATGTTTGTTTCTCCACACGGTGGAACAGTTGTGTCCTCAGGGGACAGGACGACCTCACGTTCTGACTCCTATAATTGGCATCTTAGACCAATTAGCCGACGGCCAATTAACGTGGCTTTCAGTCCAGATTGTAGAGCTTTCTCATCTTCTCACATATACAGTGTATAATCATGACAGAGTGGTCTAATCAGGGCATTTAACAGATGGCGTCTAAGATGGGCCGATTCACACTTTGCAAGGTGCTGTAGCAAGAATTTCCCCAGCAGGTCTTTTTTTGTACCAAACCTGGCACAACAGTATAAAAGGGGGGCAACTTTTAGATAGATACAGATATTCAGTAGGTCATCTTTGCTGCAGCGACCCGGCAGGTGCGATCCAGGCTGGGGTGAAGAGGCAGAACCTTTAAAGAGGAGCAAGCGAGTAACAAGTTCTTTAAAAACGCATTTATTGTTGCATTACAAGAAATAAAACGAACTATTGCATGAAACCCTACATTTGCATATGTGAAGGTCGGACTACTCTTTGTGAATTTCAATAAATGCAACAATATTGATGCTCAGACTCATTTTCTTTTTATGCATTTTTTTACTTAATAGTTACATACAGCAGAAGTTTTGAGGAAGTCTTTCCAGGCTCCGCTATAGAGACTGATTTGTTTGGACAGCCAGCGCCACTGAGTTTAAAAAGTTAAAAATAATTCAAGGTTCGACGTGATTTATTTGACGTTGCACCACACAGGGTTGCATTAGAAATAGAGAACATATATGGTTATTCATAAACATATTAACCTGTATATAGCAACACAGGTAATGATTCTGTAGAGCGTGTTTTAAAATTTGAATGCGGACAGAAACAAGATGGTGTTGATTATATGGTCGGCACCTTCGCGTTAAAAAGTTCAGGTAAACACTGTCCAACAACCACTGTTTGGCAGCCTGAATCCCTTTTCGTCCATTTCATTTCCTTGCAGTTGAAGTACAGCCTAACTCTAACAGCACAGGTTGTGTTACTTGAAATGAATGATTTATTAAACAACATATGTGTTGCGTCTGTGCAAATCTGATGTGTCAAATTGGGGACGTAATTTATTTTGTACAAAAAAATAGCGGAGTAAATTAACCTGCTACCTAATTCCGATTATACATTTCATCCGCTGTTTGTCAAGAATCTTAGAAAGCCTGTGTTTTCTCCTCCACCAAGAAGCCTTCCATTTTCATCTTCCCATTTCTATTTTTGGATCTGTTCTGTTTGTCCAGCATAGCCCTTCCTTCCAGAGGCTTGTTACTTAGAGCTGGTGGGATCTGGGCACATGTGTCCCTATTTGTTTCCGATGTATTTTCAGAGAGGTTAATGCGTGCTGACATCACATAAATGTCCTCTCATCCAACTGAGAATATGCCAACCATGCAGCAGGCAAGCCAACTGCACACACGCACTCACACTCTATCACTCTTTCCTTAACTCCCATCTGAGTTGATCTTTCTTCCCCTGATTCACTGTAATCCCACCTCTCCCTCTCTCCCCCTCTCTCCCTCTATCTCCATCTGTAAATAATATATTGATTGCTCCAACAAGTTCATATAAACACACTGCATCAGTTTTTTATAAAGTGCCGTCTTCCAGGTCTTAATACAGTGGAGTTGGAGCAATAAGGTAAGCATATTTGGCAATCAGAGGTAATATCCACTCAGATGATATTGTTCTATTAATAACATTAGCATCCAAGCTAAGGTACGGTTCGCCAGCTAGCTGACAAAACAATTTGGAAGCAGCTAGCCCAGTCAATTTACCAGCCAGATTTTCAAGGTTGGCTAGCTAGCAAGTCATGCACATTACCAAGCCGGCCAGTTGATGTTGGCTAACTTTAGCCAGCTTACACCACAATGTCATCATATGTCTTACATGCTTTGCAGTAATGTTAGCTTTGGCACTGGACCTTTGTCTTCGGCTACTTCACATGCATATATTATGATTTTTTTTTTTTTGTGGTTTGCTCTTCTTGCATTATTATTGTCTTCTTTATGTATTGACTATCTTTACTTGCGTCGTAAAGTGACACCTATAAATCAAATGTGTTATTTTTGTTGTTATTGTGGGTGCCGTGCGTTTATTGACGTCAGTTCCTATGTTAGCTACTGCTGCGTTCGGTATGTGCTTTAGGGGAGCAGAGGAAAGGCTGGCGAGGCGCTCAGGTGCTCCCGTAAATGTCACATGCTTTGGCTTTTCCATTCATCCCGAGTCCTTCCTGTAGGAATCAGTCCACCGCTGCAGGAAACTGAGACAGCTGGGGGAAGGTCTCTTTTTTTTAATGTTACAATTCATTCATACATACAAAAGTGAATAATGCATGCAATTTCTTCACAAATCGCACATATTGCACTTTTAAAGTACATAAGCTTACATACGAATGACAGTAGAAATTGAATTTTAAAGGGCAATTCCACTGCTTTTATACATCGGTGTCTGTTCCGAGGTTTTGGGGAGTGCAACTACATATGTAAAGAAAGCTATAAAAAGCCTTTGGTTGCTCCAGAGGGAGCCACGCACAGTTATATAATATCAGTTAGAACTGAAGACAACAAATCTGAAAAATGTCTTGCTGCCAGACCATTTTAACCTATATGCTTCTCATCTGTGCTTGAGGGCAGCAGCTCGAGGCCATTAGCTGCAATAATACACTTGAATCTCCAACCCAACTCTTGGCAGCGGATTAGCGTTGTGGGTGAGGTAGATGCCTCATTCTGACCAAGAAGAGGAACGCAAGTATCTCGTCATCGATTTTAAGGTTTATCTTTTTATTTTAAACTGTTAATATGAGTCTGACAACGTTACAAATATCTAAACGAATAAATGTTATCACTCGAGGGGGGGTCTTACTCGGTGTCACAGTGTGTGTACAGTAAAAATGATTTGTGTTGGATTTTCAGCAAAAAAATAACTTCAAAAACACATTTAGGGAACCTCACATCTATATTAACTTGTTAAAGAGGAATATGATATATGACCCAAAAGCAAAAATAGATAATTAAATAAATAAATAAATGAGATGTGAGTTGTTTAATGTTTGAATAATACAAATTCTTGCTGAAAATATAATGAAGAGTTCAAACGGGGGCATGTTTAAAATATTCCTCTCATGGACTATTGTAATATTTAATATATTGTAAAAAAAAAATAAGAAATTAAAAAGTCTCACAGAAGCATAATTGTGATGACTAAGCAGAGTATTTGCTTTCAAGGGATTTAGAAGCGATAAAAGGATGTGAAAGTGTTCAAAAGAAGAATAACAAAAAGGAGAACATAATTGCCGTAGAGCAGCAACGCTAACACAAGATTCGCGTCTGGGTTTTTTAAATGAAAATATTCAGCATTTCTGTACAAAGCAAATGACAAAAGGGTGGTTTATGTTGGAGATGATTCTCAATGTCTGTATTGCTCTCTGCTGACATTTGTGTGAGTGACATCCGGACAGGAGCGTTTGTCTGAACCTGACGTACGGCTGCAGAGGAGGAGAACGAATGAGACTCCGACGTTTCATCTCCTGCAGTAAATGCACAGGAGCATTGTGTTCTCTCCATCTGTGCAGAGATGTGTTGACGGTTTATAGAATCCCCGCAGCACACAGGATATGTAGTGCAAGGACATTGCCTTGATGCACAAAGGACAGTCTGAAATGGAATGTAGGTACGTTTTCTATAGAGTCTTTTGTGATGGACGTGCGTCGAAGTCGCACGGCCATATCACAGCTTCAAAGAAGAGGATAAAGTGTAGAAAACAATGCTAGTCTGGAACAAAATGAGAAATTTACAGCCCACGTTCCTGTGGGTGAAAACTGCAATGTCTCTTATAATAACTTAATCAGTGTTGAGGCAGCACTGGCGACAAGCTCCCAAGCAAGAGGGGAACAATTATCTCTTTCAGACAAGTTAGCACTTATTGTTAGCATCCTCTTACTGCTCATTTATCTTGTTCCTATGATCATGCAAGCTTTTTCATACCCCCTCGCATCATTACTGTGGAAACTCAGACACAAGCATTAATTAGCTCAGCCTGTGGCTAAATAACGAGCTATAATATCAAGTTCACTCAGTTTGTGTCGCACACCATCACACTCAAATACTTTTTTCACAAACCACTAGACCTCTTTGCGTGAAACACTACTTGAGTCTTATGACTGGCTTGCGTGACTGAAAGTGTTCTCGCCCCCCTTGGCAGCAGTGGTAATCTGTTGCCATTAAATATGGAAGGAGCCATGACCATTTTCAAGACCGGCCCAAATTATTAAACCGTGAGTGCTGCTTCCATATATTATGGCTGCAAAAGTGGCTTCTGACAGACCCGTTTTAAAACATAATGTCTTTCAGTCACCGTCCTCACGCACGACCTTCTTCGAGCCATCTGACACAGCAAGGTCAGTCAAATAACTGCGACAAAAATGACAAGGCTCAAGTTAAATGACACAAGATAGCCTTTCTGTCTTTACAAAGTGACACCGAAGGCCAAAGAGCAACACTTATCATCCGTCAGTGTGTCCGTAGACACACAGACGCATACAGGAACATGTTCACATGAAAGTATAACACCACCGACCTTTGGAGTGTCACCGTTCACAGCGGGGTGTTCTCAGCCCGGACGTAGCCACCTGGACAAAAGGAAGAACTGTTCTGTACCGGGTAGGAGAAGACATATGTGCTGCACAACACAGTTCATTAACCCCATATGTTACCCTCAGCGAGACACACAGCGCACCAGCAGCGTACCGTACAGTGGAAGAGCAAAGTCACATCAGTGCCAAATAAACAAGCTGGTTCAATGTGACTCACTCATCCGCTTTAATAAATGGATAAAAACACATATACTGGGATTATCAACCTGTAAAGCTCAGGTTCGTTTATTAAAAGGGGCACTATGTAGCTTTAAAGGTGAAATTCAAACCCTGAATTTATATATTTAATGAGGTTATGATACAAACTCAGAAATATTTCTAATATTTCTATAATGAAAGCAAAGAGGGTTTGATTATTTAGTTTGTTAAGGCATAAAATCACAGAGTGCAGCTTTAAAACAATTTTTGTTAGGGAATCGTCATTTCTCACGCATGTTTACCCTTTAATAAGTAGTTTTGGTCGCATAATTGAATTCAGCCTTAACTGTTTTGACCTTTAAACAAGGTTCAAAAAGGATGACAGTCTATTCAATACATACTGCGCTTGTCACAACGAGAGCAGAGAAGGTGGAGCAGCAAATACGAAGGAACACCAGGGAAACACAACAGAAGTGAGCTGAAGACAGGGCTTGAATATGTACCAAAGAGACGAGGGGGTGAGGTGCAGGTGGAGTGATGCAGAGGAACAGGTGAGGGTAATGAGTGGGAAAACACTGGGAACAGGAAAAGGCTAATGAAGGAGATGCAGAGCTGGTGTGGAGGGGAAGCCGACTGTGGATTAAACTAAAATGACAAGAGCACAGTTTTCATTTCAGCTGGACCGCAGATATGTTAAATACAGACCTGTTCTGTGAGTATTTTGCCACATAGATGAACTATACTTCAACTGACACCCCAACAGCTGTGTGAAGTTACGGCAGTTAAAAAAAAATAGTTTTTCTCTCAGTCTATTTCTGCCTGTATTTTTCTCCCAAGCAAGCTGAAAGATCCGGGAGATATTTCCCATAATTGAACTCTCTTACTCACAATTAACTGTGAATCATCTGCATTAAACTCCCCCAGAGATATTAGACAAAATGCTGAGGCTGTGCTGAGATGATGAGTCAGCAGAGCACAACCATAATTTCCAACAGTTTCGGAAACCCATCCAGAACGGCTCGCTCCGAGTGAGCTCCTAGTTTCCAAATGTAATAAGTTAAAGGGCAGCTGAGGTTCCCCTCCAGCTGAAGGTTTCTAGTCTGTTTCCTGGTGATGTCATGGTGAACCCCAGAGTGAACCGGAGTAAACATGAACATCGCTGAAGCGTTGTCGCATTAGCGGTTTGAGCTAACAGTCAATAATGAATGGAATACATGCAACCTTAAAGACATGGAGGGCACAGCTTGAGGTCCGTGCAGAACTTTACATCAAGGAGGCTCATCGCTGCAACCCGCCAACATCAACACTCTGTTTTATACTGTACAACTTCTTGTCTGCTTTCATTTGGGGTGTTTCACCTTGAGGATAAGTTCATATAATTTACTGTAAACTCAAACATGCCTTTTGGTTAGACCTGTTTATTGCATAATGCAGAACAATAGAGCAAAAAAAAAAGTAAATTTAACAAATTGAGCAGCAAATTTGACACCAAAAACCAAAATGTGCGCTTCGTGTTCAGAGGAGTCTAAGCCTCTGTTACATCCAGGGATTCTGTTGCCGATGCTTTATTATGATCAAAATAGCCACAAAGTTGTCCATACGACATTGTGAAGTCGGGTCAAATGTCGTCATGACTTGCGAAAACAATCATTAAAAAGCGACAGATGTAAGACTTGGTCATCTTTCGCAACTTTCTACTTACACGTTCATAGACCATTAAGATCAGTTTTCAAGTAACACAGTGACCTGGAGAGAGCAGATACGGTGACGTGAGCTCAGTAGGAAAAAAAAAGAAAATGGCAAAGAATAATTCTCCCCTTGAGCATGACCAGTAATTGGGTAGCAGTTGTGAGAAGCGGGCACGGCAGCATCAACGTGGTATTGAACGTATCTGAAGAGGTCTTGTCACAAACCAGCGTAACACATCAGATCCAGCCAAGTTGAGACAGGGGTGACTTTGGACTTGGCAGCCCCGTACGGTACTTTGCCCCCCCTGAGACATGCTCCTGTAAGTGAGTGTGTGCAGTGTGTGAGCCCGGCAGGGGCGCAACACATGTACCGCCTTCCTCGACGTCTTTCTGAGCAGATGCGCGGCCATTTGTCTTTGCCTACCTTGGCTGTGTGTGTTTACTTAATTGTCCCGTAATTGATTGTAGAGGTGCCATGTGTTCCCGAAGGTCGACTAGAAGAAGAACTTTGATTCAGACTGGATTTATTGAACACATCAAAAGCAAGTGCGGTAACCGTGGCAATCTGTACGTTACTTTGTGACGAGATTTGTGACATGTAGAGAGAGAGAATGTCATGAAATAGACATCTGATTTTTTTCCCCAGTTGAGTTTCGCCAAATAAACTTGTGTGCATGACAACAAGAGTTCAGTTTATTTTTATACTCTTTACAAACAAAGGATGTTTGAGCCTGGATTACATTTGCACTTTGTGGCTTCCCACTCTCAATTAAATTAACAGTTACAGCCTAGCAACATAATGACTGACAATGAAGACTTAATGACCTTAAGTTTCTCACTTAATTACACTCAGCGGCAGATGTAACAGATTGTAATTCTGTATCAGTATGCCCAACTCTCCTCGCTGATCGCTTCCCATGATGATTTTTGACCTTGCTGAGCCAAGGTGAAGAAATGACCACACATCTGTTCGTCTTCGCCTTTTAATGCGTCTGATTTTGAGGCGTGTACAGTATGAATGTGCGTGTGCGCGACATCCAAGGAGGGAGAAAGAGAGACATGCTATGTCATAGGGGATATATTCTCCTCCAGCTAGGCCAGTTAACACTATTAATGGCTTCCCAGCATGTCCAAAAGCTGTCTTGCTCCCTCATTAGGAGACAGTGTCACTGCCTGGACCTTTGCTAAGAGGGACCCCCGCTGCGATTGGAAACAGAGAGCAGACCACTATCTACCGGGGCCGCCCTTGAGCGTCCCTCTCTCTCCGTCTCCCTCTGTCTCTCTCTCTCGACTTCCTTTCTTTCTTTGTCTCCAAACCCATCCATCATTGCTTTTCCTGTTTTATCCAGGACCTGAGGAGGACTTCTTAATTAGTACAGTCATTAAAAGTAAAAAATCTTACAAAGACGCTGTGGAGGCATGCGCTAATTCCACATTCAGACGCCATCATCCCGCTCTCAAAAAAAGGGATAGATTGGATGGTCTGAATATGCCACTTTATAATGAAAAGAGCTAAAAATAACCATCCACTCATTTTTAATACAGTGATTTATCCGTTTGAAAAACCATCACGACTTCCTTAATTCTCTTTGAGATGTCAATGCACAGTAATGTGTCTATTCAGTGTGAGCTCTGCTCAAACGTGGGAAGAGATGAAGTGGCGGTGAAGCGCCGTTGTCATTACAGCCAGTGTAATAAGGCAAACTTGCAAATGCACAGCTCTTAGTTCAGAAGAAATCATATCTGAAAAAGCGACTTAAAAAAAAAGATCACGTGACTTGCAGAGAGTTCCTCCAAGGGAACTTATATCTTTACAGTTGTAATTAGATTGAAAGTAAACAAACTCTGTTCATTTCAGAGCAGCAACACGAGGGAGAACAGGCTGCCGTGACCAGAACAGGGTCAGAGTTGGGTCTGTTAATGTACATGGACATAAACGTGCCAGAACTGAAGGACATGTGGCGAGTGAAGAACATTCTTCATGGTCCATTTCTAAACAGTGTGGGTTCACAAGAGATTTCTAGAAATCTGCATGGGTGATCCGGCCAAGGACCTTGAACACGACAAGAGAGACCACCAGCAGTCAAACTGCTGTATGACTCTGTATAGCCTGCATTTCCCTTGTGTACAGACCCTGCCAGAACCTGTCAGTAGATAAACGTGAACTTGGAACCAAGCAATACATCAAGAATGAGTTATCTGAATGGTTTTTATTGGCTAATGAACTAATATACTGTCTACTTTTGCTAGTCTCCCACTGCATCTTGACAGAGACTGCCATTTGTTGCAAGATATCACTCGTCATCAAGGACTACCCGGGCTCTCATTATTACACGCAGGGTAATAACTATTACACAAGCGCCGCTCTCTTCAGACACCTCGGTGACTTTGTCTTTGGAGCATGTGGCACCTTCCCTCGATGGAAGAACGGCCACACCGACAACAAAAGAAAATGCTCTCACCAGGAGGTCCTCGAGAGGCTCTTGAGCAGAGATGGCAAGTTTCTTGTTGTGAAACGGATGAACACGAAGGAAGTCTGAGTTTGTCCGCCATTCATACCACGTACCCCGAGGAAACTGTTGTGAGAGGAAGGGAAACCGGTGATGATGGATATCCGCGGGTATTTTAAGTTTTAATTACCATTATAGTTATCTGTTGTCTTTTGCCGAACACTGTCATTGAACAATGACTAGTCAAACACACATCATGTCATTTCTGCTGCTGAGGGTTTCTCTGTCAATACGAAACAAAAGACATTTGCTGATTGTGGTTTCGGGAGGGCCAGGTGGCGTTGGGAGCTGACTCAAAGCTTCTGTAAGACTTAACACCCGGAGTCACACCAGATTCTACTGTGAGGGAGCTGTTTACCATCAAGAGGAGATTAAGAAAATGATTTATCGTCTCCCCCGTTTATAAATCTGACTGCTGCAGCGATCCATGGAGGTGACCTCCTTTGTTGGGTGTTTATGTATTGTAATCTTGACTGCTGACTGGAGCTGGAGGGGAAATGTTATTTGACTTCATTAAAGTAACATTACAGAGAGGAGAAGGGAAAAGGACGAGAGTGAACCAACTCATCTGGTGAGTGCTGAGTTTAGTGATTGACTGAACTCACCACAACTAAACTCAAAGATATGCAGTTCCTTTGCGTGTCGGCGCTTGCTGGCTCACAGCTCATGTACATTAAAGTAGTCAGTTTAATGTACATGCAAACAGACTAATTCACCCCGACAGAAAATACACCGCTGGGGGAATAAACACTCCCACGAGTTATGCAGAAAACCACCATCGCTAATGAAAATCTCTCTGACTCAGGCACAAATGTTCACATTACACTGAGTCGTATTTGCAGAGTTCTTCCTCCATCTGTTCTGGAAGTTATAGTGACATGCTCCCGAATTAAATGAGCCTCTCCCTTTATTAAACTTTGATTGTCTCTGGGTTTCAATATTGTTGGAGACATTTGAAACAATGCCATTTTAGTACACAACTCAACAAAAAGTATAACATTTTTAGTCAGAATCCAACGGGTGTGGACATGTCTGAGCCATCAACAGCTACACTCTCTGTAGGAGGAACTCTGTGCTGCAGAGGCCTCTGACCCACCAGGATTTTCAAGTGCACCTTGCAGCTCAGCTGCTGGGGTCGCCCCTGGACTTTTCAGTCCCTGAGGGGGCAACAAAAAGAAAGAGAAAGACAAAACTGTGTAAGAGGCTTACATTTATCATTTTGTGTACTCAGCCTTTCTGGTGCCTCGCTGCATGATTTTGGACAGAAAATGTTGAATGTACCACAGCTAGAGGTTTCAGAGTTACAGGGCACAACAAATGCCGGCTGCCAGGACCTCGTTCTGAAGAATGAAATGGAAGGAGGGACTAAATGAGGTAAGTCAAAACATTTTTGACCTCATTGGGTGGTGGAGGATTTGGGGATACAAAGTACTTGGTGATACCATCATAAAGAAATCATCATCATCCAACAAACAAACAGTGTTATATCAGCGGCTCTGCAATAATTCTGACTGGAAAATATACGACTTCCTTGTACAAGCAGTATATAACTCATCATAATAATTAAAGATGTATGAAGCATAATGAAATCCTTCTCTGGGTGCGTGAATTACCAACTGTTATGAATGAACGGATCAGTGTGATTAAATATGTTTGATTTGGCTCTATTGTATTTGTAACAAATAATTCAACATTTTGAGGAATGTTAGTGAGCTGTGACTGCTCCAGTGTTACGATAACCACAAACTCTGCTTCATGCACAGGAATTGATATCAATATTGCAACTAAGTATTGCAAAACAGCATACTAGAATATTAAAGCAGCTACGAGGAACTTTCGTTTTGTGTCGATTCTGGCGCCCCCTGTGGACAAAAGCTGTAGTGTTTTTCACCGCCTTGTTTCTTAAAAAAATCTTGTTCTGGCTAGCACGCATTTTATTTGGAAGAGAGTGAAAGAAAGACACAACATGTTCTTTAGAGAGCTGTTTGCATATTGAAGAGATGGTTTATCTATGTAAGATGAATAAATGTAATGCGACAACAATGAAAGGAAGTGCAGTTTTCGTTACCACCAGACTACAGAGCAGCTTCTTTCCTCAGTCTGTAAAACTTCACAATTCATCCTCAGCTACTAAACTATATTTAACTTCATGGCTTAATCGACCCGGTTACGTCAGAATCCAACCCAAAGACAGGCATAAAGAGCAACAATTCTTCTTCCTGATGGTCTTGTTTGTACATGTATGTCATGAAAAGGCATCAGTATTAAATTGAGGCTCTTTCAGAACTAGATAAAAGTTCCTTGTAGTACGTTTAGAATATTCCTTTTGAGAAATGTCCTGCTTTGTAGTTACAAATTCGCACTAGTGAACCTTTGGAGCGAGCGCTGCCTGCCAATATACCGCTCAAAATCAATTACAGTCGAGAAATGAACCTCGATTACACATGAACATAATTCTACTCAGACATCTTTGACCGTATGTGTTTTTGCATCAACTTGCTTTCATCTAAATAGCAAATGTAATTCCGGCTGAATGACCCTCTTATAATCTAATAGCAGTAATTGTGCTTTTGGCTTCAGTTTGATGATGACCTTTGCTGTACAGCTGGCTCTCAAGCCTGCACTGGCACTGTGACTGTGCAGTTCTAATATTATGAAAACATCACGGTAACACAGCCTTGAGAAATAAATGCCCTATTTCAGTTACTGAACAGGCATAAATTGAGCTAGCAACATAGTGGGATCAGACCCTGGCGTTGCTAGCTCAATTGATGGTTGCTGCACAGCTGTGTCTGTCGAAGCCTGCACAGCTACACACACGGTTGCATTCATGTGTGGCTTGTCAAAAAATCAGCTGGTGATGAGCTATAATCCATAACTGCTTAAACATAATTTAAGATCATTAGATATAGGATCTGACACAGTAACTGATGGCTGGCTGATGGTCCAAATCCCCCAAAATCCAGAATGTAAGCAACAAAGACAGGCAGCAAAACGTGAAAAAAAAAGAAAAAAAAAGCAAGTAACAAAACGGAAATCGACGAGTGAAAAACTTGAACCAGGGAGACACGAGGAGCAAAGGAAACTGTAGGGGAGGTGAGACAAGCAGATGGACCAGTGAAGAGTGAGAGTGTTGTACTAATAGAACACAGGTGAGGAGAAAAAAGGGCGGGAGAACAGACAAAAGTGAAACAGGAAATCACAAAACTAAAAACCCAAACCATCAGATGGGATCAGCATCAAAAAGTATACTCTCCCATAGATACAAGGCACCGAAAGGCTGCAGAAAATGTACGGAAATGTCAAAAACCACGATGTGAGAAGAAAATCCTGGATGTTCTTCTCTGTCAGGACTGGCTCCAAAATGTTCTATTCTGGGTCGAGGGCCATCCTCTGTTCAAGTTTTGTGGAAATCCGTTCTGTAGTTTTTGTGTAATCCTGCTGACAAACCAACCAAGAAACAAACAGACTCGGGTGAAAACATTAAGATCTGGGGCCACAGTGGTAAAGCCTTTTCTGGGCTCCAGCCTGCTTGTTTATGCTTCTTTGAACTTATCATTAAAATTTTAAACCAACATCCCTTTTTTCTGTGACTCATGCTTGTGAGTCAACATACATATAGGTAAGAGGGATGGAAAGTAGAGGGAAAGAGTTCACTATCCCTTCATTTCATGTCTTTATGGCACTGCTTTTCTGTTTGCTGAAGGTAAAAAACAATTCATAAAAAATAAAAATTAAAACGCAGCAAATGCAAAGTTATACATTGCCATTTGGTACCTACAGTAGTATTCCCTGCTGTACTACGTAGCGTAATACAAGTGTATTTCAGAGGTTTTATAGCCTTTTATTTTGCTCCACAAGCCTCTCGGTTGATGATCACTGACCTGAGCACTGTAACTGTATTATCTCATTCATTGACTTGCACTGTGGTAAGACAGTGTCAGCTCCAACCAGCCGTCACGCAAACATACTCCTGGATGCAACCAACCAACAAAACCTACCCAGGCAGCAAAGGCCCGGCTGCACTCAGCTGAACTTGCACTTCAGGTACGTTCAGCAGAAGAACAGTCGAGCACAAAGACTTTGAAATAACATCTGCATCCAATTGTGTTTCTTATTTTAAAATGTGATAGAAGAAAACAGGGAAACGTGTTCAAGGAACTGGAACACATGAATTCCATTACTCTTTTTGGCGCCTGAATGCTAATATCCGCTTAACACACTGTGGTTGAATGATATTTTCTGACATTAGATCAGAATGATGGCCTGGAAGTTCCATTTCCAGCAATTTTCAATGGACGACATGCGTGCTGTGATTATAGGATATCGGGGACTGCAGAGCATACGCCGATTCTGCAAAATAAGCGTATTTGTATTTCTTGGTAGCCCTTGGAGGATCCATTGAAATGGGTCAGTCCTTGTCAAACTGTAATGATGTATTCGGCCCAGAAATGGGGACTCAACGGGATCGAGCCTCCGAATTGGGACACAGCCTAAGTACATATGGACGGGAGGAAAACACCTGACTTTGCAATTTCAAAAGGAACCTGCTGGTCCTGAAATGATTTAGTGTATTATCCTGGTAACCCCGAGGAATCCGAAACATTAATTCATCTCAGCGCGTTCATCTGACATGTGTTATCTGAACTTCAGTTTAAAAAAAAAAAAAAAACAATGCTTTGCCTCGTCGTAGGGATTTTGTTCTCTTTCAAAACTTGCAGCGTCAATTTTGAACCTGCATGTAACTGTCCATCCTGCATCAATGTCTATTATTACATGTTGCTGTTATTGTGAGTCACGTTAAGCTTTACTCTCCCTCACAGAAACAATTACACTCACACACATACACACACACACAAACACACACACACACAGCCTCGGAATAACACACGACCCAGATAACCTTTCGTGCCTACGCTTCCCTCGGAGTTCTAAAAATAGCTGCCAACATTAAATGAAATATGACTGCACTTCAATGTAAATAATGCAATGAGTGGTTAAATACATAGACATCTAGACCACCATGCTCACAGCTCCGGACTAATATTTATTTCCACTTGCTTCACTGATGTTAGTGTGGCTTCAAATGTGTTCGAAAAATTGTTCAACTAAAAAAAAAAAAAAAAGTACTATGACGTGGATGATTTTTTTTTTTTCTTTCTCCCCGCTCATCCAGGGTCAATTAAAGGTGCAATAGGTAAGAATTGGCCCCCGTTCGTTTTAGGAGCTCTGGACCAGGGAAATACAAGTGTTTACACCAGGCTACTTGGTCTGCATGCTAACTTCAGTAGATATCGCTGCAGCAAAACATCAAAACTTCTATTTATAGACATTATTTTGATTATTTTAGCACATTTTTGAATGTTTCCAAGTAAAATGTCATTTAAATGTAATATAAATCTAAAACTTGTATATTGCCCCTTTAACCATCTGATTTTTTTTTCTCTCACTGCAATGCCTAACCACAGCAATATGTTGCACCACGCAAATCTCCGTTTTGTTTTGCAACCCCCAACCATTTAAAATGTATTAATATAAAACGTTTTGCATGTTCGAATTTCACGAAAATTCGACACTGCGCTTCCTTGGGTCCTCAGCAATAAACTGACCAAGTGTGGAGTAGATCGGAGGAGCGATTCTCAAGATATGCGAATTACAGACAGAAAAAGACAGAGATTCCTTGCGATATAGTTAAATAGTGATCATCCTGTTGGACTAGTATCGTAGAAAAATACATGATTTCACTCACTTTAAAAGTAAAAAACAGTTTTTATTTTTGTTTTTTACATTTTACAAAAAAAAGCAGTCAGTGCATTCATAAGGCAGTTGTGAACCCTTCATAGTTCAATGCAAGACAGGAAGCACAAGTAATGACATTTTGACTTGTTGCCTTTTTACTTACCTGCAGAGTATATTATCAGCGTAAAATGTCATAGTATACCTCATCCAGTCCACCCAAATCTAAATTAAGATAAATTAAGTTCAACCAGAACAGCTTTTTTTGGTTTCTCTTTCCCTTTTGGAATAATTTGAGACAAAGAACACACAACACTGTATGTGGAGCAAAATAGCTTTTATAGAAGAAAAGGCTTTTAGGGAAGGAAAAAAAAAACCATTTCACATGTGCCATCATTGTCTGTAATCCAGGAATAAAGAGGGGAAGTGCCCTGAATACTTTCATGTACACTGCACTGATTCATTCAGGTAGATTTCCTGCAGATACATACCTCAGTTTCGGTCTCTTTCTTTGGTTGTGGGGGTTGATTGGCACTGCGGATAGTCTGGCCTGGTGGAGTACACCACCTCCCGAATCCCATAGATTTGAAAAGAGATAAGAAGAATGTAAACCACACCAAAAAAAAAAAAACTAAACAAAACACCCATTAATCCTTCTTAAATGTGTGTATTGTTCTTATTTTTCTACATCATACTGTCTCTTACATACTAGCTGGTCTAGTTGGTCAAGTCTAGCCCATCTGAATTTTAATATGTTAAAGCATACATGCTGCATATTGATCAGTGGTCTATTTATACATATGGCTATATTGAATTTTAATAGGCTACTCTGTCATATAGAGGGGCTTAATTTAATTGAATAGCACAGAGCCATTTTTAGTGTTATTAGTAGTACCTGTGCTCTTCCTGCTATGACAAGTCAAAATAACTGCGGGGGAAAGAGCCTGTTGAGTTTAAAGGGTATTGATATAGTCATCTTCAAATGTGTGTGTGTGTGTGTGTGTGTGTGTGTGTGTGTGTGTGAGCTGTACACCTTCTCCAGTCTTTCATGGCACAAAATGACATCACCTGCAAAGTGACTTTTAAATTAACTCTAATTATCTCAGGAACGTAAAAGTAGTATCACACTAATTAGGGCACAGACATCTCACCTCATTCTATTAGGATATTAGTTTCGAACACGCCAGGAAAGTGTTCCTCGAGAACATTAAAGGTGGCTGCAGGGCTCTCCGTCATAAGTCACTAACCGGAGCTCCACATTCGCGTCCGATAAAGAACACGTGAACCGCACAGGACGGTTAAATCTCAAAGTAATAAAAAGGATGAGGGATTGGAAAAATGTCGGTATTGTCTGAGAGCCTCCTGAAACCCAGTTCATCAAATGTGAGTCACCGTCGTGCCTTTCCCAGTAATATCCTGTGATGAAATAATCCAGAGCCCGCACACAGTAATGAAGACACTCGTACCAATAAAAAAGATGATGCCTGCTTAATGTCCACTACTCCTACGCTAATATAGCTCCAATTTCAAACCTCTTAACTTTTCCTTTATCTTATCCACTTATCTCTTTCTGCATACACATACCGTTTCTCTCGAAACTCTCTCTCAGACGTCCCTTTGGCTCCCACTGACGTCATGTGAGAGTTACACGTGTCGTGTAGAGATGGAATCTTTTACCACTGAGCCTTACTACAGTGCTTCTTGTTTCACTACCATTTGAGACTGACAGGCATCAAGTTCTACTAGATAACATACATGGTGGTTTGTTAGGTGATCTACCATCATTGGCTCAGACCTTTATAACTGATAAGATAATGGCATCAAGTATAATCACTGCAAAAACTGACTCAACCTTGAGGGCTCTCTTGCAGGTTATATACACACTTGGAGTAACTAGTAATTCCCACAGACTTTCCTTGAGGAAACTCAAGTGAAATCATCTTTATTAGTTGTTTGTCATATGATGATGTATCATGATGCAATATATGACTGAAAAACATGTAATTTAAGGTGTAATTTGGCAAAAAAATACATAAAAATGGCTCAGCCATGGAGCTAAGTGGCCCTTTTAGCTGACTGGACTCTGCACACATTGTAACCTTGGCTGATGGGGGAGTCAAGGTGAACAACCAAATTATGTGTAATTGTTTGCCCTATGATAATATGTTATAATACAAAAATATGACTCACAAACACACTTATTAATGGTGTAATTTTGTAATAAAGTTGCAAAGAAAGCTCCAAAACTGTTGGGGGTAGCACAACTGCTTACTGCTGCTCATAACACTTTTTGCAGTAATATGTTTACTTAAAATATGTGAAAAAATATCTAATTTCTTGACATTTCTTGAGTAAATTTTGTTTACTTATTAGACTGAGTGGAAATCATCTACCAGCTGGAACTACAGCAATACTGGACTATCGCCTCTTGCAGTTAAAGTGGTATTATGAGACAGGACGGGCTGCAGCTAGCTGGTTAGAATGCTAACTTCAATGAACATCGCTGCAAAACATCACATAGACGTCATTCACACAACATCGAAACTGTTGTATCTTCACAGTTCAGAGTGTTTTAAACAAAAAATCTGGCCATAGATTACAAATTGCACTTTTAAAAGTGTACTTTGTATGCTGTTTTTGTAACCATTTGAGATCAAAAGGCCTCTTGTTATTCGAGATAACATGGCATGTGGTTTTTCTTGTCATCTTCCGTCATTGACTGAGACATTGAAACTGATAAGAGAATGGCGTCAAATGTAATCTGAAGAATCTAACTGACAAACACTTGGGGGCTCTTTCACAGGCTTCCTGTACAGACTGCTTGAGTGAACTGCCATTAAAATTCATTTGCCAAAGTATGTGTAATTGCTTGTCCTTTGACAACCCTAATGCAAAATATGACTGACAAACACTTCCACTGTGAGTTCGGGGCATACAGAATTGAGTAGATACTGTGGATTGGTGCATTGAATTAGCCAGGAGACTTTTCTGAATTGTAGAGGATGCAGTTTAACCTCAGTCCATTTCCAGATTTGAGAGACCTCCAGGTTTAAAATTGACCACTTCAGTTAGTAATCCAGCTTAGTGAGTCAGGCCTCAGGTACAACTCTCTTTAAGGTCATTTCTGCCTCTGAGCTTAATGGAAGACGAATCAATGTTTACCATCCCATAGCCACATCCACTGAATTTTGAGGGTAACATGCAGTGAGTCAGGCGGTCATTCTCTGTGGGTTCATTGCAACAAGCAACTTCTTTCACATTACACATAGTCTTTGAGCTACAACCCCATTGTAAGCTGGGACACTGTGTAAAACAGAAATGAACTATCATCGGCATAGAAGTGCAGATAGAAACCATGCAATCAGTTGATCTGACCAAGAGAGGAAATATAAAGTGTACTGAGAAAAAGTGGGCATATATTTTATCAGTATCAAAATCTGTAAATGGCACCTGAAACCCAGTTTATAAAATATGAGTCATGATTGTACCGTTCCTGGCAATATCCTGCTCATGCACAGTAATGAACACACTCATACCAATAAAAGAGATGTGTGCATAATACCCACTTCTAATATAGCTGCAATTTGAAACCTATTAATTTTTCTTTATCTTATCTCCCTATCTTTTGCGACACACTCAGAACTCTGTCTCAGACACCACTGTGGCGCATACTGAGATGAGATATACATTGTGAGAGTTAAATGTGTCATGTAAAGATATAGTCATTTACCACTGATCCTTACACGTGTACACTGTTTGCCATTTCATAACTATTTTCGTGTGGTCTTAGATCATTGTCTCAGAATGTTATCACTGATAATAGAATGGCATCAATTATAAGCACTGTCAGAAACTGACAATAACTTTGAGGGCTCTCTCGCAAACCTTAAGCACACTCTGAGTATTTAAACGCGATTGCACATAAAATACATTAACTGTATGCTGAGAAAGTTGAGAAGAGAAGGGGACCAAGCACTTATCCTTGAGGTACACCAGATGAAAGGAGGTAATGCTTGGACACTATTCCTTGCCTCGCCATGCTTTTTTAAGATTGTTTTTGGCTTTTAGCTTTTATTTGATAAGACGCCTTATATAGTGACAGGAAAAGGGGTAGAGAGTGATATAGGACATGCAGAAAAGAGCCACGGGCTGGAATCAAACCTGGGATGGCGCTGAGGAGACCCTGGCTCTGTACAGGGCCGCCCACTCCACCAAGAGATCTATCATCATGCCACTGTAAACAAATACTATTTGGGATAGAGATCCATGCAGGGCATGCAAAGGCAGACAGGTAAAACCGAAAATTGAGGTTTATCAAAATTAAACTGCAATTCAAAAGTCCAATTAATCTAAAATGCAAAGTCCAAGTAACAAAATCAGGAGGAGCAGGCGGGGGCAAATCAAAGAACAAGTAGAAAGATACAAAAAAAACAGTACAAACCAAAGAAGCGCTGAGAACACATTCAGATGTTCAAGGAACACGGCAGATACAGGAGACACAGGGCTAACAGGACAGGTGAAAAAAATACAGGCTTAAATAGACAGGGAGTGATTAATACATGAAATACAGGTGAACAGGATGAAAGGGGGGAAGATGACAAAGGGAGGAAGTAAAACACGACATGCCAAGAGGGAACTTAAGGGGAAGGGAAATAAGATAGGTAATAATTAAAGCAAAAACGAACCAAACCATGACGACAGGGATAATAAACGAGTACAACAAGTATCAACCTGGTTTGAAGTAGATAATTTCGTGCAAGGAAACCAGAAGTTCATCCATCACTTTTGTCCTTGAAATAAAACAAACCTTTTACAGCCACCGTTGAAGATGCTGGTGAAGAGCTCTTTAAAGAATACACTAACATAAGCCTGTTTGACTCGGGCGCCATGTTTGCAAACAGCTGCTGCTTCCCCTGTCGACTTGGTGTTTGAGGGAATACACCTACATGTGCTGCTCTTCCAATGCATCATTTAGTCCTACAGGGTGGCCAAGAAGAAAAGGCTCATACATGTATCTCCATTAAACATCAGCGAGCATCTTCAGAGTGCATTGCTAGTCTCCTTTTACTTCTATGTTGGTATATTTCTTTCAATTCTCCCCTTTTTCTCCATCCATCTATAGTCCATATCATTCTTGTGTGGTCAAGCAGAAACCCGAGCTGACATGCTCCATTGGGAAAAGTGGTGAAAAGGTATGTGAAAACAACTTCTATTATTGGATGAAAGCTGGAGAAGGCGAGAGAAGAAAACCTGCGCCAGGAAAGAGCTGAATGATGTGGGAAGGGAAGCTGCTGCTCTCGTCGTAAAGAACGAAGCAAATACACAAGACAAGGGGCTTATTGTCATGGTGGCGAGTGCACTGAAAAGAAACTCATGTAATTCAACACAAAAGTAGAGGATTGCTGGTTTTATGCACAGTGATATGTTGTGGTTGTGTTGTTTTGTGTGGCGTCTTTCTAGTTCGAACACATGCAGGCTGCTGACGGTCTCCATCTCTTTTCAACACATATCATTGTCCTGTCATTTTACATAACACCCACTGGCGTGAGGTCATTATGATCTTCTCCCCGCCGTCTTTCTCAGACTATGGAGTGCAGTGTTGTCCTATACCAGGCTTCAGCAGCTCTGTGGAAATTTCAGGGCCCCAGGTGGCAGCACTGAATCCCTGGTGGATTATGTGTCTGTGAGAGAAAAATGGGAGGACAGAGCTGCATTATCCAACATCTTAGCCAATTTTTAGCCATCTTTCAGTGAGACTCAAAGCAGGGCAACAACAAACACTGAAGACACAGTGGCACCTTGCAGGCGAGATGATAGAAGGTCTCTTTATAGAACAGCTATTACAGTGTTACAGTCACTGAACAGCGCAGCAATGTAAAATGGTGACAAAATGGAACACTGATTGTATTAAAAATACAGTCATGTTTCATGTTTAGTACTCAGATGGGAGTAAGAATATGTTTGGATATCTTTTTATTTTTTCCTTGTAACTGACACCCTGGAAACATACCAACAAGTTTTTAAAAATTATAAGATATTTACTTACTAGCTTTCGACCACATCTGATGTAATTAGGTGACCTTCAGTGAGTATGGAAGTTTTGTCATGCAATAAGAGGTGGGTCTGTGTGTCAACGGTGTAGTTACTGTATGTGTTTTCAAGTCAAGAATGAATTCAGAGGCTAAAATAAAAAATTCTACTCACTCTTGTGTGACGTAGTCATAAAGAGTCCCCTTTAATACACTGTAGTTCAACACAGCACCACCCCAAGGGGAAAACTGACTTGGCAGAGAGCCTGTGAATAGATACTGTAAATATGCATTCAGTCTATGAATATTCTTCAGTTCTTCATCAAGTCATTGAGATCGTCCCTGTCAAAGTTTACACAGCCTAAATGATTTCACTGAAGCCATTGTGGGCTTTGTTGTGTTTTGCTTTCGGAGGTCATGCTCTGTTAGAGCTCTGATCTATGGCCTTGTCACAGTGAAGGACACATTCCATTTCTTGTACTTAGCACTGAATCTGTAATGGAACATGGACCATTGGTAATGTAACACCTGATTTTCCTCTTCTGTTTTGTTGTACATCCTCGGCTATAAAAATCTCTGGGCCCAGATTACAGTATAACTCTCTGTGGGGGCAGTGTAAATCCCTGGGATTTTTACATTTGCTCATCCCCAACCCATTCAGTCCTTTCCTACCGCACACAGCTCTTGGGATTAAACAGATAGAGAAGGGGGCAGGGAGTACGCTTGGAGCCGGCTCTTTCAGCTCTTGCTTTGAGGATGATGGTCAGTGGCCGTTATGTAAGCCAAGTGGATTTCAAATGCATAGTTGAGCCTCCTCCTCTTTGATGCATGATGCCTTTGTCTGTGTTCCACTAACCGGGTTGCTCATGCATGCTGTGAAACACACATGCAAACGCTGATGATGTACAGTTGGCTATACCGTCCCTGCCTCCTATGCAATCACAGAGTCCTTTACATTGTGAAGGACAGTCGTGCCTATCTGCACTTTTCATGTGCTCACCTTGAAATCTGTTTACAGACAGAACCTGATGGCGTCCACACAAATGAGTCAGACATACAGCCCTTATGATGCATAAAGAAAACCCCTGACACACAGTACAAAGCCATATCATATTCACTGGACGTGTTCCACTCTGGATAAAATCACTCTGCTCAGGCAGATTTGTTGCTGGGCTGTTTGCCAAGGATAAGTTGATCCTTGCCAACAAAAAAATGAATGTAGATGATCAGCCAAACAACATAATTTCAAGGTGTTCATGCAGTCATACAAATACACTCAGTTGGCAGTGTATGCCAGGTACACCTGAATAAAATGGACTATTTCGACAGCCCTGCGACACATCCTTCTTTGAGCAATGCTAAAATGTTCAGTTTTTGTTGTTTTGTTTGAAAGATGTTGATATAATATTATACTACATATTATCATACTATAATTCGTCCAACTTTAGTTTGTCTTTGTACCAAGATCTCAGATGTTGCTTTTGGGAATACATTGTTTTGATAATGAGTAAGAATGTTTAAAGCAACATTATGTAGAAATTGACATTTTGTGCAATTTGGTGCCCCCCACAGATTCTGAGTGCAACCCCACTTTTCGTAAAAGACAAATCCAGGTCAGTAACAATTTGTCAGATGTTATGTAGGGGATTACTACAAACAAAACATTACATCACCAATGTTATGTGTTGAAAAGTTTTAACTTGAATTGAATCTGAATGTAGCGCAGTGATCCTGCCCTCTCACTGAAGTTACAGAAACAGGCGATGGGAGGCCGGTGTGGTTGAGACAGAGACACCATTCACCATATTACAAGAAACTGTGCCATCAAATGATTTTGAAGCTGTTGTTTTAAGTTTCAAAAGTTACATAATGTTGCTTATAAATAATGTTACTGAATGCATTTACAGAATTACAATAAACTTCACACAGCGCAGATCCTCCATCAATATCAGATTTTATTTTGCATATGAACAGTTCCTGATATCCATGCATACAGTATAATGAGCTCACAAGGTGAGAGAGAGAGAAAAGAGAGACAGAGAGAGAGAGAGAGAGACTAAAATATATATTCCACCTAATGTATTGCAGGGTATAATAAGACAGCAGCAACCCACATTGCTTGCACTCAATTAGTGTTACAGTGTCACAAATGAGGTTATTAAAATTGGTTAACTTCATTTCTAAACTTCTGGATATATTTTAAAACCAACTTTTTTGCAGAATCTTTTTATATTGGCCTGATAGAATTTTGTCTTCATTTTTACTGGAACCTGATATATCTTTACTATTTAACTACATGACATTTCATACAAAATAAATACTTATATAATGCATGATACATTTATATAATCACTGTAAACATGAAAACAAAACGGACATCATATATTTACTGTACTACAGGTACTGCAAACAAAAGTGCTTGATAAAAGACAAAGATAATATGCACCCCTGTTCTTACTGTGATTGTTCAGAGGTCAGATAGCACCATATGTCAGTCTGTGGACAGCTCAGAGGATACAAGCTGCTTCATATTTATATTTGGTATTTTTTCTTACTCAGCTTTTTTTTTTTTTCTATTCTTTTTTTTTTCAACTCTCAGTCACAGCATACCCTTTATGTCTGCTCACTGATCCTCTGAGTTCTGGTTCAGACAGAGTCCACCTTCACCTGGTTATTGTTGGTCATGAGTGGTGACGGTTTACTCTTGAGCCTCTCCCCTGCGTCGTTGGAGCTGTCCTGGAAGAAGATGCGTGCCGTGCACACTGACACTACAATGCGCTTGTACTCACGCCGGAAGTTCTGGTTCAGCACACCATACACAATGGCATTAAGGCAGCTGTTGAAGTAGGCCATGAAGTAGCTGGACACAAACAACCACTCCGGGATGAGGGGAATCACTACCTCTGGTTTGATCGCCACCGCCAGTCCGATGAAGTTGAGCGGCGCCCAGCAAACGGCGAAGAGCACAAACACCACGAACATGGTGACAAAGTTTCTCACGTCGTGTGGCGTGATCTTGGGCCGATTGTCTGGCTTGACCCGTCTCCTCACCTGGATGACGAGTATCCAAATGCGCAGGTAGCAATAGGTGACAATCATGATGGGTAAAATAAAGTGAAAGAAAACCACTGCGATAGTGTACGCTGAGCTGGCCGACTGCTCAAAGGTGCAGGAGTAAACTCGCGGGTCATACTGAAGCGAACCCACGAACAGGTTGGGCACAATGGCCACCACAGTCAGCGCCCAGATCAGCATCACATAGCAGACAGAGTTCTTGTCGCTGTACAGCTTGTCGTACTTGAGGCTGTGACAGATGTAACAGTATCTATTGATGGCGATGCCGGTGATGTTGAAGATGGAGCCGATGACGCTGACGCCCATGAGGAAGCCGCTGATCTGGCAGTGGGCGTAACCCAGGTTCCAGCCATTGTGGAAGATGGAGGTGAGGACCAGAGGGTACGGGTAGATGGCCACCACGAGGTCTGCCACTGCCAGGCTCACCACAAAGATGTTCCCTGCAGACCAAACACACACCCACGGGAGAGACAAGGGAGCACACATGAGTCATTGACAGCAGAGGCAGAGCAGACTGGTCATCCAAATGAGCGAGACAAAGAGAGCATAAGTGATTGTGCTGACGGAGAGCCAAATTATTCATTCTGAGACATTTTTGGAACTGCCTGAAAAAGGACTGTGACACTATTTTTCTTGCTTTTAGCGCATTTCCATCTTCTGAGCAGCCGTTTGTTTCAGTAATCAGGAATTTAGTCTAAGAAGAACAGCATGAATGTCAACTTACAGAGGACAGTTGAAAAACATAGATGATATAGATCTGAGAGAAACACTGGTAATGTCACCCTGGTGGTTTTCAATTTCATGCTTGGCTTTATCGGTCAATGCCGCCTTTATCCGGTAGAGCCAGAAACTCCTAAACTCAGAAAATACAAAATTATCACAGTGCAAGTGTTTTTCATGATGAAGGTTTAGGGATCTTCATTTTCATACAAAAAGCTTTTTTTTATCCAAAAAGCAATGGTCTGCTTTGTAAAATGGCTGCCAGTAATTTAAGTGCATGATTTGTAAATATGCAAAAACATGCAAAAACACCGGCACAATCCTTTAGAGACATCCATTTGTTTTTGTTGCTACCTCGTTACATAAGCCACAGGGAAATGGCCTCAAGGCTAGATGCTGGGAGGGAAGGGGAATGCATCCGTAACATTTTGATTGTTTGCGTGTTTGTGCATATGTGCGCTCAAGTGAATGCATAAACACATTCGGTCGTTTCCCTGATGACTTGGCGTGCGTGAACCTCGACTTGCATTCAATTGTCACCATTTGATGTCGGTGAATAATGAAAGGGGAGGGGGGTCCCTGTCACAAAATAATGCACATTCTAATTGCCAGCAAGGACTCGGCATTGTGCGTTCAAGGCAGACATGATCTACAGGCTGGGCGGTAATCAAGGGCACACAAGTGTAGACATTGTCCCCCAAACTGATGGGAGAATTAGACATGGCTTGTTGGAGAGCACAGTGTTGCATGCAGAGAGGCGACAGACAGCGACTGTGATCCTCAACCTTTACTAAGTGAAATACATGACATGCACTTGAAAGAGACAAAAGAGCAAATATCTTTTTAACACTCTGTGGAAACAGCCTCACTTCTGACTGTGTGTGTGTGTGCGCACTTCTTTGTGCCTCCAGTTTTCCTTGATTATGCAGACCTCTGCGTTTCAGCATTATTTACTGTTGAGTGGCCTGTCATGGGGATGTCTGAGGATCTTAACATCCAGCCACACAGCGCTTTCACAGCTGCCACTTACATACGAGTGAAATGTGTTATATGTGAGGTAGTAAGCGCCACATCACGGTGCCTAATGACAGGTCCACATCCAGCTCTGCGTGCGCGACAATGCCCTGTCATAGATAATAAGATGCATTTAGTGCATGTCAGATGGGAAATAAACGCATCGTATATCTCTTCGATCACTGCGGTGCAGGAGGCAATTTCATTCCCGCGCTGACGGTTGGTCTGTCAGTATCAGACACACTCCCCCGACCTGCAGGCAGACCTGTCAGTCTCACCTGAGCATTAGAAGCATGCTAGTGATCAGCCCGGTGGCCCCTTATCTTCCATAAAACATACCAACCATTCTCCTGCCCGGGATCATGTGGCTATTAATTAAGCTTTGTCCTTTTATATCTGTCATTCAGCTGCCCTCTATAGGGAATTAGGGGCACCTGCTGTTGTCACAAGACCCCATGGCTGCTGGAGAGCTTCATGGTATGTGAGTGTGCGTGTGATTATATACATCTACCTTTGTGAGGGCCTTGAGAGAAAGGAATCTTTCTGAATGGTAAGAACATTTTCCACGGGGGTACCTTTCAAGTGTTTTTATGGCTCAGGTTAGAATTAGATTTAGTTTAAGGTGCGTATAAGTGTTGGATTAGGGCATGTATTTATGATGACTTAAGGCAGCGATGATTGATGATTGTGGCCACCTGGAGGCAGGGAAACATTATCTGACGTGCCAGATGGTTTGTTACATAGAACCATCTGGAAAAGTTCCGCAAGAAACTGTCAAGAAAAGGCACTTTGAAAAATTTCTTGGCAGGTGATTGGAAGAACCATCTGTCCGTCACTGTCTATCACAGGCTAATTTTAACTCCAGCAAATAAACAGTAGCAGAGCACTGCCGCACGTGGAGGGAGTTGGTGAATTCTTAGAATGGCAAATTGACAAAAGAATGAAAACATCTTTTCCATTAAGAAAAGCCTCCTGTGCAGTTATTAGCTCTTATTTCAAGTAAATAAACTTTCTAGTTCTGATATAACTGGTGCTAAAACAGCAGCAACCTATGAAAGAGCCGTCATTGCTGTTTTCAAACAAACAGTCGTTTCTCCTGCTGGTCGTCATGCAGCCCGTCAAGATCTGATATCTTTGTGTTGGAGTCCTTGGAACACCATAATCATTGTTGCTCCAGGACCATCATTAAAAATTGCACAATCCCGTTTTTGTAATGTCATGGCTTTTAGGGGTATGAAAGTCATGTGAGAAGTATCCTTTCAAACACAATCGTTTTGAATGCTGTGAAAGGGTTTATTTGAACCCAAACCTGCTTACCTAAACCCTACCAGGTATTTGAGTTCCCCATACCCAACCAGACAGTGGCAGAAAACTAAAAAGAAATGGAGCGTACACCCATGCTCATATGACCCTGGTTGATTCAACCGCTGTGTTCGGCCACAAGCTCACAGCTTGAAACCGGGCAAGATGGATTGGCAAGATCACATGATCACAAGGTAAACTGAAACAAGTTGTAAAAATAGCACTGACATATTATTGACTTTTTTGCTATCACTTTGACCTACACCTGTCACAGTAATCAGTAATCACAATCAGCTGAAAACATAATAAAGATTAGTGTAAAGATTAGTGTGTCAAGGCTAGAATGAGGGGAATGCAATATGTTAATATGTAAATGCACACACATTTAGACCTGCTTGCAAATTTTGTGCACTAGCTGATATTTTCACATTTAAATGATCGTTTAACCTCGTGGTCAAAAGCGGTATCTACAACAGCTAAGCCTCTGATGATGATATGCAATACAGCAAAAACAATTTTGGACAAGCCAATAAGATCACATCATAACCATGTTCAAGTAAATATATTCAGTTTTGAATTATTTCATCAAATTTCATGTATAAATGCGTACATGATCAGGCTCCTGAGCTGCTCCGTGTTCTCTGGTCATTAATGTGCCTCTTCTCAAATCTTCATTTGTACAAACAGCTTTTTTCTGTTGAATTTCCTTCCTGCAGAACTAACACGATCCTGACACGGTTCATTTTAAAAGTCAAACTGAGGCAGCTTTTGAAGGGGAATCAGTCATGTACTCATGAATAATCTTGTGCTTCTTGTTTTATTGTATTGTATTACAGTTTGTGTCTTCTATTGTTCTGTCTATAATAAATATTAAATTATTTATTGTTGAGGTGGTGCTTGTATTGTCTCTTGTGTGCTTTAAAAGCCCATCCAGGGACGGGAATTGCAACTTTGCTATAAATGCTGTGGTGTGGCATCAGTTTATGCTACATACGTGTCCCTATTCAAATAAATATTAAATGAATAAATAAAGAAAGATAGATTGCAAACACGTGTTTGGGTACTTGTATTAATTACATCCTGGGGACAGTAGTCACACAGTGCCAATATAGGGACTCCACTCCCATTCGTGGACAAACAGCCGTTTCCCACAAGATAAACCATTAAAATTTTATGGTTATGGCTTGTTATTGTAAAGCTAAGGGTCAGGGGTGTAGTGTATATAGCTAAGGTTAAACTCTGAGGATTAATGTGAGACAATGCAAGGACCTCCTGGGGGACAAAAACAAGACAGTGTGTGTATGTGTGTGCGCAGAGATGAGGGCTGGCTGCCGTCAGCGGGGCTCTGTGCACGCCGCTCAAATGAGAACATGTTTTTTGTGTCCAAAGAAGGTGTTGACACGTGGTGCAAGCAGTCGTCTTTAAGGGGCTCCCATTCTCTCCCTTGGCTATGCTTTACTGTAACAACCCTGTTACAGGATTTTAAACTCAAGTCACTCAGTATTAACAGCCTTGACCTTGACAAGGTCGTGTGGTGAAAGGCCCACAGGCAGCTGGCTCTTTTGGCTGTTGGACTCTCTCACTCACTGTCTCTGTCACTGTGACTAGTCCTGTGATTGACGCATCGCTCTGAGTTTTCATTTGGCTCGAGGAGAGATATGGCCTGGCGATGTGTCCCTTTTTCCATTTCTGCAATCCCACACTTTTAACCAATTTCTGTTAGGATTTAGGTACAAGTGAAGCACATCTGAGCATTATTTATTTATTTATTTTTTTCGCCACTGTAGCTCGCAATGAATTTTTGACACATCGGAAAGCTTAAAAGATATACAGTGTATTTTGACCAGCCAGCTCATTTTTTGTTTTTTGTGACGATTTATGGTGTTGCAGCATAATCTAAAAATGGGATACGTTGATTTGATTTTGAGGAGGAGATGACAAAAAAAAAGGTTTTTGTTTTCCAGACATACTGACAATGACAAACAGTCATCCCATGCAAATGAGTTCTGCCCAGTCAATACTCTGAAAACACATTTTGGCAGTAATGACACTTCTGAGTCTTTTTCAGCCTGGAGCATCTGAATTAAGGATTTTGTCCCATTTTTCAGAGCACAGCTACTCTGGTTCAGTCAAGCTGAAAGTGAAACCTCTGTGAGCAGCTATGCCGAGGTCTTTCCACAGATTCTCCAAAGGGATTTAAGACCTGGCTTTTACTGGGTCATGCCAGGACTGTCACTTTCTTGTCCTGAGGCCACTGCAGCGATATGGAAGTGCTGTGATTTGATATGTAGCTTAGCTTAAGTGCAGTCAGAGGAGACTATTTCATTCTTTAATCTTTTTCTTGTACTTTTTCATTGACTCCATTATATAATCGCTTGAGCTCCGCCTCTTGGCTCTTCTCCATTCACAAATTTGACTAAAAATTAAATCAGGTAAAATTAAAGAGGTTACTCCCTCTTAGTTCAAATCCAATCAAATAATCTTAATACGTTCCGCTTATTACATCTACACAGAGGGCACGCACTAATCAGTCTGTAATTTAGTTTCCTCGATCAGCTACTCACAGTGGTGACCTCCCCCAACAGACACCAACATGAACACAGGCTGCACAATTACACCGTAATTCCCCATGATTGGTTATTATTATTGTTAATTCTCATCCATTAACTGATGTTATTTGTTTAAAGGTAAAATACGTAATGTTTCTGCATTAAAATGTCCAAAAATGACACGACCTAGACCTATGTGTTGTTAAATTGTACAATAACAGTATCCCAAATGTTTCCATTGGTGTTTACATCCAAAGAAATCTGTGAATCTTATTCAAGGTAACGGCGTGTTTCAGTTGGTTGCCCGTAACATCCCCTATTCGCCTGCGATAAATTCAGGTGAATAGGGAATATTACGTGTTACAGAAAGAGAGGGAGGAAGTCGGCGAATTAGCTAGCCACTCCAACGCATCCTTAAATCCAAATGACTGAACAGGTCGATAACCCCCCTGGTTGCGTTTTGAGTCCGCCACGGCGCAGTATAGTCAACAGCTGGCGAGACCAAGGAGTTCCCGTGATAATCACATAATCACTCGCGACCGCAGTTATAGAGACGTATCTAGTGGAATCTAGGGGTTACTGGACCTTTGTTGAACGGTTGCAGTTTGCGACGTGTTTTTGATGGAAATCTGGTACGTAAATTATGTATTTTTAGATACGTGGTTTAGTTAACTACGTTAACTACGGTATGTCTAAATAAGCCACCGTTAACTTTTGTTTTCACATTGGACATGAACAGCTGCCTTCCACGGGACAGTCCTGTGTTTGCTTAACCATCCGTTAACACTGTCATCCTCCTGCATAGTACTACTTCACCTGACATCCTCTTTTGCTGCCTTAACAATTACTATGGCCACTGGAGGTAACCACCTGACTGTGTAATGTACGTATGGGTCACAATAAGCTGCTTTACAGTCAACCTATGCGGTCGTTTTTCTGATGAGGACGAGCTGGACACATCATTGTTTGTAACGCTCACACTCACTTATGATAGAGCACAATTATTCAATTTCATCGGCTTCCATGGTCCTATGCTACCTCTTGTCATCGATTTCTGTCTTATTTTTTGATTGAGAGACACCTCGTGGCCAAGCACTGTGCATTTAATCAGTGAGACTCAATGCATCTAGTCTGTGTCATGACAAAAAGCTTCCAATTCTGCTGCATTCATTCTTCCTCCAACTTGCCAAGTCCCCCCGTCGCTCTGCACTGAAAAGAGCACCCACAGCATGAGACTGCCACCTTCACGCTTTACAGCAGGGATGTTGTTAGACCGGTGGTGAGCTGTCTGTTTCCTCCAGATTGCTTTGGATTACAGATGAAGACTTTTTTTTTTTTCATTTTTCATTGCATCACTTCAGCGCTTTGCTCTCGGAGTCATGCTGGTTTTTCCAGCAGTGTCGTCTCTCAGTACTCTGACATGTCGCCCAGCAAGTGCTGCTCTGTCTGTTGTCATTCAAAATGTGCCATCTCAGCAAACTCTGTAGTTCTGTCAGCGGACCTTGAATTATTTTTCACCTCTCTGACTGCGGCCCTCACAGCACAGTTGTTTAGTTTGGTTAAAGAGGTTTCTGTGACATATAGGATATATTAATCTTGTAGTCTAGTATCTATATATGCAATACAACTAAAACTATGGACTAATAATGCCTGTCACAAAAACTAACTTTTGTCAGACGATATATTGTCCCTGAATAATTGCGATAAATGATATAATCGTCATTTTTAGACCATTTAATGGCACTGATAGCATAATAGTGTGAACCCTTTGTACACCCTTTCCAACTGCAATAACTTATAATTCTGAACAATAATCGGACGAATATTAAATAAGTATCGAAATATCCCAAATAACACACAATACCAATAAAACAATTTGACTCACAGGCTCCATTAACAAAAAACATCAAGGTCAGTACATATAATAGAGTTCATGAACAAATATTGATTTACACGTGCAACTGAAATAAAATAAAACGTAAGGTCTACAAGCTTCTCTATGTGTGTTTCTGTCTGAAGTCCTTTGAAGTATAAATGCACTTTGCCCAAAAAATAAGTCAAACATCACTTTAGATCACTGCAATGCCAAAACTGCTTCAGACAACATGAGTCCCTTTCCCAAAAAATATATCAAATATCTACAACCATCAAACGGAAGCGAGGCAGATATGTGTTTTCCATCCGCTGACTAATTTGGAAAGTGCCCCTGCATATGGTAAAGTCGAGCAGACTAATCATTTTTCGAGGTCCTTATTGGCTTATCTTTTCCTTTCAAGTCATCCTCCTACCGGCAGTCTGTGCGAACAACTGTGTACCAACTGTTCTGCTTTACACTGAGGAATGGTAAATATGGATCGGATGCGTTTTTTCTTAAAACGGAAGAGGACACAAGTTCAGACCACATTTGAACAGTAGAGAACAAATCTGGGTGTTTTGTTTTAATTTCAGAATTGTAACATTTGTGCCTTCATCATATCATGTGCATGCGCTGAAGGTGAGCAGCAGGTGGGACACACCTGAATACATCTGCCCAGACACACCGTGGCCTCGTGTCCCCGCTGCTCTAATGATCTATTGTAGGCATTTCATTACCCACAGTCAGAAGTCAAATCTAACTGCATACCTTGTCAGGGGAGGTTACCAAGGTCGGAGTGAACGGGGAGAAAAAGCATGTGAAGGCCTTTAGTCCACTGCCCTTGGCAGAACATCCTGCGGAACGTTCATTTAAATGTATGTTAATAACACCCGAGGAATGTGAATACATTCAATATCCTGAAGCATATATGTAAATTCTGATAGTAATGACATTACATGTATAGTCAAATGCACATCTCATATTGGGAATTCCAATTATAAATATCTGGTTCTTTAATGGCACTGCAGAGATATGTGGAGATTTTAATGACCTTGAAAAAAACAGGGCCCGGTGCTGTGCACAAGAGGCCAAGATGGAAGAGGCACCATTAGGAGCAGAAGGCAGTTATTAAATTGGTGATTCCCCGAGTAATCACACACTACATACTATGAATGTATAACAGACCTGGATTCTACAGCGCTGCTCAGCCTTGCTTCCAATTTTGCCCAGTGGCCAGTCGTGGTACTGCAGCAAACAGTTCCACCAAGGCCCAAAAGGCCTTTTCCCCGCAGACTGTCATTACAAAAAAGGTCTATGAAACTGCTGATAGGACACCTCGAACTACAAACAACGTCAATTATAACTCTGTCTCTTCATTTAAATGCACAGAAAAATCTAATCCTTGAGTCAAGAACTTCAATTGTTTTTAGTTATTTGGTATGCTACATATTCACATCTTCTCACTGTTAACCTAAAAAGAACAAAATCATTTTCCAACTTGGAAATTTGTCGAACCGTCACACAACCCTGTGACTGACGCAAGCCATGGCAAAAAGACTGACTGAGAGAAAAAAAATCAATCGCCACAACAATCCGACGTATAGTCCACTTTATGCCTACCGCCACACCTTCTTGAACAAAAACAGCCGATTCATGTGGTTACACATTCGATCACCTTGCCGTCATGACCTCATACATTGGTCTATACTGGAAGAAATCCTTCCTCCTGTGAACATTCTTTCATCATTACCGAGCCGCCGCTACTCATACATGATTCAGCGATCAGTATCTGTGCCAACAAATTCAGTCTTGAATAAAGATGAGTCCTTGATGAATGAGAGGATATAATGTGTTTGCTTTTTTTTGTGTGTTGAGGGCATTTAGCGAGGTCCTGTGGAATTCACTCTTAATATCTTCCAGCTACCGCTATGACAGGAGGAGGGGTGGGGGGGTGGGGATGGATTATAATGGCACTCCGTGCGGCAGAGCTGGGGTGACAGTTCCTGAAATGTGACGAAATGCACACAAAACAACAACTGTGATGTTGGAACTTTACTTGAACTGCATTAATAATAATCCAAAGAGGAAGAGGAGCGGAGAGGATGAGGGAGAGACAGGGAGAGGAGAACAAAACCAGAGAGACAAAGGGAGAGGGAGATGGAGGCATCCCTATGAAGAAGCAGAGTGATTATGTCCCTGGGTCACTATTGGATTTGCGGATATTGTGTTTATGAATGAAGCCAGTGACAAGCGTGGATGATGAGACTCTCGGCAAGTTTAATCTCCTCACTTCTCTTACAGAAGCCATTTCAAGAGTCTAGGATGAATACAAAAAAACACAGCGAACGTACTGTACGTTAATAATAAAACATAAAGCAGCTGGAGGACAGAATCTGTCAATAGCCTTCGCCGTTACTTTAAAGGGAATTTGTTTTCAGCTGCTGAGAGAATAGTGGAAAAAAGGGAGCACTTCTGACATGGATTTAGGTAGAAGGGGTTTTAGTCCTACCCTGGTGTGGCAAAGGAAAGAAGGGATTTACAGACTGACCTCAAGTGCCCTCTCGTCTAAGGGAAGTACCGATCATAAAAAGCAGAGCGGAAAGCAGCGTTATGCACTGCCAGCCCGATTCTAGTTTGCATCAAGCGCCGCTACTGTTTTCATAAAAACAGCCTGGCGTAAGTAGCCCGGAGACTATTTAAATGTCAGGATCTGATTTTAATCACAACAGTTAACACAAACACACAACCAGGGTCAGTTGCTTAATATGCCTGAACGACCAAAACACAACGTGTCTTTTTGTGGGCTGTGTTTTACATTCAGAGTTATTTCCTGACTCATGACATCCAGTTCGGTGTGATTCTCTTATCAGATGGAGAACGTTCTTGGCCAGGATATTCCTTTGGGACGTGCTCGGATTAGCACACAATGTCCTTTGTCCGGCACACATTCGGAAACAGTGGGGCACTTTCTTTCACCAATAAGAGAGGAATTTTGCTAACAGTTACACAATTCAGATAAAGTTAAGCAAGCGTTCTAGCTGACGAGCTCCTGTTCTTCTTGGCAGTGCTGTGATGTCCTGCAGGTGATCGCACTCGGATGCAACTCGAGATTCAACAAGGTCAAACCTTAGGAAACGTAAATAAGCAGTCCCAATCTCAAAATTGCGGGGCCTCTTTCTTCCAGCCACCGCTGCAGTTTTGAGGATCATGTGTTGTGAAAATACCTGTCTGCCACACTTACTTTCTCTGCTTAGGGAGCAGAGATGACAAAACACCACGGGTGGTGTCACACTGGATGTCAGCCAGGCCCCCACAGCTGGTGGCCTGACACAGCCTGACAGGTCCAGTCACGTCTTCCAGATAAAGCCCCCTAGACAAGTTGTCCAATGTCATGTTGTCAATCTGATTACACAGTCTCCATGTGTCATGAACTAGTGGCAAAACAGGACGTTAGAAAAAAAAAAAATTAACCTGTTTGTCAGACCAGGCATGAAAATTAACTCTAACTCTAACATCTGCGTTAAAAAAGACCAGTGTTGTCACCTTTAGTCATAGATGCACGCGCAATTCTTTCCATCACGCTGATCTTGATGAACATCAGGTCAGTGTGTGGGGGATACTGTACTTTTAGATCCCCCGAGGACCTGCGCGTTGGGTGAACCATGTGGCCACAGCTCTTGTAGCTGCTGGTGCTGCTAAGATTTACAGTGCTCCAGCTGCTCCCCAGTCAGCCGCACTGTGCGATTCAGCTACAGCATCTGCTATGAAGTAGAGAAAAACTAAGCACCATTTGTTTGGAGTTCCATTCAATGAAGCCTTTTCTACTGTATCAACTAAGATTACAAACCAAGGACATAAAGTAGGACAACGCACGCTGGAGCCCCATTTGCAGCTGAGCGCTAGTTGAATGAAGGTATTTCTGCTGAGTTCCACTTCTATCAAACTGTCATTAATGTGGCAGGTGCAGGTTGTTTTGCTGACGGTAGAATCCAGAGTGCCTTAACCCTTTGATACTGAGGACATGTGAATGACATGGAAGTCATGCTTCCCCCATCTGTGTGAGACTGCTGATACAGAATAATCCCTGGTCACTGTTCAGAGAAACTGTGATGTATTAGTTACGTAATTAAACCTTAAAGCTTTAATTCTACTCGCTTTTTTTTCTTCTTCTTCTTAACATCTGTTTGAGGTTGTAATAGACACAAATCAAATATGACATTTTTATGCACATCTTTTCTCGTGCACTAAAATGATAGTCATCGCCCCGGTGACACTGTCAGGTTTAGTGTGCATGATGTGTGTCCAGACCTTCCAAATGTGACAAATAATCCAGCTTCTCAGATGCATTTTTTTCCCAGCAAGACTACAAGTCATGCTACAGCCATACAAGGAGCACAGTGAGGCTACGCTTTGAGTGAATTGGTAACATCAGCATGCCGACATGCTCACACTGACAAAGCTAACATGCCGATGTTAAGCAGGTCAGAACAACCCTGCTTAGAATCTATCCAATAGAATAAAAACCGAATATGTCTCTAATGCTGGGTCGAGGTGAAGAGTCAAAAGATCGCCTCAAGTCTTAAGGATTCACCCTCATGAGGCCATGAATGTGTGTACTAAATTTCATGGGAAACACATCAGATAGTCGAGATAATTGAGATATTTCAGTCTAGAGCAAACAGATCAGCATTTGCTATCCCAGAATCACTAAAAACCATCTAAAGCGCTATTCGCCAAGGACTAAAAACATGACCCCATATAACAGAAATTCTAATTTGCACCAGACTATCATGATCACATCTCTGTGAGAATTTGAGGTGGAATCTTTACTTTACAAATCACATATGTGTCTGATTTTGAAAAAAATGTATTTTCACATAAAATGTACAGCATTATGTCTGTTAACGCATTAAAAACGCTGCACCATGCTGCAGTTAATCCTTCACAATTGTAGACATTTTCGCACACAACCCTGGTCACCTGTGTGAAGCTAGGCTTTGCTTGGAAAGCAATTTTTTTTCCCAGCAAAGTCACCGAAGAGCACAATTTCCCCAAAAACTAAATTCGAAAAAAGCATCACTGTTGCAAAACGGACCTCTACACATACAAACACGACACGCACACAGGATTACAACCAGCAGAATAAAGGTGAGCACTTCTGTATGAAAGTGTCTCCTGAGTGAAAATCCCTCATCCCTCAACACATACAAAGAGCTAAATTGAGGCACAACACATTTGGACACAATGCAGACAAATTATCTGCAAACGCAAAAAAAAAACCAAACAGATCGTTAAGGCTGTTGTTACCCCACCTGTCCTGCTCACATAAAAGGTGCCTTTTGAGCCCCATCCATCCTCCCTCAGTGTTCAACAGGTAATTCCAGTGTGGGAGGTAGAGTAGCTGTCTGAAAGGCAGACTAGTACAGAGCGTGGCGGGGGGCTGATGGGTTGACCCAGATAGGGGGAGACAGACTTAAAGTTCAACCAGGATACATGGGATAAGTTTGAGTGTTTCGGTGTAGTGATCTCGGATTCTCTCCCTCTCCCTCGCACATCCCACTCACAAACCTAAAATCACTGATAACGCTCCACACATGCTCCTTTAAAAAAAAAAAAAACAAAAAAAAAAACAATTGGATCTACAGTTCATGCAGCCGAACACCCAAAATCTGCAGCGTTGATTCGACAGACAACCTTCAATCTCAACTGGGTGGAGAAAAACAACAACCACGGAAAAGCACATCTGTCCTCATTTTCCCGAAACTGCTAACATTTCCAGAAGACAAAGCAAAAAATTGGCGAGAAAAAACTAACACAAGTGGGCTATGTAAGAGGAGCCTATACACATCCAGCTCCGACAGACAGAGGGCTACTGTATAGCTACATGAACAGAGGGACTGTCTGCGGACGGTCACATGGAGGGTGTTCAAACACCAGATTCTGCTCTTATTTGTCCTGAAACTCCAGCAGGTTAGTGGCTAATAACAAACAGCCTCTATGCCTGAGAATATTAGGCCTGAATGGAGCCATGTTTCACAGCTGAAATGATAATCTGAAGTTGCTTGTGCGTTCACTATCTGATCCGGCTCGTGTGTGTGTGCCCATGTGACCTGACACTTTGATAAAGAAAGTCGAGAGCACTGCTAAAACTGCCAGTACACATTTTCTTATCTCTTTAACTCATCAGTCTGAAGTAAATACTGATTGCACAGTATAATGTCTGTAGAAAACATGACACCATCTGTGTATAGATTGTGCCCAAAACCTTGTTTTCACTAGGCTATGGTATGCTATGCTAAAATGACTGGATCAAGGGTCAAATTAAGTCACAAAGGACGCGTCTTCTTTTGCGCGACCAAAAGAGGAAGAGGCATTGTTTTTCTTCGGTTGCTGTCCCCAGGTAACAGTGGATCACTCGATAACTGTGGAAACTCTACGGTGCAAAAGAAACCTCGCTGAGGGAGTAAGCGAGGGAGGCGGAGAGGAAGAACGATAGAAACTCTCGGTGTTGTATCAAAGTCTGTTCTTGTGTTTCCTCTTATGACCGAAACTAGAGACAGTTCAAAACTCTTTCTACTGGATCAGTAACTAACAAAACCTGCCAACTTGTTAATAAAAAACAAGTGTTTCAAGCCCCAAGTTTCAGATTTCGAGGTCAAATTGAGATCATTACTAATTTTCCACTTTCAACAGTGGTTAGCCAGTCAGTCACAATAGCTCAAGAAACAATAACTTCTTTTTGATTTCCAATTCTTTCTTTTTTTCCCGTACTTTGCTGTTGATTTCTCCCTGGCCTTCAGGCAAGCTTGGACATTGTTTCATGAAATAAAAGGCTATTGAAGAAAAGGAAACGAGGCTCTAAAAGCGAGGTGCATTGCTTGGTCACTAAGCGGACAAAAGTTCACTCAGTTCATTCCAAAGACATATGCTCATCTCCTGTTTCACCACTGCCTGCAAACAATTCCATTTTTGTTTGTTTGAGCGGTTTATAAAATGGGAGAGAATAATAAAAACTGGATGGTGCAACACAGCTAATAAGCTACATTAGCTTCCTCCATTATAGACTCTATGCTTCATTACCTCAAAGTTGGGCATTATTAACACAGCTTGCTATGAGCAGGGCAACAGTGCAAACTGCGTGACAAATTTTACAAAAGCACGTGAAAACAAATGTGAGAAAACACAAGTAAACAGACTAGACAGAGCTAAATAAAGAAATAGAGAATACAGAAAGATGGTGCAGCTACAAGGTGATGAACATGACTGGGACACGCTTGTTATCTTGGTTTGTGCCTCATGAAGTTGCTGAAGCTGGCTTTCCTGATTCATGATGATTGCATAGTTTGTGGAATTGATTGTGTTTTTTTTCTCTATTTGGCGGAGATGTTTTCTTTATCTAGTTTGTGTTACGCACATTTGTGCTTTAGTCATCGAGTCATGGCTTATTTACTGTGTCTGGGGTTACCGTGCCTTGTGCTCTCAAGTAAACAGAGACTAAAACGACAATCAAATGAATAATTAATCAGTTCATTCATTTATTTATTTATTTTTGCCAAAATAAAAGTGCCACTGTCAACATTGGGATGCAGCCTAGTTCAGGCGCTCACATTTCACCAGGTCACACACACACATACGCATACACACACAACACAAACTAGCAGCAACCAATTACAGGGTGGCTTGGATTCCCATTTGCAATTACCAAGCAGCTTGATCCTGTCAGAAGATTGGATTGATCCCATTTATGTCATTTAGGTCCCTGGAAAGCAAGCATTTAATGAGGAGTTACTGCCACTCATTATGAAATGAGCACACTCATCATGCTTCAAGGTTACTGAGGTTATTGTACAATAAAAAAAATTAAAAAAAAATCAGAGCTAAGCTACAGCAAAACACAGAATGTTTCTGTGAGCATTGCAATTTTTTAAATCACACATACATAGATATGTGCTGTACTTCAGAAATGTGAAATGTTTTTTGAAACTCATCTTTATCAAATACAGAACATGTCTTATGCGTCGCTATAGTGCTCAAAGGAATGTTACATGAAATTTTAGCAGCTGCCAAATTAATATAAACCACTTTCAGTCTGTTTATCCGAAGCCAACTTCTGAATTTAAACGTCCTTCCCTTTTGTGAGTGTTCACATTAACAACACAGCCACTCCTCTCTCACTGCTTACACTTTGAAGGCAACTGAAAACGAAATGAAAGGAAACATTTTCGCTTAATTTGAAATACAAATGGCCGTGAAACATTAAAGAGCAGGGGAGTCTACCCTGAATTGCTTCCTGAACTTGTAACAAAATGTTGCGTTAGGATTAAATTAATTAGTGGTAAGAGACAGGAAGGGAACCTGAAATGACATCAAAAGCCAAATATTTGTACGGCGTATGAACATCCGTCAACTTAACCGACCTCCGCACCCTTATTGTTCGCCGCGCTGTCTGAGCCTCACATTACTTCCTGAACTGACAGTGAACTCGGACACATTGGTAAAACACAGATGCAGGATCACTGCCGAGCACAGAGTTCTATCGCCATATAATTTGTATATTACTTTTAACGTCACCATTTGCACTTATTTCCCCTGGTAATTTAATTAAAACGTGACAGCACGAGACTCTGTGATAGTAAATACCGACGCCCGCAGTTCAAGTTATTTTTAGTGAACTATTAATATATATTACACTGGTTGTGGAGGCAGTCTCGTACATGGTGGAAGTTCAGAGCTTATCACACTGCACAGCTGATGCCAAGTGTGTATCTGTGTGAGTGTGGGTGCGTTATTTGTGTAGTGGGGAGATAAATCTGTTTACAGTCACATTGTGGAGACTTGCCATCCTTTTAGGGGTGGAAAGGCAAGTCACCAGAAAGTAAATCATTACATTTTAGGGTGAAGACTCGGGTTAGGTCAGGGGTTTTTGGTAGGTCTGCAGGGAAACGAATGCAAGTCAACGTAATGTCCTCTGAAGTGATGGCAACACAAACTGTGTGTGTTTGTGGCTGTGTGTGTGCTCTTTGCTCCACTTTCTCGTGACAGCTGCTGTACAATTTCAGGGTCTTGTTTTGGGGGAAACATTTGCAGCTTGATATTAAAAAAAACCATGATTCCAGTATTTCTACCAGTACCCCAAAGCCATCTGCTGCCACAGCTTGGATGGCCACCATGCTTCTATGTTTCTACACTCATAAGTGGATGTGTCTGATGACCTCTCCCTTTCGCTTTTTGTGCCTTATCAATATTTACTTAAAACGGTTGCTCGTAGAAACAAACCCACAGAGAAATATCATCCATACCAACAGTTTCCCTCAGCTGAGTTCTCTTAACTTATTGTTTAGCTTTCTAGAGCCATTAACCTTTCTGTTTTGGTTCACTCTCGCTATTTTCATCAACCCCACTTCCAGCAGTTGTTCCCAGCTCTGACAAACCCTCTGTATGCCATCTACCGAGCACCAACCGGTAGAACAAAAAAAAGAAGCCTCAATCCCAATTATTTTTGTCCCTACCTGTTGTTTTTGAGTGCCAACTTGCCCCTCAAGAAGGAGTTGCTGGAGCTAGTGGCTGAAATTGTCCCCTGTGAACTGGGACAACCCTTCAACACCCTCATCAGTTGTTGTTATTGGTGTTTACATAAACAAGCGCAACGGGACCTTTCAAAAATGCCGTCTTCAGCTGTGGTGATTTCTTTTGGGTTACCATGGCAACCTGGTTATCTAGGATGATCACAATGCTGTTTGCCATTTGTCTGATGGAGAAAGAAAAGCAAGCATCTACGCTTTCTATCAAGTCATCAAATAAAAAAAGAGAACTACTTTATAAACCGGCCCCTAGCGGCGCTAAAATGCTAACATTAGCAACCTGTTCTACAACCCTCGCCAGTCTGCAGAGTTATTAGAGGAATGCCACAAAGTTCATCAACTTTCCTGATGGACTTCAGCTAAATTTCGGCCGTCTTATGGAATCAAAATAGAAATACGTCCAAATGTCATGCACAAGTGTGCAATCACAATGTGATGTTAGCCAACTAGCTAGTTAGCTACCAAGACATAAGCGATGCCTGTGAAGAAAGGGATACATCGAAACGATGGACAGTTCTCACAGCAGTTCTGTAGCTAGTTTGAAGTGTTTCTCTGGAAAACCGCTCGAGTGTACACCCTACTTCTGGGTTTGAACGTGCAAAACAATAGCGCAGGGCTGAGTCGCTGAGGGCGAGGGGTGACTAACGTATGACAATAGTGCAACATTCACCAGCTAACGAGCTTGACATTTCCTCAGGAGTCGCTGGAGACCAAAACAGACCATAATGAATGAATGTTAATCTTGCTTTAACTAACAGCAATGACACGTTTGCTAACACGTCGATAATACGTCATTGCTTACAGCTTTTTTCTCCAGTGAACAAAAGGTGAACAAAGGCATCTGCCTTCACTGTAAGGGCCCAGAGCTATTTGTGTGAGAGCCAGAGTTCATACCAAACATTCCATGTGTTCGCTGACATGTTTCGTTTTGAGAAGCTTAAAGAGGTGACTGCACCTGTTGCCCTGCATAGTCCGTCGCTACTTTAAGTCTGCTCAATAACAAAATATTTACAAAAGAGTTGTCCTTTTTTTTTTAACAATCTCTCCATCTTTTCGGTCTCGCCCTTGTAACTCTGTAAATTCCCATTTGTTCCCTGAGATTTTCTTAGCATGTTAATGTAAACAGAGTACGCGGACGAGACGCAGGGTCGTATGACGGTTTGGCCTAATGGCGCTGTAATGTAATGAGTTTTGTGACTTCCCAAAGCCAACACTCCTTTGTATACTTTGATATATTGTTTCTGTTCCCATGGAAAATTGAGGTCAGACGAGAGCTTTAGCAACTGTTGAGCTTTATTATATATGATTAGTTTGTGCAGCAGTTATTTCCATCATCCTATCTGGCCCCAATTGACCTGAAAGAGCTCAATGTAATCTCCTTATCCCATAGTTGGGATTCCTTCTGCATTTTTTTTGAATGTCATCTTTTTACTGTGTTTCCAGACTTACATACCATAAATTTGAAGAGCTTTGAACAGATGAGCCGTATTTTATTGCTGTGGTTAAGGGCTTATCTTGCCATTTTTTTTTTCTGAATGTCACTCTGAGCATAAGCTTTGGACACAGTCTCTAATTTCCTATTTACTGCCTGTAACAGCTCTGCTTCAAAGTCATATACAGAGCAGCCAGAATGTCATATTCTCACTAATCCCCATATTAAAAACCCACTATCTCTTCTTCGCATCACCAGCGCTTTCTACATGTGCGCGTCGCTCAGACCGCGCATCGCATCCTGTGTAGCCATTCCCATCTTAATTATGATGACAAGATCAGAAGTTCACTTAAACATAGTGCGTGTGTGAGTTTGTGTGTATTCAGTTACGTAAGTATATGCACATAGAAACTGTATCCGCCTGTGGAAAGAAGCTTCATGGGCCGACAATAAACTCACAGAAAAATAAGCATGGTGTGTAAACATACAGTGCAGCAGCTGGGAGACAGACATCAATCACTCGCCCACGCATGACATAGAAACCGTCTCTCTACCAGTCTGTGATGACTGACAAACACCTATAATATTCTGCAATAATGGCATCAACAAGCTGGTGGGAGAAATAAGGACCCATACACTACAAATGCAATCAGGATCCACCACCCCTCATGTAATATTTCTATTAGATTCTTTGTTTCTCAGGAATGGACCAAACGAACCGTCGCGCTGACAAGCTTTTTTTCTTTGTGTTTGTTGTTGTTTGTTTGTTGAGCTCAAGCTAAAGGAATCTGGGAAATAAGCAAACCAGTGTCAGCAACATGCGAGCATTGCTAACTTTTAAATAATATCTATTTTGTTTACATAAAACCGAGCCCATCTCGCAATCGGATCACGCATTAGTCATCAGTTTGGGTCCAACTGCGCCCATCATTGTGATCTCAACTGCACACCTGTGAAGTTTCGAGGCTGTATATTGTGCGGCTGTGATGCCATCACACTGACATATGAACACCTGCCGTAGTACTCAAAGCTGCTTCAAACAGTGACTCGAGGATGACATTTTACCATGCAGACACACACACGCACACATTATCACATTTTAGGCATTTACTATCCTTAATATGAGTCCGACCTTAACCCTCCTTCATTTAAAGGTTGAGCTTTGCTCATTTCCCACATCGTAGGATTGAAGATTTGAAGTGGCTAATCAGGACATCTCGGAGGTGAGAGGCTGTGAATTCAGAGCTGCATGCTGGGTGGTTTCTGTCAGTCAAAGCGACTATTGACTGAGTCAACAGCCACAAGAAATGCAACTGTGGGAAATGAACAGTAAGTGAACAGCGCTAGTTGTGTCAGATAACAATAAAACCTGTCTCATGTGAAATATGTCTTTTTCAAGAGAAATAAGTTTAACTGCATTTAAGTACATTTCCTTGATCTCCAAATGTACAAGCAACCAAGACACAAAACAGTAACATTATAACAGTGTATGACACAGTACAAAATAGAAGCCAAAGCCAAAGCTAAATACTGTGAATTATTGAAATTTAATAACTTACTTTAAATGTTTCAAATCCAAATACAAGCTCTTAAAGTTTATATTTTTTCAAATTAAATCATTTTTCTCCCAGGCAAAGTAAAACAACAATGACTAAATCCTCAATGGTAATAAAATATGTATTTAAATAACATGTAATTGACGGAAAGCGATACATTTATGTCTGAGAGTGTAGACACATGCATAAAGTGCCCTGCCAGAGTTCATTCTTAAGCCCCTTAACGCTCAGCACGACGTCTCTGACCTCAACCCTTCACCTGAAGTTCACCTAAATCCACTTCTTATTCTTATTGTATTAGTCTAACCGCAGATGTGAAGAAGTGAGGCTCGGTCAAAATGACCTCATTTTGCAAAAATGTCCTCAGTCTGAATCTTAAATTGGACCTAACAAGGACAGGCACAGCCGCTCACACACACTCTCTCTCTCTCTCTCACACACACACACACACACACACACTAAACTAGCCTAAAATTACAGCGTTGGGCAGTAATTTGGCCTCTTGACAGGATGATTTAGCTCATCTGGAATTAATGGACACAGATGATGAATGAATGATCAATTACTCATGTTGGGTCTGATGATACTGTATTTAAGCCTCTGCCTGACAGCGTGTGCTGCACCCTTTTTCTGAAGCCTAATTGAATTACAGAGGAGGGGGACGAGGGAATCTCACATTCTGCTTTCACAATAACTTGACGCGCGGCTCCAAACATTTTTCACCTTCAGCGGGGAAGATGTTCGCATCCTCTGGCAACATCATCACCCTCTGCCCCCGAGGGCATATCGCCAACTCCGCACCAGTTCATGTAACTTCCCCCGTCCTGACAAAAGACTCTGGGCCAAAAATCTGTTCTGATGTAATCACTTGATGTAACTGAAGTCTCCGCTTTGGTTGCATAGAATCCAGTCCAGGGGATTTTTTTTTAAACATGACCATGACCCAAAAAAACTGAGGATGATTTGATGCTGTTGTGAAAACACCAACTTAACAACCTCAGACTCCTCTCACTGTTCCAGTCATTGTATGATAATCACATGGAATGGTTGCCAGTTCAGACTCACTCGCTTTATGATGCTGCTTGGGAGCATCTATCTGATTGAGTTCAGAAGTATTTACTCGTGCACATCTGTACATTCTGAAGGTTTTTCTGAAGGTACTTAATAAGCTCCTTTGTCGTTTTTAATCCAAAAATGTCAAACATTCACTTGTTCAAATTTCTTAAATGTGATGATTTGGTTCTTTTCTTAGTTTTCAGTTGGTATGCCCCACATATCTGGAAAAAACTCCCTGAAAACTGCAGGTCTGCTCCAACTCTCACCTCTTTTATATTGAGACTGAAGACCTGTCTGTTTGCCACAGCCTTTCACTGAAGCAATCTTAAGGCTTCAAATTGCACTGTGACTTTTATTTTCTAGTCTTTTCTCTTATAAACCTTTTCTATTTCAGCTTAGTTTTCCTATTTCTTAACTTGTTTTAACGTTTTGTTTCTTGATGTCTTTATATCGTATTTTAAATGCATTTTTAAATTTATTTTAATGTAATCTTAATGCCCTGTAAAGCACTTTGAGTTGTCTTGTGTGTGAATTGTGCGACACAAATCGACTTGCAAAGCCTTACATCACTGTTAATTAGATATCGCTGGATTTGGGGCTGTTGGTTGAACAAAACAAGAAACTGAATGTGCCAAAGTGTGCTCTGCAGAACTGTGACCCGTTTTTTTTTTTTCATCATTTTGTAAGGTTTATTTTTTGCAAAACAATTAATCTATTCTAATTCTTCTTATTATCATAAAAATATAAATAATCATGATGGCAGAGCTACATGTGAACAGCTGTTAGTGTCGTTAGTGTCAAAATCGCAGCCAAGTCGGTGTGGATGTAAAACTAAAGAGATGATTATTTAATGTTAATATTACATTACATTTTCCTCCCAATTCATTGTTAACTGACCGCCGGAGATTACTGACAGTCATAAGACTCCTTTGATAAACTTGATTCAATATTTAGTTATTTTCTTCCTCTCACTTTGCAACACCCTCGTGCCTCCAACATCACATATTTTTACCATAAGCTGACAAAAGCATTTATACATTTTTGGAACTGGAACTGATTAGTGTTGTAAATCAGTGGATGCTCCTGTCCAGTATAGTAAAATGTACTGAAATGCTTGATAATATTTTCTGCAGCAGTCAAAGTTCCCAGAATTAAAGCTTCATTGAGTCAGATCTCTGATATGCACAATGAACCAAACTAGGACAGTGTGATGTGAAGAGGATGCTAGTAACTCTAATTATGCTTTAGCCACGTTTATCTCATTGTTTCTGACTATCAGGTTTTTTACCAAGTTGGTCGATCAAACAGAACTAAAAGACAAGTGGTTATTGAGTTTTGATTCATCAGGAGGCCAGAAACAAGACTTCAATTAGTGGGCAGTTAGCTGTCAGCGTGATGGTTTCAGGCATTGTTTCCTGTGTTCTGTTTCTCTTGTTTTGTCTGTGGATTGCCCAAATAATGAAATAAAAAATCCCTTAATGCAACTTTAAGTCATTTTGGGTGATGCACAGGCCCCGAAAGAGGAGCTGATGGCTTTGGAGCCAAACAGCTCTCGGGCACCGGACAATTTGAGACCAGCTCGAAATGAAAATGGAAATGCTCGAGTGCCATACTTAATGACCTCATCCTCAAACACGCTTTCATCGTGCACCACCATCAACAAAAACACCGCCGTCCTCTCATTAGAACTCGGAGCAGATACAGAGGGTGATCCCGTGCCGCTGAGTATCACAGGTGAAGAATAGGTGCGTCTCCATAAGTGGAATAAACATTCAGCACACCGAATGTCACCTCTTATTCTCCCGTACTTACAAACAGACAGAACAAATCTGTGTTGCGCCGTTATTTGTCATTTTAAACTGCCATCTGTTGTCACCGACTATTCTGATGTGACCGCTCAACTTGCCATATCTACTTCTGCTTAAATCAGTGGACAGCAACCGCAGCAGAACAAAAAAATGGTCTAATCTGGCATTGAATCACACACACAACGCTTCTAGTTAAAATTGGATTCGAGGAGATATTAGGTCGACCGTGGCAGCGGAGTCAGCAAAGAGTGTTTTAATAAATGTCCCCAAGCAGCAATGATATCATACATATCTACTTGCATCTACAATTTTTATCACAGCGCAATATTTTCCATGAAATATATCAGATTATTTTTTTTTTCATAATACCACATGGCACATGAGTTTATCCTCATATTCTCGGAGAAGCTGAGGCTCAGACTAGTTTGCCGAGCAGTGAACAGCATGAGCGTCTGACTTCTACTGCATAATTTCCTATTGCTTTTGGACGGCGCCCAAGGAACGCTGAAGTGAACCCAAGTGAACGTGTCTGAAAGTGTGACAAAATACACTCATTTAGACAATAATCGCAGGGAGCATGTTTATGGGTCATTAAACAAAAGCATACTGTGATAAGGAAATCTCGCACACTAAGCTCCTGCTCATTAGAGCGACTCGTAGGACTCAACTAATTACTTTACAAACATGACAGGACACGAAGAATGTGTCATAATCTGCCTCTTGAGAATTAGAGCACACCTCTGCACTGCCAACTGTGACTTGCATTAGCAGAAAATGGCTGCTCAAAAGGTATTTTCTTTAAAAAAAAAAAAACAATCACTGTTCTCTCTTCCCTCTGCGGGTAAAAGGAAGTGCAGGAGTCACTGACACTTACGTGTCCCACAACAAGAGCCCTCGACAACACGAGTCTTTACAATGGAGCCGGTTATATAAAGTGGATATTGAGTTAAGCGATCTTTGGCGATGCAAAACAGAGACAAAGAGAAACTAAATTGGACACCGGCTGCATAACAGAGATCTAATAATGGAAATATTCATCAGTGATTAGACGGAATTAAATGGTTGAGTGACTGTTTTCTCAAACCAGCAGTTAATGATAGGATTGGCTGTTGGATAACAACAAATCATTACACAACCGAAAGTATTGAGTATGTAGAGTGAGAGCACTGACACATGCACTTCTAAGCATCTCTTCAGAGCCTGACTAGTGTATTTCTGTATGTGTATATATATATATATATATATATATATATATATATATATATACACACACACACACACACACATATATATATATATATATATATATAGATATAGAGTGGCATATTTTTAACTTATCCTCATATTCATATCTCTCTCAGCGTAGATGTTGGCTGATGAGTAACTGCTGACTGCAGAACATAAATGTTGCTGCTTGATTATATTTACTTCTTTACAAACAGTCCAACTTCCAAGTAACAGCAACTGACAACAGTAAATCCTGCAAATGTTTGACATTATTGCTTGAAAAAATGAGTGAAACAATTGATCAATTATCAATACATAAGGCAAATAATTTTCATTTGATCAACTAACTGATCAATCTGACAGTTACTGCAGCTTCTGTTGGTCACTGTCACTGTTGGGTTGTTCACCAGAGAGCACTGATGAGTAGGGCTGCAACTAACATTTATTTCCATTGTCGATTAATTCATCAGTTGTTTGGTCCATAACATGAAAAATGTTAGCCCAAGATGACATGTCTTGTTTTGTCCACAACCTAACGATATCCAGTTTACTGTCACAGAGGAGTAAAGAAACCAGAAAATATTCACATTTAGGAAGCTTGAATCAGAGAATTTTGACTTTTACTCCCTAAAAATTACTCAAACTAACCAATCGATGATCAAAACAGTTGGGCATTAGTTTAATAGTTAACAACTAATTGAGTAATGCTAGCAGCACTAGTGACTTATTCACTACTCAACTGCACAATGTCAGGCACCTTTAGTCTGATTTCATTCAACCTATTAACAGATTTTTGGCCATTTTTTGGACGCAACTCATATATTATCACCTTTAAAGGGTTGATATGGCAACATTTTAATACACAACTGCTTGTATAAAAATCCAGATAACACAAAATGGCATTAGTATTCGTTTGTGTCCACCCTACATGACTGTAAGTCCCATATTTTCTTCTTTCCTATCTCTTCAGCAGCTAGATGCTCCACAGTGTTCGCCAGGTAGTCGGTAACTTTGTCCGTCTGTTGTTCAGTGCCGGGCAGATAGCATACAGTGGCTTTATCAGCTCCTTTTCATTGGAAATAGCTGCTGGAAACATTGCTGAGAGCAGTGAGAGTGAACCAAGACAGTAAATTTGTGGGCCTTAAAAGCCAAAACAATATGTTCAATGTCTTTGTAAAAGCTGCTTCAAGCTACAGGGAACTGCAGAGTCAGTGGGTTTGCCACAACTGGTGTCCCCTTTCATATTCACACAGTCATATAATCCATTAGTGATATAAAAATAACCATTACAGCAGCTTTAACAACCCTAATTTACAAGGTCCTCATAAAAAAACAAAGGTCAACGTTGTTACCAGTTTTTGGACTGTGCTCTGTTCAGTTTTCCTCGTTTCACAGCTCAAGCAAATTAAAAACTGGGAATACATGATAAGACATTTTTTGGTGATTTAATGGTTTTATGGAGTTTTTCTTGCAATTTGCAAAGACTTGCAAGATTTTACTGAAGACCGCTAGATCTTCTTCTGACTTTAAAAAGAGTAACATCATGCTTACTGTGCTTCTTGTGGACTGATTATAGAGTCCCTTTGAGATAAGCTTTGATTCTTCGTTTCAATGTGTTCCACAGTGAATCAGACAGAAAACTTTTCTTGCATCGGGTTATTACATAATGAGACTGTTTCAGAGGAAATTCTTGCCTTGTGCGGACTGAAGGAACAAATCCGCGTCTCCATGAATGTCTCAGGAACACAGATTTAAGTGGTCAGACTGTTCGGTTCTTTCTTTTCCATGTTCTCTTATGTTCTCCAAATTCTGACACCTCAGTTCCAAAATTAGGAGCAACTATCAAACAGAAGACCTGTTGTTTTCCTATTTTTAACTTGGCTTTGTTTGAACCTTGTTACTAAATTTAAAAAGACAACATGCATCTCTCCAACCTCGTGACTATTATTAGAATGCTTTGCCCTCACGTCTTTGCTTTGAACGTCCGAAAACTGACGTCTGGAGCATGTAGGAAGTGTTGTGGCTGAGCCCAGATGCGCCGGTTCTGCTGCGGCTGATCGGGGCGGGGGCAGGGTTCGTAGGGTTACATCAAATGGCATTCATGTGTCTGCCATAATAATCGTCATTACGTGCCATTCAGCTGAATCTCCCCGTCGGCTCCCAGAGAGAGTGATGAGGCTTTTCTGATTGAGCTGTTTGCTTGTTAGTGCTCCGTGTGAGCCGTGCCCCTGTTTTTAGACCCATTAATGATTTAATAACATAAGTGGACAGAGATAAGGGGGGAGATTTAAGGAGGAGGACTCACTGACCCAGCACAGTTTCTTTTTCCAGCATAACATCATACAATCTGACGCATTCGCGGCTGGAAGCTGCTGAATCCGACCACAGCCTTCCACCGTCGGCCATCGCGTAGCGATGGTGGACTAAGTGCTTCGTTCAAGGGCACCTTGAAACGCAGAGGAGAGCGCTCCCCTCGCTTCCCTGATCTGATTCTCTCACGCGGGATTCAAACTTGCACCGCTCTCATCACCAGCCAGCATCTCTAACCTCTGAGCTTCCGCCGCCTCTCCCGTGTGTATGCGTAATCAAATAGTTGCTGCTCTACAGTAAGCACTCTACAGTATGCATGTGTTATGCACAGTTCCCCTCGGATGAGCATTAGGTTTTACTTGATCTCACTGCCTTAAGCTCCCCATGTGCGTCATCCTGGGCTCCTATGAAGCAGAAAGAAGTTTTCACTGTATAATATTGTAAATGATTAAAAATAGCACAGGGGAAGCACGGAAAAGGGAAGCTGGAGTGGGGGGGGGGGTAGGAATGTTAAATGGCTGCAAAAATGCTCTCTTGTATGTATAAGTATTTATAGGCTCATTATGTCTTTCTTTTGAAGTGAGAGCCCACTCTCCTCTGCAAGACAGAGAGACGGACAGAGACAGAATGAGAACAAGAGAGGGGAAACATGCGCAGTGGGGTGGCGATGGACGAGACCAGATGCCAGGCGCCTGTTCTTGTTAAATTCGACAATGTCAGGCTGGTCATTGTTTAACACTTATCAACATAACAAGCTTAATTCATGTTGCCCACTTGGCCATTATATAATCAGGAATCCGTGGAGTTTGTGTGATAACCGTCTTATTGCTTGACTGGCTTGACGCAAAGCGCTATTGGCAGAATTCCTCTACAGGTATGCGGTCTGACAACATAACATCCTTAGAGAGCGGTGGGGGTGTTGGATCAGAGTGATGCAAACAGACAGGGTGTCATGGAATATGAAGCCTGGAAGGTCACATTTAAGTGAAAATACACAAGAATGAAAAAAAGAAAAGAAATTTTGAGCGTGCGTGTGTGAGGGTGAGTAAGCTGGGGAGGAAGAGGAGGAGGAGGAGGAGGAGGAGGAGGAGGAGTACAAAGAAGGTGGGAGACTGAGACAGAGATGAGGGCGCAGAAAGCTTGGCGAGGGGGAATGTGAGACGCTACGGAGAATGCAAACCAGAAAAAAAAGAAAAGAAACAGAAAGGTGTTTTCTCCGAGGAGGAAATCTGGAATAACACGGCCTACATTCTTATCGTACGGCAGATGCAAATCATATATACAGAGTGGATTACTGCAGGCAGGGCTGTGTGTGCGCAGATAATCCTGCAAATATTAGGAAAAAAATCACCTAGAAGCCGAGCCACCTTTGTAAAGAGTAGACAAAGTCAAACGGGCACTTGCTGGGTCAATTTTTCTTTCTCAGATGACCCTGGAACCAGGCCCGAGCCCAGCAGGACACGGTGGCACCTGCCAACACTGAAATACTGCGGTCAAACAAAAACAGAGGTTTTTTTTCTTTTTTCTTTTTTTCTGTGCAGCGCAATTTTCCCATGATTGTTGCTATTAATATTACAAAAGCATGAACCCGGTCGCCCGCGGCAGAAGCAACAAACTAATACGTGTGAAATGGCGAGTCATTGGAAATAAAAATCTGAGCACCGCGCGTCTGCCTCGTATGACAGGCTCGCTGCCGATCTGCTGCTCTTTATCTCCACTATCATGCACTATTGTAAACCCTTCTATCTCGCCCGCCCCCCCCAAAGATGCGTCCAGGAGTAAAAAGGGCAACAGCAAACAAGCCGGACAAGGTTGGCAACACAAACAATGATAACATCATGCACACAGTCCCCGGCAGCGGAACCACAGCCAGCGCATACATCTCCCGCCTAATTAGATCTATGAGTGATCTGATGTTTGTGTTTTAATCCTTCCGAGAGCCAAAAAAGCCCCTCTGACAGGAAATCAGCGCACAAAAGATATGCAAGTCGGGGTAATTAATGAAAATGTAAGAAGTCTTTTACATGTTTCAGGACACAGAGGAGCGCTGAGATAAACAGTTAGTGCTGACTGCAAGTTATCAGGTGGAGAGCAGCCTTGGGGGGACGTTAGAATGTGCTCTGTTTTTTTTTCGTGTCCTGGCTGACAGCAGGGGCATTAACTAATCTATAGCTCGGAGTTAAGTGCCTCATGAGTAAAATAAGGAGGTCCCTATCCTCTCCCACTCAATGATCATTTATTCTGCTCGGGCAAACTATAAATTAATTGCAAAGTCGTGACCTGCTGGCTGTTGTGGGTCCCCAATTAGTCCGTGTTTTTCACCCGCTGAGCCCTTTTTTCCCCTCAGTCCTGATACTGTTAAGCCGCTCCGCCATACTGTGCCGCCGCGACGCTTATCACAGCAATCACCACAGAAACTGACAAACGCAGTGAGCGGCTACGACTTCCACGTCCCTCGCATATCTTTCTGCGAACAGTAGGAATGGTGAGGATGCCGTCAGCAGAGATACAGGCTCTGATTAGATAAAGTTGTCTCATTGCATTAAGGTTTGCGTTACCTTGTGTTTTTCTCCTAAATCACAGTGAGCTCCAGGACAAACACGGTGGATGGTATCATATCCGAAACCAATACTTCAGTCGTGATGAAAGGCACAAAATATGCGACTGCTCAGAGACTGTTTATTTTATTAGGAGCATAATCTGATAATGTCTCGGCTGAAAACATACAGTAGATATAGTGCAGCACCACTTATGTCAACTTCTGCGCACAGGCGTACTTTCTAACCTTTGGCCTTTTCCGTTATTGAGGGCCCCTGTCAAAACTTAAGCTCTGAGGCCCACTTGAACTCCTGCAAAACACAGCAAGAACTTTATGGAAAAGCTGAATCTGCTTCACAAAGGAGGAACTTTAAGAGAGCCACTCCCTGTGTAAAGATAGCCCGCTTTGAAAGTGAAGTCTTGAATAGTTTTCCCACAAAAATCTAAAAATATATCAATGTCTTTTGTCAGAATTACGTTTATTCCTTCTCTCTCATTGAAAAATCAAGAGAGAATCTGAGTATTCACATATTTTTCATTGAAAAAACCGACTGAAGGTCTCAAGTTTTGACTTTAAATCTAACTTTAAATCTAATTTAAAGTAATCCTTATGATTTTTAGTCAACGTAGTTAGTTTGAATTGTTGGTGGCGGGGTCCGCCATTTCCGACCAGGTGAGCGATTCACAGGAACTGAAGTGGAAGAAGCATTTACATAATGGTGACTGTTTCTAATCCTGTTTTATTGACTTTCAGACTCCGTTTTTTCTAGTTTGCTCTCTTTGCACTTGTCAGCACGTCAGAGCTGTAATATAAGTTGGCAATGTAAACATCCCGACTGCCGCCACTTTGGATTAAAGTCTTCAACTGACAATGAATCAACCAGGACTGAAATCTGAAGGATTACAGTTTAAGCCAGGATTTCCGTTAGCAAAGAATTGGTCCCGGTCCATGTGTCCGGGAAGATTTATATGTCCCGGATACGTGGGAGAATTTCCGGTCAAATATCATCTGTGTTTATTGAACTTGAAAACAATTCATGGAGACCGCTGATGTTGTGCATCGGTGTGACTCAACAATCTTCTCCAGAATTGCTTACTCTACCTTGTACACATGTCAGATTGTGCTTAAAAGGACATTTTTAAACATTATGACCAGCGAGATTTCAGTATGTCAGACTTTCCGGGTACAAAAAATTAAAGACTCAAGCACAGAGAAAATATTCCTCTGACGCAAGAATGTGAAAACAGCCTTCGTTGGGGTTCAACTCTGCACCTACGTTACTTCGCACAATGAAGTTCAAACATCCAAGTGCAGTAACAATAAGCAAAACACACGTGTGAATATAGGAAGGCAAACAAAATATGGAGTTGGACACAACCACTGCAAAGGCTTTGATCAGGATGCGGCAGGTACCCTGTAATGGCAAATTAATGAAGCTCTCCGGAAACAGCTGAACTTCTTTGACACCGTCGGTATGCGCTCAACACTCCCGTCCCTCCGACGCTGTGGGTGAAACTGTAGCGGCGTGAGCCAAAGAGGGGCACAGCAGGGTTCACAAAAGAGGCCGCCATGTCATCAGAGGTGGGGACACATGATACAGCCACCCGATATTGATACCGCTGTCGGAGGATGCATTATGCAGCGTCGCCGGACAGTCCCTGCCACCTCTCTAAGGACACGTGTCCTCTCCGTGCCGCTGCATTCTTCATCTAGACTTTTACAATCAGAGGGTTTTTTTTTTAACACACGGTTTCAGACAGAATAGGCGGTAAACACAGGCACTCAGCGTGCTGTGAGGCAGATGGCTCTTGAGCACAGCATGAATCCAGACACTTAAAGCTTTGGAAAATGGATTCACATGGCCAGGTACATCAGGCGGAAGTGACACATTATGAGCAAAGAGGCCACAATGAATGAGAGTATTTATCTGACTGGAGCGCATTCTTTTCCTAAGCTCTGTTCTGGCGTAACCCTCCTTTAACCTTAGTAACTCCCTGTACCCCGCTTTAATCACGCTCGTGCACTCCTGATACTGATATGTGCGGCGCCGATAAACCCCAGTCTAAAGGATTACAGTTTCTCACAAAACAAGTCTTTCAAACAGCTTTTCCCCCCTCATGATGAAAATAAAACAGGATGCTTCGAAATCAACATCTACTGTACGACAATCTACAGAAGACGATTTGTTGTCTTTTCACAGTCGCGTCTTTATTAAGCGCCGCGCCGCTGAGCCAATTTCCGTTCAGAATCTCCAAACAAAGCCAATGGATATTTAGAAAACCTAAAACGTTCATTTTTTAATTGGAGACACAGGCAAATGCCAGTTAATTCTGCATTAATGCCTCAAAAATATTCATTACACAGAGAGCAATAATACTGTAACAGATACTTGAGGTGTAATGAACGATCGGGAAATAACCCCCCGTCGGCACGTGGCCAAGTCACGCAAGGCTGGAAAAGGATAAACTCTGTGTGTCACAGACAAAAACAGACAGCCGCGCTCCGATGTGGCACTCTTTGGTTTTATTTTGCAGCAGCATGACTCCAGCGTGTCACTCCTGACTGTGAGCGGTACAGTGGGTGAGTCACTGTTTAAACCTCCTGAATGTCGAGTTTTTCTGCAGCACAAAATAAACAAAAAAACCAACAGAGACGGTGTGAAACCAGAAGACCTTCTACAGGCCACTGATGTTCCCATTCACTAACTCAAGCTGACAATACACCAGTGGAAAAGAGCAAGATGCCATTGTTGCCGGCCAACAAGGACCGCTCTGACTTTCCATCCGCCGCTGTGCTTAAAAATTCAAAACGTAAACCCCTTTTTGTCACAGCATGTCAAATCAGCATATTGTCTCTTTTGACACACGAGATATAAATGGATCTGGTTTTACACGCAACGGAGAAGCTGCGAGCGTCGTATGGAAAGAAGAAACGGACACAATCAGGATGGGATTGTGTGAGCATGCATTCATGCAGGGGCTACCAGGTTTGCTGTTTTCTTCTTTTGTCATTAAATAACAGCGACATAAACCAATTTCACGATACATATCCCATGAGCTAATGTCCTGCAATAACAGCTTGCGAGGAAATAGTCACTTGTGACAATTATTTTTCCTGGCACCTTTTGTTTTTTTCACTTAAGCATGATTTGAAAAATTCCTTATCTACAACAGAACAGGTACATTTAAGATGATTTATTGGCATTGGGCTGAGCTTACAGCACCGACTCTGTATCCAGCCACGCAGCTCAAACCGCTCACCATGTGTTGCTGGCTTCATGCTAACTCACTCACTGGCCATTTCGTGCACTGACGGAGGGTTTGGCCATGCAGAGACAGCAGTGCTGCTGCTGCTGCTGCCTGCAATATGTGGCCACAGCGCCTGCCAGGTTCTCCACTGAGTAAATTTCATTACTTATTATTTAATTCATCCCCCCTGTTGATGGACTGCTGCGAAATCTCCAACAGCGTCAAGTCAATGCCAAGAAATTTCATGCCAACTGTTTAGTTTTTTTGGTGGAGGAGATTCAATCAATGGGACGACAGGAACTTGAATGCTTTGTTGACAAAAAAACAAGCCACTACTGAAAGTTCAGGCTGATCCAAGACATATTTGTAGTTTCAAGCAATCATCCGTGACTCCCACAGATACGGGCCTGTAAAACAAACGCTGACAGCCGACCCCTTCGTCAAAACATTCCAACGCCGATTAAAAGCATGAATGGAAAAGTTTTCGCATCGATCAATATGTCTGACAATTTGCATACAAATTCGCCAGCGACTCTTTGACGAGAAGATTGTAATGGCCTTAAGTTAGGCATGCACGTCTTCAGAAGTTGAATGGAAAGTAGCAAAGGCGCTTGAAAGGCATGAACTTAGGCGTCCACGTCATCCGTCTGCGCGGGGCTCGTTGTCATCCACGGACAGTTTCACAAAAACCCAATTAAGCTGAGGGATTTTTCATCAGCTCCTTTTGATCCTCGAATGTCGGACTTTTCCTCAGGGGTGCTCGGGAAAAAAATTGAATTGTCTAACGATCTGAATAAATAAATGGTATTTCCAGCCGGTAATGCCGAACCACATGCAATGTTCAAGCGTTGCATGGGCGGATAATATAAGTTAACTACATGCCTGATTAAATCCCCGCTGCTTGACCTCCTTACATGTGATTATCCATAATTAAGGGAACAACTTCAAAAGACGCGCTTTCCTAAATTTATCTCTCCCCTCTTCCTTGCCTCACACTTGTGTTTTTGCACGATTTCTGGACGCGCTCGAGAAAATCCCACAGAAATCTCGCAGACAAACTCTTTAGGCTGCAGATGTTTTCACGAAGCTGCTGCAGGGTTGCACGCGTGATCATCGTGAAAAGCCAGGAGAGCTTGGGAGGAAATCTCAGCAAGAGTCAATCATATCCTTGTGCAGCCTAGATAACGCTTAATATTCCTCACAGGGGCTCTCGGGCTCTCTACCCACATGATGGAAATCCATTCTGACCCTAACATTTCTGCGCTGAGTGAAATGGTAATGTCAGGAGTGTATTTAGCAAATCACCCTACTCCAGCCTCCAAATGATGACAGCCATGATACCTGTAGCTGCCAGTTAAAGTGTGTGTGTTGTACCTCAGAACGACAGGAGCCTCTTGGGGTTTTTTTTTTTTTTTCTTCCTCTGTCCTCTCTTGACTATTAAATTATGAGCGTTTTACCACTTTCACCGAAGCAAGACAAACACCGATGAGTCACTGTTGTCCAAACTCGGGATGAATTTTCTGTTTTTAAATCCGCGAGCCCATATCATAATTAAATTCACGTTGAAGTGGTTGTGTAGGTTCAAACACACACACACAGCACACACACGCACACACACGTGCGCGAGTGTGATCATCGACCTGGTAATACATTAAAAAAAAATAAAAAAATCTTTTGTCATTATCGTTATTAAATCAAATCTCCCGGCTGGATGGAGCATCAACAGTGGAGGGAGCCTGGGCAGCATTAGTGTGAGCGGCGGTGGGATGAGCGCCGGGCTTTCCCCGTGGCTTCAGACTGTGTCAATAATTGCTATAGTGTTTTCTCTCTCGGTGTAGGTCAGCGAAACGGAAAAGTCTGGCTGCAGCGAGCGGAACTGTCCGTTTTTAACGCGAATTTATAAGTATTATTAAGTGTTTTGGGTGTGATTTTAAAGTGATGCACCACGGGAAAATAAATGTAAAAAAAAAAAAAAAAGGACTAGCATGACACGAGGGGCAAAGGACAGCTTCGTTGCGGATCGGATTTCTGAGAACCAACTCGGACAACCGGTTAAAAATGACGAAAAAGAAAAAAATGTTTCCATCAAAAACGGCCTCGAAATAAAACATTTAATTAAAAAAAGAAGCCATTGTGTTAATTCATAAACTGTGTCAACCTCCGCGAGACTGTTGCCACTTTTTTTTTTTTTTTAAATCTTATAACAAGAGTTTTTGTTTTTGTTTTTAAACGTCGCTTGACTTTCAGCCACGCGCCCTCCCCAACCTCTCCAAGCACGCACGCACGCACGCCCCTCTGAGCTCACCTGCGTTCCTGAGCTTCTTGTTCCGATACACGGAGAAGATGACCAGGAGGTTCCCCAGGATGTCGACGACGATGGTGAAGATGAGGAAGCAGCCCAAAGTTGTGGTCACCCACGGCGGGCGGTTCAGGACGCTGGGGTCTGGCGAGGAGCTGTTCAGGTGAGACCCATTTATAACCATTGTATACAGCCGCTGAACTTTCCCCGACGCAGCCCAAATTCAACGCCGCTTCCAGCTGCCTCCCCACCTCAGAGCCCGGGTTTCGGAGACGCCGGTGGTGGGATACTACCACAGCCTCCCGCGGCTTTCATCTTCATCCTCTTCCAGGCGCGCTTCTCCTCCTCCTCCTCCTCCTCCTCCTCTCCGTTCTTCTCCTTCGTCTTCTTCTGGACTTCCCCCAGCTGCTTTGTATCAGCTCTGGTAGTCGTCCCCGCTCTCTGCTCGCCTCTGTGTCACTTCTGCGCCCGTGTGCCATTCACTTTGTCGGTACGCATGTGTGACATGAAGCCGCAACTTCAGACCTTCCCAGCATGTGATCAAAACAGTCCGTGAGAGGAGCGGCTTCCTCGGCGTCAGAGGGATAAACACTGACGCCTGGTGGCCGAGAGGCGGAACTGCAGCGGTGACCGGGGGGGAGCTCGGAAACGCTTTCCACGCTGCTGCCTCTTCTTCCTCATTTCCCAGACGCGCGTTCATTCATGGCTTTGCGGTCGCTAGCGTTGCTTTATTTCAGCAGCCCATTCATTATTATTATGACGGATCATTCATAATTTCTTTTTTTTTATATATATACAGGAAGTTGTCTTTTTCGGGCACGTGCACGCTTGCTGATTGAAGGACAATGCAGTGTTTCAATAATCTAGATCTAAATTTCACATTTTCAATTGAGTCCACACATTTTCGTTTTAATATTCTCCCCCTTTTTTTTCTTCCTGCCATTATTTAACAAAGAATTCATTATAGCGTGTGTAATTAAGGGGTCAGTGAAAAACCACTCGCCTTCCTACTGTGCAGTCGTATTATCACAGAGAATTAAAAACAGTTGTGCCCGAGCATTTCTATACAAAGAATGGTGATTATGCTATTGTTAGTTAATGATGTTCACAATAAATGGGTCACCCATCCACCCCCACACACATACACACACACACACACACACATACACACACACTTCTGCAGCCTATTGAGCTTTCTGATGAAATGACAGGTTGTCATAATAAAAAGGTGAAAACTCTCATCTGAGGGTTTATTTTTAATCTGTACATTACCTATAAGCATCCTTTCCTTAATGTCACGTTTGAGAGAGACTACAGACAGAATGGTGCCCACATTTCTATCTACTCATCTGTCTCGCCCATGTGACAGAACCCCCTCGCCCGCCACTCCTCCCTGACCCGTTACTGCTCTAATTCACTTGCGTATTTGTGTATTTTGAGGGAAATGCGATGCAAATTTTGTTCCAGTTCGTTTGTACTGTAGTGACTTATCGACAGACCACTGACAGCCAACGCCCAAAATAATAGATTAAAATTGACAGATCTCTGTAGGCCATTTAACAATAATCATTACATTTCACCGGCCCCGTAACAAATAAGATTGCCGATTTGTGTTGCTTTTGTCAGTGCCAGATCAATTAATCACCAACTCTGCTTTGAGACAAGATAAAAAAAAATCTTCTTCTTCTTCTTCTTCTTCTTCTTCCATTATTAAAGATGCTCGCCTACAGAATGTGTGTAATGCTTTGTCCGTCTCCTTGGCCTCATTAAAGTACCCACCAAGCCGCCTGCAGCTGCCGGTGCTTAAACCCGACTCGCTGAGAGCCAAAGAACAACATAGCTTCTGAAAAGCTACGACCTATTTGGCTTTTCCAACCGAAATCTATAAATAAATGTTCTAAAATTTAATATGAGTGTTTGAATCTTGCTACCGCCACAAAGTTGACTCTTCTGTGTAGTTAGACGTGCAACTTTGGAGTAAAAACACGTAGTTTGAACATACTGAACTATTGTTTCCTTTCCAAAGTTATCGAGTTCTCTCTTTTGTTTGTGCATGTTTCCCTGATTAGCAAGTGTGGTATAATACAGTGATCAGCAACATCACCAAATTACTCGCCATAATAGTCCTGAGCTGCCTTTTGAACTCTTCCTTTATCCACCCTCTCATCGCCTTATGCCATCTAATTTAAGCTACAAACAGCGCGTTATTATGAATAATTTGCTAACTGCATTCATGCGATCATTATCCCGCCCCATTGTACCTACATTGTAGGTCAGCCTGTTCCTCTGTGAGCAGACATTGATCAGCGCACACCGTCATCCGTGGTGCTCTTAAAAACACATTACAGTGTTTCTCTGCTGTTTATCAAAATAAAGTGCTCGGACTCATTTTGAATAATTACAGCAGTTAGTGAGACGGCGCAGCAAACATGCTGAAAGGGAACAGCGGGCGAGGGAAGCAAATTTTCAGATGTTATTTTCTTTTAGTCGGATGATAAAAGAAGCTTCGGCAGCATCAGTAAAACGAGTGGAACATTTTGAGCTACTTTATTAGAGTTGGATAAACGTAGAAATTGCCAGTGACTAACATCTTTGTCATACTGTAAATAACAGAAAATGATGGTGTAAAAAAAAAAAGAACGTTTATATTATAGTATCTTTTTTCTTTGATAACTGTGAAATGTAATTAGTTGAACTTAAATCCTGTTTCATCCATTGTAAGTCAGGGATTGTGAGAGTGTGACTAACAGTTACTGTTTTTTTCAGATTCATGCATTTATTTTATCTTCTCTCTTATGTTGTAAAGAATCTATAATGAAACTGCAGTTTTTTTTTTTTTTCGATGATAACTTTTTTGGACATATTTTCAAAAACAGCTTCCAAGCTGCTCGGGGGCCTTCTGCTCTCACGGCGGCGGTCGACTGATATTTTAAGGCCTGCACGCTCGGCGATGATTCCCATCAGGCACTTTTGATTCATGTTATTTCGACACTTGCTGAGTCATGACAGCTCACAACCTCTGTGGTGCACTACTAACTGGAGCACATCGCAGCCCCGTGGCCCTGCAAACTTTGATACAAGATGTGTTTTTACAACAAGCCCACATAGCATTTATCACGGTTTGCAACGTTTGGTGGAAGGCATCGTGATGTCGAGTTTGTCAGAGTTAAGCCGGCTTGCTAATGTTAGCACTGTGTTAGTGTTAGTGCCCCAGACACAACGTGATCCGTTGAGAACTGGTTCCAAATCGTCCGATCCATCAGCATTGTATCCCTCCGACATCGATGACATCAGACTCATACGTCTGCCCTAAAATGATCAAAACTTGCAGGATAAAGGAGTCGTGGTGGAGTGGAAGAAACGGTCCGAAGTGTAGCTTTGACCACCAACCCAGTCACAGAATAAATGATGGCAGTGTACAAACCATGGATATGCTGAAACTCTACATTTCTTTATGTTGCAACTTTACATTTCTTTAGGTTCAATTTACTATTCTAAGGTGTGACAATGCTGTGCTTACAGCCTGGTTAAGGTTAGGAAAAGATCATGTTGTCCCAAGTTACTGTTTAAAAACACCCGATGTTGTTGTCACAAACATGGCTGTTGTGCCGCTTACAAATGCTGAAACCCCGTCTTGAACCGCGATTACTGGCTTAGCAGCCTTTTGCCTGTTGTTCCACCACCATTCCCTTGTGCTGTTTGTAGAAATGTCAGTATGGTGTGTCGGAATGTCAAATGCTCCGACAGTGCTGGTTGGTAATGACTGTAAAACAACATTTTTATGTAGGATGACAAACAAATCATGACGCAAAATTGGCTCAAATTCCAGGAATGATTTCATCTTTCTATCTTTTTCCTGTATGAATATACATTTTAGATGATGACAAGCCTTTGCTACAGCTTGCTCAACATACGTTTATCAGAAATCAATAAAGAATCGGACCGATAAACAGAATCGATAACGGCGTAGTCATCCATACAATCTTAACAATTCCTATTCATAGACAGTTGTGCTGTAATCACCATACAACAGGGGCGACATGTTAACAGCGGCTGATTGTGCATCCTGTTGAGGTCACGTTATGAACGAGTGTCAGTCTCACAGGTCAGTCTCCGCCTCTGAACAGGAGCAGTAATCAAAGCTCATGTGTGATTTACAGCAGCCACAAACAAGAATGTAGTGGGAGAAGTAAACACTGAATATAGACTAGTATATCACTGAAACTAGAAACAAAAATAGACTATAATTAATGAACACAACCGGCAATGAACATTAAGGCCGCATTTACCTCAGCGATAAAATCTACGTGGCCACCGTCTCCAACTCCACCTGTTCTCTCTCAGATATAAGCCAAACATTTCCATCCCATTATCCATCTAGTTGGAGTGGAGCGGCCCCGGACACGTCGCCAGTCAATCACAGAGCTGACACACAGTGACAGATGACCGTTCGCGCTCACATTCACACCTACGAGCAATTTTAGAGTTGCCAAGTGACCTAACCTGCGTGTGTGTGGACGGAGGAAACCCACACAGGGAGCCTCTCGCTGCGAGGTGACAGCGCTAACAGCTGCATCGCCGCGCCGCCGCCCAAGAGATTCATAACATCATCGTTTTATGAGTGAAAAGTAAACAGTTTGCCAACAACATCAGATGCCTTTTAATTTTCTCGGAGAAATTCCACCCCTGAACTGCAGCTTATGAGCTCTCCTTCACTCACAGAGTGCGTCTGCCTAATCAGCTGCTACCTTTGTGAAATCAGCTGCTGAACACACCGAGTGTGGCCGTCAAGGAAACGGTTGCATGCATTTTTCCATTTTTCCTAATTATCTGTCTGTCAGTGTTTGAGCTCTTCCCACATTCCTTCCCACCATGTAATGGCCAGACTGTCAAAACTCCCAGCAACCAGCAGTCCCCCGCGACCTCGAAACCTCCAGCACTCGTACGCTACTCTGACTCTTAACCGCGGCGGCGACGCGTGGAGTCAAAGAGTTAACGTCGGGAGAGCTCAAACCACAGATGGTGCAAAGCAACCAGCTGGTTCACTGCTCGTGTCTCTGTCGGAATTGAAGTGATATCATGAACTATAGTCAGTTCTCCGCCCACACAGATATTACATCAATCAAAGTACAGCACCGACCCCGTCAGCCGGCGCCACGAATGTCACGCCTGCCGCGGAAGATGCAAGGATGCTATCACAGCGAAGCAATGAGAAAACGTGCAACTCTTCCTTTAAGTTTCCATTTTGATAAATGATTCAATCAAACAAACGACTGACATTTCATGCACGTCAAACTATTTCTTCTCATAAGTCAGTAGCTAAGACTTCCCGTATCCCTCGTCGGAGCCCATGATTCACTGTTTTCCCTGCCGTGCCTTTATAAGCATCCTGAGCAATGAGACTTTTATCTAATGGATAATTGAAACCGGTTTTATAAATCAGTAATTTCCACGGCAGAGGAGCAAGCATAGGAACATGTAACTCAGCCCCAAGACAAGATCTGAACAGGCTTCTGAGAGGGAGGGAGACGTATCTGCGGGGGATACTGTGTTTTGTTTTGACTCGCATGCTTTTAGGAAAGCATCCCGCCGCTACAAGGGTTCACATTTGCTAAAACGGTTTTAAAGAGCAAACAGGATAAGGCTGCGGAAAAAGACGCAACCCGAGAAAACGCCTGCTTTGGGCCGCGTCGTCGTTTTTTCTTTCTTTGGTGTTTAGTGGAACTCAGAGGCAAGAGATGAGACGCGCTCACTTTTTTTTGTGTGTGTTTTGTGCCAATTAAGCATCTTCAGAATTCGAAGTGAGTCGGACTGACGGACGAGGAGAAAAAAGAGAAACGGCGGCGCGTTATCTTCTTTTAAACACCTCCTGAGAGGCTCCTTCACTTCATGGGCTGGGTAAAAGAGAGGGGATGGAAGAGAGAAGGGAGACGGAGGGGAGATGTACAGTCGTTCTCGCCTGTTTTCATCACGCCAATCAGAGAAACAGGTTCCAGAGAGCCGTTATGAGTTTTGTGGTTGGCGGGGGAGGAGGAGGGGGAGGAGGAGGATGAATAAGGGGAAGGGTGAGAGCGGGAAAAGGAGAGTGGGAGAGAAGTGCTGCGTGTGGGGGAGGGAAAGGGCAGATTCACACGTGATGAGGACAGGAGGGTGCCGAGAGGACCCCCGCCCTGCACACACACACACACACACACACACACATTCCTGCCTCTCATTTGAGGGAAGCTGTCAGCAAAATGAAGGAGAGGAGACAGAAGTAATGTAATGAGCGCGGTCTCGACACAGCCCCGGCATGTCTCTGCTGCTTCACTGGTCATCACTACATCCCACAGAGAAACACAGAGTGTTTGCTTTTATCTGCTGTTGCCCCCCCTGCGCGCGCGCACACACACACACACACACACACACACACACACACACACACACACCATCTTCTCTTCCTCCTCCTCCTGCTCCTCTTCCTCTTGGCCCATTGCCATGACAACAGCGGCGGAGCTCCACCCAGGAAAAAGAGATGTGTATGGTGGTAGAAAAAGAGGATTATTGGGGTCAGCGGTCTCTGCGTGTGTGCGTCTGTCCGTCTCACGCACACACACGTTTTCTCACGCACAGCGGTGCAGTCGCCCACGCCCACGAGACGAACAGCGCCAGGCAGCTCCCTTTTTTTGTTCTTTTTTTTTTGTTGTTGTTTGGGTTTATTTATTCTGTGGCGTCTCGCCCCCCCTTGAGAAACTGTATTCTGTCGAGGGGACTTTTTTTATTTGTTTCTCATGTTGTGAATAGTTTAGTTTCTTTTTCATGTTTGTAAAACCAACGATCCGGTCTTTCATTTTTGAATAAAATTTGGGGATTCACACGAGACATGTCAAACAATAAAGGATAAAAAGTGAAGCAGCAGAAGCTTTGATATTCTTACTTTTAGTGGCTAAAACTCCCAAAATACTTCCGTCCTAGCTCTCCCCGTAATGCTTTTGTTACAGTAGATCTCTCAAATTCTCCACCTCCAGTTTGTCACACAGGTTTTCCTATTAAAGATTTGTGTCGCTGACAATTTTCATTGGTGCACAGCCAAGCCAGCCCCAAATGTTGTTAAACGATGCCGTGCGCTCATTTTTGTATTGCTGCTTTAAACAGCCTAGATAGACAGCTGTTTCAAGTGTGACCGCAGTCTACAGGGTATTTTTTAGAAATTAGAAATAAAAGATCACAGATTAGAGTTGGGTTGTGATTGAGATTAAATGAATAAATATATATCTTTGGACCATCAATTTCCAAAAAGCTTTTCATTGAACTAACCCTGTTGTCAAGTCCGTGACATTTGTAAGCTCATCCGAGTGCTTCTGAATGGTTTACCTGACACAAGATGTAGAGGAATTCATCTATAGAATAATTATTCACTTTTAATTGGAAAATGAATGTTGAAATAAAAGTAAAAGAGATGAAAAAGGAGTTTCTCGAGCCAACACTGGGTGTAAGCATATGGTCATCTGGAGCTCTGTAGACACGTTCGCAGCAGTCCAGCTGATGATTTATTGATTAGTGCTATGCTGCTCTCTCCAACTCACTGAACACCGTCAGTACATGGAGAAATGTTGCCAACTAAAGTTCAGAACTAGGAGTTAAAGAAATGCAAAAGGGGTGTTAGAACTTCTCCAAATCTGAAATGTATAAAACTGACAACACCGGTCTCCAAGCCGACGACCCTTCATGACATCACGACGGCATCTCAGACTTACTCCGGGTTTCCTCGTGATGAACTGATCTTCATTCAAAGAAATGTTGAAGTGCTCCTTTAATAAATCCCTTGTACCTTTTGTTCTTTCAGTTAAGTGTTGCTCCACTCTCCTCCTACTCGTAACTCTCTGAGGGGTTCTCGGTGTAACTCTACTGAGTGACTGTTCGGACGGTCAACACCGCGTCTGTCTACATGTTTAAACAGCACGATAGCCTCTAGTTAATCACATCCCTCCGCCCTCCGCCTCCCTCTCAGACACTTCTGATTGATTTGACTCAATATTTGAGGTATATGATATTTGCATATTTTACGTGGGAACCTCCGCTTGCATGTATTAACGGCCCTGCGCACACTCTCTGTTCAAACAGTGAATCATAGCAGGAGTCGTGATTGATGAAAAACTAATCCCGCTGTCTGAAAATCTGGATTACGCTGACTGCTATCACTTTCTGCGGGAGCAGTTCTGATGAAGTGCGTGAATGGCATATATAGAAGGTGCTTGACCCTTTTTTACATCCTACATGAGGCTTTTTATGGGCAGAAGAGAGCGTACGAGCAGTAGACTGAGCAGCGTTGGGGCAGTAATGAAGAGTTTACATCGCATAATGACTGTTAAGGTTTTTGTACCAGATGATCCATGAATGTGCTTATTTGGGTTCCATCATTCAGCCAGAAGGATCCCTGAGCGATGAGGCGGCTCCTGTTTCTGTTTCTCTGGCTTTGTCCTCCTTCAGCTTGTTCTTGTAGTCGTGTGCCTCCATCTTGTGGCTGTCGCGCAGTATTACAGAGACGCCTCCCGAGCAGACGCCAATATAAGCGCAACCCATGAAAAAAAAACACCTCCTTTTCCAGCATGCACTCATGATTCCATAATATGAATAATGCATTAATAGGTATAAGAAATCTTCAGTTATTTAATGGAGAAAAAAAAAACACCTGGTGCCATTTCCCGGAGTTAATTGGATCCACCAAGCATGAGATTAAGCAGCACATGAGTGCTTCGTTTTCTAGAGTTTGGATTATACGTTTCTCCTCATTCTGCCGAGACCGAGGAGCCGTTTCATTCCACACGAGACACCCGAGCGCTGTTTATGAAAGGGTATTTAAATCTGCAAGTAATTGTCCGTTTCCTTGCCTCCTTTTGAGGTTGGAAAAATGCAGAGAAAACACATTGTCTTTATTCTACATCACTGTAAGTGAAGTGAACGCAGCATAATTACAATATGACCCTTTGCTGTAGCGAAATAAAGGGCCTGAACGCAGACTCCAGGCAGGAGAATGGTGGATTAAAAAGCGAGCTTTAATGAAAAGCTGGTCAAACACAGACAGGTCACAACAAACTAAGAACACAGGCAGAGGGAAAAACCCAACAAAAAATGACAAACTATTTGACAACTCAGCCGAGATCAAACAGAATAAAGTGCAGAGAACTCAGATGAAACACACGAACAAACACAGACGTGCTGACAACACATGGACTAAATACACAGCAGGCTAATCACAGACAGGTGAAACTCATCAGGACAAGCACAAGGGAGGGCAAACAACACAGGAAGTAACACAACACGACCTATCAAAATAAAACAGGAAAAATTAAACAGAATCACAAGATCACGACACCCACTTGTCTTAATTTCACTAATGAGGCATGTTTTTTTAAAGGAGCTGTTGACTCTTGTTTTTGGTTTAATCAATCATTTACTGAGGCTTCATGGATCAGTGAGGACTTCACAAAGATACATTTAGAGCCTGTAACCAGTAAGATCCACATGTATTATGAAGAGTGAGAGGAGAAGATTTATTCCAGTCTCACTGATAACATGCAGCTGGATCCAGGAAAAAGCCCTCGGATTAATTTCTAACAGATTGGAGACGGGGGAAGCTCTGCTCTCACCGGCTCTGTCCAAATGTAACAGCCCCTCCCTGCTGGCACCTCTGAAGCTAATTTAACAGGGTTTGCGTGCCAGACTATGTCTTGTCGTGGACCAGTTGCTTGTGGAGTATCCATTGGTTTCTTGCCAAGAAAGACAATACGCATCTTTGCCAAAATGTTGAATCATTCCTTTAAATGAATAACTGCAGGCTCGACGGATTACTAGAAACTGAGGAAACAGTTGCTGTCAGTTGTTTAGGAGGACGCTGTTTTGCTGTAAAAGCTCCATAAATGTTTTGTGGACTATGAATCTTCACCTGACTTTCCATCAGCGTTGGTTCGAGTAAATAATGAATAATAAAAGGGAATTAAGCCCTCAGGTCTGCAATGATCAGCTCTTATTTTGCATGGACAAACTCTGCAGCTGTGTGGTTCATCATCATCATCATGAAGTCATCGTGATGCTGACATGATCTGATTCGTTAGAGACTGTGGGGCGCGATGTCTCAGTGTCAGCCGTCAGACGAGGAGTGAGTCTGCTGTTGTGACTGAAGGTCAAGAGGTCACCGTCGGTCCTCCACAGAGCCCAGCAGGAAGAGCAATCGGTCCTGTGTGGAGCTGCACACTGGGCCAAAACACACACGGAGCGACTGTTCTGGTGGGCCGTGGCCTGGAGGTGTCGGGGTCATGTTAGTTTATCGGCCCTGTGCGAGACAACCAGGGTTTATTGATACAAGCAGCTACAGGGAGTCAGAGGAGGGAGGTGACACCGAGCTGTCAGACTGAGGAGAGGCGAGATGTGACGGAGAGTTCAACACGGTTCCCCCCACAATCTTCTGAAGCTTCGTTATAATCAATTTCCACTGAGGCTTGATAGTTACGGTGAAATGTTATAAACCAAGACTGAGCATTTTGTTGTTGCAGCATTGGGCAGGATGGACATTTCTGGTATCATATCATGTTCCTAACCTTGTTATCGGGTGGAGAGGACGGTGGTGCAGTTACAGGCGAGAAGGCTGCCGAGCCAGTGACCGCAGCTTAGGACTGCTTTTGAAGCCACTGGATATTTTTGTCGATCAGCCACTGTGTTTCAACATTTACAACCGTGACACCAAGGGATGTTTTTAAGGACAACCGGGAACATTTCCTAGCTGTGTTTCTGCCGACAAAACCAGGTGATTTTAATCATCTCCAGCTGTGTTTGTGGCGACCAAAACAGACAACGAAATCAGGTTTCCCTCACCGTAACCACGGTGTCTCAAGATAAAATTAAAAGCTGAACCTGAAGTTATGTAATTTATCATGTCATATGACTGTAGGGCTGCAACTGAAGGTTATTTTCTTTATTGATTGGTCCAGCAAATAATTTGCTCAAATATTCAGTTAACTGTTTTCTAATTAAAACGTCACATATTTGAATCGAATATCTATAAGTCGTTGATTTATATAAACACAGTAACATGCCCATCTTCTTGAGTTGAAAAATGTCAATATATCAACACGTACGAACGCTTCAAAACCTAAAAGTCTTGTTCACTATGAGACAAAGAAGACAAGCAAAATTTTACATTTTGAACCTAAAACAGTGCATAGTTGCCATTTTTGCAGACTGATTTGCTGTTTGACGAATCACATCAGCTGCACTCGATCTCTGTTTGAGTGCTGAAGCAGAGATAAATGAAGAAATACGTTTGGAAAAAATGCAGCATTAAGACAACTAAAGTAAGTGACTTCTTTAAAGTATCCATTAATATTAAAGCCTTCCTGACATTTCTCATCTTCTTTCTGCACAAACAATAATAACAGTAACAACATAACTCCTCACAACAACAACTTGTTCCTATTCATAAATCTTGTGAGGAAATAATTGCACACGGACAGCGGAGCTATTTTTTAGGAATAATTTATTGCCAGTAGGAAAGCGTGAGCTTGTGGCAGTATTCAATAAAAACCTTAACAAGACCATAGCATTGCTCACACACACATAGACACCTGAAAAAGTCACGTGTCCATGGATAACTCTGCACTATAAATATATTGGGTCCCATTTTCTTGGTGGAAAAATAAAGAGGTTTCAAAGTCAAAATTTACAAACAAATAAAAAAAAACAACACGAGAATATGCAGTCGTTCATTGAAGACCCTTTTTGAAATGAGCAGGAGACGATAAACTTTTTACGAGTACACTGTGATCAGAAAAGCCACGCACTTTTCTTCTCTTTTTTTCATGTTTCTTTTTTCGTGAATGTAAGCACAGTAAGGCTGATAATGTCACACCATTTAACTCTTTTTTTTGTTGAAAATAAAAGCATAGAATATCTACAAAACCTAGTAAACTTTGAAATCAAAACTGTACATTTAAATTTACATTGAAAATGAGGACTTGTATAAAAACATTTTGCTTGGTTTTATTTATAGAAACAAAGATATTGTGGTGAAATATTCTTTATTCTTTTTCATGATGCGCTTCCTGTTGTACGTTAATATGCTGATCCTTCAGACGATCCACTTCTTGTGTATGATGACAGCGACTTAAAGCAATGGCACCGCCGACTCAAAGGGGCGGGAGTTGGACTGAGCAGATGTTACCATGCTACAGAGTCTCAGCTATAGCTTCAGGAGATCTTCTCAGCCGATTGGCCTTCACAACCAGTCTCAACAACCCCGCTGTTTTGACTCAATTCATCATGTGTCAATGTATGCTTGTGTGTGTGTGTGTGTGTGTGTGTGTGTGTTTTTTATGTAGGGATGCACCGATCCGATATTAAGATCGGATATCGGCTCCGATATTGACAAAACGGCTGGATCGGGGATCGGTAAAATGAAACAGATCCACCAGCCGATCCAATTATTATTTTTTTTCCGTCGCAGCACATCCTACGTCATTCGTCAGCGTCTGTGTGTCGCATGCTGGAAGAGCGCAAGTTGTTGTTTGACCAACTCTTTATTAGTTTATTCTCAGGTTCAGCTGCTATGTTTTATTTTGTATTCCTGTTTGCAGGACGTTACACGTACTCACGTGACATTTCTCCGCTGATTAGCTAGTAGCCCCGCCATCAGCTGTTAGCCTCACCGGTCAGCTGTTAGCCTAGCAACGCTAACTTTCAAACCGACGTACTCAATACTATGTGGGCTGTCCATCGTTGCTCCGTTGGTCCTCCCTCCACCACAACCTCAGGGTTATTCACCGCCGGGCTGCTTTGTCTCCTCCTCTGCTGCTGCGGTCTCCCCGGCTCGCAGCGATGCTGGATGGTCGCCCCCGCTGTGTGCACGGAGCCTCCAGACGCTAGTTTGTTTACAGACGGTGCTACTGACTTCGGGGCTAGTGGTCCCTCCGTGCTGACTGACAGGCGCTCCAATCATTCTTTGATTTGTTTGTTCCACTTTGTTACGTGTGTCCTTGGGTACCCTGACAGGCGCTATATAAATTAAATGTATTATTATTATTATTATTATTATTATTATTATTGTTATTATTATTAATGTTACACATGTTTACAATGTTCGGTAACTGTTTGATTATTTTGTCTTAGGAAAGTCTGGTGCCTTTAGTCCCTTTCACATGGTGGAAGGTATACAGTTTATTATTAATTCAACAATGGTATCGGATCGGTATCGGGTATCGGCCGATACGCTCAGTCCAGGTATCGGTATCGGATTGGATCGGAAAAAACTGGATCGGTGCATCTCTAGTTTTATGTGTACACATACTGTGCGTGTTTAGTGTGGTCGGTGTGTGACGGGCTAACAATAGGTGTAGCTGTGGGTTCAGGCACTTTTGTTTGGATCCAGTGTCAGACTTCAGTGTGCTGTTGGGAGTCCAGCCCCGGTATGACCAGACGCTCGAAGTGGCCCTCATCACCGCTCTCGTAGTCGCTTATCATCACCTCGGACTCCTCGCAGCACGCCGACATGTCCGAGCAAGAGGCTGTGGACGTGTACAGAGACATGGACATGTTGTCCAGCGCTGAGGAGTCAAAGTCACGACTACAACCTAAAGGGTAGCCCCCTCTGTAGCCACCGGTGCCCAGGGTAGAAGCCGGGGTGGTCGTGGCTGAGGTGGAAGCAGCGCCCTGCCCCTCGGTGTCACCTGCGTCGCTTGAGTAGGAGTGCTGTGGCAGGTACTGGTTAAGGCTGTAGAGCTGGGGCAGGGCCGGGCGCTGGCGGACCCCAGGAGAGCCTGGACCGGCTGCAGCCGGGTCCAGATCTTTGCCTGGGTGCCGCAGTGTGTCGTACTCTGGCAAAGGTGGCGGCGGCAGGTCGTCGTTTGCATGGAAATCCTCCGGCGGCGGAGGGAAGTCGTTTTCAATGTCGAAGCCGCCGGGATAATAGTCGGTGTCGATGGCACTAGGGTCACTGTACAGAGGGGCAGGCGACTCCACAACCTCATACTGTGGAAACTCCTGGATTCCAGGAAGTTGAACACTTGGCATCCAATCAGATGTGTCCCAGTGATATCCTGTTTGAGAGAGAAAAGTACAAACACAATCATTAGTGTGCTGCTCAAGACATCACATTCAGTACACTGATTAACAATCACCATCATGTTAATATTAAAAGGCCACACCATGCAACAGGAACACAATACAACGTTACACCAACAAAATGAGTTGTTCATTAATAAACACTGAAATTCACACCACTGAGTGAGGTTGACTTTTTAACACTCTGCAGACACATTCACAGACTTAAAAACACAAGGACATGAAACAAACTGATCTATTTCTTTCTCCTTGTGTCTTTGTTCAGGTTTCTTGCTATGTGCCAAAAATAAATGTGAAAACAAAGAATGTTTTTTATCTTTTACAGCAAAAAGTTAACTCTCTATCAGAACAGAGAGCAACAGTAGCTAACAGTAATTTAGAAAGTGTGATACTGAAGCTCCACAGAGCTGCTTTAAGCGATCCAATTAAATCTTGATTCTGATATAATACCCTCCGGTAATAATGCCTTGTCTATATATTCTGTATCACTTGTAATGTGTCAAATAAGAAAATGTAGAAACTTGTGTTTCAGTGTGACTCAAAGGCCCTTACCTGTACCACAACACCAAACAAATTATATCTTTTAAGTTTTGTAATAACCAAACCAGTTTCACACACAGTACATTTCAGGGTTTCAAGTGTTTTGTAAAAAGCTACTGTAAATCCTGGTCTAAATTTAAATTCAGTCATCATGTATTCTTCATCAAGCTAGTGCAACCTCTTCAAACCTGGTGCGTGCTAACTCTTTCAGCTTAGCAGCTACAGTGAATCTTTCGGCTGAAAGAAGGGTGTAAATAATGTCTTTTCAAATCAATTTGGTATCTCGGGGGTTACAGACACTTTCATGTGCCAGATGAGCTGGACACATTTTATGTTTCTTTTTTCAGTCCCCATCTACTTCTATGCTGTTTGTTGTGAAGCTCCTGATATGTTTTGTGGACTATAAAACTTTGATCCAACTTTCCATCAGCATGCGATTGAGTAGATAATGACTGAATTAAAATTTTTGGGTGAACTGTTTGGCAGCAGTAGCGCAGACACACAAACACAAACTTCCATCCAGTCAAGTCGCATTTCCAGTTAGTTACTGAGCAGAATTTAATCATGTAACAGTCAGATTAACATTTTTTTAATGTTGTCACAGCATCAAAGACATGCATGGGAATGTTTTTGGGATTAAAAATATCTCAGGAAGTCTGACAGAACACCTTACGAAGCCACTGAGGCAGAAAGTGCTCGGTGTCACAGCGGCTTGGCCTTACAGAGGAGCTTTAACCTTCTCCTCCTCATTTAACTCCGGGGTTAGTGGTTAAGAGTTAGAAGGTGGGATCGGGGGAGGGGACACCAGTGAACATCAGGCAAACAAAGATGTAAAAAGTCACCTCTTGGGTTCTTGAGATCATGAGCCAAAAAAGACTCTTTATATGAGGCGAGAAGGAGGAGAAAAGGAGAAAAGAACAAGTCAAGTTAAAACCTGAGCGGAGAGAACAATCGGCTGAGAACACGAATGAAATGAGGACAATGAAACACTGAAATAATGATAAAAGAGAGCGACAGGTTCATTAATGCACAACAGGTTTGCCATTTTCTTACACAGACTTCTCCAGGTGTGTGTTCAAAAGTTGCCAAAGATCAATACTGAGACTCAAAGGCAGCACTTGTGTGCCTGTTTAATTTGGTATTTGCATATCTTTTTAATTGGCGGCTCAATCTAGAGAGGAGCGCGCCAGGGTTGGCTGAGGTTTGTCAGTGTAAGATAATGGCAGCTCTATAACTTGCACTTCACATCCCAACACCAAGGACAAAACTACTGGCAGATGGAAGCAATAAAAGAGTACCTTCCCCTTCCACAGTGTCAACAACAGAGTTGACAAGGTAGATTACTGTCACTGTGGAGGCTTGTGAGAGGCAGGGCAGAGGAGAGTGGGTGGGAGAGAGCTAGCATTAGCACAAATGCTCTGAATATTTGAAAATAAAACAAGCACACACATGGAGTTCATGGTAGCGGGGGTGACGCCAACACAATCGACACTTCCCACAAATGTTTCTGTCGTACTGCTGGACTTTTTTTTTTCTCATTTGGTATGTCAGGGCGGTTCATGGCTGGCACAAGACAATGGTGGATGGCGGCAGTGTCGGGAGGGGGAGGGTGTCGGGTTTTGTTTGTGAAAGATAACACACAACAACAACATACTGAGATGCTACGGGGTGCCATCGACAGTACAGATGGAAGAATCAGTGAAATTCCCCGGAGATAAGCGCTATGCCAACCTCAACACAGAGAAAACCCTGTGTGCGTTTAGACAACAAACCCGAGGAAGTATAACCGACTCGTTTAGAAAATGTTCAATTTGTGATTCAATTCAGGATTCCTTCTCATTTTCAAGGTAATGATGAAGGTTTTGATGCACAATCCCCATCAAGATGACTGTAATGACACAGGGTAATAGGTACGATATGAAGAGGAAAAGGCAGAACATAAAATAAAACGCGTGTATACCATGGCGATATGATCCTCGATGTTTGCTTTAAACATCTGTTTGTAGCTACATTTGGGGGGAAAAAATGGAGAAACAAAAAAAGGAAAAGAAGAAAAAGCATGCTTGTAAATAAACCAAATGAAAATGCAGACAGCTGTCAAAGTCAACGACCTTGTGAGTGATTTTCAAACAGAACATAACTGTTTTCTGGGGAAGTCATCAAACTCCTTTTGAACACAGATAGTCTGAGAGTCAGCTGAATAGAGAACAGGGTCAGAACGCTTTTTAAAATATATATATATATATATATATATATATATATATATATATATATATATATATATATATATATATATATATAATCCCAGGAGAATTACACAGCACAAGTTGTTGTGATTGCTTCCGTCTGTACCGGTAGTGATTGAGGACTTACAGGCTGGACCCCCTATTTAAAACCTTGTTCTGGATCTGTGGACTGATTTGATCCATATGGGAGCTGAAGCCCCCGCAGCAAAAAGAAAGAGAAAAGAACACGTGACCCAAGAGTCACCATTTGAGCCATCCAGGCCGAGCATGCAGAGAAACAGTGTTAGCAGAGAAATCAACAAGGCAAAGATAACTGTTGCAAAAAAACCTGCAGGCTGATCGCACAAAAGAAAAGAAGCTCATCACAGGTGCAAAATGTTATCAAATATGGCACTTTTCAAACCTAGCTAACTTGTTAGTTTGTGACTAAGAGAGAACGACTGAACGAGCTGAATGGCAGCTTACCGTTATCATCGCAGGACTCTGACTGAAAGGAGCTGAGGGACTGGACCTCAGACATGCTGCCCCTGGTGTTGTAGGGGTGACAGGCACTGTCCTCCATCGGCTTCTTGGTCAGGCACGGGTCCAAGTCCACCACTTTAGCTGGAAGAGGAGGCACAGTTTGATTTTTAGTGTTAACCTACAGTACGTTAATGGATTATTTTATGGGGTTTTCTACATTCAAATGGTTGATAATCCATTTCAAACATGTGTATTTTTGTGTCGTAATGTCTGAAAAGTCACATAATACAATGAAATTCATGTTCAATGAGCTGTGCTCTACTTGTATGCTTGAGGCAAAACTCTTCACTGATGTAAAACCACAACAATTTACATGGAATTTATTTTCGATTGAACTTTATTTTAAGGGTCCATTATTTCCTAACAACTTCCTGGCAAGTTTCCTGGAAAGAACTCCACAATTAGGTACCAATTATCGAGAAAAAAGAGACAAAGTTCGGCTATTTTAAGTAGAATGTATTTGGTTATGTTCGGTTTTTAAGCATTTGTTGATTTTTATTTAAACCCTTGAATATTAATTCATTATTTGTTTTATTCCGGGAAACTTCATTTGTGCATATATTTTAAATTGCCTGTACAAACATTTACAGGTTAAACTAGCAAGTAATTGGAATGAGTGAACTGGAAGTTTACTGATTAAACACTGCCTCTGTTTGCTATAATTAGGACCAAATTACATCCTTTCCACAAAAACCTCCAGGAAATAATCAGGAAATTATAGACCCGTAAAAATAGTGTTACCCAGAATTTCACTAAATATCATCATGATTGGGTTCCACTGAAAGCAAATGATAATTAATTTATCCAGTACGTTAATGTTCAGGATTACTTAGCACTAAGGCCACCCACGCAAATGGGCTCCTGCAACACAAAGAACATGCTGTGGATAGCATTAAATGATTTAAATGCAGGAAATATCTTGATAGAAGTTATTTGGAACTAAATGCACCTCCGGCCTAGGAACAGGTAACTAATGCTGCCACGCAGAAACAGACTTACCGTCATAATCATAGTCCCAGTTTGGCTTCTGGATGGAGTCACTGTCTGAGACTGAGTTGGAGGGAGGGGGAGGGGGGAGATTGGGTGCTACGCTACAAACAGCCACGGTCTTGCGGTGTCCGTGCACGGAGTCTGGGTTGAAGGTGCTGAACTCCGGATGCTCCGGGATGGCCGAGCCCTCAAATGAATTCCTGTCCAGGTTGTTTCTCGAGTCGCTTGGAATGCTGGGAGTGTAGGAGATGGGCCTCACAGGGACCTGCGGCGGGATGTCGGAGTAGATGTTCTTGTTGAGTTTGGCGTCAAAGTAAGGTCTCTGGAGAAAGGAGTGAGGCACGTTTGAACCTCCGAGCTGTTTGTCGTCGTCGTCCTTTGACCTGCCGCGGCAGGCCCTCTTGCGGATGATGATGAAAAGGAGGACCATGATGAAGATGCTGGAAACAAAGACAACAATGCCGATCACCTCCTCCAGGCCGATGTTCCAGGAGGTGGAGACGAACTCGTTGCGGACCTCGGCGCGAAGTTCGCACATCTGCCCGCTGAAACCCAGCGAGCAGTTACACTTGTAGGAGCCGTACGTGTTCTGGCACTGGCCTCCGTTACCACAGGGGTTCTTGATGCACTCATCAACATCACTCAGGCACCTGAACAAATATATTGGAATTTAATGAGAGGTGGGTGAAGGTGAAATGCTGCATGTTATTAACTGCTGATGCAAGAAGTCAGATATTTAATAATTCAGACAGTTCACCTCATGGATCAAACTGGAACGTGGCTTACCTGTCTCCCTGGAAGCCTGCTTCACACTCACACACTGGCCCATCCAGACTGTCGATACACTTTCCACTGTTCTTGCAGGGGTTGTCTCTGCAGTACGGCCCCAACTGGCATCTGAATTTAAAACAAGTTTACAAGACACGTGATTTTGCAGTGTGAAAGGTTTAATGTTCTGTAGTGAACTGAAAATTACAAACGTCTTAGAACGTTTTATGTTGCTGCAGGATATTCTACCGTGTCAAGTAATAATTCATGAATGCAGATTACCGCTCTGCAAACTACCACAGACTTGTGAAATGCAGGTTCAGGCTCAGACTATGAATATTACAACTCAACATTTATTGTTAGTAGTATCAAGTACTATTTTAATATCAGAAGTAAAATGCTGGGTATTGAGTGAAATTATCATTTTAGCTCAAACATGCAAAATATTTCTACCAACATGGCATCAATGCTTGATGACAACTTTTTCTATTCAAAATCTAGCCTGAGAAGAAAAAGTTGTGCTACCTTTGTCCGGAGTACTGCCCTCTGCACTGGCAGTAGAAGTCGTCTGCACGAGGCACACAGGTGCCTCCGTACAGGCAGGGGTTGGAGGCACAAGGGCTTATGCCAATCTCACAGTGCGTCCCCATGAACGATGCAGGACACTTGCAGAAGTAGCCTGAGGAATTCAGAAGAAAATCTTTAGACGACAAAGACTCTGAGCAAGTGGCCACCTTTAAACTATTGTACATTCTCAAACCAAAGTCAGTTTGGAAACAACAGCAGGAGGCTGGGGGGGCAGCTGGGGTGGTAAACAGGTCAGCCAGGCATAAAAGCCAGGGGGATAAAAAACAAATTACTCGGACTATTACTTTTAATGGCTCGCTTGATAAATTCTGCATAATTTACATTAATTCCAGCAGTACAATGACAGAGTCACAGTATGCTTACCAAACTGTTTCTTCTTGCTTTAAATTGAGCTGATGTAACTGAAACTCAACACATCCTGCAGGTGTTTTACTAAAAAGCCTTCCAGGGACGGTGAGGGATTACGCCCCCTGAACCTCTGGCAGGTTTTTAATGTGTAACAGATGCAGAAGTGATGAGTTTGCATTATTAGCAAAATAGTATTAACTGCAAATTAATACAGAACAGCAACACTGTTCTTACACAGCTATGATAAAAGGTCTCTGTCTCTAATAGCCTGTCCTGAATAAAAGATGGGTTCACTGCTTGAGCTGGAAGCAAGCCATGTTTGATTAGCAGTTAAGATGGCAACACATGATCAAGTAAGGAATTAAGGGCAGAAAATTCTCCTTTATCTCTCTGAGATCTATGGAAATGTGCTAAAGTACAAGAATGGCATACACATAAAGACCACATCAAATTCAACTTCAACAGCTGCAGTGAAAATCTGAGTGAGTGCAACGAGCTGAGCGAGACATTACATACCTCCATTAGGCAGCGAGGTGCAGCTCCCTCCGTTGGTGCAGGGGTTGCTGGAACAACTCTCAGCAGGTGCGAGTGCACAGCCCGGAGCCACATCCACGATGTCCTCCAGCACAGCGTGGGCGCGGTGAGCTTTGGTGTTGAGAGGCAGCTCCTGGCCATTCAGGGCGATGGCCTCGATGCAGCCGCGGAGCCCGTTGGTGATGGGCAGGCTGCGTCCGTGGCGGGCAGTGGCGTGCTGGCGTACGTGACCACCGAAGTAAATGCTGTTGTCGAGGTTAAGGGTTCGCAGGGTGCCCGGTGCAGTGCCCGAGGCGGCGTGCACCCGATCCAGCACAAGCTTGGCGTAATTACCGTCCACCTCCAGTGAGACGGTGTGCCACTCCCCATCGTTAACCTGAGCGCTGTGGACTGACACGAGGCCGGGGCCACTGCCGCAGTCGAACTTGTACTGCAGGCGACCGTTCACAATCTGTTTCAGAGGGATAAAACACGGAGTTGGAACATGATCAACACTTGGCATATATCATACTTCAGAAGGTTATTCATCTCATCACTTCTGCTCTTCCCTTTTTGATTAACACTGCACTAGATAAAAACTTGGGCGGAGAAATTGTGATAAAATCATCAAGGCGCTGTTAGAAATCAACGTCTGACACTATCATGAATCACTTCCTATCAGAAAACAGAGTGCATCAATTTATTATCACTATCGCATTATTTATTATCTTGATAAGGGGCAAACAAATTCCTCTCGATAATATCGCACAGTCCTAGCTTCCTAACAGGAAAACGTGATAACTTCTGTTCCTTGCTCCAAATAAAACATGTAACAGTTTGGAGATATTAAAAGCCTTGCATGGCAGTCTGATCAACAATAGCTGCCTCTTAGCCGGCCAGGTTTGAGTCTAAAGTCTGGTGTGCAGAGCGCTACACCAGACAGACTCTGAAAGGAATGTGTGGAAAACTGCTTTCTGTTTCCCTCCCAGCACTAAAATAGCTCTACTGTGTGATTTTTTTCAAGGCACCACCACATTCCCATAGTCCCTCATGTGAACCGGGTTTTAAAAATGGCTTTTTGAACCCTTCAGCATAGCATCTTAGTACACATGGCGCCAGGGTCAGTTATGTGATTATTAAGCTCTTCTGATACGGAAAACAGCAAAGAACTGCAGAGTCTGTCTCGAATATCATGAATGTGGTTTATGATATACAAAATGTCAGTTTATAAAGAGGCGGATGGAGTAGAAGTGAAATGTGTTGTTATGGCTGAGTGGTAAGGCCAGACTGATATGTTTACACACACACCTCGAGGATGCTGTAGTCGGTTCCTTTAGCGTACATGACCGTGGCGTGGCTGGAGAAGGTCCTCAGCCTCAGAGACAGTTTCATCAACTCCTTGTTCTCGTTCTCCATCAGATGGTATTTCACGTATCCGCTGCCACTGAACGTCAGCGAGTGGCCATCTGACGTGAGGTAACAGACAAGTATTAAGAAAAGATGGGACGAAGTTTTAAAGGGACAGTCCACCCCAAATCAAACATACATATTTTTTTCCTTACTTTTAGTGATACTTATCAGTTCAGATTGTTTTGGTGTGAGTTTCTGGGTTTTGGAAAATATCAGCCCATTCTAGGAACTAGATGGCGCTCAGCTTGTGGAAACTCAACAGCAATCCTTGCTATCTAGTGCCGTCCATTATATTTGAGAGTAAGCAGACATCTTTTCGGCCAGTGTCTCCAAAACACAACAACTCACACCAAACTACATTATTTTGTTTTGGATAAATAGCACTCCAGGTAAGAGGAGAGATAATATTTTTGTTTTTAGGGTGAATTATCCCTTTAAAACAAACAAACCAACAAAACATTGACTAAATCTTACATTACTTTCTTCCTCACTACATGTAGAGGGAGGTTGGGGGAAGGGAACACAGATTGAGAGGTGGGTGGTCTTACCAGAACATTTGCCCTTCTTGCCCTCTGGACACACACAACTGTAGATAGTCTCTCTGGGATCAGCCACACACTCCATACCCTCAGGACAGGGGCTGCTCTCACACAGGTTGTTCACCACAGGACATCTGCCACCTAAATACAAACACATTTCTACTCAGAACTGGGCTTTCTAACAGGCATTTAATGTGTAAATGTGCATCCATCTACCTTCACACTGGCAGGTCGCGGTCCTCAGGTGTCGCGGGGTAACGAAGCTGAGGCGAGCCGTGCTGTGAGTGGACATGACGGTCTTATCCAGGGAGACGACCTCATCGCAGAAGCGCAAAGGGCAGTCCAGACCGGCGCACAGCTTCTGCACCACCCGCACGATCCGAACCCCCGTCATCTCCTCGATCACAGCTGCGGAGGAGTTCAGCTTACGGAAGACGACCTGAGGAAGATTGAAACATGAACGCAGACAGACTCAATAAAGGGGATTTTACTGCCAAAATTAGTCCATTAGTCAAATGACAGAAAAACAATCGGCAACGATCTTGATAAATGAAAAATGATGGAAGTCGTTTATCAAGAAAATATGCCAAACATTCATGGGCAGATTAAAATGATTTCTCTGTAAAAGAACCAAAATATCTTGTTGTCCGCCTCTTCAATTGTCCTGATGAAGATCTAAGGACTAAAATGTTGTGAAAAAAATGTATATCTTTGTTTAACTTTGACGTATATGATGGCTCTATTGTGGAGTTTGGACTAAAAAGAAAAAAAGGGGATTCGAAGATATGACCTTGGGCTCTTGGAATTTGAAATGGGCATTTTTTCACAATTTTTCTTAAATTTTATAGACAAAACAATCGCAAAAAATAATCTGCACATGGCAATGTGAACAACTGTCTAAAACTGGAAAAACCTGACAGTCTGAAGGATTACTAAATTTATGATCGTTAGATGCAGCCCAAAACAGAGAATCATGACATCTTTGGCCTCAACCACAAAACTATAAATGAACATCTTGAAAGTTTACTCATGGCTGCTCGTACCTCCTGAGACTGGTAGGGGCTGCCTGATCTCTCCAGAGTCAACAGCACATCCAGATCTCCTTGCTCTGAGGGCTGCAGGCTCACTAACTGCACTTCACTCCTCCTAACTCCAGCGATGTTCCTCAGTGCCCGCTGGAAGTTTCGCCAGTAGTCCCCGATAAATTCCTCAGGGGCGATATTTGCAAAGCGCACTGCAATAGAGTTGTCCAGAGCCTGACGAGCTGCTTGCCTGACATGCACAGTGACATCAGCAGCAGTGGTGAAGCGCCCGTCAGTCACTGTCACGTTGAGAGGGTAGTGGCCCACATCGAGTGGTCGCAGGGCAATGACTTTACCATCGGAGCCGGACACTGAGAAGACTGCACCACTCTCATCCGAGGAGGAGGAAGAAGAGGGGGCGAGGCTGTAGGTGAGAGTGTCGTAGATGTCTTGGTCAGTGGCGTGGATCTTACCCAGGACGCCACCGGGGTATTCATCACCGGTGGTGGTCACGTAGATGTCCAAAGGAAGGATTGCAGGAGGGAAGACACTCTCCTCAATTATGCGTACGCTGATGAAGGCGCTGGAAATGAGCTGAGGCTTGCCGCTGTCTGACACCTAAATGCGACGAAAGAGAAGGAGACGCGTGCATTAAAGAATTGCTGTGCACTGTAAGGTTTCATCTGCGGGCATGATTTTTTCCAACAGCAGAGGGCAATCAAGCTCTTTCCCTGATAACCCAGAGTTGACAGCGTCTACACACTGAAGGTGCATTTGATACCAAAGCCAACAGATCCATCTACAGATCATGCTTTTTAACATTCACACTTTCACACAGATGGTCATCAGCTCAGCAAGAAAAAAAACAAAAAACAACTCTGACTCAAATCTGAGTGTGCATCTCGTGTGTAACAAGACATCACACTTACATTTCATATCCCATCTGCCCACTCGTTTTTTTTTTTCTCCTCTGTTCTTTCCTCTGTTGTGACACATCAACACCCAGCAACACACGTGATCACGCCAACTCAAAGCAAATGTCTTTGATTTATGATTCTCCTGTGAGATGCACTCTGAAGCTTATTTCAATTCAGCACCTCACATACTCTTGTTTTAGAGGGTGAGAAGCTTTTTTTTAAAATACATATACACAGACACGAACATTGACTAGTTGAGAAAAAAAAACCGATGGGAACTAGTGAGAGCGAGAGAGAGAGAGAGAGAAAGGGTACAGAGGGAGAACAGAGGGAAGACAAATAGATCAGGTTGCTGTGGCTTGACGGATCAATCAATACCACCTCTCAACTCTGGTTCTCCTCGGTGCTGTGACTCACCTGTGCTTGAAGTAGGTAGTGTTCTTTACTTTTCCTATTGAGCGCCCCCACAGCCACTAGAGCTCCCTGCTGATTGATGTGGAAAGCATCGCCCTCGTTCCCATCCACGATGGCAAAGGTGAAAGGTGGGCCGTTGTGGGAAGCGTCCCGGTCGGTTACGGTGAGTTGAAGAACACTTGTGCCTTTTGGTCGGTTCTCCTGTGGAATACGAGAGAGGCGGGTTTAAAATTTGTGGTGAGAGGAGGTGGCTCTCCTGATGCTCTTAACTTCTATCATGTTTGAAGCTCTTCAACCTATGATGTTTGACATGGTAATGTTTTTCAGACGTTCACACATGCACCCACATCAGGGGAGAGAATGCAACGGCTGCTGAAAGGACAACATTTTCTACCGAAGCTTAAAAAAAAATGCAGGGGGCAACCTCAATGGCAGGCATGCCGAAAATCTGCAGTTCCTCATATGGCCACGTGACATTACAGCAGAAATGAACATGTTTCAGTCCTTCAGTCATGGTTTTGATTGCAGCATGCATTTACCCATTCATGACAACTGTACTGGAGGTTTATAACTTCTTGTTTAAATGATATTAAATTATTGTAATGTGCAAATACAGTAATTAAGGGCGTGGCCACTTTAAGTGATAGCTAGCCACCAGCTGTCTAGTTAGCTGTCAGCAACCAGGCTTCATTCGGCCCTGCTCAGCTCCACCTTGCTTCACCTCTCTTCAGGGAGACCACATCCATCATTCTACAGTCTTTGATGAATAAATGCAATAAACAGATTTTTTAGGCCACTTGAAGGCAGCTGAAACACATCGTAAACATTGACATACTGCCACCTGGTAAGGTAGTTGGGTAGATTTATTAAAAACCAGGTAGCAGTAGTAGTGAACAGAAACAGTAAAGTTGAGGACAAGATACAAAAACTATGAGCTGGAAGACAGGTAATAATCATCTGAGGGTTCTTCACTGTGATCCACACACTTTACATCACACATAGCAATTTGATCCTTTGTTAAAAATAAGGGGTTGTGTGATATGACAAAATTGATGATAGATGTTTACAACTGAGTATGGATACTATGTTAAAAATACACATGATTATATTGTGTAAATAATACATCGCCTCTTATATCATTTTTTTTGTTTCTTCCCATTCTTATTTTGGCAGAGTGTGTGGCTATGAAGCACCTCTTCGCCTCCCTACACTTGTAGTTTAAGTGTAATTTATGAAAAAAAAGACACCAATTAAACAAAGTTAAAGATGGATATGACAGCTTTTTTTTTTCTTCAAATTTTCTGTAACTATCACTGATTATTATCATTATTGTGAATTCTGTCGGCCGTGATAATCATATAGTGAAAATCTGATACTGTCACAGCCTGATAATAATACTGATTATAGCCGCTTTGAAGATTTGGGCAAAGTTATGACTGATGTCTTCTTCTGTTGTTCTTAATCTGCTGCCGGTATTTGTCAGTTGTCCAGGTCCAAAATGTTGTGGCTCGGCTTCTGATGAGCCCCAGTAAAAGTCAACATGTCACTTTGTCTTTGGTGTCCCTGAATGAGCTTCAGATCTGTCCCTTCTGTTGACTCTTTCATGTCCTGACTCAGAACTCACTTTTTGTTCTCTCGCGTTGAAAAAAAATCTGGATAATCCTGGTGGCGTGCACAGTATGTGTACTGCTTCTTTTTTGTTTCGTGTTCCGTTTGAGTGTGAATTTTTGCTTCACTTTGATCAGGGCTCCACAGTGAGTAAAATAAAGCCAGTCAGGATTTTTTTCAGGGGGAAAAACAATGTTTCATCCGAAAGTGCTTGAGTACAGTGCCGCCTCAGACAGGAAAATTGGAAATGAGTCATCCTCTGTCTTCCCTTTGGAATCATTATTTCTTTCTTTTTTTGATCTCCCATAAATACAGGTGCATCTTCTTCTCATTGTTACATACTTTCCTTTCCCAGTCAACCATCCATTACCAGCTTAGTATCTTGTACATTCCCTCTCTTCACCACTCCTGCCTTAAAAGACTTTTGCTCACATCCCTATCTGCATTCTTGTACTTAAGATGCAGCCTCTGTCTTGCAATTCCCTCACCCTCCCTTCTTTCTTCCTTGTCCTTACCTCTGTACTTGCTCCATCCACAGACTTGCTTCTTGACATTCTAGTCGCACAGTCTCCCATTATTCCTCCCTGTTAATCCCTCTCTGTGTCCACTGCAATCCCCCGTGCACCTCCCCCTCTCTTTCTCCCTTCCCATACACCTTATTCTCATCTAAACCCTCCCCTGCCTCACCTGGATGATGAGGCTGTAGTTGGCCTGGGAGAAGAGTGGTGGGTTGTCGTTGACGTCCGAGATGTCGATGTTGATCATTGCGCTGCTGGAGAGAGGAGGCACCCCATTGTCTGAGGCCACCACCATCAGAGTGTATCCTGAAGTCTAACAAAGAGAGAGAGACAGAGAGAGAAAGACGGAGAGAGAGAGAATTACCATACATAGGAAAGCTGCTTTTGTAAGCAATAATGCTGAGGAGATCAGTAAACAAGCTTCCCTATTAGGCATGACATGACTCCGATTGGATTTTGCATTGAGGGCAATTAGTTGCTCGGTGGATTAAACTCTATCTGTATAGTCAGCATTGTGTCTGCTGTTTCTCTTACTCTCTCTCTGTCCAGCTGGCGAGCAACTTTCAGCTCTCCTCTGACTGCATCAATGACGAATGGGCTGCCTTTGTTACCATCTACGATGGAGTACCGGACGTGATCGTAAGAGGGCCCGTCCAAATCCTCAGCAAAGACCTTTGAATCAATCCAAAAAATCAAAAAAAACAAAGATCAATCGACAATCCTCAAAGATGGCTTCCAGTGACGATGTTATTGTATGTGTGAAAGGTCAGAAAAAAGTGTTCTTATAAAGCTTCTTGCTGTGATCACTGTAGTCCTAAATAAACAGGATTTTTTTTTTAGCTCTGCTAGTCAAAGCTGGGGGTGAGTCAAAACAATCATGAATTTTGATGTTGGTGGACTGTTAAAAAACATTCCCATAAGACAAATCAACCAGGTTTATGAGAGTTAGACTCTTACTAAATTAGGATGTTATTACAATCATCTTCGATTATTTTTTATTTTAGAATATTTTTTGTCAAAGACAAATACTTCAAGCACTACTGCAACGCTGAACATTAAGCAATCGAAAATTAATCAGCAACTACTCATCATTGTAAGTGTTTTTTTCAAGGAACATTGTCTTGTTTTAGTTCCTCCATAGTCTCATTCTCTCTTCACTATAATAGAATACAGAATATTTTGGGGTTTTGGACAAAATAAGACATCACAAGGTGTCAGATGAGAATAGTATAGATAAAACAACAGAATGATTAATCATAATTAATGATCATTACTTGCAACCCTAATATCGCAAAATCATACAGATGCATACGACCTTTTCTTTTTCCTGCGCACCATCCGTCAACACACACAGATACACTGGCACACGCAGTCTTAAAACCAACCAACCATCACGTATTGAAAGGGATCCCCGGGGAAATCAGCAGACGGAGAAGATTTACAAGTATGAGACAATGGCAGGTATTAAAATCTAATTTTCTGATGGATAATTTACATTCAGGTACATTAGACACACGGATAAATGGCCATAAGCAGGGATCTTTTCTGAGGGGAGGGTGGAGAAAGAGATATAGATGGAGTGAAAATGTAATATGCAAAAGGCAGAAAATGCCTTATCTTGGATGGGGGCTTAATGAGTCAAATGCCTTCCAATTAAATTGTTTGAGCATGTGTGTCAGATAATGCACGAGAACAGGGGGGCAGTGAGCATGAAGAGCATTGGTCCTAATTTAGCTGTGCCACCAGATGGTGATTTGCCACAGGTGCAGATATTCGATAGTGTATGAAGTGAGTAATGGGCAGAGAGGAGAAGCTGTGAGGGAGTAAATGAACAACTGAGTGAGAAGGTGAATGATTGAAGGATGATTAAGAGAAAGTGATGAAAACAGTCTTTCACCCCGCACACAGATTTATAGTGGCAATCTGTTGTTATCACCCAACGAAAACATACTGTAAGTAAACATGACCCTAAAGATGGGATGTTTATTCTCACCGTCATCACAGTCTTTCCCAGCTCGGTGTCCTCGCTGACGACGGCTGTGTAGATGTCCTGACTGAAGGCAGGTCCGTTGTCATTGACATCAGTCAGGTTGATGTTCACAGTGGCCATGTCGCTGAGCGGTGGTGAGCCACCATCTGTAGCCTCGATGGTGATGTAGTATTCATGGGAGACCTCGTAGTCCAATGGCTCAATCACAAAGATGTCGCCTGAGGACAAAGAGACAGCAGAAAGTCAAGTGAGGCACAGATAGCTGGTGTCATGTTACAGCAATGTACAGTTACCAGTACCGATATTTCATCTGTATATATTGAAATCAATCTGCCTGTTGTATATGCAGCCTTTTTTGCAGATGGGTTAAATGCTGTAACTCATTCCGTATCAGTTCCTGCTATAACTTAAGTGGTTTATAACTGGAGTTATAAACCGAACATGCACCTGATACTCTCATATCGTCATCCGTCATTTGCTCTCATTTGAAATTCAAAGTTTTAATGCTTAACTCAGCTCCTTTAACTTGCACTGCCGCTTGCAGCTAAACAACAGAGCAGTATCCTATTTGTTTGTTGAGACAAATTAATGTGCAGTTTCTGAAACTCAAATTAAAGTCAGTGATGGTTGAACAGTTTGAAGTGAGTTCTTAGGATTTCTTAATGATGCTTCATGTTTATCGTGTCTTTTGGAAACACAACAATGTGTACTGTGTTAATCCTTGAATAATAAGAAACCCGATGAAGGCATTCCGTTCCTCATGAAACACTTTTTGAAAATATTAGGTTGTACACTGTACACATCCATGTTTGCCTGCTAGCAGCCTTCTTCTTCTGTGCCTTTGTTGGCACACTGCTATGCGTCTTTACCGGCTAAATGTGGGCAACTCTAAATGCTTTTGTGTGTACAAGATATAAACAAAACTGAGACCCAGTGGTCAAAAACTCACTGGGTTCCCATTAGTGACAGATTAAGTCAATTTGATTTGGTAAAATTAACTTAGGTTTTATAAGAACTCAATATCAAATATAATTGGATTAGAAGTAGGACAAGAAAAGCAATTAGCACAGGGAAAGCAAAGCTAAAAGACCACATACCAGTGCGTGGGTCCACACTGAACATGCCATGCTCATTCCCGCTGATGATGCTGTAAGAGATCTCTCCGTTGGCCTCAGTGTCCCGACTGGCTGCCTGCACTCTAAGCAACTGTGTGCCCACCGTCACATCCTCAGACACGGTAGCTGTGTATTCGCGGTGCTCAAACACTGGAGGATTATCGTTGATGTCCAGGACGGAGATCACCACCTGGCACACCGTGGAGAGACGTGGGGAGCCCTGGTCAGTGGCGAGGGCCCTCAGCTCGTATGCGGCCTGCACCTCGCGGTCCAGAGGACGCTCCAGGCTTATGACACCGGTGTGCTCGTCAATTGAGAAAAATCCATCAGCAGAATCGAGCAATGAGTAGAGGATGTCGCTGTTAAGACCTGGAATGATGGACAAAGAACAATTCAGGGGTTTTAGCAACATCATTTTTGGTATTTTCATAATCATTCCTCTTGGTTACGATGTGGCACCTGTCAGACTGTCAGTCTGTTGATGTCCTACTACACACATCTCAGCAATTAAGCTGATAAAAAACTGTTGTCCTCACCAATAAGATTGATAGCCACATAAACAGAAATACCCCTTTGAGCACAGGGCGTGAACAAGCATATTGATTCTTATATTGATGTATTGATTCTTGAATGATTGAAGTCGTCACCTTCTACTCTCATTCCAAAACATCCATCTCTCATGAAGCCACTGATAAACAGGAGCTGTAAACGTCCAATCCATGCCATCCTCATAACTCATGTCCTCCCACTAGCAAGACGCTCCCAGCAACAAGACAGAGACGGATCACAATAATAATCATAAAGCCTTTCTGCAGGTGGCCCCCATTTGGAATACGCTATTATATTCCCATTTATCAGGTAAGTGCCCCCATCCTCTGTGGATCTCATTATCATTCTGGAGAGACTACCACAGGGAGCCCTGCTGATATGGTTTCCCATCACTTTTATCTGATCTCATCATCCTTGAGACAATTGCTTAATGGTGGTTAAGTGAATTGTGCAGAATCTCGATTGGCTACATTGCTTCGTGCCCATATGTTTATGATTACATGGTCATCTCGCTGCCAAGGCAAGAGTGTTCGATATCAAAGTAAATAGAAAACTGATTTGCGACTTCTTTGCCATAAATGATGATAAACTGAATCTCTTTGCGCTTCGGACAGACAATTGAACAAAACAAGAAGATTGTATTAGGTTTCTGGGCTGTCAAAAAATATAGTGGAGGTAGAGGTAATTATTCAAGGAAATGATCAGTAGATTGATAAATCAAACAACCCTATATTAACGACAATGTTCTACAGCACCTTTATTCGTAAATCTTTGTATATGCTGAAAGCAAACATGCTTACTCCACACTGATCCACAGACAGACTTCATTTTGAGGACAGCTGGTACTTTAATACATCTCTACATTATTGGAGGCAACTTCGATGAGAACTTGTATGAACCTGGCACAGGACCAAGGTGGACCAAGCAGAAAGTGATTAAATTCCTCCACACTGGAGAAACATGAGTAATCTAAGGAAAAAAATAAATAACACAGCGAGGCAGGACAGACAGCAAAGAGACGACACTCGGGTCCAGGCAGAGCGATAAAGGACAAAGCAGAATCACAGAAGGAATGTGTACTCGCATAGCTTTAGTTTATCAAAGATCAGGGGCAACAGTTTGGGTCTGTTGTGTCTGTCTGGTTCGTAACCATTCCACACTGATAAGTGCTGCCTTTCAGAGATTGTAACAGCAGGCTGAACTGAAGAGCAGCAAAGTGGGCAAGTATCAAACATATTTCAAGCTAAATGGGCAGGCAGATCATAGAGGCTGTGGCACACAACGGCCAGCGCCAACATTTTCCAAGAGTTCTTGCAGAGATATGAAGTCAGATATCGACAGAGGATAAGGGAACTGTTTTCTCTTAGGAGCAGGGTTACAGTGGGCTTAAGATTTTGATGGTTGGCTGCAAAGACATTTAACTGCAGTCATAGTGAACTGGGTCAAAGCTACAATGCCTATTTTTTCTTGTACTGTACATTTTGCTTGGGACTTGCCAACTGCAGTGTAAGCTTGTATCCAAATACAAAAATACAAGATACAAAAAAAGAACTCTCAGTGTGTACGATATGGGAACACATGAGAGAAATACTAATCAAATGCCCTGCTGCTTTCACTCAGTGTTACTCTAAATAATTATTGCCGCTGGCTAAACTGCAGGGAGCACCTTTTTCTCCACCTCTCCTTCAACTACCCTTATCCTTGATATTTAAGATTTGAGGCAAATTTTTTGCCAGCAAAGCCTGGAAGAAATGTCTTAATACCAGCTCTTTCCTTTCACCGTTTAGCGTTACACTCCGAGCGACCCAATTCTACCTTCCCTTTTCATTCTGTCAAGCTGTCGGTCCAGCCAAAAAGGAGGGACTGCAAAAGTGGAATAGAAAGAGAGGGCGTTGATCCTTTGACGAGGGAACAGGCTGAAACGGTTGTTCAAGCAAAAATGTCCTGCCCTGCTTAACTAAAGGTGTAATCAGCGGCAGCAGGTCTGATGGCTTCCTGGATAAAGTCTCGAGGATCTTAAATCACTGTTTAACTGCATGGTTTAAGTTCTCATTCTTATCCACATGCCAGCCTCTCAGGGGTTTGCAGTGCTTGCTGAAAGGTGAAGACGCCTCAGATAAATATGTGGCCCTGTGGGTTTGCGCCAGGCAAATGGAAAATTGCAATCAGCCCTTTTGAGAATTCAGCTTGAAGAGAGAAGAATTTCATTAGAGTGTAATGGAGCTTTTAATTTGAGGGCTTGATCATTCATGAAAATCCACATTTGTTATCCCTCCCTCTTGCCATTTAGTGTAATGCAGTTGCATAAAGGAGGCATAATAACCTCTGCATTAGCAGAGATGCACATGCACAAGAATGCCAAAAACCCCTTTAAATGTATCTTGTGCTGCTTTTGTTTTATGACCTTAAGTTACGCCTTTGTTTGCTTTGTTTATTAGCCATTAACTGCATTTTAACAGTTAAGGCAGTTTTGAGTGTATTGTACCCGTAATTAATTTTATATTGCCTCAGCAAGAGCCTTTGTTTATTTTAAACATAGTTTTAATATTTCATTATTTATTCACTGCACTGTGGCAATGATGTTACAGCTCGGAGTGCTGCAGATTTTTCAAACAGGGCAGTGCTCAAAAGATTTCCCATTTACAGGCTCTGGGATAAGGGATAATGAATCCAATATAGTAAATAATAGATCCAGCTTCCTCACTGTACATTATCTGATTTTTTTTTTTTTCAATGCAGTCATGGAAAAATTGTTTCTCACCAGTATCATCATCATTTGCCAACAATTTTGCCACGTATGTGCCCGTCTCCGTGTTCTCGAAGACTGTGATGGTGTAAGGATCGGATGAGAATTGTGGCAGGTTGTCGTTGACATCCTCCACAGTGATGTGGATGTCAGCCTCGCAGTACCGCCCTCCGCCGTCCACTGCTCGCATTTTGAACATATACTCGTCCTTTTCCTCTCGATCCAGGAGCTGTAAGGTCCTCAACTCCCCTAATGGTGAGACAGAACACACATTAATTAGCTATTAAAGAACAACGTAAAAACATTGACTATACAGACATGACATAAAATCAGTATAAGCAAAAAATTATGCTTGAGAGGACAAACTTTGTTTACTTTAAAGCGCTGTAACCCCCTTGTCTGATGTCTACTAACCAAGTACAAAGCATCCAAACATCTAATGGCTTTCAAGAGAAACAAGAGGCGGATAAATAAGTAACTGGAGCCCAGCAGGAGCGAGAAAATGGCAAAGAGAGCGGCCTGATGAAGGAACCCATCAGAGTTGGCGGCTAAAAGCAGCTTGGAAGTGTCCTGGGATATGAGGCAGCCAGCTTTACCACAACTCTCTGGAAAACTCCAGAGTCTCTTGGCAACCCTCATCTGCAATAACCCCACTTGTCTGCACTGAAGAAAAAAAAAAAAAAAACATTCCCACCCAATAACAGTAGCGCTGCTGCTGGAAACTCAATATTGAGGTTTGCCAAAAGACAGCTGGATGGTTTTGTTGTCTCATTGTCTTCCCCTGGATTCGACACAGCTGCAGATGTCTGGTATAGCTGTTTAGATCTACTTGTTTTGTGCTTTTATTTTTAATTAAAATTAAAATCATTTGGATAATGATGAACTGTCTTTTCATCCTTTTATTTCTTATGTTTTTCACCCTGGCAACCAGATGTAATGTCTGATTTAAGAGGGGTCCCCTAAAAGAAATTATTTGCAGGCAAGAAGTATCGCAGTCATAAATTCAATTTGAGTGTGCAACTGTGTATTTTGGTGCCACTGTGGGTCTTTCAGCCACCCTGTGGGGAAATGTTCTTGGCTCTTTTGAAAATGAATAAGTAAATAACAACCGGGCACATGAAAACATACTCAACTCTGCCATTGCTGATAATGATTCAGACGCACACATAGGACCACTAATAAAAAAGTCAGTAACATTGTGCAGAGGGATAACAATTCTCAAATCTTGGAGTGCAGAATGTAAGACTGCTGTCATGCTGAGCTGCCTTTTTGATCTTGTGGCTTGAAGCAGAAGCCCAAGAGTGATTCGTGGGAGACTTTAACATGAGTGTTCCACATACTCCTGCTCCCTCATATCTAGAATCACCTGCAACACAACTGGAACATAATCTGACTCAATAACTGTCGGCAAAAATATATATATACGCACATGTCCATATATTACTATTTTACACTGACAACAACACTGACAAAAAATAATCACACAGATACAGTGTATGCAGATAAACACCTGTATCAGAGTCAATGATGAACCATTCAGAGCCAACTCCCTGGAGCTCATAAGAGATCTGGGCGTTTGAGCGGATGTCAGCATCCGTAGCAGAGGCCTGCAAGATGAGCCTGCCGGCAGGGGAGTTCTCTGGGAGGCTCTCGCTGTACAGGGACTGGGGAGGGGTGAAGTAAGAAGAAAATTAAAGTGGGCAAGAAATTGAATAGAATACCAGGATGAAAAGAGCACATCAAACTGAATGCTGTGACTTTACCTTTTCGCATACAGGGCTGTTGTCATTGGCATCCAGCACCTTGACCTCCACAGTGGCTTTGGCAGTGAAGATGCCATCACTGGCAGTAATGTTAAGGAGATAATTGTCCCTCTCTTCACGGTCCAGAGGCTTTCTGACAGAGACCTTCCATTCATTCTGAATGTGTTCGATGGCAAATTGGCCGAGTGGGTCCCCTCCTGTTTAGTGTTAGAAAGAAATATACCACTTCAGAACAACAACTCAGGAGCAGGAGAGCAGGAAAGAGGCTGAGTCATTAAAAAGACACAACGATAGGGATCTGTCCTGAATATTCAACTACATTTGACTAAATATCAATCATTAATTCTTAATTACTGCTCATCACTAGTTCACAAAGCAAATCCTCACTTCGAAATCAAACCTGTCTAGTACACAAGCAATCTTGCAGACAAAGAAACTACAAAAAACGTACATGAAACAATGACAGTGCTGGTTTCTGGTTCCTCATCATATTTTCCAGACTTGGACAAGTTATTCACACTTGCTAATTAGCACCAGAGGAAGTATTTTTCCCCAGTCTATTTCAAAGCATTATTCAGCTAATTATAAATTTCTGTATTTTGATGACCTAAATATTTGCCTTGAGCTTCAGCAGATTAGGCGCTAGCTTAGACTCCTAACAGATAATAGGACTGTGTAATGTTTCAAAGATGAGATATTATCATCATATTAAGTGGCATAAATGGATAATCCCCCCTAAGCTCTGTTTATGAAAAACTGTTACACAAAGGAGTAGAAAGTAAACTCTCTGGGCGTACTAATTATCTATTTTACAAAATAATAAACGCCCACCTGTGATGAAGTAGTTCACTTGTTTATTGATGTCCTCAGAATCATCATCTGTGGTGCTGAGGATAGCGATCACCCCGCTGGGAGGAGGGTCATCTTCGCTGACTGTGCCTTTGTAGATCTCTGCGGTGAAGCGTGGCGGGTTGTCGTTCACATCAGCGACTGTTACCTCCACCCTGGTACCAGTGACATGTTGTACTTTGTCGCCTTGGTCTGTTGCTAGGACAGCGATTGTATATTTTTCCATCTTTTCGCGATCAAGCTCTTTTAAGGTTGTCACCCATCCAGTTTCACTATTAACAGCAAACAGCTCAGAGATCTCCTGGGAGTTCTGCTTGGGGTCGAGGCTGTAAATGACATGGCCGTTGGTCCCAGAGTCTTGGTCGTTGGCTTTGACTTGGATCACTTGAGTCCCACTTGGAAGGTTTTCCACAATGACAGCCTCATAAGGGTCGGACTCAAAGGCAGGTTTGTTGTCATTAATATCTTTCACTTGGATGTTTACATTGACAGACGAAACTAGGTCATAGTTCTCATGTTTGGTTTGGGAAAGTAAAGTGAGTTGGTACCATTTGGTTGTCTCATGGTCGAGGCTTTTCTGAAGCTTTAAGGTTCCACTGTCTCTGTCTAGAACAAACACCTCGTCTTCATTGCTCTCGGGAGTGTTGCCCTTCACAAGGCTGTAAAGCACTGGTTGCTCACTTTCAGCCTGAATTACATCGATTTCTGTGCCAATGGGAAGGTCTTCAGCAATTGTGTAGCGGTAATGTGCTTCAGTGAATTTGGGAATTGGAGTCTCTGGAGCAACAATCCTGATGTAAACCTGTACAACAGAATGTTTGGGTGGATTCCCAGTATCCTTCGCCCTGACAAAGAATGCATAGAGCTCATTTTCAAGTCCAATTAGACTCTCTTTGGTTACAATGACCCCAGAGGTTGGGTGGATTTCAAAGTTCTCCTCCACGTTTTCAACATCTGCTTCAATTGAATATTCAATGTCAGCATTGCTTCCCTCATCCATGTCTGAAGCCGCAATCTTCACCACAGAGGTTCCCCTTGGGACATTCGATGCAATGGTGGCTTTGTACTCAGCTGCCCTGAATTGTGGGGCATTGTCATTGACATCTGTGAGAATGACATTGACAACACAAAAGCCTACTTTCCCACCGCCATCTTTAGCTATGAGAGAAATAGGAATAACCTTTTCTGCGTTATTCTCACGATCAAGGCTCTCTAGAGTGAAAATCTCTCCGTTTTCATTGACAGAGAACTTGTCTTTTGCAAAGTCATTGACGATCTGGTATGTTATGTGCCCATAAATACCTTCATCGTCATCTGTCGCCTTTGCTTCTGCTACCAAAGTACCAACAGGTGAGTTCTCAACAAGTTCGACCACGTAGTCCACCTGAGAGAAGGTGGGGTTGTGGAAGTTGGCGCCAATAACTGTTACCGTGACGAGAGCTGAGCTTCTGAATACACCGTCAGATACTGACACATTGAGGTTGTAAAGAGGTTGCATATGTGGTCTCCGGTGGTTGGAAATGACAATGGCGCCCGTATGTTTATCAATGGAAAAGTTCATCTCCTCATTACCAGATTTAATGGAGAACTCCAAGTTATCTTGGTCTGAGCTATCAGCATCCGATGCCTGGACCTGGGTGATGAAGTGTCCACGTGGGGCCAATTCACTAACAGTAGCTTTGTAAGTGTGCTCTGTAAATATGGGAGCGTTGTCATTCAGGTCAGTAACGTCAATCGTCACAATGACATCACTAGAGAGGGCTGGAACTCCTCCATCCGCAACACGGACTCTCAAATTGTGTTGCTGGATCTCCTCATGATCAAGAACTTGAGCTGTGGAGATTACTCCTGTGTCACGGTGGATAGTGAAATAATCAGAACTCTTCCCCTTTTCCTCAACCAACTGAAAGAACACTTCTTGGTTATTGCCAGTATCAGAGTCTTTGGCATCAACTTGCAAAATGGATGTACCAATGACAGAAGCCTCTGAAATATTGGCATAGTAGGCCTTTGACAGGAACACTGGGGTGTTGTCATTTACGTCTTCCAGTATGATATCAACAAACACTTCAGAGTGCGCTCCAGTCAGAGAATCTGTGGCTCTAACGTTTAACTTGTAAGCTGGATGTGTCTCAAAGTCCAATGGCTGAATAACATGAATTACACCTGTGTTGAAATCAATTGAGAATTGCTTGAAAGGATCGCCCTCAGAGATTGTGTAAACAATACGAGGGCCTTCAGAGTCATTGGCTTGTACATGAAGCACAGGTGTGTGTAGCTGAATGTTTTCAGGGATTTCAATGCTGTAAAAGGCCTTCTCAAACACAGGCATTGCTTTGTTCACAACTGTTACTGGCACTTCGATTTCTGCTGAGAGTGCTGGCTCTCCATTATCCTTTGCAATGACAATAATGACAAAGTCCGTGTTAAGTGACTCCTTCTCAAATTTCTTTTTGAGGAAGATTTCACCAGGGCGGCTAATTTCAAAGTGCGCTTGTTCTTTAAGCTCATAACGGATATCTGCATTCTGGCCCATATCTTTGTCCACTGCTGTGACTTGTCGGATGATCTGGCCTTCCTCTGCATCCATCTGGACCAGGGCATGATAAGGAAGGTTAACGAACATAGGCTTGTTGTCATTCACATCTTCCACTGTCACGGTTACAAGTACATGAGCCCCATCTTCAGATTTGTCCTCTCTGGTGACCTCAACAACTATATCAAATTGGTCCTGTGCTTCTCGATCGAATGGAATCCCAGTGGTTGAGATTACTCCAGATGTGCGGCTGATTTCAAATTTGCTATCAGGGTTCAAAATTTGGTAAAACAATGGCTCATTCACTTGGTTCCCAACAGCAGCAATTACTGCTAGTGTTTTCTTCTCAGAGGAGTTTTCTTGGACGGAGGCTTTGTAGGACTCCTTGGTAAACTTTAGTTTATTCTCCTTGTTTTCCTTCACATTTATCTTTACTGTAGCAACAGCGGCAAATCTACCATCAGAAACCCGCACCTTTAATTCATATCTGCTCCTAAGTTGTGTGACATTCTGAATAGAAATTATGCCTGTGATTGGATCCATTTTAAATTTATCGCCGATATTTCCCTCAGATATGGAGAAGAGAAGTTTGGAGTTAGGCCCAGAGTCGGAGTCTGTAGCGTTGACCTTAATAACTTGCACTCCTTTGTATGTTGGCACTATGACGTTTGTCTCGTACAGTTCTTGGCTAAAAACTGGAGAACAGTCATTAACATCAATTACTTCAATGGTCACATTGGCTGCCGTCTCTGCAAACAGGCGTGGCATTCCTAGATCATGGACCTGGACCGTGAAGCGGAAAACACTCCTCTGTTCATAATCCAAAGCTGTTGTGATTCTGATGGCTCCCGTGCTTGAGTCAATGGCGAAATAATTATGCGCAAAAGGTTCGACAATTTGATAGATGAGCATGGCATTCTGGTCACAATCAGCGTCAGAGGCACGAATGACAAAAGGGGAGTTTTCACGAGTCAGAACAACACTGTTGATGGGGGCCGACTCGCTGATTACGCCTTTGAATTCCCTCTGGAGAAAGATTGGAGCATTGTCATTTTCATCCTTTACGTGAATCAGAAGTGTCGTGTTGCTGGCAAGTCCGGCCATGTTGGTGCCCTGTATGATGAGCGTGTATTGAGGGGTGGTCTCATAATCTAAAACTTTCTGGGTCACAACCACTCCTGAGTTTGGGTTTATATCAAATGCATTGTTGATGTTGCCATCTTTTATTTGATAGAAAACAGAGGACTGGCTGACAGCAGTGACCAAGCTGACAAAACTTCCAGGATGAGCTGATTCACTGATTTCAGCAGAAAACTCCTTTTCGCTGTATCTGGGTGCTGCATTGTCAGAAACTGTTACCACAATGTGCACAGTGGCTGTGGTTGACAGTGGAGAAACTCCATTATCAGACGCCTTGACAGTGAGCTCATACAGGGTCTTGCTGCTGCGATCGAGCTCTTTGGCCACTGTAATTGTCCCAAGAACAGGGTTGATGGCAAATGAGTTTGCAAAGTTTCCTGTAAGATAGAGAAGACAGAAGGATAATGTATTAATTTGCCCATTTGTCATTCTGACTTGCAGTATGCGGCAAAACATAAGTTTATAAATAAAATTAAAACACATGTGGCATGTGTCATGAAGCTGTGATTGTTAAACATATGTAACGTCATTCTTTTTCCTTTTCAAAATTACAAATGAGCATGTCCTTTCCAAAGCCAGTCTTTGTCAACTCTCAGTTTGATTCAAAACAAAGTAAGCCACAATTCAATTACATTAAGTCATCTCAGCTATTTCAAATATGCATGTTTTCAAGCAGAAATCTAATAGCCGCATGCTTCTTGTTCTCATATAACAGCTTATTGTCGGAGAAAGCCATCGTGGGAAATTCTGAAGGGGGATTTGCTCATCTCCCACGTATTTGGAGACCCTCTAAACAAAGTCTCCAACAGTGTCCTACTCCTTGTAAAGTATTCCATTCATGATCAAGATGCAGTGGGCAGCCGAACTCAAGATGACGCATTTTTAAGAGCTGATTACATTTGCATTACTTTACAGCAAAAGCTTTCTGCAATGAAACAAAAACAAGGACATTTCTACACCTTTTCTTGTGCATTTACCTGATTCAATGCTGTAGGTGATCTCTGCATTAGGGCCCTTATCTTTGTCAAGAGCTGTGACCTGGAGCACAGCTGAGCCTACGGCTGCAGATTCAAACACACGGCCAGAGTAAGGTGTGCCTATAAACCAGGGTGCATTGTCATTGGTATCATCCACATTGACAATCACACGTACAAGGTTCCTTTTCACTGGGATATCCTGGTCTCGAACCTAAAGGAGAAAAATGTTGTTCCCGACAGACAGAGGAGGGAGGAGGAAAAACAGAGACAGACATGAGCGTGAGAGCCCTCAAGGGACAACTAATTCCTCAACAGAAACATAATAAAACAGCAAATTACTCATATTTTGAAAAGTACAGAAACAAACAAGCTAATCTTAATTTCACGGATGTTGAATTTTACAGTGAAGCAAATAATTCCAAAAAAAAATTTGTAGTAACTTAATATAATATAATTCATCAGACTATTGTTGAATTGTCAGCTGTCATTGAGTCATACCATGACGGTGAGGACGTGGCGATGCATAGTCTCATGATCCAGTGGCTCAGCGGTGTACAGAGTGCCTGTGCCTGGATCTAATCTAAACTTCCTCAGGCTGAAGGGATCAGTGCTGCTCAGGAGTGTAAAGGTCAGTTTGTTCTTCTCGTCTCTGTCTACGGCGCTGATCTGCAGGACCTCAGTCCCTGGCGGTTGGTCTTCGGAGACATTTACTGCATACCAATTCTGAGAGAACTCTGGCCGGTGGTTATTGGTGTCAATGACTCGGATAAGAACCTATAGGAAAAAAAGTGAATATAGAATTGTTTTAATTTCAACTTAAATCACCTTAGAAATCATTTATGTGAAATAATGATTATGTTTTCTAATTTTGTCAGCATGTACTAGGGGACTGTCATGTGTCAGAGGAACATTGGATAGTTGAAAACAACATGATTAGAGCAGTTTTAAAGCAGTGAGTCAGGTTTTTGTAGGATGTGTTGGGGTTAGACTTACTTACTCTATGTACAAGGGCATCAACTACATACTCAATAATATTCTGAATACTAGTGTGAATGTAAATTCCCTAAATGGTTTAAACAGAATAGCGATTAACAAATGTTAAATGCTAAGGTAACTGCGGTACATGCTGCAAAAAATAGAAAGCAGTGAACTCAAAAAGGTCAAAGGATGTGTACATGATTCTTATTTTTACTTTACACACACACACACACACACACACACACACACACACACACACACACACACACACTCACACACACTCACACACAGAAAACTTTAGATTCCTCACCCACGATCTTCAGTAATAAGCACATAAGCACCCTTGTGTGGACAGAGACCAGATCGATACATATGATGGCAAAAGCAATATTTTAACTGAATGACCACAGCCAACAGCAACAGTGAAAACAAGAAATCAATGCTGAATAACCACACTGCAACTAAATTTAGTCTGAGCTAAGTACAGGAGCCGGTGATTAAACTGAAAGTATGTGTAATAAACTATATGACAGTGAGCTGTCAACTGTGGAAATTGAGAAGGCCTACCCATGGACATTAATTAAATGCTAACACATATAACTTTTAGGAGAGCGAAGTTTGCATTTGAAATCTCCTGTTCATGTATTTTGCAAACAACTTGTTCAGACTCAAATCCATGAAACAAATTTCGACACATGTGTGCCACACGCTTCGGACAGCCAAAAGTGCAGTCACTGTGGGGTTTTTTTCTCCCCGCACACAACAAAGACAACATCCCCAAACTGTAAAATTCCACTGGGAGCATGTTTTATCAACACCAGCCACTCGTCTACTGGACTTCCGACAGAGGATTATGGAGAGCTGCTGGAATGCCATCTCTGCTTCCCAGACCAGCGAGGGGCTTCTACCGTTGCCAAACATGGGGAACAAAGGGATCAGCCCAGATTAGACACCTGCATACCAAACACAAGGGGGTGATGTCCCATAAGGAAACCGACGAGGACGAGCTGTTTGCTGCAGCAACAGTCGAGGGGGCTGAAGTCGCAAAAACCTCTGACCAGTTGACAGCTCACTAGCTGACCAGGATTTGTCCTACTGTTGTCCACTGTTGTTTTTTGTCATAATACTGTTTGTTGAGCAGTGTGAGCCTATATCAGAGACAAATATAGACTCCACCTGACAGCACTGATAACATTTACAATCTGCTGTGTGCTGTGATGTTGGCAATGCTGCTGAGGCTCACAGATGTCATCTTGCAGGGGGAGCGCTGGGCTGCATGCTGTCTGTCAGTGCTGTAAGCTGGCCGTTTGCCACAAGACGTGTCATGAGCGACCCATGTCACAACGCTAATCAGGACGTGTAATATCAAATAAATACACTTTACTAATCTGATGTTCACCCTGAAAAAGTGCATGAAATTGGGCCTCTGGTGCATGTAGCACCCTCAGCAGGCTGGCAATCTATCTCATTCCAAGCATGTCTTCTCATGTCATGCCAGACATCATATAGCACCAGATCCCTGGTGTCTCACAATCCACCTTTTGCACACGTAGATGCACATGCATGCACCCCCACACACACACAGGCTCGTACATCGTGCACTTCCACACATACATCCACACAAAGAGGCTGTCCAATGTGTCTCAATCTGGCCAGCGTCAGATAGCACGTCTTGTGAATAGTGAGTAAGGTGGCGACAGCAGATAGTGCCGTCAAGGAGCAGAAAGGAATGGAACCTGGTCAGAAGTATCCTCGTCTGTCCACAATGTACTATTTCATACAGTTTAGAAAGCACACAAAAGGCTATTCAACCCCCCATCCCCCCTATGCACACAACGTGCCTTTCCCTTTTTAAGGAGGCTCGACAACACTTCAAAGGAACTTTGCCCCCCAAACATCACAAAACAGCATGATATAGCCTGACTGCAGCAGAAATGTTGCTGTGGAAGAGAACTCTGTAGTCTTTGTATAAGGCTTCCTCTGGGAATGCTCGGGAGGAACAAGATTGGGACTGAGACACAGACGTGACAGATGGAGATACTAGAGAAAAAAAGTGCTGGGAGGGTGAGACAGTAAGAGAGAGTAAAAAAAGAGAAGTGGTAGTGGAAAACCAAAGAAATCTGAGGGAAATGGTCAAATATAGAAAACAAGTTGTGGGTGAGAATAAAAAAACACACTGAGCTGAGAATTCTATAATAAAAAAAAACTCAAGGTGAAAGGGAGTCAGCTCTGATTCAAAAGGCAAAAAAACATGCAAGTATGAGTGAAAACGGTGAACCCTCGACATAAAGAGAGTCTTGTGGGCTGAGATAACATGAGAAACAGGAGACCGGGAACAGATTGTGAGCAGAACAGCTTGAGGTACTTCTGCATGGCCAAGAGAGGATGTCATATAGCTGGAGATTGGGGGAAGGGAGGCTGGGCTGCATGCCGAGGCTGCCTTGTTGGCGCGGCTCCTGGCTATGAGGTGCCCGAGCGAGAATGCAGCACCCCTTGTCTACATCAGCTGATCCTTCAAAGACGCCTTCACAGAGCTACAACGGTCAAATGGAAAGCTTGCAACAGAAGGGCCGACTGTTTCCCATAGACCTCCCACAGACCAAGAGCTTTCATGCCGATATCACCTCTGGACAATGGGATTTGGATTTAAAATTATTTATACTTTGGCTCAGATTGTCACGGCCATTTAAAAATAAAATAGACATTCAAAAACAAAAGCATGCTTAAGAGAGCCCTCTGAATAACGAAACACCTTGTGCAGTGTATCCAGAACAGGACGCGGGGGAGATTTCATTGTGCTCACTGTCCTCCTGTGCAGTGCGTAGGAGAGGAAGACCCCCTGCCAGGTGGCAGGTTCTGGGCAAAGGCAGGGCACTGGCACTGGGCACTCCAACATGTTCCCAAAACAGGATTAACACAGCCCACTACCCATCGAGATCCAGCGTCCTTGTTTGCGCTTTATTCTACCCAAACAGAATAATCATCATCATGCATGCCTGGCCAATAAGTGAGGAGCTTTTTGAGAAACAGAGAGAGGAAGAAAAATCAGAAAGGAAGACAGAAAGAGAGAGAGATGGAGAGACAGAGAGAGACAGAGAGAGGGGGGAGAGAGAGAGAGAGAACAAATAGAAAGAAAAAAATTCCAAGGAGAGAGAAAATAGGCCAGCCTGTCTGGCAGCACAGCTTCCACATGACTTTGATTTGAGGAATAGATAAGTCCAACTTTGAGCTTTCACGAGGTGCACTGCGTGTGTGTGATCTAATATATCTAATCTGCAGTGAAATTTTGTATGACTTGTTTTAAAAGGTAAACAGCAGACTTTCCCCAGAGAAAACAAATTCATACTCAAAAACAATTACCAGCTCTTCTGCATATGATGTCCTACTGATATTTGCTTTTCTTGGATTTATTCTATATTGCAAAGACAGAGAAAACTAATTTCTCTAAAGCTGTATTCTATAATCTACAGATTAGAATATTCCTTCTGGGGTTCAATGGAGAATCCTAATACTGTACGATCTGGCGGAGACGTTTTATTGCTGGCCTTCCTTGAAATGTAACGAGGAAACTTACCTCAAGAATAGAGCTGATCTGCATGCAAACATTTTCTATTTTGTGATTATTTTGACAACTGTTGCAATTGTGACATACGTCATGATTTTAATGTGAACGGTACATTTGCATTCACTATGAGTTGGATATTGCAATCTTGACAATGTTTAGATTCATTGTTCAGCCTTGTTTGTCCTCGACACATGTCAGTGTGGTTTATCCTCGGCCCTACTAGTTACTCTCTGCTACAAAGAAAGCACTTCACAGCAAGAGGTAGATTTTCAGTGTCTGTTAACCCCCGCTAACTGAGCAAAAACTGTTACTGCTGAACAATGTTGTCGGATAAACAAGTTAGTAGCCAAAACACTCAGATGGCTTAACTGAAACATGAAGCACTCGGTATGCTGCTGACATTTAACACAACCAGGTAATGTAAAGGCAACGCTAAAGACGACTTAAGTCAAGGAGGTCAGCACAAGATAGGGTTCTTTAACAATCCTTTTGTGACGGGAAAAAGCCACTGACAACAATACATTTTTAAATTCAAGCATGTACTTATTGCTAGCCCACAAAATGTGGGTAATTACTGTCTCTGCTGCTACTGGATGCCTCTTTCATTCACCTATTTGGCTCTCAGCATGTCCTGGGCAGCTGCCCTAAATCTCATGGTGTGGTTTATGCAGCACACAAATTCAGTAAATCCGTTCCCTCTACGGAAAACAGCTGACTTACAGTGGTCAGCTGATTACGCAGGACTGTGTATTACACACTAGTGACTATCTGCATGACAGCTAGTCACAGCTCTATTAATAATGTGTCACAAAATGTGCACATTCGAAGTGTGCAGGCAGTAAGAAAGAGCACACTGTTGCAGGCGATAAGCTTCAACTGACATACTGTACAAGTGATTATTCTTTGACCCATTTTTCATGTGTGAGGGTTCAACTGAGATGTGATGGCTCGTAGAGATGGGATTCATAAAGCTGATGATCAGGCCATCCTTAACAAAACGTAGCATTAAGTCTGTCACGACGACCAGCTTATCAACTTATCATATCTTATCCACATATCGATATATGTACATGACCTAGATCATTTTGGCTGACTTCAATATCGCCCCTACTACGATTCCAGAACAAATAGCTGAATTTTCTCCACCGTTGCAAGACGGTGCACATGCCTACGCCAAACGTTTCAAAGAAGAAGGACATTGGACTTGCCTCACTTAAAAGCTCCGGAGTGGCGGCATTTTGGGTTTAAGCCGAATGAGTCAGGAGAGTCCATTAGTGTAAACAAGCTGGTAAGTCAAGCTGGCAATGATGAAAGTGGCAAAAACTGAATTGGCAGATAATGATTAGATGGTTTTGGCTAGATTCGACTGACTGAACTGTTCAATATAATCTGATGACTAGAAAGACTAACTTGATTAAAAAAACGTATTGACTTAGACTACATGTAAATGCTTACTGTTTTGCCAAGTCAGGTCAAGTAAAACTTGACTCATTAAAAAACAGGATGACTAAATATGATGAAACCTAACAAAGACATTTGACAAAAAAATTATATAGACTGTTTTCTCAGACGACACACTGAAGCACTGAAGAGACTCGTGGCCGCGTAATGCAGTATTGATGTTTTGGTGTAAATCAAATTTCATGATGTGGTGGCTACTGCACATGACATCACTGTGGCATTTCATGCAATTTCATAGCTTTTCTGTGGAGTAAAAAAAAAAAATGTATTGAATTAAACCAGTCCCTGTAGTGTGAAAGGGTTGCTGGTACAACCATTTCCACTGAGAATCAAGGCCCGCTGAGAATAAGACCTTCTGAATAGGTTGACCTTTGAATGTGATTAATTTGACTTAAAATGTCACCGCGTGCAGTTTTGCTGAGAGGCTTTTAAATAAGTGTCTGTTGCCAGGACTTTTTAAAATGTGCTTCATGGAGAGAGAAAATCATAGCTGAGAAAGAGGAAAAAAAGGCACTTCATGGCTGTTTTTGAGGTTCTGCACTGAACTAAAGGACGTGCTGCTTCCTCGGATGAGTTGCAAAATGCCAGTGAAGGCGGCGCTTCATCCAAAGGCTCAGTGGAGCACAGCAGCCAGATGATGAAAGGCTTTATTCATACAGAGTGACAACAAATAGATTCTTTTCCAGCTACAGTTCTCTGAAGCTCCCCTTTGAGGACAAAGGACAAAACATTTTGAATGCCACCGTCCCATATGACCCAAACTATCATGTAAAAACGCTCAAAATCTCATGGACAAGGCATGACCGTCCGAACAAAAACCAAAGACAACTTGCATGCTTAAACTCTTTTATCGTGGCGGCTCAGCTTTGGTATCAGCTAGAGAGCGAGCTATATGCAAGCAGGAATAAATCAGCATATTAATAAATTAAAATGCAAGTATGCAAGTGCTTTGGAAGTTTCATCTTTCATCAAAATGGCTCACACGAGGTCATGTGGTCTACAGTATCTAATAATTTATCTTGTTTAGTTTCCCTCTTCATAAAAGCTTCATTTCACTTGATTTTGCAGTTTCCAGACGATGCCATGAGCATACTTGTATTTGTATGAGTGTAAAATGTTTGGTAATTTAGAGTCCATTCAGAAAAGGCTCTCCACGAGAAGTAACAAAGGTTCACAGGTTCAGAAAAACACAGCAGAGGGGAGGAGAGAAGAGGAGGGGGCTTAAGAATGTACACTCTGGCTAGACGGCACCATCATCACAGCAGCCCCACGTCAGGAATGAGACAATGGAAGATTCCTAAACTTCAATGCTCAACTGGGACAGCAGAGAACAGTGGAGGAGGAGCATTGTCTTTCCATATCATGGGTTTGAATAGCAGTTAAAAAAAACATCTTCAAAGAATTTTCCTTCTGCCCCTCTTTCTTTCTTTCTTTCTTTCTTTAGAAATATAGCTGATCATTCTATTTAAATCTAATGAAGTTTGACAATTTGACGATCATGCTTATTTGCTTTCTTAGTTAAATGAGAAGATTGATACGCTCTCATGAGTGTACGATAGATATGAATCTACAGCCTGGAGACGGTTAGTTTAGCTTGTCATGAAGGCTCCAAACAGGTGGGAACAGCGAGCTTAGGCCCACATGACCGTTGTAAAATATGGCATTATTACGCATTTTTAAGGCAAACGTTTGATGTCCTTTTACTTCTGTTTCCTAACTCAGATCTGCACTACATAAACAATGGCTAGTCTATATGATATCTCAACATTGAGTAGAAAAACTAACCAGCAGCTAGTTGTACAGAAGCTTAATACTGAACACTAGCGGGGGGTGTTATGAATCTTCTCATCTACAAACTCGCCAAGAAAGTGGATAAGTAAATATTGAAAATGTCTGAAACTGTATGTTTTTATCAGAAGATCTGTCTTCTTGTGGTGAGCTGATATGTTAAAATACAACAAGTCTAGGAGTATAACACAATTCACCCACATCCCTCAGGCACCACCAGACAATATAAGAAGATCTCTTCATACAGCACTGTCTTATCGTATCCCATATTTTTTGTATTACCTTTTTTTTCCAAGGCAGCTTTAAACAGTTGGAAGTCAGGTCGTGTAGAGATGTAATGAGACTCACACGTATAAACTGTCATTTGTCGTGGCCGAGCTGAAAGCAATGATAGCCTCACAACATAAACATATCCCAACAAACAGGACAGTTTGGCCACCGCTTCACTCATTACCCGTCCCTTTGCTCCCTCTATTTCTCACATGAGACAAACAGAACCAGGACAACTGCCTCATCAGCTTCCAACCGTTTCATTAGTGTTTCAATTACCTGGGTGCTGACAGTTCGTGTCCCATCTGTGGCTTCCACCGTCAGGTTGTAATTTGATTTCTGCTCTGCGTCCAGGGGCCGCGCTACAATCAAGGTTCCGCTGGCCTTGCCCACGTCAAAGCGGCTGTCGTAATTACCACCTGTGGAATCATTTTTTTGTAAAAACAACAAGGAAGGACAAAAGATTAGAGCCACATCATCGCTTGGTTGTCTGCATGTAACAAGGTTACGCAAACATTGAATGGGTGTGCTGAGATGGACATACAAACATCAATTTACTGCTGTGCTGATCTTTGACTTGATAATATACAGACAGGCTACATGTGCACAGACTTGCTCTATATAAAAACTTGCATTTTAACCGTAAGACTGTGCTCATAACAGGTACACAAATACAAAGTGACGGATGTTTAACAACACAACATACCCTTTGATATGAAGTACAAAAGAAAGCTCAAGGATAAACTATAAAACTGAGGATATAAAATGGAGCTCTAATTCACACGAGGTAAGGAGAGGGGGATTTCCTGGCTCTCTTGAGATTCCTAATCAGGTCACAGGTTTAAGGGGAAAAATGTGGCACGACATCAATCCGGTGGCACAATACACTTCAACCACAGCCAACAGGCAGCACCAACACACAATGTAGGATGATCTCTTAATACAGCACAGCCTATTAGGAGATCCCAGCAGCTACCTTCTGCTGTACAGTTGTGGTCACAAGCCATCTGAAGGATGTAAAACATCTCAGAATCCTCTATGCCGTCTTGCAAAAATCCTACCAAACAGAACATTCCAGAGAAAAGAGGAAAGCAGAAGCAGAGCACGGAAAAGAGATGAGAAAAAGAGACGTGTCAGTCAGACATTGATTAGAGGAAGAACAGGCTGGGAAGAAGGGAGAAGAGACAAGCATTTTTTCAAAGCAGTCAATTTAAGTCCTCTCATGCATACAGTGACTATCATAAGTTTAACAGAGAAAGACTTTCAAGAATCTACAAATTAAGTTTTAGCACTTCAGGACAGAGTTGGCAATAAATGTTGTAGAGACGATACGATATTTCAATTGGCTATACAACGATTCAGTCACGCTACAATTGTGTTATAAACTGTTGTACCGAAGCAGAAAGCAACCAGCAGTTTTTCTAAGGCTGGCTGACAAAGTGCTAAACAATCCAAACTGATTCATTTAATGCATGTTTATACTGATTACCTACATACAGTAACTGCCATAAAATCTACATAGAACGTTTTAAAAAATGCAGATACCGCACAGTTTACGACAATCTTCAAGAAAATGTTTATTTTCATTAATTTGAAGATTATAGATTATAGATTACAGATTATTGTCTACTTAAAATGTTTACATTTCAGTTAAATCAATATAAATCTACGATTTCCAATATTAAAACATGAATAAAGTAGTAGTCTAAGTAGATTTAGATTTAGCTTTAAGGCTAGCTGAATCTTCCCTGCTACGGTAGCTTACGCTTGGTATAGCTCTCCTGCTTTAAGCTAACATTCTATTCTCTCTTCTTAATGTCTTTTTTATACATACATTATACATTTCTATTATGAAATTTTTACATATTGTTAAACAAATGCCATTAGGTAAACTCTTGCAAAATATATAGTTGCTGCATTTTGGCTTTGTAAGGCAGCAAAGATGGCTGCCAGAAACTTGAGTATGGCTGTTCAAATTTGACTTCTCTCCTAGACCTGGACCCCTTGTACACTATACAATATTATTATCTTCTCAAATGCAGTTTTTTAAGTAAGTTTCCATATTTGCCCAGCATTTTCACACACAAATGCTATGTTAGTCATTTAGTAGGAATATTTCTACCTACAAGGCATTTCTACAGTTCTGCATACACACACACAACAACAGAGATTCATGTGAAGGGAGGAAATACCTGTGATTTCAAACCACACAGGAACGTCAGAGGATTCAGTGGCGACGACGCCCACCATGTGCGCCACAGGGTCGCTTTCCATGACGGAAAAGGTGAAGGGCGACTCCTCAAAAAGCAAGGGAGCAGCATCGGCGGGCAATTCTGGTTTGAGAATCCACTCAATATGCAGACGACAAGAGGAGGATTTCTGAGGACGTCCGTTGTCGACAGCTTTAATCTGAGAGAGAGGCGCAGAATGTGGGCTGTGTTAAACAGTGTTATGGAACATGTTGGTGCAAATGGTTGATCCTATGCCTTAAACACTTTAGAAATAACTATAAAAGAAGTTTGGTTATGTGGCTTACTTGTAAATGCTTACAGATTAAACATACCAGCACACAATTTCATTTCATAAACAGTGCCTATATACTTTAAGAAGAACCACTGATTTCAGACACAAAGCCTCAAAGTGGGTTGTGTTTCGATCGTAAAAGCTTTACCGTACTCTGTGCTGTCCACACACAAACAGAACCTCTTATTCTGAATGACAAAACGCCTTTTGTGTGCTGTTCTATTGTGATTCAACCTTTTGTGGGGACTTCAATTACTGTAAACTGTGGTGAGCATGTCCTCTTGCAGCAGGAAACACAACTTGTTAGCACATAAAATCTGGGTGAAATCACTTGAAACCAAGTATCACCACAGCAGTTTTCACGGCCAACTGTGATGACTAAACGATCAGTAAATTCCTGCCGAGGTAATCTTCTCACAGGCTGAAGACTGACAGCTTACATTCATTTTCACACATATATAACACATTTATTTCCCAGAAATTCTAAGGTACTCAGCTAAAAACAGCTGCCATGATGAGCAGAAAATGATTTTATCAAGTGTTGTACTGTGACAGCCAAAAAGAAGTGTCACATTGACAAATTTGGATCCTGAAGACTAAGGTACCACAGTAATAAGATTGTAAAAATACAGAAGACATAGTGTAGATCTGTAGCAATTAGACACCGATTGGATCTTGTGGGCTGGCGTTTGGAACACAATTATTAAAGTTTTAAAGTAGGTTTTTGAAACTTATATTCTGAACATAAGTGGACCAATTAGCTTTTGGCCTCTTTTACAGAGACTCTCTTCACTGCATTTTTTTACACAGAAACTGATAAAGAAAGGAAGACAGACAAGAAGACTAAAAGAGTAAAAAACAACCATCCGTTTCTAAAAAAAAAAAAAGTATTTCTGCTCACTGAGAGGCTATCAGGCTGATGAAAGGAAGAAGCCCTGGGATTAGATACTCACTGTAAGAATGTCATATTCTCCAGCAGACGAGAACTTTTTTGCAGACACCAGGCCGGTCTTGGGCTCGATAAAGAACTTTCCATTCTCGTCTCCCTCCTCGATGCTGTAAGAGATCTCTGCATTGGGTCCCTCATCACGATCAGAGGCAATGACCCGATACACAGGGTCTCTTTTCGCGGCTCTTTCTCTCTCAGGCCTCTCCCGCTCAGGGAGCTTGATCTTATAGATCTTTTCCAGGAACAACGGCCTGTTGTCGTTCTCATCGAGGACTCGGACGATGACGCGGACTGTGGTGGATTTGGCAGGAACACCATGGTCTGTGACTGTGATCTGGGGAAGAAACAATACAAAACCTCAAACCAAGAAAGCTGAACCACAAGAAAGCAAATATTATCTGAGTAGTGAACTACAATCTATACTATATAATCACACTGTGGAATTCATAAAAGCGTTTAATTTTATAGTTTCTTTAATTTAACATTATGTGCAAGTATTGCAGGGATCTGAAAAGATCCAGACAGCTGTGTAAGAAATTCATCATTCTAGTCTAAAGTTAATCAAACAGTAGGACAAAAACGATGTGTGTGCTTTCCTTTTATGTTTTCGCTGCACTTCTTTCAGTGTAACTCAACTAGCAGCTAAATTTAAAGGCAGTGCCCTCTGAGATTTGCTGTCTGGGGGTCTATTCTAATACATATTCTTAACTTAAAAAAAGTCAAACAAATACACATCAGTGACAGGCTCCCAAACACGATGAGATGTTTTCTTATTTTTTAACCTAATAATCTCACTTCTACAGCATGATTACTGTCTTAACAAAAAACTCTTGATCTGGTAAAACGGGACTCTTTCAGAACTACAAATACAAATCTTCAGTCTTGTGAGGCAAAAGTATCCAGTAGGAAGATACAAGATAGATTAAATAAGATTTTGTGCATTTTTTATCCATGCTACAGAGAGTTTTTTAGGCGGTCCAACTACATTTTGTGTGAGGAGCAGCACTGACACTCAGACTTTTGAGCCCCTATTATAGCCTAATAAGCATTAAATAAGCAAATGTCATGCATTAATTTACACCATCACAAGCAACAAAATCTGTTGATTTTGGAGTGTACTTTCCGTATCAGCTCTTATGCACATGGTAGTTTAATTAACAGTTCATTTAGAAACAAAATAAGGTGAGAGGGCTACTTTGATTTAGCAGGAGAGACGTTTTCTCATGACTAGTTAAAAGCTAGAGTTGGTGTATTCAGGTAAACATAATTAGTCTCATCTGGAGGTTGCCACAGTGAACTGAAAACTTTCCTAATCAGAAATAACATTTAATGTGTTGTGCCTGTGATCATGATAACAGTAGCTTGTATGGCTGGTGCACAAATAAGCCACCAGAGCTAATTATTTTTAATTAGCTGCACCTCTTCATTCTGATAGCACCAGCTGCACTGAGTCTGCTGCTGTGTGTGTCAAACTTGCAAACAGAGATTTTGAACTGCTAATAAACATAAAGACTTACTGCCCTTCGCTTTTAAACCCCAGAAGTACTCGGTATAAGAGACAGCGTCACACAACTAAATCATTAATGGGCCCCTAATTCAAGTCATGACATCAAGCGTTACTGGCGGCACAAGCTAACACACGCTTATGCTTGTGTAATTTGTGCCATGATTATGTCTCTTCAAACGTCTGAATGCACAGTTTGAGGAGTTTAATCAAAAGCAAAGAGCCATGGGCTGACCTAAACAAGCACAATTTTTCAAAGTCTAGTCCAAGAAGAATGCACTCGCAGGTTTGGGCATCTGAGCGCTGGCAAAGATGTGAGCATTTCTAGCCTCAAGCTGCAAAATACTGTAGAAAGGCGGAACAAATGTCACAGTCATTTAAAACCATCTGCTAAGTGCCTCACTAAAACCAGTCAGGAGTCCAGGGCAATGCACACACCATTTGGTACCATAGTTTCAATTACTAAAGTAATGTGTTTTTGTTTTTCTCACAGAGTATGCAGCTGTCTGTGCTATTCACATGAGCAGAATTAATTAAATGGGATTACAAGAAACCTGAAAGTGAGTGTCTATTACAGGGAGGATGTGCTGGGGCCCATTCTGTGCTCCATAATGAACATTTCCATTACGATCACATGAGCTTTTTGGCCTAATACGTGTAGGTATAGCGCCTGATGGCCCTAATTATATTTTAACACCCTGCGGCACTTTGGAAGGAGACATAAAGTATTGAATTGAAATGTCCCAGCACGGCACCTCATTCGCTTGCATTCGCACTGTTGCTACCCAGCTGTCCATCACCATGTGCCTCTCTTTGGAACATTTTCATCAAAAGCCTTTTGTGTGATAACTAGGCAAACCACAAGAAGAGAAGTTACACCAGAGGGAGTGTGTCTCATTACATCTGTATAGCACCGCTCCGAAGTCACGTGGACTAAGCCAACCCGTATGTTCTGTTGACGTTTTGCAAAACTTTTAGGTTCATCTCAGCAACCATATGTAAGTAATATGCATGTGATGTAAATTAACATAACCAGGGAAACGGGCTACACTGTGCAGGATACAATGACAGTCAGTTACAATGGAAATGTATGTCGTGCTGGGCAATAGTAATGTGGAGACTTAACCGATGCTGGTGTTCCACACCAGTTGTTTAAATAAAGCAACTCGTTCTTTTATAATTATCAAACGTGCATTGCAGGGCAGACACACATGCCTGCTGTAATAACTGCAGAATTTAACAGAGCAAAAACAATATCTCATTGTTGCAAGTTCGCTACTCTCAGGGTTGTTTCCACTGCATGAACTTTCCCGAGGGACCAAGAACCGTTTGAGGACTTGAAGCTGGTGAGGAGTTTAATCAAAAGCATTTCGACCAGAGGAAACAATTTAGTTCTTGTAAAAATAAAAAAATAAAAAAAAACAAAAGTGCCTTCTCCTGCTCCAGGAGCATTTCTTCCCAAAGGAACAGGAACCTATAGGGCCTGAGTGAAGTCCCACTGGTTTCATAGTGCCTGGAAATATTTAGTCAAGAAAGGCTATACACTAAGTTTCAAAACTTTATCAAAGCAAAGTATATCTATCTAAACTGTTTTTGTGTCATAACTGTGACTTAATATAGCGTGGGCTCAGTTCATTAATGCATCTGCATTAATAACTCATTACTGAGGTTGAAAATGAACAAAATATTCACTGATTTCAGATTCTTGTGGGAGGATTTGCTGCTTTACATCACTGCAGACTAAATACGTTGGTGTGTTTTCATTTTTATAGATTAAACAATTCATCAGAAAAAAAACAGACTAAGTAGGATTGAATATCCTCATCAAATCGGCCGGACTAACAACCTGTCCGGGGCTGTACCCTGCATCTCGCCAGCTGCATGCTGGGAAAGGGTCCAGACAACAGATGTGTACAACCCATTCACCTTTGCTTTTCCATTCTAATGTTCCCTCTGCAGTCCCAGCCTGAATCCTAAGCATGTCCTGGCATGTCCCACTTTAGCTATTTACCCCCCACCCCTCCTCCTTCCTGGGACAGAGGCCTCTCATCCCGCCACTAGAGCCCACACTCAGACCATCAGGAGCTGCATTGCCTTTTTCTCAAATTCCCTCACTGCCTTTCTGCCTTTAGCTCTCTCTCTCTCTCTCTCTCTCTCTCTCTCTCCCTCTCTCTCTCCCTCTCTCTCTCTCTCTCTCTCTCTCTCTCTGTTTCTCTCTTTCACACACAGGCACACGACTACCGCCTACCAACCCCCATCCATCTCATCATAAAAAGCTGAAAACCCCCTGCGCTCCCTCCACCTCCTCTTGGCATTTGGTGCAAACAATGCTGACACAGCCCCCACCCTAATTGCTCCACATGTTCCACACGGCCCCACATGTTCCGTCTCTTCTCCTACAACAAGCTCGTACAAAAAACTTCAACACTAGCCGAGACTTAGATTTGATTTGCTGTGCCAGCACCCAGTTCACACACAAAGGCATGTGCACACACATGTATTCTTCTGAGTCACGATTAACCCTCGATTAGCTGCCCTGCGGATACACCAAGGTGTGTGTTTGTGTGTGTGGGTGTGGGGAGGGCAAATTGTAGGCTTTAGGCGTCCGTGCTGCTCCACCAATGTTTAGCCCAATAAAGAGCTTCCTGCTGAATTCCTAGTGACCAACAAACTTCTAAAGTTGCCCTGGTTACACAGCTTTTCCCAGGCCATTTCAGCTCAGCCACTTTCTACCTATTTAGGTCAAAAGTTATTTGCTTTAAATTATCCCTGCAGCTCATACTTGAATCAAACAGGCATGTGCAAGAGAAGCTTTAAATTAGCTGAAAAATATGGCTCCTTTGAGCACTGGAATTAAAATATCTATCATTGCAAGCTTTAGTAATAAACGTCGCAAAGAAAAGCAAGAATATTAGCACAAAGAGAATGGGCGTGTTGAATTTGGCGTAACATTAAAGACTGCAAGAGTCTAAGCTGAGTCTTTAATGTGGTTATTAAATGTCTGTCTGGAGGCATTTTGTCAAATACGAAGAAAAATAACAACATTCATGAACTCCGATTTGCAGGCATTAGCTACTTTTTTTCAAACAGACACAAAGACTTTGAATCAGACACCAGTTCAAAACATTCAACAGCTTTCAGCCACATGTTTGAGGTAACACTTTGAGACCTACAGCAAACCACGCTATCGAAAGAGCTTTGGGTTTGCATGGGAACCTTTTTCTGACCTTGATACCCTCTAGTCTTCACAAATTAAAGGGGTTGGTTTAATTCTAACCTTACTGTTTAATTGAAATTGTCGGCTAAACTTAAAATTGAATAGTTTTCCCTTATTACTCTCTTGCTTCCCTATCATTTACTCTCAGTCCTGTAATGCAATTAGTGTAGTGCAATGTACAATCAGAGTATGAAATACAACACCGCTCTGGCACCAGATGCACAGGCATTAACTGTCGCCCAGTGATCACTGAATTGTGTAACTTCTAACAATAATTAAAAGGCGTCCAATCTGCTCCCTGTCAGCACCGGAAGCAAAATTAAAACAGCTATTATCAACCTTGGGTCTGTGGCGAGAAAGAGGCAGGGAAGCATCAGGAGAGAACAGAACCCTGCTCAATTAAAACCCACAAGTTTAGACATCGGCCTGTAGGGTTGACAACAGTTTCCTGTCCCGGCTTGCTCCATCCACAAGATGGAACAGTGGGAAAGAACAAAGGAACAGTCACCAGGATCTCCCACACCACTCCCACCTCTCTCTCCCACCCCATCCGGATATCAGAGCAAGGAGGAACGATTCCAAATGGACCCGTCTTGCATATACAACACCTCCTCAACAGACAGAAAATCTCACTTTTTTTAAACTATACTGTTTTGACCTCGTAGGAGTCTGATTATATGATACTAATTAATTTTCTCATGAAAGAGAGGCCAAAACTGACCTCCAACTCCTTCTTCAGAGTTGAAAATGTGCCAAAATAAAGTGCTTACCTCAAGAATGTGCTCATCCTGTTGCTCCCTGTCCAGCTTTCTTGAAGTAGTCGTAACCAGACCTGTAAGAGACAGTCAAAGATAATAACATTAATTACACAGACAAGGAATTAACCATATAAAGAAACAACCGTGTAAATCAAAAAACACTTTTGTCACCATAAAACAATCATAGAATCGCAAGCTTAATACGACTGTAAATGCTGGACAAGGGGCCAACAGATAAATGGGCCACGCTGATTTATTAGGGAATATTAGAGCACTGCAGATATATTGGTGTGTAAATGTCAGTTTATAAAAAACCCAAACAAATTACAGAAAAGAAATCCCACAGATGTGTTTGACGGAGGTTAGAAGTCTCACACTTTCTGTTGTTTCAGTTTTCATCTGTAAAATGGCTGACTCAGCCAACTTGTTTAAGGTTGGTAGCTTCAGCAGAACAAAGCCAGGCTATAAGGTGGACTAACTGAATTTGTTGCTGCTCTCCTCGTCTTTAAATTGTAATCAGAGAACCAAAGAGAAACTTCTCAGACAGAAATAATATTTGATTAATTAAACAAAATAAATTCCTCCCACTCACTGTTGGGTGACATAATGTGAACCCTGCTGGTTATCTCATCAGTCACCCTTGAGTTAAGAGTTTACATCTGGAGGAGTGCTCTCCCTGTAGGTCTTCCCTGTCAAGCCAGTTTCCAGACAGCCCACCACACCGCCTTACATATGTGAAATATCACAAAGGTCTGCAAAGAGTGCCCAAACAGCAGCACAGCCCCGACACCCTGTGTTTAATTCTTCCACAAGCTGAATAAATAGACAGCCAGTCACACATCGCTCCGTAGTCTCGAGCACTTTTTGAAACTGAGAAAAAGGAAACTTTAGGGAAAAAAAACCTGCTGCTCTTTGACGTTTTTTAAGGGTCTTTTTGAGCACTGGTGTTCATTTTAAGTGGAAGGGACTGATGTTGTGTGACATCAATCACACAGAGGGGGCTTTGTTAAGCCAGGGTTCTGAAAAAACAAGTTTGATTCTTCAGTTCCTCCTGTTCAATCCACTTTTCAATCAAATTCACCAACGAAGGGAAGAAAAATAAGAAATTGGGGGGGGGGAGGATATCACTACATGGCTACGTTATAGGCAGTGTTCTGTTCTCACTACCAATGTAATTGCAACTTTGCAGAGACGCTGAGTGTAGAGTAGACATGCCAACTTTAACCGCACCAGAGCTGTCTGCTTGCCACACTGCGCCTGATTAGCATAAAGCAAAGGATTTCCGAAACCCAAACCCATCAATGGCACATATGGCTGCAACGAGAATAGCAGGCCACAACTTACAGGTCCTGAAATAGCCCTCCCTCAGCACTGCAATTGAGGCATATGAGTGAGGCGCTTCTGCTCCCCCCTGTTTTTATCCTCTCCTTCTTAGGCTTTATTTAATCTTCACAGCAAGCTGCAAAGATATAGGTCTACTGATACTCTGTTAGGGAAAATATTTCCCGTAGGTGCAACCAATTTCTCTTCTCTGCATACAACAACACGGCTACACATTGACGGGCAACACATTTAGATGTTGATTTTAATTTAACATAAAATAGCACCCCCTGCACGAAAAATGTGAATCAGCAAAGAGAAAACTTGCCACCATCTCCTCGTCTCAACAGTGTTACATACAGAACACTCCCTCACTGAGCGCTTCATAACTGACGACACAACTTAACTTCAGTAGATTTACACGACCTGCAGGAATTACTCTTTGCAGTGATGCATGGAGTCCGCAAGAAAGTTTGCAAAGAATCAGCATGGGTTACATGAGCCAGCAAGCTGTAGATTATTACTATCAGGGCTAATAGTTCTGCTGTGCCACATCAAAACACACCACGCTGACTAATTATTCATGTGCTTTAGCAAGGCTGGAGCTGATGGATGATAATGTTTTTTAAGCTCCCCTGTGTGCTGTGTTAGGTAACTCCTTTCCCCCGTTCATGTATTATAGAGCAGAATACAGATGACAGTATTATCCACTAAGACTCGACGTTTCTGATTCATAAATCCTCGACAAATCAGCTTCCTAATCACAGCTTGACTGGGAGTCATAACAGATGCTCGTTTGTAATGTAAACACTAAACTCTCAGTGCAGAATCACAGAAACAAACAAAACATAAAAAAAAAAACTCAATGAAACCAAAAAACCAGTGGTCTTTATCCAAAGTCCACACATGATAAGAGAAACTTGGTTTTATTTCTGACTTACACACTCTGCAGAAAGTCCTATATCTCAAACATAATGTACGCTGCTGCAGCGGCGGGCACACCGGAACATGAGTTAATGACACACGGGAGGATGTTTCTGAATGCTGTTTGTTGATTGGCACACATGCTTGCTCGACAATCGTAATTATTCTGGTTCAGGAGTAATCTCTCTCCTCCAGCTTGAAACAAGAATAGGACATTTGTTTTGGAAAAAAAAATGGGCCAGAGAGAGTGCACAGGCAATTAGGAAAGCAAAACTAAAGAGGAAGTGCAAAGTTATTTGGTCTTTATTCCACTGCGGTTACTTGCTGAACAAGGCTCAGCGAGGGAGCATGCTCAGCTTTCATGTACCATTTCCTGCTGAAAGTCTATTGTCCAGAGAAGAGATACAGTTGGCAAAGTGTCATAAATATCAAGCGTGTTTTATAAATATGGGACTCTTTCCAGATACTGTTGTGCCGTTGGCAACAGCAGGGAGCTGACCTTCTCACAGCAGGGCTGTGACGTTTTCTGACAAACTGTATTTTCTTAATACACATCTCAAATGCAACAGACAATCCTGTAATTAGTGTGCTTCTATCTTTGATCCTATTGTCTGCCACGTTCCTCTTTTCAATCGCATAAAGTGGGTTCCACAGTTGTACTGAGACGTCTAAGGCTTACAAAATGCCAGCATTTTTTTCATAAATGTCCACCACTAATTTTTAAAACCAACATGATGTCTTACCATCCTATTGGACAAAAAAAAACAGATTATTTTTTAATTGGATGAAAGAAGCAAGATACTTAATTGTATTTTTCTTGTGAAATGATGATCAATCTCCTGTGAAAGCAGCTGCTGATTATGTTTCTTTCAATGCACTAATCAATAATGACAATATATTTACTGTTTCAGCTCAGCAACAGTCAGCTAAGCAGTTTTTTGTTATGGCCTCTTGGTTAAAACTGATTTGAACCACAAACTTAATTTTACTGCCCTCTCACATTTTTAAAATTAAAGTGTTTAAGAATTTTGATGACGCATGAAACCAGCATCTACTTCAAGATGTCTTATGGGTTGGGAATCACTTCTGAAATGCAAAAAATATGTGGCATCTACTGTGGATGAGAGAAGCTATTTGTGTTGTGGCTAAAACTGTTTTTTGTTTGCTTCTGCTCCATTTTTGTCTGACATGCTGCCGGATCTCTCAACCACAGGATTTGCCGCCCACTTTAATACTCAATCTCTATATTATACTCAGAAAATATTTCACAACTTCTGAACTTTGACACAATCCAAATCTTTTTAAACTCATCTCACAAGTTTGATCACTCGTGCAAAAGCTTCATGCTGACCAGGAACGGCCTTTTTTATCTAAGGCTGTGCTGGCACTAGTGGTCCAGTCAATAAAGGTGCATACCTCTATATCTCTACGTAAACGTTAAGGAACTGTAAAATGATTGGTTGGTAAGCCAGACCTCACCAGAGAAGTCTGCACTTCCAAACCCACAATCTTTGTCACAACACACACACACACACGCACGCACACACGTGTACACACACACATATATACACACACGAAAGCCATCCTCAGGCGTGGGCTGAGCTGGGCCGACAGTAATTATAGCCATGCTGTTTTCAGAGGGATAGAAAAACAACAGCAAAGCAGCAGTGGCACTCTCAACCATGTCCTTGAGCGCTACAACCACTGCTCCAAAATGGAGGCCTGGAGGGAGTTAAGGAGTCCAGGACATTGTTGGGGCTGGTTCAGACCCGGGCACTGCTGCTTTGATTAGCAGTCTTGAGAGTGACACACATATTTATGCGACACGCATTTAGCTGCAACTCCAGACAATCGGGAATGTGCTGGGTGTCTGAAGCTGTCAGACTCATTGTGTAATTTAAAAGTCCTTGAGATGTTTAGTTTATTGTTGATGAATTGACACTAAGCTCTGAAAATTAATTATTCAAACTCCTGTTATTTCTCTCTTGCGTGCGGAAAATAATGAACACAGAGCGCAACACCCCTTATTCCGCAACCCAACATTCAACCCCAGACAACTATATCAATATTCTCAGTCTCATTATGAGTTAAGTGTCTGCCTCTGGAGCCTAAAACAACACTGTGAACAGTATCTGCTTTCAATGCTCGTGATGCCATCTATACTTGCAAATAAAAACTATGGGACACCAAAATCCAAAGGACTGTGGAAGTTTAAGATAGGATTGCTAAATCAAAGAAGGAGTTGTTTGTCGCTTTATAACCAAGTCTCCAAAATACTGCTGAACAAGAGTTACTGACAGTTTCATCTAAAGGGAAGGCAATGCGTGGCATGCCATTTAAAAGACAGTTTAGCCTGACGATGTGATGTCCAGAAACACACAGAATTTGACTATTGCTGCGAGGGAGCCTGCATAAGCTAATGCAAACACATAGATGTATACATATGGTCTTGAGTAGAAGGCATTGATGGGGGAGCATTATTTACATTAGGATTGAGATGTATCAGCACCTCACAGCTGCAGGGCTTATTTGTAATCTGAAAAGACAAGCACGTCATGGAAGTGCTGGGGGCTGTGGGGGAATCGGGTTCCCAAGTGTGTGTGAAAGTGAATGTTACGGGGAGTTGTGTAAGTGGATGGGATGTTTGGAAGCAGTGGAGCAGCTGAGGAAAAGGCAGCACAGATAGTAACGGTATGAGGCTGTGTGGCCTGTGCAGGAGAGACGTATGTGCATATTAAGATCTCAGGCAGATTATTTGGTTTTGATACAGATTGCTTGGCATGTTTTCCCAAAGGAAGTCTTGTTTAGTTATTTTACCTTTTCACCCTTTTCAAAACCTTGTTAGATTTCACACTGGTCACCAGGCATCTGTCAAATTTCCATGTAAAGCCGCCTCAGTTGTATTGTTGTGGCCATGTCTTAAAAATAAATCTGCACGGCCAATTAGACTCCTGACCGTCTGTCAATCAACTGCTCACTATTGAACATCAAAATAAAAGAAGATGAGCTACTGAGCTCCGACGAAAGGCTGACTGGTGATCCAAATGTAATCCTTAGCAAGGAACTGTAGAACTAACATGAACAGAGACCAAATATGTATGTATTTTAAGTCCGTAAGTGAATGTTTCTGTGGTCATTAATTAATGTCTAGTTCTCAAGGACAGGCATGGAACTGTAGCCCTATTTGTACCAATAGAAGTACCAAAATGGCTAAACTACCCGGCAATGAAAATACTCAGGCACTGTTATTTAACCTCAGCTATTGTCACATGAATTGCTTTGAAAAAGCTTACTGGTTGGAAGACAATATGACAATAGAATTAACTTTGTGGATGTGTCCTGTTAGAAACAAAGCCTGCTAACTGAGAGTTAGGAAGCTCATTAGCTTAGACAGCTTAAATCTTCATTTTTCTGAATGAAATAATGTACAGCCCCAGGGACAAAATACCCTGGGGGGTAATTAGCTCAGTAGAGAAAAAGAAAGAAACTTGGAGAACTATTGTGGCAGGCTAAGGCTAGGATGACTCTGGTTGGTAAACTGTTCATAAACGAGCTTTTGCGGGTAGCCACTGCGTCACCAAGCTGAGGCGCTGGATAAAATTATCTGTGTCAAATTATAGGTAGACGCGGTATAATACACGTATAGTCAAATGTGTTCACTCTGCTTACCCTTTTGTGGTTTGAACTCTTTTGTATTTTCAAGGCATTCTACACCTTTCACATCTAAAGTGCTCACTTGTATGGTTCATTTGAGTCGGTGAGCCATTTTGATGTGTAGCAACAATAGTGACCTAGTCCATTTACCAGTGGTGTCTCAGAGCACTTCCACATTACGGCCCTAACCCTTGAGTAGGAACATTTCGACTAAATAAACATCTAAACATTCAAACTTAAACACTGTTCACTGTAAAGTCACTGCGTAGTGATATTGTAATGTCAGCAACAGCGTTAAATCCACTCAGCTGTCTGACTGTACGCAAGCTTTGTTTTAACTCAGTCGACCTGGCAATTGTACATTCATCTTTCCAGCCTTACTTGGCACAGAGTCCACCACACTTCCTCCTGTGTGGTTTCTTGTAGTCGAGAGGTGAATAAATGTTTGTTTTTTCGATTCAATCTTCAGCCTTATGATCTAAGAAACAAATCAAGATTTAATTAAAACTCTAGACACCCACAACGCCAAGATGTGGCAATCTTTGGCACTCTTTGAAAGAAAGAATGAGTGTAATGTTTTAAGAATATTGTGTAAAAAGATCCCAGGTTGGATTTGTTTTAAGATAATATGGTTACTTAAATCTTCGCCAAATAAGCCACCATGACCACTCTTTGAAGCCAGCCATTTTTCATTTCCACGCTCTCTTTTCACAATCCCTTTTGAAAGCTGTGCCAATTGTTTGGCCTCCTAATCACCGGAAACATCAGGAAGTTGTTGGAAGTATCCATTTCCTATCTCACTTCCCCTGATGGTCGTTGGGGCTTTGGTAAGCCACTGATAACACCAGTGTGTTTGTAACACCAGTGTGTGTGTGTGTGTGTTTTCTCCATCAAACACAGAGGGTGTCACTGAAAGTTGATATGAGTTGAGCTCCACAGAAAGTGGATGATTCTCAGTTGCAGTCCCAGTTGCTGTTTTCCCTTACCTGTTCATTCCGCCCTGAGGATGACAAATGCACATAAAACTTGTCAAAGGTATCCAAGCTTGCCAATGCAATACCCAAGGCATTCCTTTTTCGATTGATAACAATGAGTTGCAGGCTGCAGGCAAAGAAAAGGGATGGGCCAAAATTGTTTAATACGACTGAAAGAATTCGCCTGGGAGTATCTTTCACCATTTGTGTTTAACCACTGGGATGAAAATCGCCTTTATAGGGCTAACACAATCAGGTACAGTCAGTCATATCCTATTTAAGGCATGGTCTTGTCAGCAATAACTACATCATTGTCTGGTGACGAATACGTTCAGGCGCCATCATTATAGGGTGGAGTTTCAACAGAAGCTTTAGTTGCTGTGAGCACAAATCTCATAAATCATGTTACCATAGACCAAAGATAATATGCTCTAAAAAGTCAATGAACAACACCGGGACAATTAGAGAGGCTCTAGAAAGTACTAGTACTACACAGAAATGTAGAATAGGTACAACAAGAAGTAGATTAATGAGCATTCAGCTAGATAAGATCACTATCTTAGTGATCTTTCCTCCATCTCTCTCTCCTTAGCTTCGATATTAAAAAAAACTTCTTGTGCGTATTTGTTTGCGTGTTTCCTGACTGCACAGTCTGCCTTGTTGCTCTTTTCTGATACATGTGTGTTCTTGCATAAGTGCTTAAATCCACAACGTCACAGCACGGTAACAGCATTTGAAGCAAGAGATAGTGATTCACCAGGTAATGAACATTGCTCGCTCTCCCACAGAAGAGGTGGGCATCTCATGTCAACAACCTCAGTTGAACTAGCCTAGAGATCTGACAATTCTTCTATAGAGAGAAAAATAAAACTAGACAGCTGGTGGGCTGGCTGTCTCAAGTGCTGTGTGTGTGGAAGAACCATGCTTATTCTAAATCTACACCCAAATGATACAACAACCTTTGACTACGCTACAACACAACCAGGTGACATTTTACACATCTCCATCTCCACAGCCCTTATCCTTTTGAGATACTGCTGATAGCGAGCCTATGAGTCGTTTATCCAGGAAAAAACTATTCTCCTCAGCTGCCAAATCAGGGCTCAGGAGCCTGGAACAACCACGGTCATGTCTGTGGGTGGGATGAGATCTGTGCCACCAGACAACTGAACACTGGTTCGTCTCTTAAAATTTCACACCCCAACAGCATTATTCAAATTCACTGATCTCTTACTGATTTAGAACACATAATTCATATCCAGCTGACTGGCACAATTTTCACCCCACACAGCCTCTGTTTTTCTTTTTTTTTCATCCCTGTTCCAATCCTTTCCAAAGCAAGAGTATTTCAAACCGTTAAGTTCTGAGCTCTCAGACGTTGGGACTGCAATAGCGTCTGCTAGAAAGAAGAGCTGGCCTTGCACTTTAATGACAAACTAAAGTCAGAGAACAGCCAAAACAGCAGCTTGTTTACTTGGCAGAAATAAAGGAGGCCTAAGCCTTTCATCCTGGACTTCACTGAGCCACTGTGGGTCTGCTGCGGAAAAAGGGCAACCGACGCCACCCAAAGCGTCAAGCAAAGCCTTCATATGTGTCTGAAACAGGCAGCTTGGAAATCTGCACAAGGCTGTAGCCCATGATAGAGGGCTAGCTAGTTAGCTTGGAAACACATGCCTGCAAAGTTCCAAAACCCACAAACAAAACATAGGCCTTAACGTCTTTTCCTTTTTCCCACCCCTTTGCGGAGCTTTGTAGATATGCCAAGACAGGGCCTATGCTTCCAATGCAATTTTAGAACATGTAATTACAGAGACTTACATGTTGTAAATTTAAACATTTTCAAAAACCTGTAATAAGCGGCGAGAATGCCATATTGAATTGATAATGTGGACAGATATCAGGCCTATTTTAATCTCATTTAATACAACAGGTAGAAAATAAAATAGAATTTGTAATAATTCCTCGACACATTTAATCCAATTCTCAAATAATAAAAAAAAAATGTCTGTATAATCATGCTGCTGTCATTTTGACTGGCACTCTGCATAAATCACTGTCTTCTCTAGTGACCGGCTACATTTGGCTCTCTGTTTTTTGCCTGTTTTCTCTGCCCACCTACATTTCCACTTTCACTCTCTGTTGCAATCTTCAAAAACAAGAAAGAAAGCAAACAGAAAGGAAAATCAATGCAGCAAAGCAGTGATTTAATGAACTTTTCTTCCTGCAAACTCCTCTGTGTTGAACCTGATGCAGGGGGTGGTGGTGTCCTGGTGATAAAAGTTTAAACATGCTTTCATATGCATGAATTGGTTTTATCCTTATGCTTCAGTGTCTTGCATCTAACCAGTTTGTTCTTCCATATCAGAGAGCTCTCTGACACATATAAACAGCCAATTCTACTGTAAAGAGGTTCTTCCCACAGTGGATTTGACTACAAGCCTCATAAAAATTCCTATTGAATATGTGATGTACTGTGACTTCACTGTTTGGTCTTGTCTGAAAAATTAAAGACAAAAAAGCCATTCTGTTTCACATCAGGTGCTTCAGTGTAAACGTGCATTTCCAGCGATGGTACCATATTATCGCCGGTTAGTCGTCCATAGTATGGCTAAAAAAGAGAATTCATCTTGGAGATTTAAATGATGGTGGAGATATTTTCTTCACGGCTGAAAGACTGCCTATGTTGTTAAAATAGCTTTATGTATGACGGCTTTGTTGGAAGATAAACATTCGATTCGACTCCACTTCTTAAGCCTCACAGACTTCTTATCATCCTATGTTAGCTGATCCTGTCATGCATGTACACGAAGCACAGACCTTCGGTGTCCACATACCTAAGGTTCACCCTTTTCCTTTATCACCTGTTTGCTCTTTTCTTTTCCTGTCCATTGAAGAGTGCCCGGTGTTACTGCGAGGCTTGTTTGGGAGACACGCTGCATGATCAACCCTTATTTGGTCGGAAAATTCACATTGCCACTTCCAGCAAAAAATAACTCCAGTTTGTTGATGTGACAACCTCGGGGAAACAGGACCACACACGTCACTAAGGACAAACTGGAGCAACTGCTTCACTACGCATTCCTCATTTCAGTTTAATGAGCACTTGCATTCGTTGCAATAAGCCACGTGTGTAAGCTATGTAAGAAAGAATAACAAATTCAGTAATTGGCACTTATAGAGATGGATACAGAATTCAACCGTCTCATTTTGCTACTGTGATTTATGTTAGGGAGAAATGGAAGTCATTTAAATCAGCACTAACTGATGTCCTTGGTTTATTTTATATTTGTATAATGACCCCAGTAAACTTAATGGCTCCAAATGGGTTTATATAAACTGAGAGCAAATTCTTCAATGGAATCACACTTGAGTGTTGAGTCCAGCATCACAAGAATAAATCTGTACATTTACTGAGAGGCTCTGCGCGCACACAGAGCTTCACTTTGCACCTATTACAAGTATTTTCTCTGCTATTCAACTAAACATAGCCTGCTCCTGCAACTTTAAAAGAACCCGATGAAATATTAATCATCACACCATTTCCAGAGTACCATATGAGAACACACTTTAGAGTGTTAGAGTGGAAAAAACCCCTGTAGGCTCAACCCACTCCTGTCCTGGGTTAAAATATTGTGTTCACACTGCTCTTCCTTTCCACAAAAAAAGGGTAGTGGAAGCTCAGCAGATTGTCGGTCGTGCGCTACAGAACATCTCGAAACCTTCCCCAAGTCTCAAAGATAATCTAATATGTAGCACAATTCTTCATTTATACTTCATGTTTATGACCTTTAGAATTGTTGATAGTTTATATGTACCAATAAGTCAGGATATCCCAGATGATACCTACTTACTAAAAAGAACACATTGTGACCTTGCGATATAAGGCAACAAGCTACTGCTTTTAATATTTAATCATTTGGACCATTGGTTAGATAAACTGCACAGTGCAAAATGCGACAACTTATTAAAGTACAGGAGCTGATTTCGCCTGTCGTAGTAAAGTGTCTTTCTCAAGCTAGCAGCCATATTCATTCGCCTTCGGATACAATATCAGTGACTTCTAGCTCTGAGGATGCAATTTATAGTGACATGAATTGCCATCACAGTAATAGCAATCTTACCTGTCCTGGCGTTAATGGCAAAGAAGCCCTGGGGATTGCCGCTGGTGATCCTGTACGTGAGTTTATCACTGGCCTTGGCATCTGGATCAACTGCATTTATCTGGATGATTGACACGTCTTTAGGGGAGTTCTCCATGACGGAGGGGTAGTAGACAGGTTCAGAGGTTTGTGGTGCATTGTCATTGACGTCCTGCACTTCGATGTAGACCTCAACAAATGCAGAGAGTGGCACCACGCCGCGATCCATCGCATAGACTGTGAGCCAGTAGTGAGGTGTCGTCTCATGATCCAGCAGCTCTTGTGTTCGGATAATACCTAAGAGACCAGAGAAACATAAACAAACGCTTTAGCCTGCATCAAGTCAGTCATTTTTATGTGCAACACATGCCCTTAGTCTCACACCACTGCCTGCACAATCAGTGATCTCTGAAATCGATTTCTGGCAATAAAGAGAAGATAAGCCTCAACACAGCCCCCCCCGAATGGGTAAGGTTAGCTGAAGGCACCTCGACTGAAACATGTCAAGGTGGGATATTAACAACCAGTCAGTGCTCTCCTGTTTACATTCACTGGCAGGGAAGTTTTTTTTTTACTGCCATGTGGGGGCTGTAGCCTTCAGCTGAGCAAACAAAAGAGCTTTCAAAGGTCTGTGAGTTGTAAAGTTTGACAATGGTAAAAATTTGAAATGGTAAAGTTACAACTCTAAATGCACTATGCAACAAGGTTAAACAGCAGAAAAATGTCTTGTATGTCCGCCTCCATGCACTGCGGCAGAAAATGTTATTTGTATGAAACATAAATCTGGTATTTTAATGTCATTAAACGTATTTGTCATTTGTTGACTAATGCATTGCAGCTCTGTTGGACACAGATGCACATGATTCACCTGTCGGCACTAGTTTGGATGTTTAAACATCTCAAACTGGCCGGCAGCGTGAACGTTCTGATCTTTCCGGGGAAAAGCTAACAGCAAAGTTCACAGGAGTGAATTTGCTTTAGTGCTTTTCATCTCCACCCGACCCCACTTACAAGCACTCACCAGGTGCTCAGTAGGTACATTTGGACTGACTATAGGAGAGGGATAAGAGTGTGTGTGTGTGTGTGTGTGTGTGTGTGTGTGTGTGTGTGTGTGTGTGTGTGTGTGTGTGTGTGTGTGTGTGTGTGTGTGTGTGTGTGTGTGTGTGTGTGTGTAAATAGGTGTTTGAGGGAGAGGGTGTGTGCACAATCCTTGTGTTAGTATGCTTGTGAAAAGTGTTACCTAATGTGTTTACATGCACAGGAATAATCCAATTATTATCATACTGAAGCAATATCTTAATTTATGCTGCTGTCATTCATCATTTGACCAGATTTACTGGTTCAAGCATAACCTTGTTGACAGATCTAAACGTGCCTACATGTTTCCAATGTCTGACGACTAATTTATTTTTAATTCTATACAAGCATGAAAAACATCTCAAAGTGAAGCTGACATATGGTCCTGTTTCTAGAAACAAACAGTGGTTATGCTGTCATTTTTGATGTGACACAATAACCGCTTTCATGTTCCAATTAATTAATGAGAACATTTACGTCTGTTTTCATCAATTTCATCAACGTAAGAACAAGGTGCTTTTCTTTTTTCGTTTCTTATGTTGTTTCTGATGGAAGACGCACATCTTTGACATGACTGACTTCAGACAAAGACATAAAGTAGAGACATTAACACAAAACGGCAGTCATCTTGACTGGCTATTCACTATAATCAGGTTATGGTCTGATTATAAACAAACTAACTGACACTAAACTGAATCTTTTGATATGACATATAATATTGCCTGAGGGCAAAAAAAATAAGTGTGCAGCTGCTGATAATGAAACAACGATATAATTTGGATGACTTGGACACATGAGGTCTCGTTAGATCAACAAACTCTTAAGAGGTGAAGAAGGACAACAAAAACACACAAATATCTTCAGAACACTATCATTACAATAACAACCATTTCATTGTGTTATCTGTGATGCCAGTAAAACCTGGATGAGTATAACGGAAATTTGTAGCTCTATTTGATTCTGTTATCATCTGACACTAATAAAAGTGAATCATGGTATAGGCACACCCGTATCATAACTGGGTGTGGGTGTTGTAAATTTGCAACAATAAGGCAGTAACTGCTGGCCCAGATAAGGGTTGCACCATACACATAAGGACACATTTCAAAGGTTCAAACAGTTTACGTAGACTATCTCTCTGCTGCTGCTGCCTTTGTTTGCACACGGTAACACGATCGACTTCTATGAAGGGCTGTAACTGAGAGCAGCCAAACAACCCGCCTTGGGTAATGACAGATTTCTCAGGAAGCAGATAGAACTCCAAATGACTCGTCACAAAATTCTCAAATTCAACACGGCAGGGGGGTGTGAGAGGGTACAGCTCATTTATTCTCTCGCCCTGCTTTACTTTAGCGTAGCCTTCATTTTGGGTCTGGGATCCTCTCTTGTCATTAGTCATCATTATAGCTCTCGCAACTTAGCTTGAGGCATGTAATAAGAAGGGTAGTCAGGCAAAGGAAAATAGGTAGCTCCCCAATGTTTCCTAAAGCCAAGAGTCCCCCAGCAAAAACAACATCAGCCGTCGACCAAGAATGCAAATTAGATGTTTCTGTATAATCAAAGTGATGGCTTAAAGCTGACAATACGCAGAAACTCAACTAAACATTCGGAGAAGTCATAAAATAAGAGTTACAGATATAACATTATAGTTTGATTGCAATGATTTAGCCAAAAAAATAACAATGTAATGACTAATTTATGATATTACTGAGGCAGTGGAAAATAAAGACCGCCAGTGGAACCAAACATGTATAGAAAGACATAAATAAAAGAAATGCAGAGGCTTATGTGAGCCGTCCTTAGTGGAGTCACAAATGAATAGGAGGAAAAATGTTTTAGACTCCCGCGGAGAGGGAATTAGAGGAGAAAGCCCTTTAAACAAAGATGAGAATGAATGGGAAGGTAAAATGCTTAGAGAGGTCTGTGTGAGGGGGAAGAGGTGCAGCAGAGCAGAGGTGGTCATGTGTGCACAGGCACACGTGTTAATAAGACAAAGTACAAGAGAGAAGAAGAGGCACACGGGGAAGTATGAGACATCTTTTGTGCCTCTGCCAAGGAGGTGCCCATGCTTGAGTGCTCCCCCGTTTGACTGGCAGACACCAGCGTAGCAGAACAATTCCACTTTCACCAGGGTCATGCTTTTTGCTCACAGCTCTTCGTCTCGTATCAGTGTACAGGAGATAGCTTCATATTTTGTTGTTAAAAAACTTGAATGAAGCGGTTGCTGTGAGAGGAATGTTACTGTACACACTTTGGCCTTTTCAATCTAAATGCCAACTTGGACACTTTTGTTCATATTTATCTCACAATTGACTCAAAGGCAGACAAATTACCATGAATGTGTACGATAGCACAGAACGCTAAAATCTATCTATGTCATGGCCTTTGACTGGACAGTCTGTAACAAAGCACTTGAAAGGTGAATCGGAAGAATTTAGTTGCCACACCCATCCCATATAACTAACCTAGCCACTAACGCAGAAGCAAAACCTGCCCTTAGGCCACAAGCAGAATAAAAACAGACCGTGCACCAGCCTCTGCCAGATTTGCTTTCCGCTTTTCTTCTCTTGCTCTTTTCTTTTCCCTCCGGCTTTGTTCTTCAAAGTTACTTGAGCGCAGTGGCTGTGCGGTGGAGTCTTCAGACAGTCAAAGGATTTCGAATTATCAAGGCCAGCAGGTATTTCATGTGCGAGTGTACTCGAAGCAATGTCCTGTGCAGATACACAATGAGTTCATTCTCTGCAAACTATACAGTCACAGGGAGGGCACAGTTTGAAGGGGGTGAAATCTGCTTTCGAAAAGCTGCTTGAAACTGTTCGCTGTATGTCACAAGTTGTCAAGTGAAAGAAAATCTAGCTACTAAATACAGTAGATACAAGATAGAGACAAAATCCTGATTGTCTCATGTGCTGATTTTCTAGTTTCTGCTCGGACTCTTACCTGAAACTTTAAGCACTAAAAATTCTCCTAAAATGTTGTGAATCTGTGCAGCTAGCTCAACATACACCAGGACCTCTTTCCTCACTCTGCAACTGAAAAGTTGGGGCTTGCTTTGAACTACCTCAGTTAATTCTGCTCACCCCTACCCCACATTCCTCAGTCTCTCAGGCCTCTAGCTCACATGCTTACATAAACTTTCTCAGTGCTTTCTCTCCCCACCTCTCTTTCCACAGCCCTGGCAGAATGCTTCAAATTCCTCTACCACGTTGTAGGGCCTGGTGTAACAGAAAGAGTCCTCAACTAAGCTTTCTGTTACCCAGCAACTTAATATCACATCATCCCAATAGTTCCCAGACATCTGTAGCCAAAATCCAGGCTTCAAAGACGTTAAGCCTGTTGGTATTAATGCCTGAAACCTTTGAAAAACTCAAAGATCTGAAATGTAGTCCAAGGCAGAAGTATGTTTTGTTGTTGTGCATTAAAAGCGTTCCCTGGAGCATTGGTTTCGTCATTTCAGTGCAATATGATGCAGTGGTTATTGGTTGAGCCAAAGACGATTTAAGTTAATATAGATAGATTTTATTTGTCCTTCAATTAAAGACATTTTTTTTTTCATGCCATTGGAGAAAGATGTGCTGGGTGGCACAGGTTAGTTTCAAACTAGTGATTTACTGAATCCCTTAAATGTTTATTTATATTTGCTAAGATAAAAAGAAAATAAAAATAATTGGAAAGTATGTTTAATGTAATTCCAAAGACTTTTGTATAGTTTTCATTCAAAATCTTACCAGGTTACATCATTAATAGATAGATCGATATTTATTCATGTTCAAACGATGCTCCATATTATCTGATTTACTTAATTATGCAACAGTTACATCTGGCACTTAGTTGGTCTATTCAATAACTACTAATCTCTACGTTAGAACTAGTTGGACGCAACCCATTTTATTTTAGTAACGAGTAAGTTTCCACTTTCAGAAATCTTCAGACAACTAAGTTAAATTTCTAGCTTTGTTTTTGTGTTTTTAATATCTCCACCTAGGAGGCTTTGTTTTCACCAGTGTCCATTAGTTTGTTTGTTGGTTGGCTGGTTCATCAACAAGTTACATTACATTACATAAAAACTACTGAACTGACTTTCACAAAACTTTGATAGAGGAAGGTTCTCAGCCCAAATTTCATTAACTTTTGGTGCAGGTCCAGATAAAAGGAATATTTCCAGGATTTCTTTGTTACATTCTTTTACATTGTGGAGTAGCGCTTTCTTTGGCATTTTGTTAATTTCTCAGGGAATAAAGCAAGTATCTTGATGTATTTAGTTGGCTGGTATTTATGTGTGACTCCAAAAAGGAAATGTAGGGCCTTGGTGAGTAACACTTTGGTGTTGGAATTAGATTTTAAATAATCTCAAGTGACCATAGTCAGCGTTCTTTGTCCATCTGATCTTTTTATGTATTAAATGTTCCACTTCCACGTATTACTATGAGCAGGCTTACTTTAAGTACCATGGCTCTCTGACTCACATTAATACCTCTGTTTTGTTTGAAGGCCACAAAAGGCTCATAATAAATTTGGATAGGTCTCGGAGATAATCATAGCGATGACACAGTATCACACACAAAACCTGTCTATCTTATCTCTTCTAATATCTCGGCCTATTGAGCCAGTGAGACTTTTCCACTTCACGCATTACTGCGCACGCTGTACTGTGTACTGTCAGCACTGGCAGAAAAATGGCTGTCAACAGCTGGCTTAAGAGGAAAATTGTACTTAAGACAAGCTCCACCATTTTGCCAGCCAAACAATGCAGAACACTGATACTCTATATGTCAGTATAATCCTCTTATTTTTATGTTTGTTTGTTCAACTGGTAGAGAACTGTTACACAGCCAGGACTGATAATGACTGATAATGACTTTCTTAAACCATACTGAATTTATGACTCGCATCAAAAGAAAAAACATATTTATTTATTTGTGCACTGACTGCTTGGAAAGAGACCTAAAAAAATCTTTTGATACAGTTGCTACATCTGTGTGATGCATGCCTGAATGGGTTTTTCTTTGCTCGTTTTTTTAAAAATTTGCCTATTAATTCCAGTTGAGATAACTCTTGAGACTTAGCTGACGACACAAAGCTTCCATTGTTACTACGAACAGCGTTATTTGAAAGGCCTTTGAACAGGCCTCAGAGCAATACTTCTTGATTCAATATCACACTATTATTTTGGAGCAATTACTATACCTCCTAGCTCAGAAGAGCTCTCTGCCTGTGTCCTTGATAACAATGAGGAGTCCGTCTTCATTCATTTCTATACCCCCTCCTTTTTTCTACCTTACTACACTGTAGCTCTCTGTATTTCCTTTTCATATGGCAACCCCAGTGTGGCCAAAGGAGTATGTTGACTCTGCGCTGACGGCAAACAATTTTCCCAAGAGGGGATAATGTGAGACGAGATTCATGCTATCTCCCCAGGTACCGCCCAAGTGGCCTCAGGGCTTCCGTCCATGTAGCTGAGCCAAACACTGCAGTACGAGACTACAGATCAATACCTCTTTAAGTGTCACAGAAAAACATTTCAACAACAAAACACCAAATAACCAAATAAATTGCTGTTAGCTTCAGTATTTTTGGAAGTTTGCTTCATCCCTTTTTTGCTGACAGCTCGACGAGAAGATTGAGAGATGAAAATTCTCAACTAGAATGCATCGCCCCGGTTCACTCTACAAAAAGCCGATGGGATTTTTCAATTGGATTCTGGATTGTTATTATTATGTCCACTTTGTAAAAAAGGCAAAAATCCCTTAAAAATACTGTTAGAAAAGCACAGTATTATAGTCATCACTATGCTTAAAGTAACCAATAAAAAATGTGTCAGTGAAGACTAAAACTTTATGAATTTGGTAAAAACCAACATGACCATGGCACTTACAGGGTTGACAGACAGGAAAATGCATTTTTCTACAATCACTTCACTTGAGTGTATCTGTGGCCAGGGCTGTCACTTGTTAAGTATTAGACAGCATGAAATTGGCTATAAATGGTTGAAATAGTCACTGAAATTTGAATAAAAGGATAAAAGGATATCAGTATCTCTTATATCTCTGCCATAATTTAGCACAGAGAGCCCCTGGTGAATATGCTCAGATGTGTCTGTGGGGAAAATGCTAATGTTTTTTAAAATATCACTGCTGTTTGTTCTACATAACACCGTACACAGCTGTTCATGGCAGTTGTTCTACTTAGCACCAGTGAAGTATGAAATAATGACAAACCAAAGGTGTTTAATAAAACCGTTGTCTGAATATTAAATCAGATAAGCAATGCTACTTAACATCATTATTGACTTGTGGATGTTCAGCTGTGAGAGAGACTGCTTAAAAAATGTAAAGTCTGCGATATTATTACATCAACAGGAATAGAAAGTATAAATCTAATTCATGAGAGTCTTAGAATGACAACGGTTAACGCACAATGAAGCACATCCTCTGCACAAGGCAGCCTTAAGTTTCTTTAAAAAGATTTAATGGACTGAGAGAACAACATCTTTTAACGAGGGAAAGTGTGTTTTTCATTTAGCAACCTACAATCAACTTTGTCCCGCTGCACATTCCTGGTCCCGTCTCCACAGTAACAGCACTCAAGCAAAGCACTATTTGGAATCATGTGCCACTTTGCAGTTCCACTTTCATCTCAAACATATAGGCGGTGGATTGTAAATTAGGGACAGAGGGTGACAGATTTCACTTTTAGCAAATTATACGTGTGTCAAAACACAGACTATAAACAAATACAAGCATACATTCTTTTCATTATCGTCAAGAACTTCTTTACTTTAACTTAAGGACAGTGGAAAAAGAGGGGAAGGACTGACTTTTTTTGCTGGGAATGGAAAACACACTAACAGGACTTTGTCATTACGCATCAAACTATTTCATTTGCTTTCACAAAGGACGCATTTACAGCACAGGCTGCAAACAGCTTCAAGTGAAAGGGCAATGCATATATTATCCAACAAGAAAGGGCAATGCATATTTTATACAATCAGCATCTGCGTCTCATCTCGGCTGAACACACTCAGCCATGGTCACCTTGTATACTGGATGATTTCACTTCAAGCTGAGACACAACTTGCTTTGAACACAATTTTCAAAGTAAGCTGTGTCTGGCACCGTATCATCACCTCCAGTGCAATATGGCATTCACTTTCAAGTGCAGCAGACATACAAATTGATTGTCCTCTGACCTAAGCTGAATTATATTTACTCAAGGATTGTGTAATATTCCATAAAATTGAAATCAGAGTATATTGATCAAATAAAAAACAGATCGATGGAAGAGTACTTAGGTGTAAAACTTGGTTTAACAGCAGCGTACCTTTTACCTCCCTTATTTTCCATCAGGCACTGCCCATCATCATCTCTTCCTGCCACTTGACGATTTAACACATTTGCATTTACAGCTCTGGGGCTAATTTAGTAGCAGTGTTTGGCTAGAGGCATTCTTGACTGCAGATTCCTGCCTAGTGTGGGAGTTTTGTCCAAAAGCAGAGCCACAGAGCCTTCAATTCAAAGCCTCAGTACATTTTTCACCAAACACATCAGCAAGTCATGCAACGGTCTATTTAAAAGTGCTGCAAAAAAGGCGCTTGTCGGGGCGTCTCTTTTTCTTTGACCTCCCATATTCCTGGAATTGTCTGCCTGAACTTGTGATCAATGAGGACTAAACTTCCTTATTTGCACCCTCTCCCTTAGTCATCCCAGACGATAGGAAATGAAAAGACAGTTACTCACTGACAATAAGAAAAGCCTTGCCTTTTAGATCTGTTGGATGATGCCTGAAGTGAGGTGTGTCAGGATGAATGTGAGTCAGGTGTACTTTGAGGAGTGGAGACTTGCTTGCGTTCCTCATGATAAGTATTGTTTTATTGCTCGTCTGTTATGACTAGCAGTGGAGGGCGACCTCAGATGGGTTCAGCTGATTAGCTGACCCCGTAAACGCACATACTTCTTTGGCTATATTTAAATTGTGGGCCCTGCACAAGCAGTTATAATCCTCACAACTTTCCTCAGTACTGACCCACATACACTTCACTGTGCTCTTTTGGATTACTCTACAGCCACACTGTCAGCTGAGGGTGCGTGTCCGGCCAGGGGGAGCTAACATCTTTAAAAATTGTTTTCCATGGTTTTAGGGCACCAGCTGCAGAGCTTTACTAAAGAGGAAATGTTGAAAAAAAAAAAAAGCAATTACATCGGCCATTTGCCACACTTGGCACACAAAATTGGCATGAGCCCTTTAAAATCCATATCGGTCGACCTCTAGGGCCCCAAAATGTAAAGCTGGAGCCAGCCACTTTTGGCACACAAGCCCTCGTAAGTACAGAGTATGCCTCCTCCACAGCACAAAATGGTGGAAAACAAAGTACTGCTGGCTGGTGAAGGAACTAAAACCTCTAGCAAACCATGGCAAGCACGTACATCTTTTATAAAGTTCGATGAATAGATCAGGGCTGAAGTCTAATGCGAGACTCATTTTGAAATGCAGAATGACCAGCTTGCTCTGTTTCCGCCGAGTCTCCACGTAGTTAATGAGTTAAACATAAACTTGCTCTTAGTATGTCAAAGTTCAGTTTTGTTGCTCCTGGTATTTTAGGTCACTGTCAGTCAAAATTCACATGACTTCACGAGCAAACTTTACAATTAAAGCGAAGAAAGGTACATTTGGTCAACAGCATGAGAAGGGGCCCAGAAACAGAAAGAGTCTTGATAAGAGTAAGTTTAAATTAAGATGGCACCGAGCCAGTGACCACAGAGCTTTTAATAACACGGAGAATGTCTGGGCAAACAGTTGCCATGGACTCCCTGAGCAGACGGACAGGAAGGAACCATATCAGGAGAACAAGAAGAAGAAAAAGACGTGGCTTGTATACCAGTGTTTTACTTCAAATTGTTGTAAATGATATCAGGATAGCATTCAATAAAGAGCAAAACAAAGAAAACCACTCTTAAATAGAACTGCTATTTCTCACAAACAAATAGCTTGTTTGTTCCTCTTGTGGTTTGGGAACGTCAGTCAAGTGGGTAGGAAGCATGGCCCGTTCTGAAATACAATCTTTGTTCGGAATACTTAGATACACCTACTCTGTGAGAATCACTCTCTGTCTTCTTGCGTCAGAAACCACTGAGTCCACTGCAGAGCAACACTTTTTTCTATTTACCCATAAAATAGCATTGTTGTGTTTTTTTGTGAATGCTACTGTAAGAGGGAAAAGCTGAAGGAATGGTAATTTATACTTTGGTAATAGAACAAACAAAACACTACAACATAGCTAAAACCATTCAATAGGCCGTGTACTCAAAACAAACACAACTGCGTGGGTTTAGGATTGCAAGCGTCGACTGAAACAGGAAAAGACTTGAACAGACTTCCCTCACTCCTTCCCACAAATTCCATAACTGAAGGTGTGTGGCTCCTGGCATTTTTCCTCACGCCGCTTTTTCATTTGTTTTCCAATTTTAAACCATTTTAAAACACTCTGGTTAAGATTCACAACATGCAGCTGCAGCGCTGAGTATAAAGTGGGGTGTGCTTATATTTTTCTTTTAGAGGTAAAATATTCTAAATGCATATGGTAGCCTTAAAGACCGCACCCTTCATCTAGTGAAATCATAGGAGGGGCATTACCACCTTGGCTGTATTTAGTTGTCTACTGACCTCAGATGCAATCCATAATAACAGGACCCAACCCAGGACAATCCTATCATTGCACCTCCTGATAATCACTTAATATAGGCCTCTGGGATTAAGTAGAAGATCAGACCTGGCTCCATGAGTCTGTACTCTACACAGGATTTTGAGTTAAAAACGTACTAGCTGCTGGCCTGCATGTGGCCCCACAAAGACTTACACTGTATCACTGCAGTCCAATTTAAATCAATGCCTCCAAAATGAGCACGAAGCACAGAAATATAAAGAAACTGAACTTATACAACATGGCAGGCACTTGTCGTTCTTTGCACAAAAGCACAGACATTTCCAGCTTTAAATATCACAGCATCTCTGTTCATAAAACTAAATCTTAATACAAATCTAATATCAAACCGCCACCACAGAAACAATCACAAACACGCCACAGCTGAAACAGCTCTGGAGGACAGATGCTTCATAACGGCTCATCTGTTCATGCTGCAGAAGACAGTATTTCCCAACAGGTTCACTGAGGGAACTTCATGTCAACTTGTGGAATTATTCACATATACCTGATTTGTAGAAAAAAAGCATTAAACTAAAGATATAAAGTACTTTTACAACAGTAAAAGTCAGCAGCAGACTAATAAATTCCAATCCCAGTGTCCTTATGCAGATATGAACCTTTGAGGTTGCATGTGCCAAGAGAAATCAATGTATTATGCATTACGTTTCCCTGCCTCATTTAGACATTAAATATGTATAATGCAGAGAGAAGTTTAATTTCAAATAGGGGGAAAAAAAAGTCCCATTAAGCCGTCCGAGAATGTGGATACCAGGTTTAAAAAGGAGGGCAGCCAGCCAAGTCCAAAACATCCAAATCAGGTGATTGCTAGGTTTTGGGCAGGAACTCCTGGAATTCCAGACTGCTTATTTTGAGCTAATTTGAGTCAGCTGTTAAAATCATTCGGGGCAGCTGAGCAAGTATTAACATATTTTCTTCAAAATAACAAGCAAGCAAAACCTGCCTCCAGTACAATACTGAAAATTGGTGGTTATGAGAAACTTCTTTTAAAAGTTTTGTTGGAAAGATATTAACCGTGAAAACATGACCGCTTTTTGAAACTCAAAATATTAAAGGAAATGAGTGCGTTTACAAAAAAAAATATTAACATTAGTGTGGAAAGAGGAGGTGAGATCACTCATTATCTTTTACTACCGCAGCAACTACTTTGGAATGTCTACACAGGTCTGACAGACAGCTCGCCCATCTGTTCCTGCCGTCAATTCTCCCAAAGAAAAAATGACTGGAATCAGGAACTTCACCCGCCTCATGTTAGACTTCCTTTACCGCACTGTTCCACACTCTGATATGACTGAATAATCTCGAGCTGCATAAAACTTTCCTTATGCAAATTGTTTCAAGATGATGTATGCCTATTTCAGAGAGTAGCACAATCTTCACATTGTTCTATAGAGGCACAGAGAAAAAAGAGACTCACCAGTTTCCTCGTCGATGGTAAATATCCCCAGGCCGGATCCGTCGCGTATGGAGTATCGAATCTCTCCGTCTTGTCCTCTGTCTTCATCTTCAGCTGTCACAGTCATCACAGAAGTCCCGATGAGCGCATCCTCTTTTATAAATCCCTTTTCCACAAACGATCGGAACAAAGGCCTGTACAGATTCTCGTTCACGTCCACCACATCCACCTCAATGAAACAGGTTGATGACAAGGACATGGGCTTCCCTTTGTCTTTAGCTTTTGCTGTCAGGTTGTACACTTGTTTCGTCTCGTAATCTAGATTCTGCACGATGCGCAGAGCACCGCTGAGTTTGTCTACTTCAAAATTCCCATCTCCATTATCGATGAGGCTGTATCGTACCTGACTGGATGGTCCAATGTCGGGATCGTGAGCCTCCAGCCACATGATCACAGTACCGATAGGAAGGTCTTCCCTCACCTTCACGCGATAATTCGGGGAACAAATTTAGGTGGATTATCATTCACGTCTTCCAAAGTGATTTTAAGTGGCACAGTGGACACTAACTGAGGCTCGTTCACTGCCTGGTCACGTGCCGCAATCTTTAAGATGTAAAATGGATGGAGCTCGCGATCCAATGGCTTAGTCACAGTCACCACGCCGGTATCCTCGTTAATAGTGAAATGATCCGTGCCTCCCAAAATTGAGTATTTAACGACGCCATGATCTCCTTGATCTTTGTCTGTCGAATCCACCTGGATGATTTCTGTCCCAACAGGTGTGCTCTCACTTATTTCAACTGAGTACGAGCCCTGCAGAAATTGAGGGCTATTGTCATTGGCATCCAGGATCTTAACACCCAAGAGGCGTGATGAGGATTTCTGCGGTATGCCGAGATCATAAACTGTGATATTGAGGGTGTAAGAGTCAGTTGTTTCCCTGTCGAGAGGAGAATAAACTAAAAGCCATCCAGTTTCCATATCTACTATGAAGCGGCTTTCTGTGTCTCCTCCTGATATAACATACACCAGTTTCCCATTGAAGCCGCTATCTGAGTCTGTGGCACTTAAATGGACAATCCGAGCCCCGACGGGGAGGTCCTCTTTAACTTCAATAACACTTGGGAAAGTCTCTGCAAACTGGGGAGAGTACCGGTTGACTGAGTGAATGTCCATTAAGTTGTCATCCGGCTCCGTTTGCGAGTGGATTCTGCTGCCTTGAAGTAGCTTTTCAGCCAACATGGTAGCGACACCAGTTTCAACACACTTTAACTGGACAGGCTTGCGTGCCGTGATGACAGTAATGTTCATGATCATTGGCCGAGTCTCGTGTTCGCCGTCCGTCGCAATGATTTGTAAACTATGAAGGGACACTTTAGCTGCCTCTCCCTCACTCAGCGTGTGCTTCAGCGAGAGCACGCCAGAGTTCGGGTTCAGTTCAAACAGATCAAGATCATTCCCAGCTTTAATGTTGTACCGTACTAGCTGCAGTTCATCAGCATCTATGGCAGACACTGTTGTGATCTGCTCTCCCACGCCGTGATCTCTCGGCACAGTCACTTCACAGTCTACATTTTCAAACAAGGGCTTATTGTCATTCAGGTTATTCAATGTTATGGTGACTGATGCCTCCACTTCCCTCCGGAAAGGGGATCCCCAATCTGACGCCCGGACTTTGAGATTGTAAATCCTTGGCATGAGCTCATAATCTAGGACCTCCGATGTACTGATGACACCGGAGAAGTAATCGATGACAAACGGCTGAGGGCTCAGATTGGTGATGCTATAGGTCACGTAGCCGTTTTCACCTCTGTCAAGATCAGTGGCTTTAACCGTAACCACACTGGTCCCTGTGGGTACGTTCTCATCAACGGTGGCCTTGTAAGATGTCTGCTGGAACTCAGGTGCATTGTTATTCACATCAATCACATCAACGATCACTTTTGTTGCTGATTTTTTGTCAGTGGTGATCACGTCTAGCTCAAATCGGGGAGAAGAATCAGCATTGATTGGTCCTGCAGTACTGATTAAGCCGGTATCTGGGTTGATGGTAAATCTGTTCTTGTCAGATTTCTGTCTAAAAGCGTACTTTAGCTGTGGGTACTTTGGCACGGCTGTTACCATAGTGACAGGTGAATGAAGAGGGGCAAATTCGCTCAGATTGACTCTGTAAACGGCCTTTTCAAATATAGGAGGGCCCACTTTAAACTGCGCCAAAGTGACATGTACCAATTTAACAGATGAAAATTGAGGTGGGCTGCCTTTGTCCTTCGCCTGTAAAGTGAGGTTATATCCAAACGGCTGGCTATCCCAGTCTACCTCTTTGACGGCTTTTATTTTATACTCCTTGCTCCCTGGACTGGTCCTCACAGCCTTGAATTGCTGAAGAGGGTCACCGGCCACAATGCTCAATGATGCAATTTCTCCATTTGGTCCGTGGTCACTGTCTTCCACTGTCACAATAGCATAAGTGGGGTCATTGTCTGCATCTGAGGGGACCAGAGTGACAGCAGTGATAACAGGTGCATGCTCATTGGCCTGCTCCACCCTCACTGTGAGTTTGGCCATGCTACTGAAGCCACTGCTGCCGTACAGCTTCATCCCTCTGTCCACCGCGAGGATCTCCAACTCGTACAGCTTGGTCTCAGAGAAGTCAAGTTTGCCGGTCAGTGTCACCACGCCGCTCGTTGGATGAACTGCAAACATGTCCGTCCACTCTCTGAAACTGTAGTAGTATTCTCCGTTCGTACCGATGTCTGCATCCGTTGCTGTGACCTTGGCCACACTGGTGCGTATTGCCGTGTTCTCTGGCAGAGAGATGCTGTAGGACGTCGGAGAGAAGAGAGGCCTCAGATCATTCGTGTCCAGTACCTGCACCTTCACTCGAGTGCGACACTCTACATCAGAGCTCCTCTCTGAGGCTTTAACAGTCAGCATGTAGTGGTCTTTAACCTCCCGGTTCAGAATGGCAGTGCTGCCTCCTTTGGTCCTTATTCGCAAAAAACTGAAATCTCCCAGCAGGTAGTCCTCTGCCTTGAACAGGTTCTCATTGTCTCCAGAGATGATTTTGTACCGTACCTCCCAGGCTGGGTCTGCGATATAGATCCCCATCTTGGTCTGACTCTCTAAGAAAGTCTTAGCAGCAGAGTTCTCGTATATGGTGGCGTTGTAAACGGGGTGGGTGAATTGCATGGTGGCGGCCCTCGCCGTCCTTTGGTTCCCTGCGCAGTCACAGAGGAGCTGCAGGAGCAGCACAAGCAGTGAAACCCAGTGCTTCCCCATTATCGTACCGTAACGTTCACAGAACCACCTGGAAAAAACATACAAAATCGAACAGTTAGCATTTAAATACTTTATCATGCAAAATACATTTAGTAGAGAGAATAACAAGTAATACAATTAAGATAATAGCCAACCACATTGAAATCATCAGTTTGTACTATCACCCCCCTCGGAAAGATCGCCTCAAGCCGTATCCATTTCTTCACTGAGCACTTTCCTGTCTGCTTTAAATATCATTACAAGTGATGGCTGGGCAGATAAATGGCTCAATAGGTTCCATGTGGAAATGAGATAAAGCAGGAGCAGGAGCAGTCAGTCAGGTGAGGAGATCTGAGCCTGCACTGCTCCCATGTCTGCACAGTGCCAGATGCCAAACCTGCCGCACTTCACAACAGAGGAGCCTCATTTATCCCAAAACATCATCTTAATTAGCTCGGAGACACAACTTGCAGTATGAAAACATCTTTATTTGTCCTTGTTGATGCGAAAACACATTTCTGAGGCTGCACATTTAATAATGCCTGTCTTGGAAATGCATTGTAATATCTGACTGTGGATTTTTTTTAAAAAATAGTAAGTAACTCAAGCCTCTACAACTGTGTAATACAGTAACTTACAAAGGTGCAGATGCAAATACAGAAAGTGAACAAAAAAATACGATCACGTGATTGCTCCTATCCCCATCTCATGAAATTGCAATCACTGCAAGAAACCACTGAGGAGATGACTCTGGAAACGCTTTAAAATTGCACATTCATTCGTTTACAGCTGCTTTTTACAACGTCTCGGGGCTGCGTGGGAGTCCGGAGCCTACAAAGACAAATAAAAAGCAGGACGCAGAAGAGCCGCTCATAAAAAAAGATATAATAAATAGCTACATTATTTACTTTTGGCGTGTCCAAATGACCCGAGCCAGGTTTAGTTATTAATGTTTTATGTGGGGTTAATAAGTGACAAGAGTGGAGCTGAAGTCACCTTATATCTAAAAGAAAGAAAAACTATCGCCTGCAGGTACAAAAGAACCATCTGCTTGCGGGCGACCATTGTAAAAAAAAAAAAAAAAAAAAAACAATACACACACAAAAAAAGATTCCAGGCAAGAAACAAAAACTCCTTTACAGTTTATTTCTACACACGCGATAAATAATTAAAACGCATTAAGCATTTGCTGGATTCGATTTTTCTCCGCAGCTTTCTTGAAGACAAGTGTTTGGAGAAGTTAGGAGCCTCCAGACTGTTTCATTTCTGACCCCCATCCCCCAACTACAGCCATTCACTCCGCGAGACGATGGCAGCCGAGCGCAGAGCACAAATCTGCTCGGGGGGGAAAAGAAGGGAAAAAAACCGCCTCGCACTTCTTCTTCTTCTTCTTCTCCCGCAGTAATTTAAAAAACAACAACGCGCAAACTCCTCTCGGAGGGAATAATGAACATTAAACCTCCGTGTGTGCGGTGCCAAAAAAACCACACGGAGCTGATAAGTTTTCGTTGGAGGCTAAACTTCTCAGCAAGAGGAGCCGACAGAGCTGGTTTCTCTCTCTCACAATAGCCGAGCACAACTTTTTTTTTTGAAACGCCACAAAGATGCAGAAGCTCAAACGCCGCCGACTTTTAAAAGCGCCGGCGAGTTGAGGAAAGGACAACAACCGTTCACGTACCTCTTCTCTTAAAAGTCTCGTATATTTGGTGGTTTTGCATGTAGTTTCTGTAGTCCAAATCTCAGCATGGTAATACGTGGACTTGCCTCCCCTCTCTCCGTTACTCCATCTACCAGCGGCGGCAGGCAGCAAGCAGCCTCGCTCTCTCTCTCTCTCTCTCTCTCTCTCTCTTTCCCACTTCACCGCCTCCCTTTCTCTCCCACACTGGAGCTGGCCTGTATCTCTCCGCGCTGCGCACGTCCGGATCTACTTTACCGGCTGGCAGCGGCGTGGAAACCTCTACCGCTGTGAACCCGGGACCAGGGGACTTTAATTTAACTGTGTCTGCATTATATATATTTGTGTAAAATGTTCTAAATGGGCCCCAAAAAGCTGTGTTTAAGTAAATCAGATCAGTTTTAAATCACTTAACCTTCAGTCCCCCCGGGCAGCCTTTTTTTCTGTAATACGAGCCTCCCTTTAAAAAAAAAAGACGTCATTTGTGCTTCGATGGGGCATTTAGATGATGCAGATTTTTAATTGTCGTTGGATTTTTTTGCTCAAATTGCTCGCTATGACCATTTCTGTCATTTGGCTACACATGCTATAATTAAACGACCTTTCCCCCCCAAACACGACTAATTTACAGTTCCATTTTATCTTCATATTTGCTCAACTGAAAGAGCCTCCAACAAAGTTCTCTTGAGGTAACCTGACACTCCACGTGAGATCCCCTCACAAAAGGGCAAAATCCTCCGTCCTGCCCAACCATAATCCAATATTCAGCTCCTCAGCTGCAGCCCAAACCACCTACGCACCTTAACGAGGTTGTTTTGTGGGGGAAAATAAATAAATAAATAAACCAACAAACACAAAAAGGAGAGTTTAGTTTGATCTGGAGTTGGCGGCGGGCAAACAAAACACCACAGAAATAGTTTTTAACTAGACAATAATTTATGCTCGCTGTGTTGAAAAATGACCCGTAAATTCACATCATCGTTTTGCTTCCAGCCTGCAACGCTGGAAGAAGTCTGCTCGGTCCGGGCGTCACTGGTGTTGATAAATAGTCTAATGATACTTGCAAATGCAAACTTCCTCGCGCGTGTTGCTGCATTTAAAAAAAAAAAAAAAACGTGTTTTGACATCAATTCCGGAGATTATCTTCTCATTATTCTTACTAATGTGATTGTTTTTTAATAGCCTGGGATAGGCGGAAAATATAGTGCCCAGCAGCGCGTCATGGGGTTTTATTTGTGTGTGTGTGGTGTGTGTGTTTTCTTTTTTTGCATTTTGGCATTAGGGCAGGGTGACTGATGGTGGAGGTGCACTCGCCATGAAGGCACTGATCCCATCAACCCCCCTCCTCACACAGTCATGCTGACTGCTCCTCAGACCAAAAGCTGCAGCACATTCCCTCCACGGGAGCTCAGGAGTGTGGCTGCTATGTGCGATTGATGGCGCTGTCTCACTGCTCTTGCCCGGACTGCAGTGATACAAGCCGGTGCGCCTGCAGAAAAAGAAAGCCTGTGCCTGCATGCAGCTTGACAAAGTCGCCAACTTGTACCGCTCCTGTCTGTGTGTGTGCGCGCGCGCATGTGTGAGTTGCGCTCGGCGTGCGTATTTGCGCATTTTGGCATGTTTTGGCACAAGACAGCCAGAATTACTCACTTTCCCTCGCCGCCCTCTCAAAGATGCTCCGAGTTGAGCGCAAAGTTTCAAGAGTCAATTTTTAGAAACCAAAGCGTGAGCTCGACGCTCGTAATGTCACTCAGAGCTACTCACCAGACCAGCTGGATGATCGCCGGCTGCCGCTCAAAACTTCACTTCACATAAATCCTGGCGGTTTTTGATGGTAAATGTATTTTACTGTTGCGATCATCTCTCTCTCTCTCTCTCTCTCTCTCTCTCTCTCAGCTGAGCAAGGCTTCTCTGTTGGAGAGAATCCGTCACCCTCTTCCTCTTCAGTCCCTCACAGACCTCTGAGCCTTCTGTTCCGATCCGCTCGCAGCCTCAGAGTCATCACACTTGGTGGCTCGGTACAGTAGAGCTGCGCGCTGCGGGGCTGCATCGCTGCTCTCCTCCACAACGGTTCAGGTGGAGTTGCATGTTGCTGCCTTCAGGTGATGTCGGAAATATCGCAACTCTTGACAGAAGCGCACCAGAAGTCGAGAACAACAAAAAACACCACTCGCGTAAAGGGCAAAGTCGTGATTTTTTTTGTGTGTGTGTGTGTGTGTGTGTTCTCTCGCCTACATTAGTCCCGTTTGGAAAGGTGACGGAGCTAACTGAGGGGGCGGAGTGAAAGGAAGTCACACCAACATCTGAAGGAGCAAGTCATGTTGTCTTTGGTTATAAATAGCCAATATGTTTTTTTTTGTTGTTGTTTTTTTGCTTTGCTGATGAATCTCACTTGTTCTCATGAATTAATTCCAACTGCAGCATGTGCATGGAGCTTATTTTCTCCTTCAGCACAGCCTCATGTGATGCATTTCCTCAATACACACCAGCCATCAAAACACCTGCTATGTTATGCAGGGCCATTATTATTTTTAATATCATTTCTATATAGGAGGTCATTTGAGCAACCGCGGTTTGAAAGTAGGTGCATATCAGGATCAGACACCGGACAGCCTGAGCTCTGACGTCACGGATTCCTCCGTCATACCGTGCATGCACAGCTCAGCCTGTTGACCTGCAGTCTAGCTGAGCACCTCACAGCAGCATGAGCTTTAAAAAGTACCCCAAAGTCCTGACTGACTAAATGTAAAGATATCGTGTTTTGGATCATAAGTCATTTTCTGGCGGTAAATGTTCAGAAGTACAAGTAAGAGTAAATTAAATATATATTTTCATGTATGTGAACAGTCTATACTTTTGGTTGACTGATTATTGTCGCTTTATATTGGCCTTATTTTCAATCTTTGGTCAACTCGTGTTGTTGTTAATGTGCTATAGATATGTATGTATTGTATATGTACATTTGAGTGATTGCTGTCATGATATCAGATTGTCACGACACCATTACTGTGGCGAAACACATTCAAGATAACGATATTATCGCGATACCTATGGGCATTTGGAGAGAAAAAAATGCTCTCATCAAATCTATCTGTAACTTTGTTTATTGTGTGTTTCGTCTCTTTTATCAGCGAATAAATCAGCGTGAAGGGAGATGGAGACTCTGTGACCGTAACTGTTAAAAGTGTACGGAAAGAACAACTACGCTCAAATTACTAGTGAAAAGGCGATCAGAAGAACTCACAAACAAAAGAGGCATATTCACAGGCGTATTCGCATGAAATGACGTGTATTACTAATAAATTGATCAGTAGTCCATACTTTATGATCACGGTTATCATGAATATCACGATATTGCGACACCCTTTGGCTCTGATGCAGAATACAATATGCAAAGCAGCAAGTAACTAAAGTCATAGTAGTAATTGAGTATAAAGTACAATATTTGCCTCCAAAATGCAGTTGCATGGTAGTGTGGAGTAGCAGAAAATGTATACTTAAGTTGGCCACATTCCATCACTGCACAGATTTTCATTTCATACGTATCGCTTTCCGAATCCTCTCCATTTATGACTTCTGTTCTCGTGCCCTCTTTTGCGAAACCGCTGTGCAGTCTGTTTGTTTTTTTTAGAGTGATCATTGAATGCACTTGAGCATCCGAGAATCAAATGTCTTCATTCAGCTCCTGGAACATGTGGTTAAACGGCTAAACTCGACACCGTGCTGTGAAGTGGCTGCCAAAAAATGCCAGAGCAGGGAGAGAGGGGTGGTGGGTGGTGGTGGTGGGTTGTTTGAGTCCAGCGTGAGAATCTCTGCCTAATGTCCATTCAGCACCGGCTCATTAAAGTCACATTTGCCTACAGGCTAAGTAAGCGAATGAGACCTATGGGTTTGGTGTGTGTGTGAGAGAGAGAGAAGGGAGGAGGGAGAGAGAGGGAGAGAGAGAAGGGGGGAGGGAAAGATTTAGCGTGTGTCAGAGAGCAAGTGTGTAATGTTTCATCTCTCTCCTCTCTCCCCGGCTCGCCCCTCTATCTCGCTCCCAGTTTTGTTCGAGACAATGTTAGGTATCTGAAACGGCTTTCTTCTCTCCCCCTGCCTCTCTTAGCCTCCCCTCTGATCTGCCTGTAAAGCTTTAATTGAATTCAGGTCAGGTGATGCCCTGGGCCGCTTCCACCGCTTTGATCTCGCCCGAGTGTTTGCAGTCCTGGCTGCTGGGGGTCAGGTCCTGGTGCGCGTATAGACCTTATGGATGTATAGTGTTTGCGTTGGGGACCATCTCCAGCCCCTTTAATCACAAGTTAAACCAGCTTCATAGACTGACAGCGGTGGAGGGAAGTGTTCGGAGCCGAGTGGAAGCGCTTACACCGCCTTGTAAAAAATACTCTGTTATGATAAAGTTCTGCATGGAAAATGTTACCTGAAGTAAAAGTAAGTTGGTTTGATTGATGACAAAACATAAAAACAATAACCGTCATTAATTAATTAAGTTATACAACCTTTATCAATCAGTTGTAAAGGTAATGTTTATAGATAAACTAGCAGCATTTACTAAGTATTAGAAACATGAGTTGTAACTTAACAATAAACAATTACTCAATAAATGGCTCATAAAGCATTTCATCGTTTGTCCACAGTGAAATTACTGTTAACTAAAGTTTAACTAACTATAAATTAACCATCATTAATGTTGGTTATCATAAAGTGTTACCTACACATTGTATTTTATCAGCTCTTCATACATTTTAGATGCAGTAGTTGTCACATAATCGTGGTGCAGTAAAAAATACAGTATTTCCTTTATGAGATGTAGTGCAGAGGTAGAAAGTAGTACCTTCAAAATTGTATTCAAACATACTGCAAGGAACTTTTAAGTGGCTATTAAACAGTGCTAATTGTATACTGATGCCTCTTTATGACCTACATGAGCAAACGATACCATCAGTGATAAGACTGGCTATGTATAATTACTGTAATTGTTCCGAGTGCCTGTCACTGGGTCAGATTCTGACCTGTTCGGGTTAGATAAGTCATAAACTAAAGCACGCTTTATGGCAAACCGCTGAGGATGAATTGCATAATCTCAGTGCCCGAGGAAAGACGCTGCTGTGTCGCACTAAAACAAAGTTTACTTTGTTTCACCAGCATCATCTCTCGTCCTAAAGTTCCGCCAGAATCAGCAAAAAAAAAAAAGTTTCTTGTATTATGCATGAATACATGACTCTGACTGCTCGTAGTGTGAGAGCTCGATGAATGACATGTCAGGTATGTCTCTACATCGTGTGTCATTCTCGTGTGTCGTTCTCAGTCTTAATGTCTCATTCTGACACAGTCCGCAGCATGCTGTATATTGTTTCTCATGTAACACACTGCAGGCTCAATTTCCTCTTAAAATCATTCTAATCCAGTACAGTCCTCGTGTTGTTGAGAGATGTTAGGAATGGGCCCCGACTGGCGTGCCGAGTGAGTTACTTCTCCTTTGCCCGTGACTAATGTCTTAAGCTGAGGGTTCCCGGTGCAACTTGAAACTGGATCGAGATCACGGGAAGATACAGATGATTTGTAGTGTGTGCCTGCAGCAATGGAGCACCCAGGTATCTGTTTCTCCCACCACCCAATCTGTGTAGAATCTGAATCCGGAGGCAAAGCTTAACTGTAAAAGAGATTAGAATAATTCAATATCTACCCTCTCTGTGCTGTCCTCAAGTGAAGATCCTGACCCTCCCAGAGCTGGTGCCCCGCTCCTCACAATGACCCTCTGTGCAGAAAGAGAATACATTATCACAAAGAACCACTACCCGAAGAACTCATATTCTTTCTCTCCTTTTTTTTCTGGCTTCAAAATGAAGCTTTATTTTGTCACACAATGTACCTGACACGTTATTTTAGAAAAATGACATAACAAATGCGTGGTATATAATGATAAACAATTGAAATTTCCCCCTGCAGCTGGAGACAAACTGCTGTGCTCTGAAAATAAAGTCTTCTGCTGCCTCAAGCAAAGCAGGAGATTATCTTAGCAAAGCCCCCTTGGTTGGAGCAGCTTCCGTAATTACCTAAAAAACTGACACAAGAAGACGCTGTGCTATATCTGGAGCGACCTGTTATGAGGGTTAACACTGCTGCATTATTTATTTGGTGTTGTTGCTTTTAAAAGAGCATGCAAGTGAAGAATAAAAACGTGTGAAATAGATGAGGGCACCTCTCTCTCTGCATGCAAGGCCATCACGGAAAACCTGTGCCGTGCCTCCTGGGAAATCAAACCCCCCCCTCCCTGCTTTTTTCCCTGCTTATAAACTCTAAATTTGGTTTGGACTGAGGTTGCATTTCAAAGCTCTTTGTTATTCAGTGGTTCATAATCCAAATAAGATGGCTGTCCCTGGAGATGTCCCCAGGTGGATCACAGTAGTACATTCAAATTTTTGGGGGGTAAACAGACTGTTCACCTCATTAGACCTGAGAACACAGTCCCTGTAAGAGAAATCGCACTGACGATGATTTTACCTTTTCCAATATTTCACTGAAGCCCCTTTTAGATAGAAAAAGTGGCACATTTGCTGCAAGTTAAAGGCTGCAATGTGCCGCCTTGTCTATATAAAAGGGACGTGTAATATTCCTTCTTTTCCAAAAATCTGCCACTTGTAAACACGTAAACATGTGACGTGACTTGAAGCACGAAGTTCGGTGTGAACAATGAAGCAGGTCGAATTTGTCTTCAAAATAAGAGTTTTCCTTTTGAAAGTAGCGACCGTTAGTAGCATGACGCTACAACAGCAAGCGGACAACGAAGACAGCTACAGAGACCGAGGAGACGCTAGCATCTCCTGGATCTCAGCGTCTTTCCAGTTGCTCATTTCGACCTCCGCGGATGAAGTGATGGACTGACTGCTGTGATCAGCTGTTTCCTGGTTTTAAAACTCGCCGACTGTGGATCGCACAACAGTGCAGGTCATCAACACCTCTGCCCAACTCCCGCAATTGCCAGCGCAACGACGGCTCGGATTTACATAACAATCAAGGTGGGAAAAAGGGTACCCTCCGAGGTGTGAAATTGGCAGACCAAAACAGACCCCCAACTTACCACCTTCTGTCTTAATCCGTGGACCTAGCTGCAAAAAGGACGGCCAGATTGGCGGCTTGCTGCCCAGAATATTGACACCACACTCATATCTTGTTTTATGAATATGAGGCTAAAGCCAGTTAGCTTAGCTTAGCATGAAGACTAGAAAGAGGGAAAACAGTCTTACTTTGTCCAGTGGTAACACAATCTGCCGACTAGCATCTCAAAAGGCTCAGGCTGGTCTGCTAATGAAGAAGTTACACCCATTTGTTGAAGACTAACAAAAACTGAGGTGACGTGTACACAGCATATTGTACAAATGCACGGTAACTATATAGCTGGTTGTGGCTTCCATAACGACATTTATCACAATCACCCAAACGACACGACAATTGCGTCAGAACGTACCAGCAGCAGGCATATCGGATCTTCATCACAAATCAATCATCACAATGCAATTGGAAAGGTTCAGGTTATGAACTCTACATGGTCAGTTTTAGGATAGATAGAGGTATGTAGCATTACGTAACGTACACTAGGTTACTTTATGCTAGGTTACATTATGTACATGACATGAGGTAAGTACGCCACTAAATAACTTACCGTTGACTTTTGGTTTCACTGTCCTGTGTTTGTTTGACCCACCACAACTTCCTCGCTATCTGGACTTTGTCGCTCTTTAAGCTGTTACCTGACTTCCTCCTTTGCTTTCTGTAATTATTACCGCAGCCACTGGAGGTCGCTACCAAACGCTAAGTGTAAATATGGGTCACAATAAGCAGTTGCCTCTGTTGATGTTTATCTGATGAGGACAGGCTGATCTCGTTTGTTTGATCCTGACACAAACTTGTGTGTAAGAACAACAGTTTGTGTAAAGTAGTGTGTTTTAGAGGTCTTGGTCCTGGTCGCTTCCCATCACAATACCTTTCCTCCTCTTTCCCGCAGACTCTGGACTGTGGAGTGCTGATTGACTGGCTGGTGGTTCGGGGAGATAATATCTTTGGAGAGTGTGTGTGTGTGCTAAGCATATCATCACTGCTTAGCATATGCAGTGCAGTCTATTCGCACGTGCGAGGCGACGAGCTCGACTGAAGTAGAATAAATTGTTATGATTTAGGATAAAGCACTTAAATCTGCTTTAACACACAGACCAATATCTTCCGCAGTGCACGTGTTATTGTCACACGTAAGCAGCACGTGAACATACAGTGTTTAGTTACACTTTTCCTGAAGCACACCTCCTTCGGCTGTCTCCCTCTTGAGAGGCCGGCTCTTTGATGTGATGTAATACATAAAGGCTGCGGGGGCTAGGAAAAAAAAAACCCCAAATTGAACACAACACTGACTGATATTTTTGATGTACTGTATTCCACCAGTCATTTCCCCCCCCCCCCCCTTGCTAAATCCTAATCCCACGGAAATTGTGTCGGGATTATACACAAAAGGCGCATTTTGGACATGGATTTGCATGGATGGATTAGTAAAGCCTTGTAATGGAGGCTCGTGTTTGTAGAGAAACCTCCATCTTCTTGTTGTAGCACATTAAAATGATGCGGCGCTCCACTTCATGTTAACACACATTACTCATCTCCCACCCTGGGAGCGCAGATAATTTTCCTGTCGCCATGAAGAAAAGTTGTGAATTTGTATATATCAGCGAGAAACAGATGCCCGTGTCAGAAACATCCTGCTTCTGCACGGACAGATTCACATGTCAACAAGCCACTCAAAAACAACAGACGCCCAAATGCTGTATGTTTGCTCACAGCTCGGGGCTTTAAGACAGTGATACGGAGGATTGGGGGGGGGGGGGTTGCTTTGAATCCCCCCCGAGGATGATGTTGCCTTTCACTCTCACCCAGCCCACATTTTTCCCTTCAACAAACTGGTGCTCAGCAAACAGAAAATTGCAAATAAAAGGGAACCATTAAGTACTTCACAGTGTATTCATTTGGGTCTCCGCAAGACACCGCCTCGCTCTTCAATCGCATTCTTTGTACAAAAAAAAACAAACCAATCATAGTCCTCTGGCAGTCATGTATTATGTATTTACAGACACATTTGCTTATCTAATAGCAGCCATATCGCGTCTCAGATTTAGACGGCTTAGGGAATGCCCTAAGGCCCTCGCACTGCTTCCTAATCCTCAGATCTGGGGGATGTCATCGTGCTCCTGGGAGTCAATGAAAGGACCTAAAAAGGACCAAAGTTTTCCCTCGGTTTTTGTTTTCTTCGCTCAGTCTTGTGTACAAAACAGAGAACATTTGTGTGACTAAGTGCTGGAGTAACGTATGTGCGTCCTTGGCACAGTCACATCAGAGGATTGGAGCTCGGTCCTTGCCCACAGACAATATTTCGAGCAATAACATCCGTGGTAAACAAACTGGCCACAGTGTTCAGACCGAGTCCCTTCTCACAGCAGGTATAAATTAAACCTGTGTAAGTGTGGGTTTCCCGTTGCTGAAATGTGTGAATCACCAGTACTTTGATACAAGTAGCACAAATTATGGATCATATTTCAGCTAAATTAACTATGTGCTAAACCCCGACCACTGGGCAGCAACTGACCATTCATGGTTTGGCAAAAGCATGGCATGGTGTCTTTTTTAAAAACTCCCATGGCAGCTTGAATGAATTATGGGCGACTTCCGGTGCATTCTGACACTTAATCTGAACCAGAATTTTCCGTGGCAACAGGCCGCAAATCCTCTTTCCTAGAGCGTTTGGCACGGCGCTTCATTCATTCATGAAAATCTAGGTTAGTGTCTTAATCGACTAAATACTACCAACAGCATCATTATTGCTTAGCCCACTTAGCTAACGCTCCTAAAGCATCGAAAGTCCTGCCAGCACGTCAGCTATTATGTTACTTTGTTACTTTTGTGTAAGCTATTTTCTGATGTAATGTAAGCTACAAATGTTAGCATGTTTGGCTAACTTGTTTACACGTACACTAAGACCAAGGAGCTCGGCATTAGCTTATTACATTGTTTTTAAGGGTGGTTTTAAGGGCTAGCTACAATAAAATCTGCCGCTAACTGTTGTTAGCGACAGTAGCCAGTAGTCAGAAATGCTCAGCTGCATGTGTTAGCCTGTTGATTTGGTTGTCAGGTTGCCAGCCAGAAATATTGTTTCAAACTTGCCTCTTGCTACTAGTTACCAGGGGTTGAAGTAACTAAGTACAACTACTCAAATTACTTTGAGTGATTTTTCAGGTGATGTTTCAAGTCTGTAATTTGACTTATACCAAAGTATGCATCACATCAAATAATCTACTTAGTTACTTTCAAAATCATACGTTACTGCTGAGTACAATTTGAATTGATATCCAAACTTTTTATCTGCACTTTGTAGCCAACAGTAGGAACAGGTGACCAGGTGCACTGAGCAGAACAACGCAGGAGTCGGGAATAATTTAGACCGAAGTTTTGGAGATACAGAAACCGCTTTGGTTTTATTTTAATACCAGCAGTCGTACTTGTAATTGAGCAATATTTCTACTATATCGGTGGTGCTTGTTACTAACACAGGACATGAAAATGTAGTCTCACGGTGCATCATGTGCGAGAAACTGATATCGTGAGGTGAATAACAGCGCTGTCTCTTCTCCTCACAGACTCACACAGCGGGAAAATAGCAGAGTGCCTCGTGGCAAATGATCTGCCCCCAGGACATGTTCAGAGAGGGCTGCTGGTGGCATTGTAACATTTGTGATGTGCGTGCGTGTACGTGTCACGCTTGTGTGTTATAAAATATCCAACATTTTATCCAGATGAACCGACTCTTAAGATGCGGGCTGTAACTGACGTGTGTTCGCATATTTGCAGTCCTCCCCTTCCCACAAGACCCGGAGCTGGAAAACAGTGCCGGGAGAGAGAGATGCAAATCAGTGGAGCAGCAGGTGGAGAGTGGCATTCATCAATGTTTGATGGGATTCATTCTTTCTTAGTGGCACTCTGGCGAGCTCAGGACAGCACGGAGGGATGAGAAAGAGCAAACACTCGCAGCACAAACGGCGGCGCAGAGGGTCATTATCACGTCATGTTTTGTTTAAATCAATTCTCCATATGTAAACATTTCAAAAGAATTAAAAAGACCCTGAAAGAATAACTCATTCCATTTTCATCAAGTTCCCCCCCCGTCGCTGCGGGAGCTTGTCAGCCGCTCCATGAGTGAAAAGCCCTTTCTTCACTGTCTGTCATTCAATTAAATATAATGGGGTAAAATGTGCCTGCTCGGAGTGCTCAGGGTTATTTTAAACACATCACTTTCCTCCTTCTGCCCCTCAAACAGCGACATCACACACAATGCTTGCTGACATTTTGACACTTGTTGCAGAATAGACTTGTCGCCTTCGAGGCAGGTTTGCTCAGTAATCCCACTGTAACGTTTGCAAATTGGTAAATATAGTAAATGTTAGAACTGGTAATGCCGCTGTGATGTTAGGACGTAAAAGCTCAAATATATCAGTCAAGTCAGCCAACTGATTATCAATACACGGTTGTGCCGTAACTCATGCTCATGGATTTCATTCTGCATGTGGCCTTTTTTTAAACTGAACCGCGGGGGCTGTAAAGGTGTAATGCATACGTTCAAAGGCGCCTTTAAGCAGGATGTGCAGGAGTCTTGGGATTCAGATGAAGGTTTCCGAGGGCCCTCGTATGTCCTGTATCCAGATTATGTTTAAATCCCAGTCGAGCGGGACAGCTGTTCGCATCTGGCATCAGAATACATTCCATGTCGTACATGGTAGGAAAATGAGAATATTGCGTTGGTGATGTCGCATGTGACTTTGTGAACAGATGTTTCGAAGTCTGGAGTTGAGTTTGATTTGCTTGCTGTCATCTCGGCAGTTGAAGTTTGTTAAGTTCGCAAACGGGGGACAAGTCGAGAGTGACTGAGACACCTGCCTATCACAGCGAGCACACCTCAGTACGTCCCCCCCTTAATATGCTCTTATTAAACAATAAATGTCATAATCAGCATGTGAGAAGTTAACAGCTCAGCTATTAAGAGCCTAAATTAATAGCCGGATCAGATTAAATCCAAACGTGTCTCCGTGTTTTGGTGTCCAGCATTGGTTAATTTCATGTATATTAAATTGTGATCGGCTCACCGTGACATTTTTATGCAAGGATGGAACAGCACCTGAGGGGTGCCCCCTGTAGAGAGAATATATTAGAAAAAGGGGTTTGTTTATATGCCAATAACAATTTGGTAGTCTTGAATTATTTATGTTTGCGCTCCACATCCAAAAAGGAAAAGACAAAAAAGAAAAAGGAGAAGCAGACAGGTAGACTTTATATCTCCCTGACTGATCGCCTAAAGGACTACAAAGGTCCATAGACATTAAAGGGGATTTCCGGTATTTTTAAACCTCATCTACATGCGTCAATGTGTAAACATCTTGGAACAATCCAGTAGATCGCCTCAGCTCGCAGCTGCCACACAGCTGCAATGGCTGCAATGTAACCCTTTGAGGCAACAAGTTACGTTCCGCCAAAAGTGCTCTGATTCCTACAGAGATAGACCCTTTAGTCAGATAACAAAATACATTTTGTGACCAGAAACACAAGTGTTGGTCAAGAAGTCTCACTCTGAAATGTCGCGAGAGGTGAATAGTTGCAGTTGTCGCCTCATCTAGATTGTTCAAGATCAATTAAATATTCAGCCATGACTTTTTGCTGGTAGTTCCCCCGAGGTAAACTCTTGAACGAGACTCGTGTTTCTGTTTACGAAAAAGGGTCTCGTCATTCATTAAACAGGTTTATCTCCGCGGGAATCTTTTCACGTATGTTGCCTGTCAGTGGCAAAAACAAGCACATCTAGTGTAACTTTGACTGTCGGAGTTGCCCCAAAGGATCAAATCGGCAGCATAGCAGCTGTGCCGCGGCTCCCAGCTGAGGCGATCAACAGGGCCAATTCCTAAAACATGTTGGTAAGTATGAATAAATACAGGGCCCGGTTTTAGAACGAGTGATTTTCTCCTTTTAATGCACCAGCCTGAGAAGTTCATTCATCTCTTTTCTGGCTGCCTTCCCTCAGACTGCAGTTATTAGCTATTTAACAGACATTAGACTGGCCCTCGTTAGCTAATAACCTGCCACACACACACACACACACACACACACACACACACACACACTACTCTGCCGCTGACTCAGCACAGATGTCCTCGGCCAATGCCAAGCGGTACGTAAAATCACTCCGATGTGCATTAAATGAAAAACGAACTTCCGGCGCTGAAATAATACCGAGCTAATGCAATTTAATGTCATTGTCAGCCTTCGCGCCGGCAAAAACTGAAAAGTTCACAGTCTGTTTTTTTTTTTGCTTATCTAATAACAATCACCTCTCAAGTGCGTGACCTTTTCCCCAGAACAGGGATCAATACAGCTTGCCATGATGCTGCAAACAAACCACTGTTTGCTTTACCTTAGCGTATCTTTCACTCATTTAAAAAGGTCAACAGACTCTGTTATACTGATAGGGCGAGAACCCTGCCCTTTCCTTTTTGGATTGATCTGAAGGCTGCTGCGAAAATGGACTATACTTGCTCCTGCTATCCATCTTTTCCCTGTGTCATTTTGTATGTATGCCCGTGTGTGTGTGTGTGTGCGTGGATGGGCAGGTTTGTGCAGCGCATGTGTGCTCCGGCCTTTTCGGTACAGTTCATGTATTGTAGCACTCTTCAAAGAGATGGGTCAAAACAGTGTTTTATCATCAAGCAGGTTCGGCTCCCCTTTGAAGGTCTAACGAGTGTCTCCTGCAGACCGGGCCCTCTTTGGGCTTGTGTGCAAAATATTACAGAGTTAGTTGTTGTGGGGGGAAGTGGCAACAGCGGCGGCGATTGAAGTTCGGGAAGAATGAAGGCTGAGGATTAGGGTGTTCAAACATCGCTGTCCTGTGCGAAGCCTTGATATGACTGCACCTGGGAACAGGCTGTTCCGCACAGTGGCTGTTTCCCAGAGTCGGCCAGCAGCACTGTCAGCGCAGCGAGACAGCCTCGCACGAGTCGGAGAAATGAGCACACACACTGAAATGTAAAACATGTCTTGTGGGGGGAAGAGAGTGTAAAGATGAATCCCATGTCATACGCATGAAATAGAGGAAATATATCACCTGCGTTATTAAAGCTGAAGCAAGTCAGTATGCAAAGGCGAGGTATTTTTTTTTTCCTTCTAAAAACAAAAGCTTCAAAGGAGCTGCATGTTATACAAACCATCCGTCACCCTGACCTCTGCAGCTTCTCGTTCTACCACTCCACTTCATTGTTGCCTTACTCTAGGTGCGCTGCTGCCATATAATCCTGACGGGACTGAAAAATATAATTCTCTCATTTTTTTTGCACAGAGCAACTTATCATTTCTTTTTTTTTTTTTTTATGAAATTGTGCCCATTTCATGAAACTGCCAGGAGCAAGGTAGGTTTTTTGTGATGTCAAGAGGCTGATGTACGGACGAAGGCGAGAAAAAGAAGTCAGCTGGTTGAAACTGAGTATCTTACACATGATATGTGAGTGGTGATATAGATGCAGTAGCAAGTATTGGGAATATCCCTTACAAATGGCATATTGAATAACTGAATAACCTTTTGAGTTAAATGTACCTCCAGATAGTGAAATCATGTTCAAAAAGTTAACATTTGACAAACTTTTCAATAGTAATTTAAGACAGCCTTCATCGCACCCATCATGTCAGAGATGAGTTGGAGGATACAAGCTGGCTCATACCTCATTTTTAATTTACCGAGCCTTGTACCATATTATATATTATTACACATGGTACCTACATCCATCCCAACTGTGCTCTCGCAGTTTGAACGCGGTTCGGTGGAATAAATTATGGAACAAAAGGAGAGAAATGAATGTATTCATCCCCCCCAGTGAACTCAGGTTTGCTAATTTTGCTCCATTGTCTAGTCTCTTCTGCTGCACGTGCTGGTGGGCGATAATGTACCTGCTCCACCTCAGCTCCACTGATGAGCACAGAGGTGGATGTCTTTGCCTCATTTTTTTGCCTTGGCTTTGCTGCAGTTAAGCGGTAGATTGGTCTCAGTGCACCAGTTGATTTCCACCCGATGACGGCCATCGTCATCCTTATTACAAACAAAGGTTAGAGTTCATATCAGGAGTAAATCAAGTGGTGCATACTTCACAGTAGAGTTCTCTTGATGTCTGGGAGTGTGGTCAGCGTGAACAGGAGGGGGCTGAGCACACAGCCCTGGGGGGCTCCGATACTGACCACTAACATAGAGCCGGTGTTACTGCCATTCCAAACTGCACCGCCGCTGTCATTCAAATCAATTTCCCTCTCAAGCGGTTGCCAGTTTGTGCACTCACAAACATTAGCTAATGCTAGGAAACATTGGCTTACGTTGGAAACATTAGCTAGCAAACATTAGTAATGCTAGATAGGAAACAATATTGTCGCTAACACTCGATAACATTAATGCTGCTAACACTAGGTAGCTAATATTAGAGCGGTACTGTATGCTGGGTGCATTGCACTGTGTTGGCAATATCTCTACTGTTTTACTTTAGGAGGGGTATAAAATTTAAAAGCTGTCGTAGTTTTGAGCTTCTTGGTCAAACTTAGATGACGTTCACGGAGAGGAAATGTCAAAATCACATCACACTAGAAAAAGGGAAACACCAAATGAGAAAAGGGAGGCAAGAAAGCGTAAGATTCTGATTTGGAGGTACATCAATTCAATATTTTTCCGAGGGGATCCGATATTCATACATTATGATGAGGGAGAATTCCAGCTGAGAGGAAAATGAACGTAAGTACGACTGACAGACTGCCGTGAATAATCTGCAGAAGAGCTTTCATCTACTATTTTAAGCTGGCAGCGTTTCCAGGTGAATAAATGCAAAAAGGGGAAAATTGGACAGTTTTTATACCCTCTATCTTTTTGAGTCACAAAAAGCCGGTATAGTCCATTTTCCACCTAAAACAGTTCTCCATGTCAACATTTCCTTCGGAGATTTCATGCTTTATGTTCTTGCATAAATAAACACAACACACACAGTGTGCTATTATACCCTCATCTATATACCTCATCTCTCTCTCTCTCTCTCTCTCTCTCTCTCTCTAAATATATATACATATACATATATATATATATATATATATACATACATACATATATATGTAAAACAAACACACAAGCTAACTGAACAGACAGAGCGTTCCCATGAGAGTCAATAAGCCTGCATGTTTAGTCTCTAGACATAATTGATGAGGTGCTGTTGTACTTGTGGATCTAACAGCTTCATGTGCTCCTTTGTAAAGCTACCTGTATCAAAATGCTGTTACTGTCGACTCCCCGCAGTGAAAGGCCGCTTCCTATTTGTGTCAGTGTAACATAGCACCATTTTTTTCCCTCTGTTTCCTGCTGGCTGGTAATAACAAGGGAATATTCCCTCGCTTGTCTCATTTTCTCAGTATGCCCCCACTCTTTTTTCGCTGACAGGAAAATGCCAATAGGAGAATATTGAACCAGATAACAGACTATGACAGTGTTGCTTTAGTGAGGTGTCAGTGACATTACAGAGGATTGCTCCTGAAAGTGGAAAATCCAATCAGGCTGTGACTCCCCGGGGCTAAAGGCCCACAGACTACAGAATGATTCATACAAATTCTTTGATCAGACCGAGTTATCTCCCAACTCCCGTGGGATTGAAGACAAACCGAAGCGATCCGGACCGGTAGTGAGGCTGACAAGTTGTCTTTAAACCGGGATAATGTAGAGAATGTAAAGTGGCGCAGCGCTGAGTCATTGCAGTCACATGTCATGAAATTTATTTAATGAATGGGTTTTATTTCACCCACATGGTCATTAGTTCACCGTATGGTAATGTCTGAGTGCTCAGTTTAAAAGAATAATATCCTTACAATAATGTGTGCAGCAGGTAAATCTGTATCTTTTTTGCGGGAAGCGCGAAAGCCATCAGGATGGAAGTTAAAATATTGATAAAGAATAATATAACTATTTTATCATAAGCGGTAAAGAAGTCATGAAAATGTCATTGCCTTTGCAAAGTTGGTGAAATTGAAGTGAATATTTCATCCTTTTATTTCATCTCTGGCTAACGATATGCAGCAAACTGGGCACCAGTGACTGGAGAGCCTTTGGACATCACTTATACTGGAGAATCAAAAATACATTAGATAGGACAGAAATATTTCACAGAACCGCAGGGGTAACCTGAGACGTTATTATCATCATCATTCATTTAGTTCCACCCTGAAATTGCCCTTGGCTAGTGAGACACCCAGTCCAATCTTCAGCATTTTAAAATCTCTGGCATGTTTATGCCCTGAGTCTTTTTTCAGCGTTTGAACGGCCGAGGCTCCGGCATCAAGGCATGTCATTAAAGGACCGTGAGCACATGACCGAGGCTTGTGGGTTCATGGTAAGACATAAACCAAATTCATATTTAAACATTTATTCTCTTCACAGATGCTGATGTTGTGACCCACAAGTCAAGGGGAGGGTAATGCTTCTGCAGCATTATGCTTGGCCATATGTTATTATGTTCTTCAATTCAGGTTCCCTCTGAGAATAACACATTTAAATGCTAACCACGGCACGCTTTAGGGACCATTCTGATGGCTACTTAATAAAATATATTTTATTTAAATGGGGAGCAGACAGGATTCCTCCAGCTCCATACTTGTGGATTTTTTTTTTTTGTTTTTAAATCAGATTTTGCAGAGCTCGCTTTGGAGCCTCTAGAGGTTTTTTTTTCTATTTTTGTTTTTTTTTTCAAATATGCAGAGGTGTTACCATGACCTGTAAACAGACTTTGATGTCTGAAGATCCACTTCACGATTTCAATCCTGGTTTATTTCATGACATCTGTGATGACAGTACGTGTGGTTTGATACTACAGCAAGGAGTCACTGTGCAGCTACTTCTTTAGAAAAACAACTAGTGTGGCTTTTCAAAGTACAGCCAGTGTTTCAGAGATCATTGCATAATTGTTTTTTTTGCCAGTTTTTAAAACCGATCTCTCTTTAGGAAATCCCTCAAATGACCACGCCTTGTGTTGTTAAGACATTTTTGATTGACATACACTCTCAGTGCTAACCTCCTGTGACTGCTTCAAAATAAAAGGCAGCCCTTGTGTTGCCAGTTGTACATTTAGCATGTTTTTACCTGTGAATCGGTTGTGCGTAGATAGTGGTCAAGCTGATCCGATGCATGTTTAATCATCAGAAAGTTCTTACTAACATTGTTTGTACCACATTACTAACAATTTATTAAATATTTAGTGCACTGGTGTCATTAACCGCTCAGAGATCATGGTTCCATTAGGATAATTTACACATTGTTCATGAAAAAGCTGCTTCAACAGTTTTTAAGCACTTTGGTAAAAACCTAGATATATAATAAATCAGTCATACATAACATTTAATTTCTCAAATCTGACAATGACACAACTCCTCTGTTCAGGGTCTCATTTATTCATTCACTTAAAACTAAAACTATATAAAAAGGTAATTATAGAATGGAAACCCTTTTAATGGGCATTGCTGCAAAAATGCAGGGAGGAATAATGACTTACACAACACATTTAAGAGGCAACCTATTCATTAAACTGTATATCGCAGAAACTAATCTGAAAGCATCCTTTAGTGTTTCGAACCCACTAATGCGAAAATGTCCTGAAACCCTTTTTCCCATTGGATCTCTATCCGTTTATCGGTCTGCTGGTCCCCATTACGAGAAGTAATAGTAACCCGTAAAGGTGAGGGCATCGGCTCCTCCATCAGTGATATGCAAGCAGTAGCCCACCGGCCACTAAATGAATAGCAATGCTAAATCTTGATGATCTGTAATGTGTATTTTTTTTTTCTTTAACACAAACTGTTTATCTCACAAACTGGATTTTCTTGTCAAGATTTATCAAGATCACATCAGCTAAATGGTGTCTGGCCGTTATCTACCGAGGTCTGATAAAAAATCAAACAATTAGGGTCTCCGATTCAACCACATCGACGATAACAATCTGGAATTACAACTTTCCATTTCCACCGACACAAGAAAAATTGGTGCCGTGAGCTTGCAGTCGAGAATTGCCACAACACAATTATATTGTCACCGGCGACCTATACATTTCCCACCTATTGACCACACTCTGCGAACAAAAGCCGCATGCTTCCCCTTCCCCTCCAACTCATTTATTCTTAAGACGGTGCCTCCGCCATAAATCTCTGTCAGCCTTTTATTTTTTATTGATCACTGAAGTTGCTAAGTAGCATGTTGGTGCTGGGACCATTCTGGCAGTGGACGGAGACAAATGAACTGAATTGATTTTGTTGAATTAGAATTAGGCATTTATCTTCGTAGGCCAGAGTGCAATATCCGCTATTTTCAGCTTCTTCCTCTGTGGTCACCTTTCATCAGCTACGGTGGTCTTGCAGATGCAGTGATACGAACTCACGATGCAGAAATTAAAGAATAATGCATATGTGGAGGATCAATGTTTATGTTTGTATAATGGTACCTAAGACTGATGAGCTTGCTTAGACAATCAACTTTCTCAACCTGCTAGTTGCCGGTTTCAATTGCGTGCACCTTGGTTCGGCCGGTCGGAGTCATTTTTATCAGAGCCTGCCTGCTGCTGCTGCTGGAAAAAGGGTTTGATGAGAACACTGTGACCCGGCCATCCATTAAAAGCAAAACGATGAGCTTGAAGAGGCAAAAAAACAAGCAGAGTGATGTTTAATCTGCAGGTTCATCATTATGAGCAACCTCTTTCATATTGCACATTTGACTGATTCGAATATAGAACATACTGATTCATTCAGCTTTAAAATATGACCAAAACATGAAGAGAACATGTGTAATTCACGGTCCCTGGGGTCCGCTGTGCTTTTAAACAGCCACTCTGTTTGCTAATGCCTCAGCAGCTACGTTTATTGATGAAAGACATGTTGAAATTGCTCTTTTTTCCTTGCTGCTGCATTTAGTCCATTAATTCTCCTCTACAGCTAAATGGAAGTGCCCCTCAGTTGAGGCAGAGGACCACCCAATCTGGTCCCTGGTGACTTTATGACAGCTTCCTCCCCCCGTGAGCTTCCAAGCAGTTGTACCCTGAGGTGACAGGCGCGTCACCATTATTTACTCTCATGCCGCCACCCGCAGGATCGGCAACTGGCTCAAAGGTCAGCGGGCCGTGTCTGTCTGCACCTCAGCCGCCAGACGCTCACTCTTTTCTCAGCCCGCCCGCGCCTCGCGGACACCCCAGGGAAATCCGATACCCCCACAGCTGCAGCTACCAGAATCAACAAGTACAGATTTTGTGCAGTCCCGCAGCACAGTCGTGGCAATGACAAATAGACCTAATTAATTTACAATTCATTCTAATGTGATCTCTGCTCTCCAGATCCCTTGATCAGCTGCTTTAATCTATCCTGTGGAGAATACAGTGGCACCAACTCACTTGGCTCGTTAGTTAACATTAAAGTATGTGCCTCAGATATAGAGAGGCGCCGCTGGTACAACAGTGTGCAGTAATGAAAATACTTCTTAGTCTATTAATCAGTTGTGGCACAAATTATCATCATTTAACTATCTAATAAAAAGTGTTTAAAAAAATGCATAAAATATGACTCGTGCATTGATATAGGTTTTATATTCTGTCATTAATTGCCGTCTCACTAAGCCCCTCCCCTGAGCAACAATTGTCCAATGGTAGCTTAGTAACCGTAACTAGGCATAGCACTCCCGCCAAGCTTTGGATTTGTCCTCATTATCACAGCGTGCATGGGCCAGTAGTAGGAAAAGATGCTCGGTGTACAAGAGCCTGGATGGTACATTCCTCTTGAAAGTGTTTCCATAAACCAGCTACATTACATACGTTCAATATCAAGGGATGGCACATTATTAGCAGGAAGAGGAAGTGCGGCCAAAGCTTTCCAGTAGCCCGCTAACTTGCTAGCTATGACAACGAGGTGCAACGCTCGCAGCACACAGCATCGGAGCCTGTTGTTCAGCAGCTAGCTAACTCAGAAGCACAAAGCACACAGCTACAGCATGAAGGAGTAACTGACCTGCCAGGTAGTATGTTCATGACAGCTATTTTGCTTGTGTTTTTATGACTGTAGCAATTAAAAAGAGGGGTTTATCGATGTATTTATCAGAATAAAACAGCCAAGAGAGCTTGTGGAATGTTGCAAGCTAGCCGCTAATGCATAGCTCCCTGCTGCTCAAGGAGAGCCACAGGGCAGTCCTGAAGGGAGACTTTTAAAGTTGATCTTGCTCTGGACGGGTTTTTCAGTCTTACTAACCTCAGCTTCCTATGTTATGACTGGAACATTCACTGTGTTTATTGGTTCCAATCCACTCCGCAACACAAGCACAACCTTTATTTTCGTGTGTTCCGGCTAAATGGTGCAAATGCTGATGCTCGCCGTGGAGTTCAAGCCGCAGTCTTTTCAGCATGACATTAAGTATGTGGCCGTTGAGTGCACATTTAAGACCCCTTTTTTATTGGATTCTTGTTTTAAAACAAGTCAGCAGGAGACGGCGTTTCAACCGTCTCCATTACCAGAGTAAGCTACAGCTGAACCGTTGCCAGGTAGAAATGAGTAAACCTGACCCAGACCCACTGCTTCAAAAAGTGCTAGGAATTCACTTCATAGTTAATTTTGACAGCATGTAAATGTGGCGCTGTCATTATATCATTATAAACTATTATGTGCCATTACAGAATGAAAAGCTTCACAGACATAGGAACAGTAACTGAGGAGCTGAGGCTTAGTGAACAGTCAATTACCGATGTGATCTGTACATATGTGCTGCACATCCTGATGAAAATTGACTTCACACACGTGATTTTGAGAATGAGGGAAGGGTTTCGCTTCAGTGGGACTGGCAAACACAGCATGTAAAAACCCACCATCATTCATCTTTTCGGGGAAACATTTCAGGGCGTCTCTTCTGTCAGCCTCCTCGCGCACAAGTCATAAAACATCTCATTAACGCGTGCGTTTCCTTCTATATGGCATGAGGTTTTAATCGTATCCTCCTTAGTTATGGAAATGAGAACTCATGGTGAAATAGAGTGTGAGAGATGAAAGGATGGAGGAAGGTCGATGGAAGATAACAGACAGATAGCGCTGAGCTTCACGCAAAATATGTTTTAAAAAAAAAGAAAACAGATTTTGTTTTTGAAGTCTTTCTAATGTGCCTTGAAAGCGAGGCTGACATCACATTCAAAAACATTAAAAGATTGGAGGGTTGGGATAGGGAAAATGTCAGCTTCTCCGCATCTAGAGAATGTTATGTGCTTTCTCAATAAGGTTACATTCTGCACACATTCATCATCTACAAGCCTGGAGTGAGTGTGAAACTGTAAGACAGCTGTTCAGTATGTATGTGTGATGTCTTCATTTGTTGTATAGGTGTGTGGGTGTGTGTGTGTTTGTGTGTGTGTGTGTGTGTGTGTGTGTGTGTGTGTGTGTGTGTGTGTGTGTGTCTGAGACCATTCAGGCGCTCAGAGCTATATGACAGAAAATGGAGCACTGGCCGTTGGTAACTCCCACATAAAAAGTGTATTACACTACGGTATGGAGAGGGCAGCGATGTTACACCCCACTGCACTTGATTACAGCTGTAAGAGCGCTGCTCATGGCCACCTGCATGTGAATGTGATCACTGTTATCTTGTATATCCCACAGTTATACTATCATCGACACAGGCGTTCCAGCTTCTCGCCTCATTCCAGACCTGGATTTTGCCTCGGGCCATTTTTTTCACAATGTAGCCTGATAGGTTTGATCTCAAAGCGCTGCGCAGACAGAGCAAATTAGCCCCGGTGCTTTATGCCTGAGGGGAGCGAACCAGAGTGTGAGTTTGTGACGGTGGTGGCAGGGGATGATGGGGAATGTGGAGAGAAGTGGCAAAGTGAGAATAACATTCAACTTCCAAGTGTGGAGCAAGGACAGAGTATTGATCACAAGCTGATGCTAAGTATGCCTGAAGAGTCACTGTCTGATTAATGGATGTTGTAGGAGTTGAAGTCACAATCAGCACCCAGCTTTGCCAGTCCTTCATTGTCTATTTTTGGCGATAAAATACATTCTTGAAACATTGCATACCTCTGCTGAGGGTGCACCATCCCCTAAATTCACCATAGTGGTAAGAGAAATTGTTCTAAATCTACATCTGGTTCAGATTTGCACAGAAAATATATCTTAAAGCATCACTGGGTATTTGTACAAGAAGCAAAACCAGCAGTGTTACGTGCCCTGTCTATGGCAATCAGCCCCAAGCCTATTGGCTGCCGCTAAAGAATGTAAAACTTTCAAAAACTATGTAGTTTTACTGTTGAGAAAACCTCTGCATGAAAATAGCCAGAATCCTTAAATATTATAATTGGATACCGCTGAGATTTTCAAGACAATATGCACCATTTCTGATGCGTACTCTTGAGTTTTGCTGAAGAGGCTCATATCTGGTCAAATAGGGATTCAATATACACTCAACTCAACTCAACTCAACTTTATTTATAAAGCACTTTAAACAGCCACAGCTGGGACAAAGTGCTGTACATAAATAAGAAATAGAACGTAAACATAAAAACATAAAAGACAATAGAAAAACAATAAAACCATACACCATGAGGACATATACGTTATCTAGTTTTGTCATGTATGTGGTCTAAATATGACCTCATTTCATGTCTGGAAATATCTAAGCTCAATATGTTCCTATAACACAAACTGTATTCAGACTGTATATCTATCTACAGCAGCTGAGATGACATAAACCCGACATATAGATAGATAGATAGATAGATAGATAGATAGATAGATAGATAGATAGATAGATAGATAGATAGATAGATGGTTTAAAAGTGGTCACACACTGGGAGTTGGATGTCCTCTGAACATGTGTTCATCTGTGACTCAATATGGATATCATCATATGTGGATCATATCTTGGAACGTTCCTGCAATAATATCTCTGGATTCTTGGCTTAGTGAGTGAAACTAAAAAGGAGGACTTGGTAAGTTTGTGGGGAGCTGCATCTGCCATGGACGAAGACAAACCAGTTATTATTTAATTCATCAGGAAGCTTTCATTGAGTCCAAATCAACTACGCTTTGGCTACACAGACAAACCCAGTTGGTCAGATCCATGTATTGTTGGCTCTGGTTCTTTAATGTCATTTTTTGCCAAGAGGAAGATGAGTATGAAAATATTGCCAGCTTGATTCCTCACGCTGCCTTGGTCGAGCTGTCAGTGGTGATATAATAGATGAGGAGATGATCCTTGGCATTAAAAGTTTGGACGAGGTTCACAGTACTACAGTTTGAGTAGGATTGTTTTATCAAAGAGAGGGAACCCCGGAAACTGTGTTCTTCCATCTTGTCTCGTACACAAGGTGCAAAATATTCCCCCAAAGTTCACACGAAATAAGTGTCAGGGTGTCGAGAAGCCGTGCATGTTCCAGTTTAGATATCTCGTGAATCGGGGGTTGCTAGTTTATCCATGGAGATCACAGACTCACAGCTGGGAGGCACAACATCAAACGACGGTCCTAACATGTGAGCTGCCGCTGACAGTGTGGCTTGATGTCCGGTCCAATCCTGGAGCGGACCGGCTGCCTCGTAACACCCGGAATGATCAGTAGTTTGTATTATTAGCATAATAAAACGTTACATATTGAGAGCTGAAAATCTGGGGGAACAAACAAGACAAGAAAAGTACAAGAGGCGAGAGTCAATACCGCTGTGAGATAAACAAGCGGCGGATTTGCCGAAGTTGTTTACACTGCTACTTCTGCCAGCGATTCTCAAAACTACCTCATTTCCTTTTGTAAAGTGGCCAATTAGGATGAGGAGATTTATCCCACCCAAGATCCAAACAACTCTCCTGGGGGACGTGAATCTATGAATTTTTTTCTAATATTGAGCTCAAAATCTGTGATATGGTGCTGCAAACACACGGCACACACACACACACACACACACACATATTCCAGGAGCAGTTGTGGCAGCGGCAGACAGCAGCTGGCATTGGATTGTCGTGCATGTGTATGCAAAAGAGAGGAAAAAACGATCGGAGGGCATCGACGCTGACCTCTCTGCATCTGCACCTTCAATGGACCATTAAACACACAGCATCCACAGCGCACTTGTTAGTGCGGGCGTAATCTTGTATTCACCAAAAGGAATTCAAAGCCTCGATCTCGTGAATACTGCATGGATCCACCCTGGGAATATTTGGATGAGATGTATCAGTCAGCTTGTTTTTTAAATAGCTACCCATGATACGCTTAACTCAAACATAAACACTGTTGAATGCAGAATTTAGCTCGAGTGGGTATCGGGTATTGAGGTGTTGGATTAAAAACCTCTCAATCACACGAAGGAATGTGTCAGCGTATCTTTTCAGAAATAATGCGATCAGAGAAGTGTGTGTGTGGCCGCCTCGCTCATAGTTGGTAGGTTGTTTTATTGTACGGGAAGCCCTCTCGCGTTCATGTGGCGTGTGTTTGTGTTGAGACCACAAAGCTCTGGGCTGCGTGGTGAGACACACATCCTCCGAGACTCCTCTTCATCCGGCCTGTGAGCTTAGTTAGCTGCATAATCACTTGTTAGCCTCTGAAGAAGAGAAAAGGAGGTTTGTTGAGATACAATGGTACTCGTGGGGCAACAGCCTTTTTCACACACACACACACAGACAAGTGCGCACACACACACACAAACACACACACGCACGCACCAGCGGTATTACATTCTTTCATTCCTATTTTTTTTTTTCAGTTTTAGTGAGTTGATTCCTACCATGGGCACCATGAGACAACAATATCATTTCTCATCCATCCATCCATCCATTTTGTTGATCAATTCATCATCCATCATCCATCAATTTGTTCATCTATTTATTCATCCATCCATCCGTCCGTCCATCCGTCCGTCCGTCCATCCATCCATCCAGTTGTCGATCAAGTCATCATCCATCTACCAATCAATGTGTTCATCCATTTATTCATCCATCCATCCATCCATCCATCTGTTCGTCCATCCATCCATCCATCCGTCCGTCCGTCCGTCCGTCCATCATCCATCTATTCCTCAATTTGTTCATCCATTTATCCATCCATCCATCCATCCATCCATCCATCCATCCATCCATCTATCCATTTGCCGATCAACTCATCATCCATCTGTTCATCCATCCATCCATCCATCCATCCATTCATCCATCCATTTGTTCAACCTTCTGGGATTCTTTTCAGAGAGACTCTCTCACTCTGGCAGTATGATATTAGAACACATCAGGGGTAAATAGATGAGAGTTATTGTCAGGAGTGGTCATTGTGGTCTAGAGAACAGTGAATGAGGCAGAAACATGCAGACGTCTTTGTCATTGATTGACCTCACTCTAACACGCAAGGGCAAGACTGTCGTAGAGATGTAATCTGTAAATGTCACATCTGTATTCCAGCCTGTTTTACGGATACGTTAACATTTCACTCTCCTGCAGTTCACTGCTGATGTAAGAGAGAGAGAGAGAGCTAAAGAGAGAGACAGAGAGAGAGAGAGAGAGAGATGTTCTGGTCAACAGAATGACCCAAAGACTTGTGGGCTCCTCTCACACACACATCCGTACAGTATATGTTTACATAGAAGAGCAGTTGCCTGTGTTTTGTGTTATCTAAAACTACTTATCTATTGAAACCAACAAGGCTTACGGTGTTCCCCAGGGCCTTCTCCATCTACAAATGCTTCCGTTGTACCACGCAATTACATCTCCATGGATTATTTCCACCGGTGAATTGAACAGATTACTGACAGAATGTGCTGACACCTTCTTGGGCTACATAAAGACAAAACTGAGATAACCGTTGGTAGAAAAGGAGAAATCCTGATCTGATTTGATGAACATTGAGCACGATCATCTCAACCCTATCACGCAAAACAACGGTTATATGGAAACTTTACATTTGTTTATCCTGTAACTTTACATTTCTTTCGATGACAACATTGTGCTTATGTTCTGGTTAGGTTTAGGCACACAAAAACACCAGGTTAGGGTTAGGAAAACATGCTTTGGCTTTAAATGCATAACTTGGCACAAACAAAGCTGGCGATTGTCCCTGGGTTTCCCTTGAATGCTGAAAAATCAGCGGTTTGCAGAAACGTAACCTGCCAACATTTTGTCCTGGCGACTGGGCTGATGTTCATCTTTAAAACATAGTGTGAATCAGAGAACTTTTATCCAGGCCTGACTCAGAGAAAATTTTTTATTTCCAGTAAGCTCAACAGTCTTTTCTCAGGTCTCCCTGAAGAGACTCATCTCATTTAAAAAGCTGCTGCAAGGATCCTTGCAAAGACAAAAAAATCGGCTCCTCACCTCCCTCTCTGGACTGTCGCGTACATTTCAAGTCAGATATTCGAACAGTTGCCTCATATTAAAAACATTTATCTATTTATCCTGACCTACCTTTGATTTATATATGTTTTCATACTTTAATGTTCCCTCTCCTTTTATGCTTGAAGTCTTATCCATTGTTTGAATGTGCCTTGACATGCCTGAGTGAAATGTTCTTGCAGCATGGATAAACTTGCCTCACCTGGCCATGGCCATGCCACGAGTGTAATTGAGTGATTCCACGTACACAACGTTCCTCACTTGTTCATTTTCTTCGCCCCAATGTTTCCTGTGCAGGGGTCACGGAGGGGGCTGGAACGTATCCGAGCACGCAAAGGGCGGAAGGTTGGGAACCGTTGCAGAGCATGTAAAGAATATTGATGTACGCTCGGTGAACATGAAGAATTTGGAGCTTAGATGTTGTCTCAGTCTCACCAGCACCTTTCTGTTATTTGTTTATCTGCGTTTTTATTACTCATTGGTAGGGAGAGGAAATGAACATGACACCTACTATACTTTGCACTCAGGAAGAGGATTACAGCCACTGTAGAAAAAACAATTGTGAAGTCTGAGGTTAAAGTCAAAATTCAGAGAAAAAAGTCAGGATTCTGAGAATAAATTGTCAAAAAAAGTGGCCCTAATCCTCTTCCATGTTGTACTCTACATTAATTGCCCTAATTAAATCTCACACATGCAAATTTTCATCACAGATTCTATCACGCAAACACTTCCCTGTTAGCATCGCGCGATACAGGCCTCTCGGATATTATCCAGCAGTTAATTTATTCCCGACAGTTAACAGAAGTGCACGAGACCTTTAATTAACAACATCTGTTCTACGCTGCATTCCTGAGCTGCACTCCTGAGCTGCACTTGTGTCTCTTTATAATTCCTACAAGGTATTATATGTCTTCTGTGCAATCGAAACAATGTCATATATTTGGTATCCGTGTTTGGCTCCGCCGTGGCGCAAAAAGAAGCAGTTTGTCGGTAATGAAATGTGGTCTCTGTGGTCGCGAGGCTGGCGGCCACCGGTACACCAGCGCGCAGAGTGAACAATCTATTTCCTTGCCGTTCTTAGCTCGTTGGGACAAATTTGCGGTTTGCAACACCCGAGCAGAGTCCCAGAGCAGCATGCTGTTCCACCTGCTGAGGGACTGTCAGTTGTACACTACAGAGCTGCAGAGCGATGGGGAAATAAGAAAACACACACACATAAAATCATATTCGAGCAGCACAGAGATCTTTTTTTTTTTTTTTAAATAAACAATACCACTGCGAGTGGAGAATGTTGTGTGATTTCTCTATAAAGGGCCTACATATTGCTTTTCTTCTAACAGAAAAAAAACCCAACACCATGAAATAATAATTCAGTATCCCTCTGATCACGTCTATAAACTACACCAGACTGTCACCGAGGGCAGATCACATGCCGCACGGAGTTCATTTACTGCTGGAAATAGACTGCAAGTCCTCCGCCGTGGTCAAAATTGGCTCTGCTTCTGCTCTAAACAACGGGGCTTGTTTCTTCTCGAATAATGAAGTCTCCATCTGCTGGGAAGGTGTGTGTGTGTGTGTGTGTGCTCCTGTGTGTATTGTGCATACACTACCCAGCTGCTGACTTATGTAACGGGGGAGGGTTTAGTGTAAACACATTTCCATGGTGGAAAGGTGTCGATCCCTCTCTTTTCTTGCCTCACCTTCACAGCTCATTTACTCCTTCCACAGGAATCGAACAACGGCACTAGTCAGCCGTAAGTGCAGCTTTAGAGTTTCCTCTCTTCTCCGATAAGAATCGGGCCTCACCTCTTGGGCAGGGACGTTTGGAGAAGGCGAGGCAATTACTCACCGAGGGCGATTCTCCTTTATCAGCCGTACAATGGACTCTGTGCTGTTCGACATGTTGCTCACAGAACAACTGACCACGACTCAAAGTCCACGTCTGTTAAATCTTTCGGACGCCACGGACATTGTGATGATGCCTTTTGATTTGCACTTCGTTCATGCGAGCTCCGGCCTGTGAGAGTTACTCAGTAACAAACCAGGAAGTGTTTATGTTGAATGATATATGATACGGGCTACCGCAGGTTTCACTTGATTAATGGCTCTGAATGGACATGTTTTGTTTGTACAGCAGGGACAACAGCTGTTTCTACACCCACAGAGGGTTAAAGGTATACACTAACAGTTTGTGTACACATACACACATTGAATGAACCTAGTGGACAGGAAAAAGTAAGTAAATAGTTATCATATAGTAATTGCTCTGTATGTAGTTTAACCTCCTTTAATTTTTTTGAAAAATAGTGTAGCACGACAAAGAGGTTGTTGCTTGTCCACAGTAACGCTGTACTTTTTAAAGGGTAACTCCACCAATTTTACACATCAAAGCGTGTTTAAATGTCTTGAGGAGAACTACTGCATACCAAAAAAAGTACTATAAAGGCTTCTGTGGCTTCTGAAGAAGCTGCCAATGAGCAGATAAACTGCCTTCAGTTATGTCACTCAGTGGCTGAGTTGCATTGTGGGTACTGTAGGCACCAGGAAGAACGTGTGGAATTGAGAAAAATGACATTTTTGGTTCTGCTGTGTCAGTTTTGATCATTTGTTTTTAAACTGTCCATAATGAGTCCTACAGTGGCCATGTTGCATTGTGGGTAATGTAGGCAATAGTTTTGAAAAGCAGCCCACCAGTCTAGCTTTAGACTCATTTGAATTCATCAAGGGTAGTTTCTAAACAAATGATGACAACTGACGCAGCAGAGCCAAAGATACTGACTTTTTCAATCCACGCATTCTTCGTCCTTGTCAAAACCTGGTGCCCACATTACCCACAATGCAACTTGGCCACAGAGAGACATGACTGAATATGATTTATCAGATTACATGCAGCTTTTTTTAGGAGCCACAAAATAGTTTTTATTCTACCTTCACGTATGCAGTTGTACTCCCTAAGACTTGTAAACACGTATAAAACTGCTGGAGTTACCCTTTAAGTGCAGATTTCAGTATCATGTAAGTACTACAGCAGCACAGTGTTGCTTTGGACTATAAATAGTAATTCAGTGAAGTTGGGATAGATTAAGTGAGATTATGTTTATACTTTACTTTTTGTTTTTCCTTCTTTAGCTCTCATGGTGACAAAGTAAGAGCACAGTGAGCAGACACAATAACAGCCTCGCAATAATACCACTATTAACCGAGCGCTTGTTCTCTATATACAGCGAGTGTGTAGCTCATATTGTCGCACTGCAGTGATTACTCAAGCACGTCACAATTTAGATGAAATTTTTAAGTACAGCGTAAAAAATTCAAAAGATGTGCTTGAAAAGCTGCCACCGCTGCCACCGGGACGTGAAGAGCCCCCCCTCTCATTCAAACGCTTTTTGTGAAGCAAGTCAGTTTAGTATGAAAAACATTTAGAGCCACTCTGTTAATAAAGGCTTTATCCGGCATATCAGCCCTGAAGTGCCTCCATTAATCCCTAAACGGTAAAAATGTTTAGAGTTTTTCATTCTCTGTAATAACACTCGCTCGCTGTGCTGAATGTAATAAAGAGCGGTTCAACCGCCAGCAGAGGTCTGTGTCTGTTCTGAACTTTTTGAATTGACTCCATGATGTGTGTCTTAAAGCACTTTGTGAGACGCACCTCGCTGATTAAGTTACCTCAGGCCACTAAGGATGGCTCTGTTATAATTCATCCCAGTCGGACCTTTGAACCAAACTCCCGTGTGAACGTTGAAGAGTTAGTGCACTCCGTCTCTATCCGTGCTGAGTGCTGCACACAGCCCACTCCGTCTGTCATACTGAGCACACAGATTTATCTCTGACAAATAAATCGGGAGCCGGAATGATGGACTCCGACTCAGTCTTGACTTGTAGCCCTGCCTTCCCCACTCGTCGGCCACCAATTGGCCTATCTGTCAATCAAGCGGAGCCATGATTTTCATGTGCCTCAGATTATGTATCGTTTATCATCGCAGCTCATCCGACCCCTGCAGCTGTCTATCATTTACCATAATCATTTTTCGCTCTCCCCCCTAGGACGTTTGCCTGCCTCCTTCTCCACTCCGACTCCCTCTTGGATCATTTTTTCCCCCCCATCATTGGCAAACTGTAAAGTCGACCATCTCCACTCTCTCCTTCCCTTTTTCCCTCGTCTTCCCTCCTTTGCTGCCTGTCTGGATTTAAACCCTAATGAGTCCTTTACATTTCCCCTCTGCCTCCAATAACATTCAGGACTGCCGCGGCTCCTAACTGGCACATCAAATGGGTGATTTAAGAACTGCCTCCACTGGAAACCATCTGCCCCATAATACAGTTTCATATGTGGTGATGGAGGATAAATTCAAACAGGCAAAACACTCATCAGAATGCCGTTGTTCACCATGTGTTGTGTCCTGTTAATAAATCAAATCTCAGCGGTGCTCCGGGAAGTCTTTTGAAATGGCACACCTGCGAAAACAAGGGGAGTTTTTCAGCTTTTTTTGGCTTTTTTTTCTTTATAAAGGTGGCAGAGTCAAACCACAAATCCAAAGTGGATTCAACCTGATATCAGGCGCACAAAACTCAGCCTTAATTTCCATACAACGAAGAGGAAAAAAAAGTGGACTTCAGTGATTCTGTGCAGACGGATCAATGTGAGCCTCTTTTGTATATACTCCCGCAGGTTACTCTCTGTGGTAATCGTTTCCTTTTCAACTGAGTCCTTGACCCGCGTCAAGACAAGAGTCGACCGTAAATGGATGTTGCTGCCCGTGCCCGGCAAACCGTGAGGATGATCCACCTTGAGATCAGGGTACCAGTCGTGTGTGTGTGTGTGTGAGATACGGGTCACTTGATGGACAAAAGCAGTGGTGTGAAACCAGCAATCAACTGGCTGCTTTTTATGCTGCTCATGTACTTGCTAATAAATAAGGTGAGCCTCAGGAAAAAGACCAAAGTCATTTTTTTTGTAGTGCAACACAACTTATCATTAAAGTGACTGCTCTATAATCTCTAATGCTGAACATTTATCACGGTCGACCTGCGAGCCTCTGCGCATCTCTGCTGCGACGGGGAAACGAAGCCTGTGGGAATCACTCCGTATTGTCTTAAGAAAAATGCAGCAGAGTCCTCCTTATTTAGGTTGTATTGTCGAACCAGAAATGTTGACATTCGATTTATTTTAAAGTTACATTACAAATGAAAAAAAATCCAACACGTTTCACCTTCGTTGTTCATTTAAAGGCAACAAACCCAAATTATTTATTGCGCAAAACTCAGCCTATATTATTATACATTAACAAGTGAACTCTCTTAATGGTCCTGTTGCACTCTGATCATCTTGATTTATTATATCTCCCACTAAGCAGTGAGTACACGGTCTGTTACATCAAAACACGGAGGCCTCTGTTTGAAGTCTGGACGTGTTCATGGCATTACTGACGGATCAAACAGTTGTTGACACTGGTATTTGGTAAAGGACAGTTGTGATGGACATAAAAGTTAGGGCTAATTAAAAATAATGAGCTGTGGCCATCATAGAACTGAATCCTAACAACAACTTAAAGCAGGTCTAATCATTATTTCTAAATGAAGAATGGATCACATAACTATTTTTCAATGTGTAATGGGTCACGAGTGACAAACCTGTAGAGAATTATCACTAGTTCTCGATCACTTCCCCCTAGCTCAATGGAACTTGTTAGCAGTCTTAAAGCATTTCATTTCAAGCTAACATTCAAGCACCAACCTGCACACAAAGTTAATGACTAGCTGGTGAACATGGTAGAAGATTAAAGATGAACTTCAAAGCAAGGAAGCTCTATCTGTCTGTCTGTTAGTAGCATATCTGCAGAGCCGTTCACCTGATCTTCACACTTGACGGGTTTGTTGCTGACAACCCAAACAAGCGCAGTGTCGAGTTTGGTGCAATTTGGACACATAACACATTTAATATTGATACATTTTGGAAGAACAGCAAACAGCGAAAAACACATTTTGAATTAACACTTCATTGTTACTAAAACTAGAGCTAAAAAGAGAGTGAATGGACAGATGCACGACTCCAAATGAATGAAAGCTGATGTTGCTCCGTAATTGCCTGCTAACAAATTCGTCATATTGCATTTATAAGGTGATAATATGTCAGACTTGCGTTTACAGCTTGCAGCACTGACCCCAAGTGGCCGAAATAAATCAATGAATGTTTATTATGAAAACTCTCTGATGCCGACATCATGGCATTTGGCTGGCACCGTTTATTGGATCCACTCATTGGATCACCATGGTGCGATTGTTGCCCTTTCACAAGCTTTATAAGCCAGCCTGGAACTCAGGTGTCAAGTCCATAATGAAAAATCCGATATTGACTGTCTTTTGTAAATATTTTATCCACTTCTCAAAGATGAAAAGCGTTAGCATGGATACCAGCCATCCAATTTTCAAAAGCCCAAAACCTTTTTAATCATGGTTATTCTACTCAAACACATTTGAGTGAGTTTGAATTCCATTTCCACTGTATTGTTCTTTTTAATTTATGGTCCTAAAACTGTAGTATGCAGCATGCTTATTCTCATAGCCTGATATAACTTGACTGTGAATTAAAGGGTTTATGTCACACAAGCATTATTACACAAAAAAAGCCAAGCGAAAAAAAATTAATCTTGAAGAAAATAGCCTCAGGGCTCAGTGATTTTGTCATGTGCAATCTTTCCTCTAGCTTATCTGTTTAAGTTGTTATCCTTTACCTGAACCACATCCCCTTTTTGTGCTGTCCAAATGGTTCAACATGGGATTATGAGGCTGATGACTTTGATTTACAAGAACCACACACAGCTCAGCCCAACGAGGGAGACATGGAAAATGTATCAGACAGGAGGGAAAGCACGCCGGTGTTTTCCTTTCCTTACTACGTATATTCTGTCTATTTCACCCTCAGAAGAAATTCAGACTTTTGGGATATATCTCATCTCTTCTTATCTTTCCTCCCATCCCTGGCCTGTCATGAGTAATAAATGTATGACCTAATGGGCTGATGTGGTAAAACTTGAAAACTGAACCGCCGCAAAGCTTCTCTGGCATCACCCCAGTCTCCGAGAGAATTTCCTCGCTGCCAGCCGCCGACTACTCGTTTCAAGTGGAGACAGAGCAGGCTGATATTAGGGATGAGGGGGCGCGGAGAGCCTCTTACGAGTGATCTTCGCATCTCATTGCTGATGGGAAAAAAGAAAAAAAAGTGAGTGTGTGGGTGTGAGCACATGCAAATGGTTTGGGAAGGGGGCATGCAGGCAGATGAACGGACAGATTGATTTGTGAAACAGTCCTGATGACAGCGAAGCAAAGGTGTCGTGAGGCGTAAAGGCCATGATAAAACATTTGAATGTTGACTTTGATAGATGAAAAAAGTGGATTTCTAATTTTAGAACATTGCATCACTCCTGTGGTACAGTACCCACACACAGAGCACACACTTGTTTGATTGGGCTGAGGAGTCGTCATCTCAAAGGATCCTCAGTGGGAAACATTGGAGCCTACGGATCTCATGAACATCAGTGACATGTCGCTCCCTGGTTTCAGAGCAGAACGCAGTTTAGTTACAGACCTAAAACTGAGCTGTTCTTCATTCTGTTTTTTTTTTCTTTTTTCTTCCAGTTTTCCTTAATAATGTAGAAGAACAGCTGGGCAGAAATTCATTTGAACTGAAGACGCTGCGAGTGCTGCGGTAGATAAGGAACGAGTCCTCGGTTAAGTGGGATTATCATCACTCCTGATTAATTTTAGACCCATTACGGATGGATAAATCATTGTGCATAGAACATTGCATACGTGAACCTCCTTTAATTTTTGGCTTAATGTGTAAAACTTCTGCAAATGGGAGTTCCATGTCTGGTGTCATATGGTGTGTTAGGTTGTCAACTGAATCAGAAGAGTAAATTTTAACAAAGTATGTTTCTCCAAAAACCAAAGTTTAGATAAAATTGAGGATTTCTTTACATTGCAACCTTGTCACAATACTGTGATTATGCCCTGGTTGCATTTATGGACAAAACTTCTTGGTTAGTGTTAGGAAAATATCATGGTTTGGCTTACATTACTGGTTTTGGTCGCTACGATAACGGATGGAGATGGTCTGACTTCCCTTGGAAAATTTTGGTTGGAAGTATCGCTAGATCCATAAAAATATCCAGTGGTGTGACTTGAACAGCAATCAGCTGCTTGTCTGCCTTGTTGGCTTGAAATAGCGCCACCACCATCCCATCCAGCTGCTGATGAGAAAGGTGCTAACATAAAAGAATCGAATCATTACATTTCAGAAGTTGGAACAAACAAACTCTTGGCGTTTATTCCTGACAAATGATTAATCAATTATCAAAATAGTTGCCAATTAATTTTTCTGTGCCACACTGGGGTTGTTGGCAGTGGTGCTGCTCATTAAATGTGCAATTACTTGCATACTGGACCATTCAGCAACCTTGTGATTAATGTTCAATGCCATTGTTCATTGCACCGTAAATGCTTCTCCTGCACAGTTAGAATAACAAATTGTGGTTAAGGTTAGGGGACAATCGAGGATGCACCAACAGTTTTGGGCCAGTTGTTCAAACGATTGGTGCTGTCAGTTTTACTTGGGCCCTGAATGTAATGGATGGAATGAAAATAAGGTTATGGATGTTCTAGGTCAATGGTGGATGGACTTGTCATGGTCACTGAATAAGCTAATGTTCAAGTCAATGAAACTCCATCAACTCTCTTCTTCTTTTAATACATTCCCCTGATAACTTAAAACAAACAAAACACAAGACAAAGTGAAACGTCTGAACAGGTTTTCAAATGTTCCATCTCACCAACGCTGTTCACTGCACAGCCCTCATGACACTACTAATTTCTGACGAGACCAAAGCGATACGTATCGGGCAGGGTGCAATGGTAAAGCTGGACTTTCCAATTATTGGCCGCATCATCCTCATCAGTAGATCCACACCATCATCATCGCCCGCAAAAACTCCTGCAGTTTAAATGAGAAACTGCGGCTCAGTCTTTGGTTACAGCAGCCGAGGGAAACTCAGATGCATATGGACCTCAGATCAATAAAATCAATTCCAATTTCATCACACAGCATGCAGCGAAAAAACTGCAAGGTCAGTTTTAAGAATGTCTATTTAAATAAAAGAAAATAGATCGAAGGGGGGGTGATACAGTTTCAGTGGTGAAGAGTTGAAACTTTAAAGAGTTACCAGCTGGGATTATTTGCAGTGTCAGACTTTGTGGTGCAAGTACCCTTGACCGCCGTGAGATAAGGCATTATCTGTCTCTCTTGTTCACTGTACCTCCTCTCTTTGCTCCTCTTTCTCATTTTATTCCTTCAGTTGGTCCAAGTATTGGTATTTTCTATCTCCTCCCTTCCTACCCTATTTTTCACTCAGGCATCAAGCTCATAAAAAAAAAGAAATAAATAAAAACCTGGCTACCTGGTTAGAAAGCAGAGACTGTCCTCACTCCCTCACAGATAGCTGGCTGTTTCCTGCCCAGAGTTTTATTTGTGAAGTTTTACTGTCCGTTAAATGTCGACCTCGCAACTCATTTTTTTTCCTCCACATTTCGCGACCGCCGTTGACCACATTTGGAACACGTGTCACATGATCAGCAGGGGGTTTTATTTGTGGTTATTTGGACGTTATAAAAATCTAATCAGAAGCTAAATCCATGATAGAGTAAAGCTGCCTTCGTTAAAGGTTTCTGACTTTTTCGCACTTCGCATTGTTGGAAGATGCTTCTCTCTTGCACGGTGACTGTAAAATAGTCGGCTCGATGTAACATGGCAAAAAAAGCTAAAGTCATTGTCTGAAATCATCGTTCCCTCAGACTGATCGTGTACATGAGCACATCAGTATTGAGGAACGGTTGCTCAGTCATGTTGGAAATCTTGTTTTGGGAGCAAGAAAAAAAACTGAACAAAGCTGCAGAAAACGCTCACGGTAACAACCAGCAAACGTGTCTTAAAGCTTCCCTGTGGAGCTTTTAGCATTCAGTGTTACTCACCATCATGGACTGTGGATTCACCTCGAGCTATTAAAGACATGTCGAGCATTTCCTTACTCATAAAACATTTTCAAATTCAAAAATATATAAATAAATAAATTACTTTGTATTGCAATAGCTGGTGCCGATTATGTACTTTTGTTTTAGTGTTATTGGGAAAATGGAAAATGCGTCTCAGTTTGTGGGACTTCTGTGTTGTTGTTAGTTAATGTTAGCGGACTCAGTTTCCGAACTCTAACATTGGCCACTTTTGCTGAGACGAGGCACTCAAGGACGTACATCAAGTCACATCCAGTGGACCGTGCTGAAAAACAGACCCATGTCCTTCACAAAAAAAACAACTTGAAAAATCCACAGCCTTGTCCGGGCAACGGAGACATTAAAATGCTTGCACACGCGGACGATAAAAAAGGGATTAAACATGTAAATTGCTTCAAATTGTTACACAGAGCACCTTTAAGGCCGCTGACCGTGGTTCTGTATTTGATGAGTGTGTTGACTGTGGAGCTGACTTTGGACTATTTTCACCGTGCCCCTACACGAGGGTGGTGATGAATGACATACAGTGTGTATTTTGAACCTCTCTGTAAAACACACACTATACACACTGCTGTAGGCGCTACCGGGGCATTGACCCTTATGTCCTCAGCCCAAAAAGAACAATCCATCCACTTGTTGGCATGTTAGTGTTAAGTATTTAATGTCCAACTTAGCTGTAATCGGTAATCTATTAACTGTTCTGTACCATTTGGAGCACCTTATAGAAAATGTGCTCCTGATAGTTATTATTGTTTCTGGTAATTCAATATCAACACTGGCGAGAAAATCCTCGGGTTGGAAGTTTTTTCTTGGTGGGAACTGATCATTAGTCTCCGCGGCGGAGGGCTGCCGCTGCAAGGGGAAACAGTGTGAGGATTAAAAGACAACATTAAAAAAATTATGATAACACGAGCTTAATTAAATTCACAACTGTTTGGCCTTAAAGCATTTGAGGCCCTTTAAAGACAGAGAGAGAGAGAGAGAGAGAGAGAGAAAAAAAAAAGAAGTAACGTGATTGTCAGAAATGTGTTGCTGCAAATACGAGCGTGAGTGATGGGCGGATTGAGGCGTCGGCCATTTAACGAAAAGCAGTTCAGTCGCTCATTGAGACGTGCGCATAAATGAGACGCAGCTAACAAACACAGATCCGAATGTTTTGAGGTGTTCTTTATATCTCTGCGGAATGGCATATCGTACATTCCATTGTGATTCAAATACATTTAAATTCAAATACAAAAGGGGGCGATAATATTATTCCGTCGCTATCTGTTATCACTGGAGAACAGCCCACATCTTTGAATATGGATACAATAAGTACCGAATAACTGGCTTATTTTCTTTATAACAACTGATTGGTTCCGGTGGATTTGCTATTGTGCGTGGGCCGAGCGTGTTTTAAAGAAAAGGGGAATTTAATTACATATCTGACAATACGCTGCTGTACCTGTAACTCTATAGGCCTCACCTTTCATAACTATTGACAATGACAAACGGCATTAAGGCAATAAAAAAAATGTTTAAATGGGAAATTTGATAAATGAATGTACTGACAGGTTAAGAAAACAGACTGTGTCATTACAAAGGTTTGCTCAGTTCAACTCTGACTGTGGGAACTCCGAACAGCTGCCCAAATATTACTGTGTGAGCAGGGTGTGTCTACTGTTTCCACAGATTCACTCTCGCTCGAGCAGCGGTGAACACCTGCAAGGGGGAAGAGTCCGAGAGGCATTCTGACAGTGTGATGTGTGATAAGTAGCCCTGGTGTAGAGGAGTAACAACGTGTTTTCTTTGGGACCGAAGAAAGATAAAAATCATCTGAATGCTACTGTATGTGTGACACACTGACAGCCAGGGTTCAACGTGACGCGAGCACCCTGCGTTACTTTGTGTCAGGATATGAAGAATTGACTTGTTGTTCCTTGTTGCTGTGACTGCTGACAGTGTGGACGTTTGCTATCACCACAACTGGACACACGAAGGACATACTTGCGTACCTCGAGCCTCTACAGTCCAACAGGAATTACTGACCCACGTCTCTCCTTCCCTCACTCGTGCAGTAAAAAAAAAAAAAAAAAAAATGATTTTTTTTGGTATCCCTGCTCAGTTTATCCAATCAGTACAGAGAAGTCCCTAAAGAGGTGTTCCTCCCGTTTGCTGTTATGTATTGTGATAACAGTACCACATTAAGTTAGCGACAGCAAAGCAGATAGGAACTTAGCTCCCTGCAGCTTTAAGTTTAGTGCAACAGAATATTTACATTAACTTTTACTTTATCTTTCAATTATCTGGAAAGAATACAGAATAATTTGCCCCTGTGGCCTAAAGTAATATCAAGCAGTTCCCCTCATAGAGTCCGTGCAAGCCACTGTGTTTATTTGCCTCTCAATGGTGAATGAACAAAATGCACACCCAATTTCTTTAAAGCTTTACGTATAAAGAGTTCTTCTTGCCGTCTGAAATTTGGCGTGTGAACATGTGTCCGAAATCAGGAGAATTATAGGAGAAAAAAGGACAGGAAAATGAAAAATGTGAGTGTCCTATGAGGTCAGGGGGGTTGGGAGGTATGCAGTAGGCTAACAGCTACAGGGATTCAGGAAACAACAAGCTAGGCTAACTAGCTTTCGGAGTCCGTCTGGAAGCTAGTTAGCCTAGCTTGCTGGCATTTTTCGAGTAGAACGCAAACTTAACAGCTCTGTGAGTCTTTCAAATGTTGAACATCATAAAGGGACATACATCTTTTAAATGGTAAACCATAGCTTACATAGCTAATGATGTTTGCACTCTGTATCAACGTAGGCTACAAGGCGAGCACAGGCTAGCACACCACAATAGCTAAAAGTGTGTTAGCAACAGCAGGTCTAAAATGTAATTCAACCGCTGCTAGGGCATGCTAGCCTCCTGGGTCATAATAGCTTTATCCACATGACAGACTAGCCACTTATCTTAATGTTAGAAGCAGCGTGTAAGCTGTGTTTTAAAAAAAACTATTCTATGTCTTTCTGAGTGCTTTAGTCATTGGTCAGGACTGGAAGGTTTCTCTCACTCAGTCCTTATCAGGTTCCTGCTCGGTGCTGAGAGTTGACCTTCAGACATTATCTTCCCCCACTCTCCTATCATCAAAGGGGGAAGCGATAAGAACTGACTGTGTAGTGATAGAAACCTTCCATGGCGAGTCCTCTTGGTGCGCTCCTCCTCCTCCTCCTCCTCCTCCTCCTCCTCCTGACCGCCCGCAGACTGGCCGGCTCTGTTGCGGGGACTCCCCGAGCATGAGATTTACTGCATCGATGGTCATCATGGGAGTATGCGGTGGAGAGGGGCTATCGTTCATGGTACCACATCAGAAATGAGACACGACCTTGAGGTCAAATGAGCAGGAGACTGTTAAGGTTCAGTGGATTGTTGGATAAGCTAATACCGACGTTTCAAACGTTACACATGGAGCCTGTCCATCACATTCATGAAGTTAAATAAGTGCAAATGCATGCCACAACCCTGAATAACCGCATTTGTCTGAGCAGCCTCACCTCAGAAGTTCTCCTGGCACCCCGTCGTGCTGAAATTTCTCTTGAAACAAAGACAGTGACAAACAATAAAGACTGTGGGCGAATGTGTGTGTGATGCCACAGCCTTCACACACCCTCCTGGTCGCAGCACCTGGTGTTGATATGATCTGTTCGAGTGGGATGCAATTAATGTGACCTACAAAGGCAGGATTTGTTTGTGCTCATTGGTTGGCCCACCTGCAGCTGCTTTTGGCAGGAGACGGCTCCGAGAGTGGCAGTCAGGGGAGATGGCTCCTTTTCCATGTGTTAATTAACCTGGAGGTGACTGTACAAAGAGGGTGTTTTTGGCTGCATTTGCTGTTGAGGGGTTACTTGAATCCAAAGAGTTTTACAATATTTATGTCAACTTCTTCAAGCAAAACAGACCGAAAACATTCAGTTTCTCTGCTTGTCAGTCAAGGGCCACTTCGAGAAAGAGGCATAATCAAGTAATACCAGCAAGAGAAAGTTCAGTTATCAGTTTTATTTACACTAAAATGTACCCAAAGCAAGAAAATCATATCATCTATGTTAATCAAACAAGTGGATTATAGATAAGAGAAAAAGCGTATTTTGGATTAACACATTATTGATTACAGTACTCGATTCAAATGACAATCGTAATTCATCACCAGTTTGGCATCTTTATCAAGACTGCATTTGAAAAAAACAAAACAAAACACAGAGATAACAGAAATAAGCTCTTGTATGAGCTCTGAGGGTAAAATGAACAATTCATCCAAAAATGTATACAGCAAAAACTGAACAAACTTTGACTGTTAACATTCATTTTTACCATTCAAGGTTACAGATTCAGATGTTTTTTAGATGCCAGAAGTCTCATTAGTTCTTACGTTTGCTCCTACAGCATAAATAACTCATAATATTTACCCCCCCGCCCTTTTTTTTAACTGTAATTACAGTGACAAAAAGGAGAGCCCACATTAACTTACATTTTTACATTTCCCCAATATTTTGTTAGAATTAGAATTATCGTCTACTTGCCGTTCCGTCTTTACAGGCCGACTTTAGTCACAAACTACTCTAACTTTGACTTTACAACTTGTAGATTGATCAGTTTACAGGAAACGTGTGTGGTAATTGTGTCGTAAGACGCTTAGTGTTGCCGACACCAGCTTATAGCCCAACATTAACTTGTTACCCTTTGAGAATATTATTCTAATTTTTAAAGGTAGCCAGGTACTAGATGTTCTATTATATGTAGTTTAAGCTGTATAGATAAATATGCTTGAACACAAAGTTTGTCCCTGATCTCCAACTTTTTACTTTCTACCCTTGTACCTACTTTTATCCTGTTTCAGGTGTCCAGTGAGTCCTTTTTTGATACCCAAAATTTACAAAATGATGACACTGTAATTGGTGGAATATTATTTTAAGCAATGCATAGTAACTGATGATGGTATTCATAAGTATTTGAGAACCTTCTGTGCTTTTAAAAGAATGCTCTGTTGATTTGTATGTTACAGGCTGTTCACCATCTCGTCGTGAGCACCGTTGCTCTAGGTTCCCCTGACTGCAGTGCAGCGGTTCTTTTCCCACCAAGACTGTTACGACCCCCCGCGGTGCAGTGACGGTGAGTGCGAGCTGTGGAAGTGGGAAGCGAGAGTAGGCCGACACAGAGCGACCGTCGCACTGATTTATACCCATGTGGGTCATTTTCGGCGGAATTTGTGCTGTACTTAACATAGATGACTCACATCCACTTCAGTTTGTTTTTATGCTCAACACCGAGAGAGCCCTTCACAGTGGGCGCTGTGTGTCTTTGTAACAGTGCCGCAGAGCTGCCAGGTTTATCACGGCACCAACAGATCTAATGTCCCTACTGGATGGAAAAATGTTGCGGTAAAAGTTCGCCATTATCCGCTGAACTTTTGCCTAGAAAGCTCTGCCGAAAAACTCTCTAATTTGTGAACTTTTCGATGTTATTTGATTGTCGGTTTCTTCGTGTTCACTGAGCCTGACTGACATCGCTGGCAAATCCATAATTTCCGGAGTTAGTAACATATTGATTTTCAGTGGAGGAAAGAAAATGAGCACAGTTTTGGACGTTTAAGCGCTATTTTTGCTCAAATGGTTGCTTCAAAAAGGACAACAATTTATTAATGCTTTCTTATCGGCCGCCGCATGCATATCTACGGCGTCAGTGGGAAAAATACAAATTAATGTTTGCTTTGTCGAAGAGATAGCGAGGTCGGAAATTTGCCATTGTTGCACGGCAAATTGAGACAGTAGTGCCGTGTGAAGTGAGATAATTACTAATGCATTAGTGACGGGCTTTTGCATGCTCTGAATACCTTAAAGAGGATGTCTCCGATTTAAGCAGATGTATTAGTTGTTTTTCTGGAACAATTACCTTCTAAAAGGCCTCTCAAAACAAGCCATGCAATATTCATCATTTTTCTTCTGGCGAACAGCCCTTTGAAAATTGCTGGTTCTGTGTCCATGTGCGGGGAGACAACAAATTACAAAGCAAGGACATCATTATTGGAACAGTGCCTTGTCTGGGCTTATTTAGTCCTAAAAGACTCCAGCGCCCGGGTCTGCCCTCAGCGATTTCGCCATCCTATTACTCATTTGCCGTTTCAAAACAGAGGATAAATAGCAAAGGAAGCTCAGCGTGTGATAAATGGAAGTAACAGAAAAGTGAGTAAGCTTGATGTTGACTCAGCTTCAGCTTTCACAGCGGGCTTCCGCCAGTTTCCCGCGGCTTTCAGGTGTACGAGATAAACAGACGACTTATTCACATCAATTCTTACTTCACACAACCGCGCGCTGGAGTGCACCAGCGAGGAGCAATATAGATCCAGTAATCAGCTCCCGAGAGATCGACGCCAAACATCTAGATTTCACCCTCCCTTTTCATGGTCTTATTATCTGTGTATTTATGGTCTGTTTGCCGCAGAGGCACCGCGAGTGACTTTTTTCCCTGGAGGTGAAATGAGAGTGGAGAAGGCCACTGAGGGTCGACACTTATACTTCCATGTGAGTTCAAATCAGGTGGATAAGATGAAAACATTGTGCAGAAGAACTTAGGTGACACAAACAATACAACAAAGGAAAACGATATCAAACTTTTTCTGGCCGTGGAATCGGCTACAAAATGGGTGGGTCAGGGTGGGCAGGTGAGTCTGCTGCTGAACCAGGTTTTTCAAATGCATCATGATCTTTAACACATGTAAAAGCAGCCACTGACTGTCATTTGAAAGCATGACTGATTCTGTGGCGAACATGTCAGCACACACTTGCATATTTACACACCCTGCACACACAGAGCGACACTAGCATTCATTTTGAGTCACGTCTCTGGTGACCCGATGAATGTAAATCCAATATTCACTTTCCGTTTTTTTTTTATTTATTAATTTTTTCTGTTCTCCAGCAACTCCTCAGAGAAATATCTGACTTTCTAGCAGCCAAATGCTCCACTGTGTTCACCAGTTAGTTGCCAACTTTGTCTGTCTGCAGTTTGCTGGTGCGAGCAGATAGAGCACTGAGGGCTTATTTCAAGTTGTTTGCTGGGAACACTGCAGCCGAGAGCACCGTGGGTGACAGTGACGGGAGTAAATCAAGACAGTAAAGTTGAGGCAAATCCAAAACAACGAGCTTTAAGTTGCTGAAATTCTTTGTAGAGCTGAACGGGCTTGTTGCACCTTTCCCATACAGGTAGTATAGTAAGCATATATGAAAAGTACATTTTCCTCTGAATTGTTATGGAGCACCAACATAAAGTGTATTTTTCCAGTAAATTTTACATTCTAATTACCAGGTAACATATTTGAAATGACCCTAAAATGACCACATTAGTTACCTAAATGTATTATTTACCTCCAAAATTAGTATTGATAATGGGATATTGTTTTTTTTGTGTCCTATGCGAATTTCTGTGAAAAAATAATGCAATACATTTCATTCATCTTTTATTGCCATTTCATCCCCATGCATACATGCAACTGTATTCCAATTTCCCATCTAAATTTGAATACCGTAGTTGGAAATGATCAGCAGAAGCAAGAAGTTGGAATTTTCCTGAAAATGTATTCCAAGAATTACAAGCTATTTATAAGTGCTTGTTGTAGAATAGCAGAAGATTAATATGCAACACGCTTTGAGGTAATTATTGTGGTAATTTGATTTGAAAGACATTTCTGACCACTTTATATGAAATGTGTGGACCTGTCAAAAAGCTATTTGTCTCAAAATCTACTTGGGTTCTTTTCTTCACTTTTCTTACTTTCTCAGGCATATTTAACTCTGTTCCTTTGTGATCTTTTCTATCAAGTCTTTGTTTTAACATCAAGTTGAAGAAATAAGATATTGTTATGAAAATTTATGCAAAAGAAACCTCGGCGCCTGGTGAGAAAAATATGAAGAGAAAACGACTCCTTGTCACTTTTAAGTCACTTCACAAGGAATGTTCTTGGATTAAATTAATTTCCATGTGCTGGCCTGGACTGGATTGCCTTTCCATTCCCTTTTACATGAAAGTCACATTATGAAATAGGTTACATAGCATTCAGTGTAGAGTGAGGTTCCCTGTTACTTCTGTTATCGCAAATGCCAACTTTCATGTATGGGGATGTTCTTTTGGATATGGAAATGCCTCTAATTGTGTGCAGTACATGTCTGAAGGTCAAGGTTATTCCAGAAATGACATGGTAGGGGGAAAAATTGACGACGGCAGGTAATTGTGCTGCTTTTTTCTCTGTGCAGGAGACAAATGTGTTTAATGGACATTTTCAAAAGGGACGAAAAGCAGCTTTTACAAACTGCTGCAAATTTGGTTTGTATTTCTATTTTCCGGGTCGGCCATATTTAAGCAGTGACCAATATATTTTTTCCATCATCCAAAATTAAAATGACAGCGTCTACAGAATAGATTAAAATATGATTTAATCCACTGAGAATGAATGCATTGGCGATAAACAAATATGGATTGCAGACCAGCTTGTCGGTGATGAATGATGATAGCGAGGCCGTCCCACCGGCATCCCTCACCTCTGCTGAATGTAGATAGTTCAGCAGGACCCCCCTTGACAGTTTATCAGGGAGACATGTTCAGGTCACAAAGCGCCCGGAAGGTTCTGCCCCTCCCTTCCGACCCCGCGGACCGTTAGATCACTATCATGGATCACAGCTTAAAGAACTGTCACCTTACACGCAACGCCTTATGCACGATGTTATCAGAGGTTCTTTTCATGATTATACAGAACAATTTCTCCATGAAAGTGAGTCTGCTTGTACAACAGTGGCTGAGTGGGAGTTTCTCATGGTCACACATATCATCTGAGCAGTCCTTGACAACACAAATACTCATAATGCTGTTCTATTATCAGCTCCAGTGTGAGGAGTTTGTACTACTACCCGATGGATTGCAGTGACATTTTGAACACGAGTTCAAGGTCCCCAGAGGACGAATCATAATGCATAAAGTGAGTCCTTAACTTTCATTGTGTGTCACCTTGAGGTTTACATTTGTAGGTTTGAGTGAAATATCTCAACAACTAGCAGATGGACTGCAATGAAAGCTTTTTACACACATTCATGGTCCCTTCTGGATGAACTTTGTTGATCTGGACTTGAAATCTTGCAACATTATCAGGTGAAACGTTTAATTAATGCAATACATTGGTTTATGACCTGCTACCTTCAAATTGAATGATACTCCCATAAGCCTCAGCTGTGCTTGTGTTTGGTGCCAGTTAGCAAACATTAGCATGCTAAGCTAAGATGGTGGTGAACATGACAAACAATGAAAGGCTGCCAAACATTAGCATGTCAGCATTCAGAGTTGAAAATGCATTTGCTCACCATATTTTCTGTTAAAAGTCAAAGGGGGGCTTAAAGTTGAGGTATAGAATCATTTTAGTTCAAAGCATTAAAAAAATTAGCATGCCAAACACATAATCAAGGCCAGCCCGGGTCCAAAGCCCCTTTGCGGGCCTTGTAAACACAAATACTCCCCTGGACTAATTATATGGACCACTAGCTGCACTTCTAACTGGGCTAATACGCTAATGGCAGCCACATTTAGCAGCAGTGAGAGGCTTCTCTGCTGATATGCTCCCCTTTATTTGAGTATGAATTTGACAGGTGGAAAATTTTTTCATATTGCACCTTTGAGCTCTTCCCAGGATGTTGAACTGCGGTTCAACTACAGGTGGTCAGCGAGTCAACCCACTTGGCCCAGTGATTGATTTTATGATTACTTACCACTAGTTTCTAATTGATTCTTATGATTTAATTAGAAATTTAAAAAAAAAGCATTACTCACATTTCAACAATCAATGTATACAAACAGTTGTTCTTCTATTGAGAATGAGTAAAAACAGTCTCTATCACTCATCACCTCCTATGTCTCTTGATGAAACTCAGAGTTTATTCTTGGCCTTGGAACAGTTTACAAAACAATCTCACCACATGTCTACTCAGTAGCTGGAATTTCCCTTATTGTCATGTAATTGTAGATTTTCAAATCTGAACACTTAGATGATTTCTTGTCCACGTTGGTTTGAGGTTCCAGGATCATTCTGCACCCTGGAAACAGCAGCTTCGCCACATGGTTCGTTTTTTGTCTATTAGCCTTTTTCTGCCCTTCAGTAGAATGGAGCAGTCACCTTCGTGTCCAGTCAGTTGCAGCTGAATTGTTGCCGCAGTCAAGGGAATGATTCATCTGCTGCTACCGTGGGCTGCTAGTTAGCAAAAAAAAAAAAAAGACAGAAAAAGAACCACTTCGAGTGTGATGGTAATTGACGGCCTTCCAGCTTTAATTATCATGCATGTCAAGTTCTTCCATACCCTGTTCTAATGCATTTCTTCCCCTCATGTAAAGGAATTAAAATGCTCTGTCTGTCTTTTTTTCAATGCCAAAATTGCCTTTCCATTTATATAAGATTAAAAAAAGACAGATTACAAACTCATTACAGCACAAGGTCACAGTCTTACCGAGTTAAAACGAAACGTAGACTGGCAGTTAAGTGCAGCATGATAGAATGCTTCAACACAACCCTTTCAAAAGCCACCCCAATTGCCAGAATAAGCGATGGCGAGGTAGATTTCTGCAAACCAGACATGTCAAAAATTTCTTTCATTACTTTGTTTCATTTTATGTTTAATCTTCAATTTTATTCTGGGACAACGCTGTACCTGGTCTGCTTAGAGTAAGGCACAAAAACCACTTGGTTAAGGCTCAGAAAAAAAACATGTTTTGGCTCACCTGGTTCTGTCGCCAATAACAAAAGTTTGGCGAAGAATTGTTGTGACGTCTGGTTTAAAATATCTGGTTGTTTCTTACTTATAAATGTTGAAATCCTTATAAGCACTGTCCCAAAACGGTCTCTAGCCTGGCAGCTTCCGCGCCTGGCTGTAACGCCACCACATACTGTCGCCCTCCGGACATGTGAACTGACCGGGGTGTGACAAGTATCAATATGATGTGTGTGAGAAATGTACAAATTCAGCACATCCGCTGTTTGCAGAATAGCACAATGGCCCCATTTAAGTCTGGCGATCGGGACTGATACAAAAACGGTTGTCTTTGCTGCACAACGAGGGACGCGGCTCATTTATGTTTGTCAAATTACTAAACGGGTGGCTTTCGAAATCCATTTGAATGGTTTATTTTATTCGAGTGCGCATGGTTGAAAATGTACACAGAGACAAAGATTTTTTTTCTTCATCCTGCAAACCTCCTGCTCGTATTTCTTTATTTAAGCTCTCAGTCATGGCTGGGTGTGAAGAGAAAAGCACAGCATCCGTCCGTGGAACAGACCCAGTGCCTAACACTGAAGGAGGCGAGATGAACAACAATGGCGCCTTTCTCTCTCCAAAAGCACCAGAGACAATTTGGCTCCGTGTCCATTTGGCTTCTGCTCTGACCATCCATCCATTCCTGAGTACAGAGCCCTCATCTAAGAAGTGTATTATGGTCAAATGTAGAGCCCCTCGAGAATAAATTCTACATGCTGCCAAGACCGGCAGTAAAATGAAATTCAATTAAATGACAACTTGAAAAAGGTTTAAACACAGTTCCCAGACTTTGCTACGTAATAAACAACAGGCGCCGTTAAAATCGTGATAAGAGGCAGGATGTAGTGTTTTAATCATTTTCAGAAATAGTTGGCCCTTCTCCACTTTTTTCTCCACATGAAACCCACTCACATAAACAAATCCACCCATGCACAGCACCTCACTCCAAAAAATGGTTAAGCCTGCATGAAATTGGCTATAAACACGGGATACATACATGATCAAGCTTTCATCAGGGATAAAACAAAACCACAAAGCAAGCATTCCATTTCAAATAGGACTTAATATTTCAACATCTCAACACTTAAAGGTCCCATATTCTGCTCATTATCAGTTTTGTGGTTTTATTTTTTGGTGCTTACTAGAAATGGACCTTACTTAATGTTCAAAAAGCCACGCTGGAAAAGCCACCATGGAAAAAAGCTAGCTGACATTGTGATCCACCAACACGCATCCGGTAACATCCTCCAATGAGATCAGTTCAGCTGACGGACAAAAAAAAACAAAAAAAAACATACTTGAAACACATTAAAGTGCACGCTTTTCTACTTTTGCATCTGGGTTTCCTGAATATCCCCACTTTTAGCAGGTTCACTGGAAACATCTTGTGCGATTCCAAAGATCGTGACGTCTTGTTGACTTAATTAGAAGCCATTTCAAGCTCTCTGATTAACACAGTATCATTCCTTGTGGAGCAAATGTAAGAGGAGGCAGTTGTTTATAGCGCTATAAAGCCTGTGAATGTCATCATCGTCAGCCCACACCAAAGTAGAACAACCTGCATTAACGTAGACTGTAAAGCCTGAAGGGATTCAAGAAAGTCAGCTCAGTGACGTCAAAGTCAGATAGACAGACAGGGTTTTTACTCTTACTGAGGTGTTGACAGACCACTGTCCGGCAAATGATGCCACTGCTGCAGGACTCAAACATATAAATATACAAGTCATTTTGTATCAAGTTAAATTGGAAGTCTTTATGAACACACACACACACACACACACACACACACACACACACACACACACACACACACATTGATAATGAACAACACATTAAGGATTAAAACATTAGGAATGAGTGTTATTGTGCCAGAGAAAACTGCAAATTATTAAATTAAATTATAATGGAGGCTTCTACTTCTTTAGAAATTAAAGAGCACAATGAAAATACAAACAAATGAAATCCCAAAATAATTGTGGTAGGGACATGGAGATATTCTGTTACTCTACTGCAAAGTTTGAAACATATTCTTACTTTGCCCACAAGGCATTGTAAAATTGAACCACAATTTATCTGCAAACTGTCTGCAGGACAATGTTAATGTAAGGTAATAGGAACTTCGCCTTCAGCAATGAAAACTCCTCTCACCAGCAGCTCATCAAATGTCCTCAACATCCTGACAACCCGGACCTTCTCGGGTTGATGTTACATTGTTAAAGAAAAGAAATTGTCACCAAAGATCCTGCTCCACCATCCTCAGTTGCATTAGCAGTGATTCATTCTGCCTTCCTTGTCTTCTGTTTGACCTGGATTATGTTCTGTCTGCAGGCACATACCAGAGATCGTCAGCAGTCTGAGATCTGAGGAGGTAACAGGACTCAGGAGCAAACACGAGTGTATCCGAGGCAACCGTGGCTCGATCTCCCACAAGGACACATAAATCTCATTCTTAAAAAAACGTGTATTTTGACTATGTCGCACCTGTTTCAGAATTCTTCATAAAATAAACAGACAACAGATCAGAAACCCAAAGTGGCATTCAACAGAAGGCGCAGATGCGCAGGTTTACCCAAATTAACCTGAGCCCAGAATTCTTAACAAAACAAATTTTGAATCTCAAGCATGTGCCGCTAGTCACTTTGAGTTCCTGCCAGTGGAAGCAAATACTTTCAAAGTCCAACACATTTAAATTTTGTCTCTTCAGAATGTACAGATTGCGTTTTATGTCGAAAATTAAAAGTCTGTCGGGCAAAGGGAAAATGTTGGCAGCTACTCTCGGGAGAGCTGCAAACATTTCTTCAGAAGAAGAACGACTCGTGACTTCAGGGAGTCCCTGTCCTTGAGTGTCTGGGCATCTGAAAGATTTATTCAGTGAGGATGAATATGCTGCTCTAAACATCCATCTCTAAATGTGACACTTTGGTATAAAGAGGTAATTCACTGGGAAAGTCTGCGGCACTGAGACCTGAATGGCACAACTGATGGTCAATGTCTGGCTCAAGCGACAGGAGTTAGAGGTTACTAAAGCAATCACACAATACTGACGATCAGCTTAAGCACACATTTTCTGTTTCTGCCTTCACCACAACATGACCAGCGGCACGACCTGAGTCAGAGTTCTTAACATTGAATCACAATGACCTTGCCTGAACCTTAGCAATGTGTCAGTTGCTTAACCTCAGCTAGACCTTGTTCACATGCAGCAATTTTGTAAAAAATAAGCAATAAAACGTTTTTTTCCAACCTCAATACTCAAGCAATACCAACATTTTTGAGACTGAGAGCAACCTCAAGGACAGAGAGTAAAATGGAGGGCAAAATGTTTCATAAAATTACCTTTAAAAAAAAGGGTATAAAATTCTAAATGGGTCGGCAAATATACTTGAGCCTGCCCAAGCAAAGTATATGTGTGGGAAACACTATACATTTTCAATATTTCACATGTATTAGGCGTCCCGGGCACTGGCGGGCACTGGCAGGTTGGCAAACCGTGATATAATAAAACTATACCTGCACAGTGCTGCTTTTTTTCAGCTAAAAGCCAATGTTAGCATGACAACATTCTCGGTGACAATGAAAATATGCTAATAAGCAGTAAATACAGAGCACAGCAGTACAATAAAATTCCGGCAGTCAATTTCCACAAACCATTGATGCGTTCACATTTGTACATTTGCCAGCGACTGCAGCTCAAGACTGCGTTCCAACATTTGTAAGGGTTACACAACTGGATGTTTTTATGGAGGCCTCAGGACAATTGCCACCTGTGTCTGTAGCGACAAAACAGGTATTTTAAACCAAGACATGATCTTTTCTTAAACCTAACCAAGTGCGTTTTGTACCTAAACCTAGGCAGAACATAAGTACAGCATCATCACAAGATACAATTGAATACTGAACCTCAAGAAACACAAAATCACATGAGGTAATAAAAAGCTGCAACAAGTCGATGAATCAGAGAATCACCAAATATATTTCAGTATATCCTGTGAGGACCATGAATCAGTACTCAATGAGTTTTGCCAATTTAGATGGCTAGGATTAGGATTTACGACTTGTCTGGCCCCATTTGCTTTTTTCACAAAAATGCCCAAAGAAATATCTTGCAACTTTTTGAAAATATCTAAGCTCTCCACTCTTGAAAAGAATTGCCAATTTCTCCGACTCTATCTTATGCTGTAATCCATATCAAGTCGGAAGTCAAGTCACTATAACAATCCTTTTGGGATGAACATAGATCACACGGCTTCTGGCAAGACATGGACACACAACTTAGCTGCTGCTGATAATGCTATTGGAGTAATGCTATTGAGAAATGGCTACATTTTGTGCTACAGAAGTTTCTTTAAAAGATGTACCTGCAGACTGAACTCCATTAAATCATTTTTAGCAGCTGAAGCTCTTTACTTCACTTATCATGCACACACACTCGCACTCACACATACATATGGTCCATTTGGCATGTGCTCCTGTGGGGAAAAAGGAGTTGTAGGGGAGTCTGCCAGCTGAGAGCTGGCTAACTGCGCAGAGGAGGGGGCGGCTGAGTAACACGACCATATACCACACCACAGCCCGCAGCACTGAGGCACGGAACGAGGCAGCAGCCATCTACATACTCCATCTGCGGAGGAGACAAATGAACTGCAGTTTTATAGCTTATCCTGCTGAGCCGGAACATAAGAATGTGCTGGAGGTTTTTTAGAGAACCAATTGGTAGGAAAAATGGTGAGGGAAATGCTGACTAGTGTGGAACTAAAAAAAAAATAATACCAAACAAACTTTGCAGAGCAAAATAGAAACGGCTTGCTATTTAAAAAGAGATTATTTTCTGATGAGTTTCTTTCACAGTGATATTGTTCAAAGTTGCTTTCTGTAGACACTACAGAAAGTGGTGAACATTTTCTTCCGCAGAATATTTGGAGCAGGTGGCATAAATGAAGCTATTCATAGCAGCTGATGACCGGTCGAAAAATAGACCCTGTGTTTTCTCAGCACATTTTAAAATACTGCAATCCCCTTTTTTTCTGGCATCAGCCACATTTCTCCACCACATTGCCGAATGCACCAGCGAGGATGCTAAACGCTGCAAAGATGAAACGCTGGTATCTCTTCATTGGTTACCTGTTCGGCATTGATTTTGTGATGATTAGTGCTCACTTTTAAAACATGATTGCGTGGCCCCGAGCTATATATTTAATTCTCTTTGAGCCAGTGTGCAGGCTCAGATCCACAGGGTGCTTAACACTGAAGGTGTGGAAAAGTCTTTTATCTGATCATCTTTAATCTTTTTTTAATACAAAATAAGTGATGCTACAGCACAGAGGATGTTAGTTTAATCTAATTGCCTCAGAAGGTGAAATCTCCTGCTAACAGCATCAACAGTTAAAGGTCCACCCCCACAGGACGTGACTGTGGATGACTGACACCTTCCTGCACCTGTTAAAATGGGGTAACTTGCATCTTTATTATTTTATTTATAATACATTAGCTGTATACATCTTTAATATTAGGTGCTCCTACAAAATCTTTGAGTTGTGTGTTATTTGATTTTTCAGCGTCTGTTGATCAGTGAGTATTATCCCTCATTGCCTGGTCTGAATGCCCATTAAAGCTCTTAATGCTCTCTGTTTTTTTTTCTCTGTGTTTGGTTCATTTTAATCAAGCATAAAGAGCGCTATCATGCAAACCTGATTCAATCATCACATCTCCTATTGTTAAATCAAGGTTCAAGGTGATGCACAGGTCATTACAAAACACAAAGTTTCATAACAAAGGAAATAAAATAATTTCACAACAAAAGCGTTACATTTCTGGAGTTAGATGATTCGCAATGTTTGTCTGAATCCTAATTTCTGAGGACATCAGACTTGTTTAAACCGAAGCCCTTAATTAAATCATGGCGATCTGAAATCATCCGTGTTACGGTGTGTGTTTGTGTGTGCTAGTGTGTGTCCGTGGTTCCGTACTGGCACGATAACACAGAGTGAGCGTTGAGAGTGAATCCTTGCAGAGGTGCTTGGCTCACCTTCTTGGTGCTAACTGCACACCTGCAGAGCATAGATTAGACCTGAATTATCTGAGGAGCAAGCGTCTGCTGCTGCCTCTCCACCCTTAATCTTAGCTTTCATCTGTGGCTTGTTATTGCTGTTTTTCCTCTTCCGACCGAAAGTACCGCTCCAGGACTCGGTGTCTCTCAGAACACCTTGGATGTGGATGGCATGTTAACTGCCATGGGAACTTTTGTGTTACAACAACAGCAGCCGCATTTCAGGAAAGCCGAGAGGTGCATACATGGTCGTTTTTCAATTGGAAGTTCTCACACAGTCTCAGCAGGACTAACAGATGGGGTGACTCCTAGGTTTTAGGAGTGATCCACAGGGAGATCAACCACATACAAGCACAATCGCCTCGTTTGACCAGTCACACAGAGGCAAACTATACTTAGGATCTGAATATAGATGCTTTGGTGCTACACTGCCAGAAAACAACACAGACAAGTTTGTGAAAGACGTAAAGCTGACAATTATCTGACTCTTAACAGCTCCAAACTCTACAGGTACAAAAATCCAAGAACGGAAAATGATGAGGGTCGATGCAGAGTCTGTGGAGAAAAACATGTCCAGGTGGTGATTACCAAACTTCCAGCTGGTGTTTGACCAGCAGCGTTGCGTCTGCTCGTCGGCTCCCTCTCACAACCCCACCTGATTGTGACAGATTTACTCGAGCATAAACTTAAAGCTTACTTCTCGAGACCGCTGGTATGTGCTGCTGTGATTAATTACAGCACGGCAAAAGTACGACGGAATCAATCATCATTATCACCTACGGAGCCGAACAGACACGCATCGTCTTGTGATCAAATTAAGACGACAGGGATAACAATTGGCTCGTTAAATATGGGATTGTTTAGGTATAGCACCCCTGCTCCTTTCAAGTGAAGCCGAATCAGGTTTCCAAGTGATATTATCATTGCCACTGTCGCATAGACATTCAGATCACTTTCCATTTTCCTCAGAGCAGCAACTAGCAACAACGCAGGACAAAACATGAAATTATTTATTCATTTTGGGGGCTTTTTTTTCTTTACACAACTGCCATGCTGTGAACTGGCAATAGAGAATACCTGTAGAAACAGTGACAATTGTTGTTCACGGATCCATTTGCACAAGGATTGTTTTCACAATGCTGTCGTACGAAGGGTTTCCAGGTTAATGTAAATGTATTAAAATACTATTTGATACATGCAAAAAAGCATATGAGAGAGACATGCTGTTGCATGACTAAAAAATACAATTACTTTAAAAGAATTAAAGTTTTTAGCTTCTTTTCAGGAACATTGCAAATCTATTCTATTCTCTCTGAATCAGCAGTAGAGGGACCTGAAAGAAAACGACAGGGAACTTCTGCTTTAATCTATAAAACACAGCGGGGCTGATTTAAATGTGTGTCCTTGGCTAAGTGATTGTATTTTAAACAAGCTTGATATACAGTATATACGGTTGTATAATGTGGCTTTAAACTCCTACTGACTCTGATCTACTCGATCCCTTGGTATCTAACTAATTGGTCGAGATAAGGACACAAAGCGGATACCACAATTACAGCCTGTTCTGGAGCAGTGCCTCAGTTGAGGTCAGCTGACAACAGGTAATTGGACCCAAAGGAAGACTTAGGTGTTTTGAAGCAGTCCTACTAGTTCAAAGTTCAGGCCTCCAGTCGGAAGCTGGCAGGCAGGTTTGAAATCAAGCAAATACATAGAACCAGCAGGCAAGCGGGCCCGTGCGAAAGGGAATTCACACAGAGAACAGACATTCAGGAAACAGAGCTGTTTACTGCTACAGGTACAGGAGAAAGCATTGATTATCAGGCAGAGACAAGTATGAGAACTGGGACGTCCACTGCAGCTTACTGTGGTTAACAACTAATTGGGATGAGCTGGACAGGCAGAGGACAAGGTCAGGTAGAGGCAGCTGGAGGACAGGTGAGGAAGAGCAGTAAGCAAGTATAATCATAACCTTCAACTGCTTCTTTTCTGCTCCAACTTCTGCCCCACTCCTCCTCTCCTTCTCTTTTCTCCCTTTCCTCTGCATGTCCTTCAAATTCTTAGACTTTGATTGGCGGTCCCCTTCAGATAAGTGACGATGTTTAAGGGAAGCCCATTGACATAGTGAAGTAGCTGATGTTGACTACCGTTAGTTGATGCCACATTAACAGAGGGGTTAGGAAACAACGACTCGAAGGAAGATTAAGAAAACTCACTAGCAAGCTTCATTGTTGGTTTCAAAAGGCAGCAACTGATAAAAAAACCTTCCAACTTAAGGTGCTCCTGTGATTTTATACCTCCATATAGTGTGAAAAAAATCAATGCTTTATAACCTCAGATTTTTCTCAAACTATAATTGTAAAATCCAAGTAAATGAAAGAATGCAAACCAAGAGATGACACTACGGTAGTCACTTATTTGGTAATGAGACAGCTGAAATAGAACTTATCTGGATACACCTCACTTACTTAAGACACACACTGCAGGGAATATAAGTAGAGCAGGACGCAGCCCAGTCACATGTGATACATCTGTCTGGTTTTGAGGTGGTCACATTAGCCGGCGAAATCCTATGCTGAACTATAAATCAAAACCTGCGTCGTAGGTATCTATAATTATATCTTAAGACTAATTGCAGCTGAGGAGGCAGATGAGAGGAAATGACAAAGATCAAACCATGACTGGGTCTGGAAAATTCCAAATTCCAGATTAGCACTGAGAGCTAGCACAAGGGTGGAGGGGCGGGTTTGACACTGAGGAAGGAAGAGAGGTGACTTCCACAACTTGTACATAAACTTTAATTCCAGTATTGAAGGAAATTCTGTTTGTAGCCAGCCATTTAAAATATACATCTCAGAAATGCCCCATGGTACTATACTGTAATAAAAAATATTAGGGCTAGGGTAGGAGGATGTAAACAGTACTACCGCCATGCTCGAGCACTTGAAATGGAAGCATCCCAGGGCGGCTGGATTCACATTGGATCCAGCAGTGTGGCAAAATGCCGCATTTGGTGCCGTGGTCGTGGAGTGTCACTCCGTGTGACGTGTTGGGAACCCCTACTGATCAGTTTGCCAAAAGACAAAGCTGCTATGTTGTTCTGGTCCTACTAGTGATGGGTTGTCCTCATTGATGGATTAGAAATAACAGTAAAACAACCAGAATTAGGGCAGATCATTTCTGCTCATCTGATCATGTTCATTTTAAACTGGGGCACAAGACAGGAACTGAAGTGAAAGTAAAACTTAACGCTACACAGAGAAATGTCTATTGTGCACCCTCTGTAGTATTTATCCATGCAAAATAACATGCCTTGCTCATGACCGGTTCTGCTCTGTTTATGATCTCTGGTCATGCCTCTGTCACAGTTAAGTTATGTTAAGCATGCTGGTTACTAGTTACTACTACTACTACCAGTTGTTTTTTGTCCCCAACCAAATGTGATATATTAGGATTGCACATAATAGAATATTGAAATATAAATGACAAGTGTCATTCAAAAAATAATAGTTAGAATAATTCCCCCCAAAAATCGATAGATTAATTGATACAAAAAATAATCATTAGGTGGAGCCCTAAAAAATATCAATCAATCAATCAATCAATCAAACTGTAGTCCAACTCTAGTCCAAAATGCTTTAAAAATGATGTTACAATTTGTTTTTAGAGAACACTCAGTGTGAGCGATTAATCCTCACCTGTAATTTACAGATATCTTTGACGCTCCTTCCAAATGCTTCTAACCATTTTCGGTACTGAAATACGACATTTCAATCCAATCTACAAAGGTCTGATTGCCTCCGCTGTTTTTCCAAATGGGGAAATAGCTGTCAGTGAGCATGACACCAGCCGATTAGAATTGTGGATATAAATCTAAGACATGGGCATCGACTGAGAGGTCTTCTGTGGCATGAAATGCAGCATGGAAATGTGGTGCGGGGTCTACTACATGTGTAGATTTACAGCACTGCAGCCTGTAATGGATGGCACATTTTATGTCACACCATCTGCTTAAGACACAGGGCGTTGCCTAAACACATTGCACTACATCTCAATGACTTTCCGGAGAGACAACGCATGTCTTCAAACCATATGAGAGGGTCAAAGGTTCTGAGTTTTGACTTCCCAACAACAATGTTTCCCACAGGGTTTATCCTAAACCAGCCTTGTCTCTGCGGCGCTCTGTTATTCTAACCACCAATCCATTAAAACTCTCTGTGTGAGGTTGCGTGAGGAGGCAGCAGAGGTTGTTCAGAATAAGACCATACCGCTCTAAACACCCCCCTCATGCTCAATGGAGCATTTCAAGACCCAGCAGGGAACCGCTGGCCATAATATGGGGATTTCAGCTGGCAGTCAGGTGTGAAGTGTCTGACAGACAGAGAGGTCATCTGAAACTGCAGGGAACCAACATGACTGCCCGCTATGTCCCTATAACACACAGGGGGGACAGCTGCAGCAGACACCGGGAAAAGCAAGGTTGAGAAGAGGAAGTCACAGTTCAGGAAGGTGTAAAATAAACAAATGTATAGAAATTGGTTGAAAAGAATGTGCTTTTTTTATTTCAGAGGACAAAAACGACAAAAAATATATATTAAATGTGTTAACCAGTCTACTCAGGACATTGTGTTTCATTTAAATATGGCACAAACGCTGTTGCAATGACCGCATTTATCACGATCACCTCGTCCATAATCACCACATTATTCACACATACAGAACTGACACCACCGTAAAAGCACCCCATGATTTACTACGGTGATTAATTGCATATTTACTCAGAATCTTTTTCATATGTTGGGTGGTGGAATGTTGGTACCGCTGTGTCAAAGACAACCGCATCGTTTCCGTTTTCACAAATACCAATAACACAGGACAAAAGGTGAATTTACACAGTCATTAAGTCTATAATTATGACGTGAAAGTAGTCAGAAATGTTGCCAGTCTGCTAACCTGACTGGATTGCAGGTCAGTCTTCATTTCCCCAGGAGGCTTCATGCCCGGGTGCATATTTTTTGTCTTGCGAGGTTTATGGGGAACCAATCAAAACGCAGATGGTTTCATTAATCTATACACTGTGCAATCAACATTTACTTCCTAATGATATAATGCAATGTCCGAAGACATAGTTAGTTTCAATTCTGCTTTAAAACTTCTAAACTCGTCCTTTGTTATATAGTTTGATCCGTTGTGTACTTACTTTATCCCAATTGATTCCAAAAATGTTCAAACCAGAACATTGGGTTGAAGTAACAATTCAAAAACACAAGTTTTTGCACTGAACATTATTTCTGAGCGTACCTAAAGATTTAAATGTGAACTTATTCACTTCGCACAATGGCTCGGTTTGAATCCTGGAGGCTCCAAGGTCATGAAAGATGATTTATTTCTTTTATCTTATGCACACAAGACAATAACTCACATACAAGTGATTATCGTGTGTAACGAGATAAAAAGCCATTTTGCCAGGACTTCACGGGCTGTTAGTTCAGTTACAGGGCTATTACGAGTTTATCATCATCTTATAAGTGCACGATGACCCCACATAAATCCCAGCAGAGCTCCAGCCGCAGCAGGTCTAATCAGCAAAATAACTGAAAACACCTGCAAGGGGACGCAAGGAATTTAATCTACAACAGAACAACGTATTTTATAAGTTAACGGCATGTTTTTATATGTAAAATGAAAGTAACTATTAGCTAAAGCTGTCAAATAAATGTAGTGTAGTAAAAAATAGAATATTTCCTTCTGAAACATATATAGAGTAAATGTACTTAGTTACTTTCTGCCCACCGGCATTTTCAGTACAGTCAATATTTGCGCATGTCATCTTCCTCTGTGTGTTTTGATGCCAGATTTATGACTTTATGGTTCAGTGCTGGAAGCACAGAGCACTGTCTGCACACCACAGAAACCAAACCATTTTAAAATGTATAGCTCTTTATACGTGCTTGGGCACTCGTGATAATGGACAGTTATTCTGCCATGTCCGTGACCAACCTGTTCAGCAGCCATTTAGCGGGAGAATATTGTAATAGCAAGAGTCATTTATCAGCCCCGATGGCTCGTCAGACAATGACTGTGTTTTCAGGACGCCGCTGTCACAAACAGCTCTCACAGCCTTTTCTCTGCATCCAAAGAGGAACGCTCAGCCTCTGTTCTTTCCTCCGTTTTTTTTTTCTCTCACAGACACTGCAGCCCTGTATTCCCCTCCTAATTAGAAGGCAGAGAGGATCAGATGGATGATGACAAATGAATCTCCAAACGGCTGTCGCTGGAGACAGAGCACCCTTAGTGGAGCTCCCCCACTGTAACCATGTAACTGTTAACAAGCTTCAAAAGACTTCTTTTTCAGCCACCTTGTTCATTCGAAGCTGTGTGCACTTGATAAGGAAGGGAGAGGAACACGAGCATGTTGGAGGGAGTGTAATGGTTACTGAGGTTTTTCCACCCGTAAAGTCACAGAGAAACATTCAAGATTGTATGGATGATTGTGCATTCATGATTTTTCGTTTCTTTTAGCCCAAACACAAAGCGACAATACACTGCCTGGTGCAAAAAGAAAACCAATCAGACTTGTGTTCTTATCTACCTGTGTCTGATTTCAGACAGGGAAAATGTCTCTGGCTGTATTTTGAATGTTTTCAGCAGGCTTGATTTAAACACCCTGTGAAAAAAAGGGGTTTGAAATATGCTACATGCATGATATCATGCTAATCGGTTAAAGCTGTGCAGGTCCCAGACGAAAAGTCAGCAACCTCACTGGTTAATTATACATGTAGAAGATGTGGAAATATAGGAGCAGCATTGTATCACAGTGTAGAGCTAATTAGGCCCTCTGTCAGTCTTTGTGTCATAAGCAGACACACTGTAGGGGAAGATGTCACAGTTTCTTGTAATTTCACTCGCTCTGTTTGGCTTATGTAGCTTACATACCTCATTGTATTAATGCTGCGTTGTTTGAATTTTTGACAGTGTGTTTCACACTGCAAAAGAGAATGAGTAGTAGAATGTAGATGTTATCTCAGATAATAAATGTGGCTGGAAACACTGTAAAAGGTTTAATTCATGAAAAAACAAATTGCCTGAATTTGACGTTAACTCCCAAACGACAGGGTCATAGCCTTGGAGACGGAGCTTCGTTCATTCTTGTTGTAGCTGCTCAGTGGCACCGGAAGCCAAAAAGGCTCGACTTCCCGCCAATGAAAACACCCAGATCTTCTGCGCTGTGGGGCCCATAAAGCGTGCGCACTAGAGACTTCTGCAGACCGATCCGGCAGATTTTATTGGAGTGAATGGCTCAAATTCTGACAGTTAATGGAGTCATTTTGCGGGGGTTTGTTACGCTCAAAGAAATACACTTTTTGAGAGACACTTCTTTCTCAAAGTAAACTTATGGGGAAAAGTCTTTTTGGGCCCCAAGCCTGGCACTTTTCCTGGGGTCTTGGTAGTGACTAGCTGCTGTTAGCAAGTAGCTCAACTAGCTGCAGAGCTAATTGGCACTATTAGCTGACGGAGGGGCTGCCGTGAACAACAATGTTTTGGCAGGTTTTATTTCGTTAATTTGAGTTTGAATGACAAGTGTTTTACAATGAATAACAAGGCTTGTCTCAGTAACAGAGACACTCAAGTTCAAAAGTCATGGGCCTACAGCTTTATTCTTCTGTTTCGTAAGGAAAAAAGTGGGAAAATATGTTCTTTCTTGACATTTTGTCAGTTTATTTTATTCCATTCTGAGCGAACTCACAGTGAACTCACAGCTTTTTCATCACCTTGTTCATTTTTTGAACGTTTTAAATCAAAACTCTATGGACAAAGACAGAGATGCTAATGCTAACCCATCATAAGTTAGCAGAGGACTGACTACCACATAGCGGTGAAATACCGGTATGTTCTTTTATCACATAAGAAAGCTAACAAAATGCTCTCCGTCCTTGAACTTAATGCTGGGTTAACAGTGACGAAGGTTAGCTAGTTAGCGGGACATGCGACCATTTGCAGCTTAATTTAGAGCAGATAAACACATCTTTGAATCCATTCCTACACATTTGTTCTGTTGCTGTTTAAAGTTTTGGAAAGGCTAAAAACAGCCCTGTGCATTTTGGCATGTGCAAATTCTGCTTTGTACACTTACAGAAAGGATTATTCAGCAATCGCCGTTCTGAGAAGGGCTTTGGCAAAACATTAATAATACAGAAATGCATTTGCAGAGATGACAAAATATTTGTTTTTATTCTGGAGCAATGAGAATGAAGCTTCAAATCTGGTAAGACTTCAAAACAAAAACAGATGTTATATCAGAAATAGACACACAAATTTGGAGTACTTTAATATCTTTTGATTATGAATTCCTTCCTTTACGTTGGTGCATGTGATCAGTGGCAGATGTCCAACTCATCCATCTGCTACATTAGATAAGATAACAAAAATGAAAAGAATTTGGCCTGCCTCACACGCACGACAGAATATCTTCTATTTATCTACTTATTTGATCTATTATTAATATATCATGCACTGAAAATGCAGAAGAAAACAAGATCTGCCCAAACACACTCTGGGATGCTACCACACTATTTCAGCTCTAATCCAATTTTATATTTCTGCCTGTGACTATGTTGAGGATCAAACTCCCAGAGCTGCGCCTCCACGCTGACAGGCCTGTGGTGGATACCATGATCTCTGTAGGACTGAGTACTGTCCCACTTCTCTGAGATAGAGCTCCAACTAAAAATGACCTTCGCTGACATCTTCTGCCGGGTAACTGCTGGTTTATAATCTGCCAGAATGATTTTCTTTTTTCTCTAGCCATGGTCAGAACTCCGTGGTTTGTTTCATAATAATCCCGGAGAAGATGTGTCTGTAGCTGAACGATCTGTCGGCTGTGCGCACAGGTGAATCATGTCACGCTTTCCCCGTCAGCTGACAGAAAATAATTGAATGCAACCTCGGCGAGCGCATTTCTCATCTCGCTGTGACAGTTTCTAAAGTTACTGTGATTAATTACTCCGACTGACCCTGAACTTCAGTTGGCACCAGCTACGTCAGACTTCTTTGATTCTCTAAACTCTTAACAGTATGTTGCAACCAATGAACTGCAACTTGTTGACCCACTAATCCAATCGCTACCGCTGTCCTTACTTGTGACGTCTAAAGGGCACAGATGTAGGTCAACAACATGTAGGCTACAGCAGTTTGGCTGAATAGAACTTCACCTGACATGCCGCCCACGAGGAAACCGATTCAGCGGCTGAGCGGACTGTCCTGCCGGCGATTAGCTATTATCTTTACCTGTGAATAGATTAATCCAAACTAGAGCCTAATAAATCCTCTTTGGATCCCCCACTTGGTGGATTTGCTGATGAAGAACAGCAGACTCATGCCTCAGAGGCATCAGCTGATAGGGCTTATGGGAGGTAATCATGGCTGAGCTGGGCACTGAGCTCCCAATCCATTTGTTTAGCAAGATTTGCACCTGTTGCTCTCTCGTTTCTGACAAACTGAATATAAACAACGATCAGGGAAAGGGAACAAGTCTAACGACTTTCTGCAGAAATGAATTGAGAGGGTCGCACTCTAAGAGATCGCCCAGCAGATTGAATCAAACCTTTAGATGTATTTCTTTTTTACAAGAATTATGTGACAAAACTTCACCCTCCATCGAACAGCCACTCAAAGGGTCTGTGAAGGTCACAATGTAAACCACAACGTTGGTGTTGGTTACAAATATAGATTATGTTTTAGAAGAAGTTTTCTCATCCAAAAGTTTCTGCTTCCTGAGGTGGAGCAGATTAAAAGTGAGAATCAGTCTAAGGGATGCGATTTAAAGAGGAAGCAATCTAAGAGGATTGACTCAGCAGACACAAAGCCAGAAAATCATGATAAATTCACACCGTAGTGAGAATTGATTTCTTATTTGGTAAAGTTGGCGTCAGAGGAAGCGGCGATGATCAGGTTTGATATGAAATGCAATGTCGCCTCAGCAATAACGGTGAGGAGGCGGGACAGGTGTCGCAGAAGCATTTGGTAAACCTTGACTTGAGAACAAAAGCACACACTCTCCCCTGTTTACTTCATTTTTGAATAAAACACACTTGACAGATGGTTGGAAAATGTAATTCTGGCCCTCATAAAAGCATTATCGACTTTTCATTTTTCCAGCCTCATTGGAGACCTACTTTATCATGCTGCCACTTCTGGTGATGTTAGCTTGTTGACAGTGACTGCCTTTCCCTGCAGGGCTGCTTAAATCACTCTGTCCACCTTGAGTCCCAGCTGCGGACGAAACCGAACCTTTTTGCAACACATTTATCATCAGCCCCAGTTGGGGATAGCAAATGACTTGAGACGTAGAAGTGATGCTGTACATGCTCGCAGGAAAAATCAATAGAATCATTTTGCAAACTGTCCTTCCAGGAAAATCGGCGATATCAGTTGTTTCTGCAAAAATCCCAAACAACTTCGCCTATTTTTACATTTGACTGACAAAGAGCTCATGTAGTCTCTGAATGATGTCTGTCAGGAGAAAGGGGAAGTATTGTGATGTTGTTGTGGAGCCACAAAAATCGAGTTCCTGACTGCAAGGAGCAACAGGCGTTGTGAGTTTCTTGCAAGCATAACCACATTGTTCTCCAAATTGTACCCAAGTAGTTTCTTATTTTTTGATTTCTTATTGATGACACCAAAGTCCCCTAATATTAAAAACAACAAGAACAAAGCAGATCAAGATGTTTCTTGTGGCAATTTGCAAGATTTGGCCAGAATTTAGGTTAAAACTAAAAAATGAACATTATTAACAGAATGTAAAGAAACAGCACTTTGTGTTGACATTATGTCAAAAATGCCTATAATATCTTTATTTGTATAGCACTTTTAAAAACATTGTTTACAAAGTGCTTTCACAAGACAAAGCAAGAATACAATTACAGATACAAACGATAATAAAATATTTTGCATGAAATAATTGAAGTAACAGAGGTGGTGATGCAAATTAACCAAGTAGGTAAAATAATAGAAATGGAATGAATTAAATAGATAAAATGAGTAGAACAGAACTCAAATAAACATAAAAGGACCACTCTGTGTTGCAGAGATGTCTACTGAAGTTAGCATGCTAACCAGCTAGCTTCGGCCTGATGAGCGGTTTTGAGGCACAGGCGAGTGATATCAGAGAATGTTTGTGTCATCGTGAAGGGAAATTTCAACAATGCATTTTGTCATTAATTTTTGAGAATTTTGCACCAAATACATACATTAACCTCCACAAATACATTGATAACACCATTTAAAGGTCTTCCGTTGACACATAATAAACTTGTCATGGAATAATACATCTGTGTTTAAAAACTTCTTTAAAAATGTTTAAGTTAAATGAACCCCATCCCTCTGTAAAAAAAGAAAAAAGGATGTTGCCTGCTTTTTCTGTGTATTCTCAAGTTGCAAGATTGTCTTCCAAACTAGTTGTGATGTCACAAAGTTATTATTTGAATGTTATTATTATTATTATTATTGTTGATTGTTACAAAGTTATTGAATGTACTGTCCATATTTCATTGAGAATACAGAAACCTTTTTCCTTGTGGAGCTCACATGGACCTAAAAATAATCTTTAAGAGCACTAATCTTCTGTACTTATGTAATTAGAATCCATTTTCCTACTTCCCTCAAATGAGTACAGCGGACTTTAATAGTTACTAATATGTCGCATTGAGCTGTTTCAAGTCGACTTAAATCTCCAAAACAATTACAGAGCCATTAGCACAGTTATGACAAGTACGCCTCCATAAAGAAGCACAAAAGGCTTTTTTATATTTTCTCCGGTACGTATATTAAAGTAATAGTTTCTAATCAGCCACTTAATTTGAGACCTTTTCTTTCGGTCCTTGTGTTGAAGTTTTGACATGAGATGACAAGGCGGACGGATTGCAGTGTGGAAGAAAAAGAGCACATGGAAACACAGCAAATTACCTGTAAAATGTGATCCAAGATGATGACAAGTCACGCACCGGAGATCAAAACAAATTGGCAGTTGTTCCCCCCCGTATGAAGTGACAGTAAAGACCTTTATTGAAGCCTACCTGTCTTTAAATCATGATTAACAGCAGCGTACTGGTGTTTTGCTGTCCTGATTTCAGCCTCTGTCACTGACGAAACACGAGGATGCTTCAATGAATTTTCAGATAACGGAATAATGAATAAAAGGACTGATGGGCTTAAAGTGGTGACAAACAAGATGCAAAACAAAAACTTTTTTTTTTTTTTGATGGACTTTCTTTGATCCCTCCACTGATAACAAGACTAATAATATAAAAGTGCCGGAGGAAAAAGACAAATTAAATGCTCAGTGAAAACCCCGCTGATCGCCGAGTCGCTCTCTCTGATTGGATGCAGTCCAGGCGGTGGTCTCTGATCAGTACTAATAGGCCCTCTAAAGCCTGATTAATGTATCGACAGGCCTGGAGAGTAATTGATTGCGTTCGATGGGAATGTAGTCATCAGCGATCTACAAAAACATTGACAACTGTGATTCATGAACACATATGGGTAAAGAATGCAGTCGTCGCGATACATATCATTCGAAGAAAGGCTGCTCAACACAACGACGCGTCTTCTGCATTTTAATGGGGTTTATGGACACAAATCTTGACACAGCTGTTAATTATGAGCCCCGGTCACTACAGTGTGCGGGATGACGGATGCTTTCAGACACCAGGCTCCAGGTTCTGTTTAGATTATCTGTGATGGATTAGTGCAAACTACATCGTGCTTGATCTCGTTCCTACGGTCTAATTAACCGAATGAAACACGAAAAGAAATAAGATTAAGAGTCATTTATATGAGTGGCTGCTTTACAATTATAATCTGTAACATTTTTAATGGAATTAAACCCTGTTTGTGCTACTAATTTGATGATTATGTAATGACGTCTATATATTAAAGCTTTTATTGCGCGTGGCAGGGTCCGCCATTTCCACACTAGATTCCAACTGCCATCACAAGCACGAGGAATTTACAGGAAGCAATGCATGCACGTAATCCAGTGTGGTTTTGTCTCACGATATCATCTTAACAGCGTAATGTTCACTTTCTTTGCACGGTCTCAGAGCTGAACTGAACCTGTCCAATGGCTCCTAATTCACATGAAATTTGGGCTTGTAAGACTGGAGAAACCAGGAAGAGCCAGAGTCAGTCCTCTTAAACATATTATCCAGTACTACTTTGCTCCACATACACCGACTGCCCCGGAGCTCTCGCAGGCCAGCAGAGAGATATATTTTAGTGGCTACTTCGCTACATTCCACAAGTTCCCTTTCACAAATTACCAACTCTGTGAAATGTCACAATCATGTAAACGCATGCAAAATAGCTGTCACAAATGTCCCTCAGTCCAAAGAGGCTATGCAATGCGACAGTCACCGAACAGCCCTAGGTGTGTGCTTTGTGCTAACGTTAGCCAGGTCTATTGCTGTCGCACTGGCTCTGTGCTTGGACTCAAGGCCTGTGTGCTTTGTGCTACTTGGTTAGCAACTGAACAACAGTCTGTTGTTCACTCGTTCTTTGGCAAAGGGTGTGTGCTTTGTGCTACTGATGGGTCATGGTAGTTCTAAGTGCTGTATCGTAGGCAACAGTTTCTTGAAGACGTTCTACCTCTCATCCAAGGGCCTTCTTCAGTTCTGTCTAACTGGAGGGGTGTTGCAGGCTTTTAAACTCTGCGTGGGAGTGTCCCTACAGAGCCGTTAAGGACAAGTGTGTCCTCTGAGTTTTAGAGTCATCAACCAGCCTTCATGTGGGTTGCTAAGGCTAGGTGAGCCTCAGTGTGAATGGTTGTCAAGCTGTCAGGAGAGGGAACTCAGTACTGCATTGCAGGTGCGTGATTGGTATTTGTCGTAGGCCACCTCTTCTGTTCAAGGACAATCTTCCAGTCCAGTTTGACACAGATGGATTCCTTTACCCCTCTTTCAAACCATCTGTCTTCTCTGGCCAAGATGTTTACTTTGTTGTCCTCAAAAGAATGATTTTTCTCCTTCAGATGTAAGTGGACACATCAGAGTCTTGACCTGAGGAGTTGGGCCTCCTGTGTTGTGCCATTCGTTCATGGAGAGGTTGTTTTGTCTCCCCAATGTCCAAATCTTTGTCTCAAATCTTTTTGCTACTGAGTTAGCTAGCTGCTGAACAATAGGCTTGGGGCTGTGTATACTGCACTGTACTATGTCATATCTCACTTAAAAAAAAAACACTTAGCATTATTTTAATGACTCAAAACAACAAACATGGCTGTTGTGATAACTCACCGCTATCAAGCTAGAATGTCAGTTTGGGGAAATTCTGGCTGCATTTTCTCCTCCATTCTTGTACAACAGCCAGCGAAACTGGATTTCTTTCCTTTTATTTGTCAGAGCATTTGATTTATTCATTGCTGTTAGGGAAGTTAAGAGACATTCTTCAAATATATTAACAGAAATACTTTGAGAATTACTCACCAACCCTGGCTTTATCTGGAGAGACACTTATTTTGAAGCAGTCACAGGCGGTGCAACACGTGTCTTTGTCACCCAAAGTAACGGTGACCTCGTGGATGATCTGAGCTGCTCGAGGAGCGCTCGCAGCAGTTTTAAGCCGCACATGCTGTTCCCACCTGTAATCACAGGTTCAATCAACCACGACTGAAGCCCTGTACCTCGAGGAATTCGTAATTTACCCAAACATCCGGCTACTTTCAAACATTTTAAGCAAAAGAAAAGTGAGCTTGTTGATAGCAGCTCGACTGAATTTCCATAAAAGTGCTGTGATTTGAATGGGCATCGGCTTGATATTTTTTACCACCATGACGATGTTATTCAGGAGAGGGGAACTGTGATGACGCAGTTTGACAGCGCTTGAAGATCTTGGCTAACAAGTGTGCCATATGTCACTGGATCAGTGGAATAGTGGACAGAGACAGAAATAACCCTTGGAAAGCACTAAACCACTTGGCCTACTCACTGAGGACAAGATTAGTCGTATAATCACAGGCTAATAATGCCACAATCTGCGAGATTAGTAATTAATCACGTTGATCTGTGCACCATCAATGCTTCGTCGGTTGTTTTAGCTGCACGTGATTACGTACCATCAGTGTAAGGAAAGCTGGCTAAAGTGTCATCTTCACACACACACACACACACACTCAAATACTTAATGACTTCGGAAGTACTTGTCAAGAAGAAGTTCTACTTTTGCTTTAATCTAATTGCTAAAATCGCCCTAAATTTGGCAGAGTGGCAGAGAGCTGATAAAACCCTGATAAACATCAGCCGTCAGGACAAATTATCAAGCAATATGAAGACTGACATTCCATTAACTCAGGGAAGTTGAAAACGAAAAACCTGAATGTTTGCAGTGATTTAATATTCTGAGCTAAAAATGTAACTCCAACAAAACCTTGCAGAGTTTTTATTAAACTACAGTAACAGTAATTAGGAGCACAAGTAAATGTGTTATTTTTATGTTTTATATAATTGTTGTGATATATGTATATATATATATATACATATATGTATATATATATACATATATATACATATATATATATATATATATATATACACACACATATATATATATATATATATATATATATATACACACATATATACATATATATATATATATACATATATGTATATATATACATATATATACACATATATATATATATATATATATATATATATACACACACATATATATATATATATATATATATATACTACACATATATATATATATATATACATCACACATATATATCATATATATATATATATATACATATATATATATATATATACATATATATATATATATATATACACATACACACACATCTGGGTTATGTTCTCTTATGTATTGTCAAAAATATCTGGTATTGTTGCCACACACGGCTGGAAAGTGTTCCCGACATATTGTCAATAAAATCCAGTATTGTCACAGCAAAAACAACTGGAAATTGTCCTAATGTACTGTCAGAAATATCTGGTTCTGTTGCCGCAACACGGCTGGAGATCGCCCTCGGATGTTGTCAAAAATATCCGGCACTGATGCCACAAGCATGGCTGGAAAAATGTCCCAATGTATCTTAAAAATATCAAATGGTTTCATGCCTCCACACCCTGACATAAAAGTCAGCTCACATACATGTAATGTGAACGTAACATGATTAAAGAAATGTAGATACAGATACAGAATTGAAACTATGTGTGGTTTGCAGAAACATAGAATGCCGTCATTTTATCCTGCTGACTGGGCTGTTCGTGAAGATGTTATTTTATTTTAGTAATGCTATAATTCTGACTTGCATTAGTCAGCTCGTTCCCGTGTAAAATGTATCTGTTATTTCACATCAAAATGCCATGAGACTTCTTAAACAAGTGGTCCTATAGGTTCCACCAGTGCACCAATCTGCTCTCAGACACCAATCTGTTGTTGAGAAGGCTTTCTCCCCTTACTTGGGTTTATTTCGGTCATGGCCGCTGGTCAGAAGTACCAAGGCTAATGTGTTTTCTAAGAAATGTCATAGCGGTATGAGCATAAAAGAGTTGAGGAGGTGAGAGATGGTGTGTGTGTGTGTGTGTGTGTGTGTGTCTGTGTCTATCTGTGTGTGTGTGTGTGTTAACCAGAGGATAATAGAGTGAGAGAGAAGCGAGGTGAGGGAGAAAGGTGGTGCCTAGCTCCCTCTGGCAACCGTACAGTTTATCTCAACAGTATTTTCTAATCCTGCAGGGTGAGGAGCTGAGCTACTTAGGAGCGGATGATCCGTAAAGAAATTTGTGTCATTTAGCCTGTTTTCAAAATAAGTTATTTTAAACCTTTAGACCTGTAATATGAGAATACTTTAATTGATACATGTGCACTTGTCTGTATGTGGTGATGGAGGAGGTTGCTCATCCCGAAAGGCTGCGTGGGGCCACACGGCTGCGTCAAAAACCCTGCTGTGTATTGTTTTGATCGATGATTAAAGGTGTGACATCGCCCTCCGTCACACTCATCCTCTTGTGCCTCCAGATTCTGAAAGGTGACGGGATGAAAACGCTCAAGTCAGTCGTTTATGCGCACGGATCGCAGTTATTTTCAGCGGTTTAGTCAGCCGGACGAGTGGCGTGTGAAGTGTTCATTTGAATCTCCAGCGGAGCACACGAGAACATAATCTCCTACAATCTTTTTAAATGACAGCGGGCCAGTGGGTTTTGACTCGTCCTGTAGAAAGAGGAGCAGAGGTGCACAGAGTAAAGTGAGTGATGGCCGTGTTCCCTTTTTATGTCGACGTGCCAGCGAGCCAGAATACACAATGCTGGAGCCCTGGCAGCGGCACACCTGAATGAAATGCAGCAATCGTCAATGTAATCAGTAGCAGCTGCGATCGACAAGTCAATGTGTCCACTGTGAGATAGGTCCGCAGTGTCTGATGGGGCCCCCGGCCAAACCAGAGGCACCAATAATGGGGCCTGGAGCAGGGTCTGCATGTGAGCTTCTTCTGGTGCCACTAACCGTCGTTCTTTTTGTTGATTCTGGCTGCTAATGTGGACAATAATGGCACCACAGTCTTGATCGTCTTCGTTGTATAATTGAGTGAAAAAAAAAAAGAGTCAATGTATTTTTAATGCTTGGCAGATACCTGTGGCTATGTGAGATTAATATCTGTAATATAATGATAGTGAAGCAATGTAAACTTTGTTTAAGAGCAGCTTCTCTCCTCAGGCTGCGAGACATAAAAAAAAAAACAAAAAAAAACTGCTTTAATTTTATGACTTATCTGACCCGAATGAGTCAGAATCCAACCCAACAACAGGCATTCAGAATAACTATATCAACTATACAGGAATAGCAATATTCTTTTGATGGTCTTGATTGCTTATGTGGGTCATGTACAGTACAGGCATCGATATTGAATTGAGACTGTTGCATAACCAGTTGAAAGTTTCTTGTTGTTTAAAAGTTCTGTCCCACTGGGCGTGTTCCAGGCTTCATACCCAGCCAGCAGTTTTACAGAAATTAAGCGTTGTGCTTGCCTGATATCGTCGAGCTGCCAGGGACACTGCTAGGACGCTGTAGAAGTCAAACATATCAACAAAAACTATTGTTGATTAATTTGGTTTACCAATATCATCGAGGGAAAGACTGGTATCGCAGGAAGAATAAGATGTTAATTTGGAGAAACTACTTACAAAAGTAATATGTTTCTTTATTTTTCAGAGGCCATGACCCTTGTGGAGGCCCTACAAAGACAATCATTAAACAAATAACTGAAAACTCTCGCTCTCAGAATGTGATAACTCATTTCGACTCGTCCTGGCAAAGCTCTTATTTCAGTAAGAGTTGATAGAGATAACAGTCAAATTACAGCAAAGAAAAGTGTTTTTCTGAGGATTACGGTGATGCTTTAAACCCTTAAATTGCACTTGAATGACCATCAAGGAAATTTTGCTCTCAGTGGAGAGTTCACTTCACAAGTATTTGAAGTTAAGGGTACTTAAAAATCTGTCGCAGCCTGTAAAATGTCTGCATTAATTACAGATTAAATTGAAGGCTCAGCTCTCCGGATTTGAATGAATGGTGACACATCAGATGTCTGAAAGGTCTTTGGCTGCAGGAATATACAAGGAGAAGACTTACCGCTTTTTAATCACTGGAGAAATTCCCATGAATCAGGAGGTGACAGCTAACTTTGACATATGGTCACCTATACTGTCAAGACATAAATCACGTGATTGCCATTATGGGAAGCGAACGTTTGATAGAAATGAGCAATTAGCATTATCAAAAGCCTAATTGCCATAGAAAATTTAAGGGATACTTGGGAGCATTAAGTCTAATGCTTTAATCCCATTCTCTCAAAATGCAAAAAGGCACTGGGCCACACTTATGATTAATTAAACACTGGAGGTTTTGAGTTACAGGCACCATATGGCTTCTGCCAGCTAACTGTAATTTGACTGTTGATAACCACAGCTACACTAGTGGCATCAGGCCGTTTTTAATGAATGAATGAAATCCTTAATTATGACACTTCGGTCTCCGTAATTAACAAGGTCCCAGGCTACTTTTTCTTTCTGGATGTTTCATAAATTACGCACTGGAACTCAGACAAACTCTGACCTTTAAATTAAATCAGCAAAGTGTTGTATCAGAGTTTGCTGAAAAGTAAGTCTAGGTTAACTCCAACAATGTTTACAGGTCTTGGGGCATATGTGAAAAAAAAAAGTAATCAGCCTCTGTGGCTGCAGGGGAAGCTGCATGTGAATTGATAAATTGCCTCCAGTGACGCCTCTCAGTGGCTCACTGCATTGTGGGTAATGTAGGCACTAGGATATGAATTGCTCCAGTGGTGTAGTGTTGTACTCCTATAACACTTTTGGACTCATTATGGACAGCTTAAAATGATACAGCAGAACCAGAGATATCGTATTTCATTTATGATAACGAGTTGCCTACATAACCCACAATGGGTTATGCCGCTGAGTGATATCATTGGAGGTAATTTATCAGATTACATGCAGCTTCCTCTGGAGCCACAAAACCCACATTTTTTTGGCTGGACAAAAAAAATTGTTTAAACTGATTCTGACCCCTCTCCAACATAAAAACAAAGTGGAAAACATTTGTTTTGGTAAATCATGTTTTTAATAGTATTTTTTCATGTCCATTCCAATGGACGCCGCAACGAGATGGCGTAAAATGGTACATAATTCCATATGTGTCCATTCATAGTTTTGATGCCTTCAGTGAGAATCTACAATGTAAATAGTCGTGAAAATAAAGAAAAATCATTAAATGAGAAGTTTGTCCAAACTTTTGACTGGTAGTGTATATTCTCATTTTCGATGAATCCTCCTCTATCTCAATCTCATCTGCCACATCAAGTTCTTCTGGCATGCATATAACCTCTCCACTGTCCCTCTCTGAATCTAATAACAAAACAATCACATTTTAACTCATTTTATGTATTCTTACTCTTGAACTCTCCATTTACGAGACGTTCAAGGAAGTCTTCGACTTTATACTCTATAAAAGCATTATGTACAACTGTGACACCATACTTTACCTATGAAAAGCTTACAGGTATTTTGTTTCTTAATATACTGACACTAAACATGTTAGTGTTAGCTAAACCCACCCAACTCCTGATGTCCATTGCAATGGACATCCGACTTTGAAAAAATCCTATAAATTAATGATATGATATATGTTTAAAATAACTTCTAACTAAAATATTATCACTTGCAACAATTAAAATTATACTGACAGCATGAACATAGCTTTATATTTTGGATTGAAAATGGGCACTTACTCTCCCTCTCTGCACTCGCTCCGCCATGCTTGTCTTGTCCGATGTCCGTCACTCTCTCTGAGCGCGCTCAAAGTCATGACATGATTGTGATTGGATAATTAGGATCCAATCAGTAACCAGCATTGCTGACATCATTCAATTACAGAGTATTTATTGGTTTAGAGACAGAAATATGTCATGTACATTCCAGTGGACACAGGGTCCGAAGGGGTTATTAAGGCAGTCCATCCTGACTATGCAAGTGCACTGATTATTGTCCTCTACTCACTGTAACACTACAGTCTTAATAAATGATAAGCTGTGAGGACTATAGCAGTGGAGTTGTGATGAAGTGTGGATGTTTGCTCCGTTTTCCTTTTTTCACTTCCTGAAATTAAAGTAGACTCGACAGCTCATATTACTGTTTTCTGTTTGACTGTTGCATTTGTGGTTTTATTCCAGATGGATCTCTTGTGATTGCGAGTTGTTCGAGCATCCTCCTGGATCTGTTCTCCACTTGACAAATACTATTTCATATCGGCTCCGATGATCAAAGACTAACAAAGAAAATGATTGGATTTTTTTCCTCGTTTGTGTCACCGTCGAGGTAACTTGCAGGCAAACCGCCGTCCTCACATTTGTTTTTTAAAATTTTATTTACACAGCTTCAGTTCCTGGCTTTCGTTTGCAGTGAGTTGTAACAAGCTTGATTTGCCATATGGTGTGAGTTATAAAAACAATTAGAAGTTCTATCCCCGAGCTTTTCTTCATTACGAGGCTACTCTCTAACTCTTTTGTCTGTCACACACAAACACACATGGTGACACGACGTTCTTTCTATTTGCATTGTCGTGTGAGCCATTCATTTTTTTTTAATTATCTACTCCATGCTAATTAAACTTCTTGCCATGAGTCAGGGAGGTGAAGCTTTGATGGTTTGTGGTTTGTGTTTTTTTTCTGAGATCCAAAAAATGATCTCCCTTAAGCTAAACAGTTTTTCTCTTCAGGGTGGCTGCAGGGATCCGATTTTTTTTTTTTAAATATATATTTAGACTGCATTTGGACTGGACAAACTTGAGCATCTGTGTTTCTCCGCCTGCAGAGAGACTTCACGGTGGATCATCCATCACTCCTTAGTTGACATGTCAGTGTGAAGAGCTGCCAGAAGCCTCCACCGCACACGGCCTTTGTGTTCCGAGTGTATTGTGGATGCGTCTGCAGTCCGCTGTGGGTGTTTTGTTCTGGTTTCGGCGGTTAACACATGTTGGATCCAGATACATCGGGGGAAAGCTGCTTACAAGAGTCCCCCCTGATCGCCATCAGAGCTCGGCGGTCCAGCGTCTGCAACATCTCTGATTAGAGTAACATGCCACATCTCTCTGTTAAAGTTGTTATAACTCTGACTAATTTATGGACCAGTTTCCAGATAGTCTCCAGATAGGAAACTGTTTGCGGATAAAGCAATATGATAAAGCTGTAATGTGTAGCAGAATGAATATTTAGGTGCTTTCTTGAGACAGGACTACGATGTTAAGTCAGCCACAATGTGGTTTAGAAAATCATGTTATTGAATCAATGTCAGGCTGTGTTTTCTGCTCAAAGCAAGCAGTCTCCAGGGTCGGTCCGTACAAAGATCCTAAAGACACTCTCTCTTTCCGCTCTCTCTTTCATGTAAACGAGCATCCACGCGACCCGATGGCCAGAATCAATGTTGCAAGTTTCCACAAGCCAAGGAAATGTTGAAACTCATTCAACTCACATTTGATATATTGAAACATTTACATTTCTGTATGTTCCATTTTCATTCTGACATTGTGACAACACTGTGCTTAAGGTCTGGTTAGGTTCAGGCACAAAAAACTTGGTTCGGCTTTGGAAAAGATAATGCCACAAAACACAATGCCACACATTGGAAACTCCACAGTTTCATCTGCAAATTGTCCGGAAACTTTGTCCTATGAATGCAGTTTGGCTACCACTAACACGACTGGTATTATATTGGTCCAAAACCAAAATATTTGTCTGCTATTGGACCTAGATGAAAAGTTAATGGAGAAAATGTTAAAGTGAAATTTGGTGGATACATTTCACCCAAAAGTGTGAGCCTCATGGTGGCATGAGGAGATGTCCTTAGATTACCTTTGCCAATAGGAATTATCATTCACTGTTTGTGAAGTCTTGAAGAAACAGCCCGATCGAATAACTTTGCTCCTCTTCAATTAAGCCAGGGGCTAAATCGGCAGTTAGGCGGCTCGGCTCCAGTCTACATTCTGTATGGGCCACAAAATGCGAAAGATCCTGGAAATTATATGCCCAGGAAGCAGAGCATTTTTTGGCTTCAAGCGCCATTGAGCAGCTTTAATTGGAATGAATGGGGCTCCATCTACAATGCTATATCCAGCATTTCCTGGTGAGATGGCTATAAAGGGCTCATTCTTGGGTGACCAAAATTACACAATGCTTATTTTTAGGTGATTACACACTAATGAAAACAAAATGATAAATATTGTATTCAGTTTTTGCCATTAGATTCCACTAAGTATGTTCATCAGAGTGTCCGTGTCTCTGTCTTTGGGGCTACAGAACAACCCTTGAAGCTGTAACTTAACAATTTTTTTTATGACACAGAAGAAGAAGTCGTTTGTTTTGTTTATACGGAAAACTTTTCATAATGACGGATATGTAAAAGATGCAGATATGAAACCATAGTTCTTATTATAATGGAGAAAATATAAAACTGAGGTTCTTCAGGGCTGCTGTCGTATAAAAAGCCTCAAAGGTCTTCTGTGAAGCTCAGATTGAATGTTCACAGCTGAACTCTGAACACCGTGTATAAGCCTGGGAATACTGTGATAGAAGTCTCCCACAATCCATTATTGCACAAAGGACAGTTCCAAGAACTCAATATGCTAATTAAGACCACAATGTACCCTAATATAGTGAAAAATAAGAGAATCATGTGGGACACACAGCAGAATATGGATCAGTCTTGTAAGTCTCCATTTTCATTACAGAGAATCAAGACAATGGAAGCAAAACTAAATAGTAACGCGTGTCAATAGGGGGGCTGATTCTTCCATCTTCATTTGGTCTATTACAGAGTTCCATTAGGAAGTAAATGCCACATTGATCCTGAAAAAGTCTACGAATAACAGAATGCAAATTAGTGTGGAGAGTGAGAAAATTCTGTGATTACAGGGGACAGAAAGAGCCGCATTAGTCTCCCTCCCCCTCGTAATAGACTGCGCTCAGTGCGTGTGGAAGTGTTAAAGACAAAATGGTGGAGAAGCTGATCACTGTGGTTAACATCTAAAACCTAGAACTGAAAGAAACTAGTTTGTACAACTTGTTGTGTGCAAGTGTCTGAAAGCAATCGTGTTCGTAGCTCTCCCCAACGGCTTCACTTGAAGGCAAGCGTGAAATCCTGCCATCAACGATAGGGATCAAACGAGATAAATGTTCAGATGGGGAAAACGCTCCACACTTTCAGTCATGATGCTGCACTCAGTCCTACACACAAAGGTCATGTGAGTATGTGAAGAATGATAAAAGAAAGCTCTCAGCAAACGCTCAGTCCTTATTTCAAAACACCTGGCAGATCGCCATGTGGAGTGGGTGCGATTGTCAAATGTGTCGCCCACAGCCCTGCCCGTTCCGACATCAGCACGGCGTGGATGGAGGGGAATTCAGACGCTGTTGGACGCTCCTAAGATATAGCATACTGAATCGCAAAAAGGGCCACAAGGACTTAAATAAGAACACAAACATTAGATAATTCTTTATTGATCCCCCGGAGGGATAATTCACGTGTCATAGCAGCACGAAGACAGCTACAGTTACAGATAAATAGAGAGAAGAGCAGTGAGATTCAAAACGCAAGCTGCTGTAACCGTACTGCACCCTCAGCTCAGGTTGTACTTGAATGGTGTAATACCTTGTTGTTATGGCCCCTTACCGAATGCATATCCTGTAAGTTTAGTCAGTGTCTTTTTAATTCTTTCACTGGGAAGATAGTTCAGGTAATGTTTGTTACTTCGGCCTGCTTCACCCTGGAGTCAAGCTCCAAGCTTTGCTGTAAATATCTTGCTCACAAAATTGTTCACCGTTTGCACTGATTTACGCTCACTGTCTCTCTTCTTTATATTGTGCTCCTGCAGCCTCAGGCTGGGCCGTAAAACATCTCCAACAAAGTGACCTAGTGGTCATCAAATAGAGTCTATGTTGTAGTACGATGCCCTCAGATATAACAGTGTCCACTAGAATATCATCTACGGCACTGCGGTGTTATGTAATTATACGTGACAAAAATATAAATGCAACACTTTTTTTTCAAGATTTAAGCCCCTTTTCCTTTGCCATGATAATCCTATCATGTGGCAGGCGTGGCATATCAATGCACTGATTAAACAGCAGGTGTATCTTGTCACAATAAAAGGTCACTCTAAAATTTGGCATCAAACTATTGATTTCACATGTAATTGGCAGCAGGAGTGGCATGGATCAGAACCTTTCATGCAGTTGCCCCATGCAGTATGATATGTTTCTCTGCACACATCATTTTGCACCTCGGTAGGTACGACTGGTGGCTGACTGAGCTGCCACAGCTCATCACAGATAAGGTCAGAGGGGTCATCTGGGATTGTTTTGATCTTGTCCCACATCCACCTCTCCGCCACTCAATGTCCAAGTCCAGCCCAACCGCAGCGCTCGCCTTCCTTCCTTACAACAGCTAACTCAGTCCATTGCCTCACCAGCACTGATGCAACCACCCAAACGTACACCCATAAATAACCATCCTCAGAAAGAGTAGTAGTCTGCTTTCTGCCCATCCGAAGTCATATTACAAGAACACTGTTTGACTGTAAAGTAAGAAAATATACCTTGAAGTGTGAATCATCCAGGATGAATCATTCTGTTTGTTTAGCATTAAGATCATATAACTCTACTAGCTCATCAAACAAAAAACAAGCATCAGGATTCAGACGGCAAAAAAATACACAGAAATTGCCGACATCTGTGTTATAATGGAATCTCCTTCCTACACTTGAGCAGAGGATTACCATTTTTTGGTTGTTACATGAATATAGCAAACAAAGTGAGGATGTCTAAAAGAAAGGACAGTTGAATGGCTGGTGAACTGCGTCTTGTTCTACGGTTTAAATGAAGAAATTGCGACCTCTTGAAAAAGTCTGTGTGACACCATTAGGCCATTGTTATAGGGTTCAGTGTGAAGCAGCCCATGTGTTCTGATGTTGGTGGCTTTTCATGTTTTTACTGTAGGACATCTTCAAGTGTTTTGATCAGAAGATTAAAGGAGACATGTTATGCTATGTATTTTGGGTTACTACAAGAATAGATTTACATGCTTTAGTGCTCAAAATCCCCTTCTGTCTTAACTCCAGTCTCCGTAAAGGCCTGTCCTCCAAAATACCCAGTCTGCTCTGATTGGTCAGCTCCCACACGCCCGACCCAGCACCACTAACAACAACAGAGGGGATTTAACAACAACAGAGGATTTATGCTTGCCGAACTTGCCGCTTGGCATAAATGATGCAAATGTATGACATGGCGATGTAATGTGATGTCATAAAGTCAAGGCGGGACTACCCATGAGGTGTTTCAGGGGCAGTGTTTTCTGTGAGGAGCTTCTGTTGGTGCAGCTTCTTGACTTTCAAGATATTTTACATACACAAGAACCCATATTAATTGTACAGTTTTATTTTGAAAACCATTGTGTAAATCTAGTTTTGTGGTGGCTATAATCAGCCAACTACACATTTTACATAAAGCCAAAATCTATTAACAAACATACCTCTTATACAAATGCACATCTCTCCTCCATCTGTGGCACACTACATTTTAATCCACAGACGTATCACAGTAAACAAGTGTACCAGTGGTTTGCAAAGGTCTGTGCACTTCAAAAAAAGAAGGAAACTCCAACTGTGTGACGGTGTTTCAAACACATCATTATGCCGGGAACGAATCAAGTATAGTAATTGCAATCACATGCTTCTTATGCACCCCGAGGATTCCGGCGCTGTGTCAGACAAATTCCTCATAGTGGAGCAGATTATAGTTCCATGATTAATAATATGACACTGGTAAAAACACAAAGAGACATATACATACAGAACATTATCATATTGTCAGACGTTGCTGGTAGTGCTGTCTAACATGTGGCGGCAAATTTGGAAAAGATCTGCGTGTGTTTACAGCAAGTGATTGAATGAATGCATTAATAAGCCAATCAACTGGTAATTTACAACAATAACAAATAATTATTTGATTACCTTTGATTGAACAATGACTTTGAATTGAATTCATTGTTCGTATGTGGTATTTTTTTCAATAGCAACTTACTTTTCACACCTGTTGTAGGGGATAGAAGAATTATGCCTGATTGTAAATTATTGCTTATCTATCTGTCAATCTGTATGAGGACTTGGATTTAGACATGTATAAAGGAGTTTCTCAGTCTTAAACAGCTCAGTCAAAAGTTCCTGGAAGTTTTTGAGCCAGTCCTCAAAAATAACACAATCACAGAGTAGCATTTTTCGCTCTGTATTTACTGAAAAAAACTTCTTCTCTAACTCTGTTCCACGGTATACTCTTACTTACCCTTGCTTAGAAGTTTCAAAATGTCTGGTGTTAAGGGACGCGTTGAAGTGGGACAGTGGACTGTGAGCTATAGTTGCCCCAGTAAACATACCACCACGATAGGCTGTTGCAGCTGCAGTGTCTCTGAGCTTGTTAGGTGAGGTTAAAGCGGACAGGCGGGGAGCCCGGCGTCACCCCGCCTGTCCGCTCTACCTAATGAGCCCAGAGACACCCTGATGAGCAGCTCGGGAGGATGAGTGACCCTGACAGGATCAGCAGAAGACTGGGAGATAGGCCGGGACAAGGCAGTTCAAAAACTGCTGAAAACATTACCAGAGCTACTGTGTGTGTGTGCGTGTGTGTGTGTGTGTACGTGTGATTTAACAGTTTGTTTTTTAAAATATGATACTTTTATAATCTACACTTCTACTCTTCATTCTCATGTAATGCACATATCAGCTCTGTTGCACTTGCACCTCAATCTAAAAACTATGCACTGATACGATATAAAACTGTATTTTACGATAAAGTCATCACATATGCTACAATGTAGTTAGAGATTCTTTGCGGGCGCTCTACGGTGATCCGTACAGATGTTCAAACAAATCTATCCGGACTGTCTGTTGACTTGTTAGAGGTGAAGAGTTTAGTGCCGAGTAACTGCCATTCTTGTACATGATGTGAATCCTAATGCGATGATAACGAATGTACTTAATAAATCATCGCATGGTCTTTGAGGTGCTGGCATATTTTTGCAAACAGTCTTCGAGTTCCGCACAGTGTAACTGCTATCAGCCAATTTTTTTGCTCTTTTAAATCCCGTCTCGACTGAGCCTCACACTATAGAGGAATATAATATTATACTGTACATTGAATCAGATCATATTCTCCTCAGTATAATCATCGTCGGCCGGTCCATTACTCCTAATTATATCAATCATCACCCCGTAGATCTGAAATGGCATGTAACACCCTGCTGGGAGCATTTAAGGGGCCTGTATTCATCGCAGACAAATTGAAATTCAAAGCACATGAAGTGGAAACTCAAATCACACCTCCTGCACCGCTTTTGAATATGTCTTTTATGTTGCAGTGTCTGTCCTTCTCACTCAGTGTTGACAGTATGAGTCCGCACCGAAGGAACTAAGCAGAAAACCTCAGAGTCTACTGAAATAAATCAACCAGCGATAGAAGTTTGACATGGTTGTTATCATATTGGCATGTCTGGCATGCGGCTCGAACGTTCCTCTTTTTATCCCGTATGTCCCTCACGGGTAATTTTTCCTCCAACCTTGACAATTTAATTCACATCTCTCACATGATGCGTCTGAATAATTGAATTTTACAGCAATAACATTACGAGACTGTCAAGACCTCGGCACACATTTCTACAAGGGATACCGCCTCTCCGATCTGCACACTGCCAGAGGAACATATGTACACAGAGGAGGTGAGGGAAAACTGTTAAATGACTAATGGAAGAGGAATAAACGTGTGAAAGTAACAGATCATTTTATTAATGAGGAAACAACATCAGTTTCGTCTATACATTACATATAAAAAATACACACATATACATTTAACAACAGTTGATTTTTATTTCATAATAAAAATTATTTCACTGTGTTTGAATCTACAATAGGTGATATATATTTTCACTTGACAAACAGTTAAGATGCGAATTAAACAATTCTTAATTTTATTTACTGCATTTAACCCTCCATTTCTGCACATTTGTCAGGAACAGCAAAAATGTTCATGGGTCAGTCTTCATACAGAATTTGTCAGACACTCAAAATCCCAACAAACATTGTTTGTGCCTGACACAATTGCAAACTTTTCAATCAGTATTTGGTGTGTTGCTCATCTCTCACAGATCATGGTTCCATTCTGATAATTCACTTGTTATCCTAAAAAAATACACATTTCAAGTGTATTTATATCCATAGGACACACCTACATATAAAATATAATAAAATAATAAAAAAAAAACATACGTTTTACATTACATGTGTTTTGATTTTTTAATCTGGTTTACATTTATTTAATGGGAGGATGATTAATACACATGAGACTCCTTCTTTTCAGGGTGAAATTGACCCTTTCTGTGCACAGGAGCCGAACTAACAGTGCAATAAAAATAGTGCTGGCCAAAAAAATGATCACATTTATAACACCACATGAATTCACACAGGCATGGAATGTTCCCTTTGTAATTTTCCCCACTCTCCGTGGAAATGTGCGCATGTTGATGAGCCTCATCTACTGCATTCTCCACACCCACATTCAACCATGAAAGGTCAGTGCGAAGCACCTCGTTCATGTTGATGTATAGAATGAGCCTGCTGATCACTGGTTCTTTACAGTGATTCATGGCATCACCCGGGAGGAAGACGAAGAAAAGGATTTTCTTCTGATGAAGAAATTGAGGCGCTTGTGGACATACGTTGAACAATTGTGCCATTCACATCGTCCTCTGGCAGTGCGAATGTACGTCTGTGCAGCCATTATGCAGCATTATGCAAAATGGTCACCACAGTACTCACATATTATGTAAGACTGACTGCTGCACTTGTCAAAATGATTGTGGCAATCAGTGGTATCCACTGTTTGGTACAAAAAAACTATTTACTTACTTATTTATTCATTTAAGTCTGATTATGGTAATTAACACGGTCCATATGTTCAGGTGGTGACACGTCTCTGCCACATTCCTGCCATCTTACTATGTTTTGGACCCTCTGGCTTTCCGTAAAATGACACGAAGGACATGAACTTAACTTTTTTTAAGTAATTATTATTTCACATAATTTAATGTTTTACAGTAACTTAGGTTAAAGTTGACGCTTCAAGCGAATACTGTCTCAATACACACGTATATAAATAGTTACATATAGGGGTGATGGTGCTGTATGTTTCCAGTGCAGTGGAAAAACAAACAAATAACCTTTCAGCTATTCAGAAAAAAGTAAAAACAAAAGACGGCCTATGAAGCCATTATTCTTTCTTGAAGCACGGTATTTATTTCAGGCTGTGTTATATTAATGTCCTGTACCACACGTTATCATCTCAGCACTGGGGGTTCGTTAGCCGTTTGTTTAAATGCAAACAAACGTTTCGGTTCATATTACAGAATAAACATATTGGCAGCAACATGCTAAGTGAGTGCTACAGGTGTCTCTGAGGCCGCAACACACTGTTCAAGAATAGCTTCTGTCCCAGAGTGTCGTCCAACCAACCTCCGCCACCTGCTGAGCTCTGCGTCTGCCAACACACTGACACATATTAATCACATAGACCGAGTTACCTCTACTACCTCGCTCTTAACTTTCCTTTTCATGGCTATAATTGTTGTCATTTTTTTCTCTGGCCCTCCTTTCATTTTATTTTTATTGCTATGTGCTCGGTGTGTTGACGTTGCTGCTGCACTTTGACTCGAGTCATGATTGTCCTTCTCATAACCACTGTATATAACAATACAATATACACAGCAACAGTCACTTAAATACACATTTACAATCTTTTCGTATCAACATGTCACTGCATAATATCTAACACAATAAAGCCATTTTTTATTTGCATTATTATATTACCTATTTAATCAGTAAAATAGTTAATACTGATTACATAAGTGACTGTGTTGATGATTAACCATGTAGCATTTAGCATTGACAAAGTGGGCCATATCAAAAAAATGTAATGGCATCTAATTTTCCCTGGACAGTCTAATGTTTGGCTGAGCCTGAGTTTGTTCCAAATTTTGAATCCCTCCTAATTTTCCTCTTTTAAACTCATTACATTTAGCAGCAGTCCCCCCCCCCCCCTCGTGAAAGCAATAACCTTTTCCTAGTTGTTGTTTGCTCTTCGCGTTAAGTACAAAATGCTCTTAAAACTGGGGGCATTGTGCTGCCTTCTGTTCAGCTGCTAGAAATACACATCTCTGCCACATTCCTGTCACAGATGGATTTGGAAAAATTCTAATTTAGAAAGTGGGTTGTACGCGCACATACTAAAACGCACACACACACACACACACACACACACACACACACACACACACACACACACACACACACACACACATCCATGTAGGCTTAAATGCATGCATGCCTGTGTGTGTGTGTGTGAAGTGACTTCCACTATTGCCCGGTTTCAGGTTACCAGGCCTCCCTCTCTCGTCTCTCCTGTATTTCAGTCTGTCTTTTTCTTTGCCGGCTCCAGGAGTCTGGCTGTCTGCTCTCTAAATAGCGTTGACCTCAGAGCAAACCCGATGCCGCTACTGTCTTTAACCCTGCATGAGAGGCGTGCATATGTAAGATGTGTGTGCTCGCGTGTGTGTTTGCGCCAGAGGACTGCGTTTGTGTGCTCGCCAGTGAGCGTTGAATGCTATTTGTTTAATTTGATCTATTGTAGTCTATTCCAGCCAAAAGAAGCAGAGAGAGATATATATAGAGACGTAACTCACCGCCTCGTTTTTTGTCAAATGGGATCTGGTGCACAAAAACATACAACTGTGCTAAAAGTGTTTTCTTACGGTTTTCCAGTGATGCAGCAAAATGTAAACTTTGTCACCCTCACCGCAACTCAATTGTGCATCCTGACGTGCAAAATCTTCACAATCGAGTGTATCTGGATAAACATCCAAACCACGGAAACCAACAGAGAACATGCATATCAATCATATTCAGCATGTTTGACTGCTCTGTGCGGACCTCAGAAAGTCAAACCATAAAAGATAATTCACGGCTGCTGACATAATAATATGAACAACCTGTAATTGTACTGCAGATTCTTCTGTCTCTTAAGACTGAGACATTGCACTCGTCTTGCCAAGGAAAATAGCAGATGGAGACGGATGACTGCAACACTCGGTAAACTGCGTGGATTTTCACGAGTTGCTCAAAAGCCATTCGACATGGCATGTAAGAACGACTCCTACGAGAGAATCGTGTCATAATTCGACATTAATATACGTTATTGCACAATTCTAGGACATGACTCCGTTCTGCTGTCAGCATCTCTGCAGCTGCAGGAGCTTTTGTCTGAGGCCCTATCCACACATACACAGGTACTTCCCAAAACAAGGCTTTTTCTCTGTGTTTTGATCTTCTGTGCACACAACTTTTGGAAAAAAAAAAACTTGTACCAGGGTGAAGACATTCACAAACGCCATCTCCAGTGTTATATATCTAAATGGGCAGAGATTGGAATTTAGGGAAAAAATGACGCATACACACATTTATCAGTGTTTGTAGCATCTTTAGCAAATGTGCTAACAAATTATTCCAAAAGGTTCTGTGAAGAGCAGCCACGTGTCCCTGCGTTGTTTGTGGTATTTCTGTAGTTAAGCAACCAGCCAGCGTATACAACCTGCTTCCTGTTTAGAACGGCACGCACGCGCTCAGTGTATGTGAATGGCCACGATATATTTCGGGTGTATTGTATGGACAGAGATTGTTTCCTGAAACATTTGTCGAGATGGAGAAACTCAGCCTTCAAGCGTACTTGTGCATGTGTGGTGGAGGCCGACGCACAAAGGTTTAACTGTGCATAAACAGATGAAAGTTAGCTGAAATCACATCACTGAAAAGGTTACAGAGCATGCACAGTTCTTGATTGACTGATTGTGAATATTGGATTACCTTTGCATGACACAGGGCGACCTTTTCCAGATTCACTGCTTTATTATTTTTTTTCCCTCATTTGCCCTTTAAACCAGCCTTTGTGTCCCTCGAAAATGTGGTCGTGGTCGTGCTCGGTGCCTCGGTGCCGCATCAGATAGCACTTCTGAAAATGTTCAAATCATATAAGATGGACTCCCAGCCTCCACTGTTATCTGTATTGGAGGTAGCCTGATCGGTCCAGGCTGTCCTCCCTCCCTTACAAGGAAAGTCTAATCTATACACCTGACATTTGTAGGGCAAATGAAACGAGAAAGCCGCCACACCATCCCCAGCCGGTGTGAGTTCAGGGAAAAGGGGTTAATTAGGTTTAATTCAGAGTTGTTATTCTCACTACCTTGGAAGGCGCTGATTCAGCAAAACAAAGAAGAGAGGTGACTTTAAATCGGCCCCTTGAAGGTGGCGGCTTTTAACTGCTGAGGACGGACAATATAGATCACCGTCTCGCAGCTCATGTTACATGACGTTTGGAAGACAGAGACACGTGCATTTAGAGCAGACATGGACGAAACGTCAGCCAGAGAAGAATTATCCTCGGATACATTTCCAGGTGTTAAGACCCACTTAGCAGCGAGCTACATTTAGAAGTGTCGTGGTTGCCATTTAGTCATGAAGCCTGTCAAAATGTCATGGATGGGAAAAAAAATAAATATACATGTATTACTGGATACTGGATACTGGATTTAGGCAGCAAAAAAAGACACTGCCATATAATATGTAACACTACCTGCTGGTATGTTAAATCATCCTTTTCTATGTGAGAAGCTGCCTTATTGTTACAGCCAGCAAAACTGTCAAAACAATCTGTATTACCTGTCACACACCTCACCGTTCTCCGAGACAAACACATGGACGACCCGGCATCCTGACCCTTGGAAAAAGGGGGCTGTGAAGGGCCAACAGCTGGTGCGATGGAGAGGTCACGGAGAGAGATCAGCCTCCCGCGGCTTCAGAACTTCATAATTAACACATTTCCACCTGGTACATTCTCCATCCTTTATACCGTCAGACCGCGAGGCTTTGAAAGCTCCGCAGAGCTTTTGGCAGATCAAAGCTGTGGAAACTGGCTCCCTCAGAGTGAAAGACATTAACCCAATTACCTCTTAAATATTCACTCTACACATGTTACCAATTAGAGCGGGCTGGAGTCGCTCCAGGTGTGTGAAGTAAGAAAATAAAGAAGGAACCAGCTTAAAACGCTGTATTTAAGAAGATGCACTGATCCAACAGTATGCGTTTCAATTCCTGACTATCTTTAAAATGTACTAAATGTTCACACAGTACATTTAAAAAGTGAAGTTAGACACTTTTGCAAATACGTTTAATCACTATCTTGATGCCCAGTTAGATGAAAACACTGACACCACTCATACCTGTTAAATTATCTAGAGGTACAGCTAGGGGCTTGTTAGCTTAGCATTAATTAAACCATTTTTAAATGCCAGTCTCTCCAAAGATTAAACAAATATGATGTACCATGTAAATTAGCAACACAGTCACCCCGTCAAATACGACAGCTTGATCTGTGGCCTTAAGCTTCAAAATGTGACAAGCTACGCAACCCTCTAGCGTCAGTTTTGTATTTAGCAGCTCCGCTACAGATAATTATATAATAATAATAAATAAAGATAATTGACTGCTGGCTGAACCTTCATTTTATTGGGCAGACATGCTGAACTTCCCTCTAACTTTCCACAAGTAAGCAAAAAGCTTATTTCCCCCAAGTGTCAAAGTATTTCTTTAAATTGTACAATTTCAAGTGTGTATAGGTGCATAGGATGACGGATTAGACTATACATCATGTCGAAAAAGCTGGAGGTTTATTTTTCACAAAAACTGAAAGAAGCCTCTGCTTTTTTAGGCACCCTGTCATCCGAGAACAAATTGTTTTCCATTTCAATTTCTGTCCAAAAAACACAAACCACAAATGACAATGTGCGCGTGGGTGTAAAAATGTTAACAATACCAGCGCACAGAATGGAAAATGTAACGAGGAGCAACAGACAACAGGAGGAAGCAAACGACTGAGGAGAGGCATTTTGGGGGAAAATATAAGTTGTGCCGCTGTCGCATGTTGACATTCTGTCTGTGATCACGGATGATTAGCAGGACTCTGTCCCGGAGGAGTTAAAGCCCACATAAAGCCCTTCACTCTCGCTCCTCCCCCCTGCACCGAGCCTCTCTGGGGCAGGAGAAATCACTCAGTGTGCGAGAGATGTGCCAGCGTGCGATCTGTGTGTGAGAAATGGATTTTGAATATTTGGATCAGAAAAGGCTTCTGGGTGGAGTAATGCCTGATAACACTGTCACTAAGGTAATCATCCGTGACAAATTCTTCCCCGGCAGAGAAGAGGGGCAGCCACAGATGCTGCAGAGGAAAAGAAAAAGTTTTTTTGGCTGATTCTGGGAAACCTGTCAAACCAGTAGTTACCAGTGGTGGGTTTGGCTCCAGCGAGAGGCAGACCGTACAGACAGACTGTCTCTGGAACCTTCTGGTGCCAATTGGTCAATGTCAAAGCAGAAAACTCAGCAAGATTTTAGTGGCTCCCTTTTGTTCTCTTCTGGTTTTCCGCTGCCTTACTCCAGCAGATTTACTCTTTGGATTTTGTATTTGTTTCTCTCAAAATGTACATGCATCTTAACTAAAATCAAAAGTGAGTTATTGAATTAGCTTGATTTAATAACAAGACTAAAAGCTTATGTTCATGCATAATAAGATTGTACTGATGTACAGATTAAAAACCACTTAGAGCAAATATATGATATGCCTGATATGATATGACTGGCCGTTTTAAATAAACTGGTTTTGAAGGCTCAAAAGGCTCAATTAGACATCAGCAAAACATGCTCACAAAGACAATGTCAGCACGTCCTCACTCACAACGTGGCCTTAAGCTTCAAACTACGACCCTCTACCTATCAATACAATGTCAGTTCACGACAATACATACACTCCGTCCACTAAGACTGACTTAGACGAAATAAAGATTGCTTCAAAAACATTTTGCGTACTACTTTTGCCCAGTTATTAACCCTGTAAAATGTTCACGGCTTGGTTGGTTTTAGGCATACAAACTACTTTATTAGCTTTAGGCACTAAAACTACTTGATTAGGTTCAGGCACAACAAATTCTAGTTAGTTTTAGTAAAAGCTCATACTTTGGGTTAAAATGATAATTTTGGTCACAAAATGTAAGTTAATATTTCAACTTGGTTACAAAACATAACAAAACAAATCAATCTTGACTCTTGGTCACACGTAAGACAGGAACTTCGGTGTCCCAGGTCAAAATCTAGTGTATGACAACTTCCCCTAGCCCACCCCTCTGACTCGGATTTTCCTTGCTCTTGATATTACTAGACCAGAAAGGCTCTTCAACAAGGATGCTACAGGGGTAACTACAACGCCAGACTTTGAAACACAGGGCCACTGATCGAGCTGCTGTATCTGACGAGCCGGGAGTGAGAATGGGCTAACATTGACAACAATGCTGATCAGTATCTTTGTTTATCTTCGTTTGTCGACGATGAAGAACGGAGTAAGCGGCTAGATGGTTTACAGGACCACCAAACTTATTACAGTTCATCCCGAGGGAAACACAAATGTCTTTACCAAGTGGTAATGCCGATCTATCTAATAGATGTAGCGACTTAGAAACCACAATTGTCAACCCCGGGAGCGGTAGCGCTAGAGGGAAAGTCAGAGGATCATTAGAGTCATTAGGCTTCATTGTCTGGGAACGATGCACTGATCATGCTGTTTTTCTATTCATTTCTCGAAAATACATGTGCCTCTTGAATTAATTCCCCTGTGGGGCAGAGGAGTATTATACTGATTAATTAAATTAGCTTAATTTAATATAGAAGCAGCGCTGTAGTATAGCACAGAGCTATTCAGCCTCTCTGTGAATTGGTGCTTTACTGCATCTGACAAATGATGGAGGTGATGAGTCATCGCTGAAATGTACTGTAACACAATAAAGCATCTCTGTGCTTTGCTTTTCATGCTCTATGTGAACAAGGTTTAGGCTTAAGTGTGGGTAAAAAAGGGAAAAGAAAAACATAACTTTTATTAATCATAGACTCAATTCACATGTTGTCAGCAGTTTGACATTTATGCACTGAGGTGTCTTCACACAGCTCTCAACAAGGGACAACTTTCTCTGATGACAACATACTAAATCTAGTGTAATTTACCTGCAAATGGTTTTAGCTGTTTTATTGGAGGCCATTAAAACTTACAGTTTTGTCATTTTTTTTCCTTTCCTGTATTCATGTCGAGTGAATGAAAAGGATCGCTTCCGTCCCAAAGCGTTAAATGTTGAGGAGTGGATATTTGAAAGGTGCTTGTAATGTAGAGAAATCCAAGATATTTTTAATAGAAAGAGAAACCTTCACCAGAGGACATGAGTTAAGTGTCTAGTCGTGTATTTGTGCTTTCACCAAGGAGACTGTCTGTTAACTTTGTATTCTAAGCTTCACAACCCTCAGTAAAGAAGTTATTTCTTTCCTTAAGCAAAAACAGATTCCTGAGCAACATTAACCTGGACTTTACTCCATGCTGAATCTTATAGCTTGGCATATGAAGTCAGGCAGTAGCAGTAAAAAGTAAAACCACATCTTTTAAAACAACTTTCTTTGTCATGGAATGTTATTCATTCCTAATTTGGTGTATCTGCATATTTACACCTTCCATGTTTGATAGCACCTTGTCTCACACATTTTTCTTGCGCCCATGCTATGACACTTAAACTCCGAGGCGGCGCACTAACAACTCGCGCGCTAATTGAAACATTACAGCGAAGACGCCGCAAGTGAAACGTTTTATCGACTTTGGGTTTTGATGGAGCGAGTAGCTGTCTATCTCCATTTGGTAGGAAAAGCAGCTCAGAGGCAGCACCAACCCGCGTGGACGGCAACATAAAAGCGCCTCTCATATTACACTGGCTATGCTAGATGACAACGTTCTCACATCTTTCAGTTCCAAAACTTTCAGCTTCTTTTCCATTTGCTGTCCGTCAAAACAAAACTCAAATCTAACACAGACAGAGGCATAATCAGCCTTGTGAGGAGAAAAAACAGACACTCTTCAAAAACAGAAAAAATAATCAGTTTAACAAACATTGTAAATATGTTGGTTAATCAGAGTTCGACTCAGAGGCAACGTGCCGCAGCAACCTATGTATACTGAGAGCGAACAAGTTCGGCTTACTTTTAAAATGTTTTTACTGGCATTATTGACTAAATCATCAATCATAGCTAAGCTGACGAAAGTAGGCATCAGGTCCTATAAGGTCTGGATATCTTCTGAAGTGGTTTGAATGAGGCTGTAGCAGCGTTGGGTTGGTTTGTCTTTTTTATTTGCCTTTCCAAAAGCAAAAGAGAGAAAGTGTAAGCAATTGATTAAAAGGATAGGCGAGTGTAACCTAATGGTAGCATGTTCATCTAACTGACCTACTACAAGCCAAGCAGCACATTGCTATAACACTAGATTATTGTTTTGAGTTCCAAGCTGGGAACCTCTTTGTAAGAAGCTTACGATCTGGCAAACCCAGCCAAACTCATCAGTTAATCATAATTATCTTGACAATATCCTAATTGAAATGTGATGCTTTTCTAAAGTATGCATCAAAAACAGTTAGGAAAAGTTTTCAAGACAAATGTATGTGTCTTCCCAAACTTTTCCATGCCAAGGCCCCCCAAACAGAATTAGCTTCTGGCCGGGGACCCCCAAACCCGCAGACAATACTACAAAATATGTAAAGAAACATCAACTTTTAGAATGTATTTTCTTACTTTTATTCACTATTCAATAATTATTACATTTGTTTAGAATAAGAAAATTACTGACGAACATCTAAACACTTGTTTGAGAGAGTCTCCAGACAGAGGACGCATTTAGGGCCATACTTAATGTATGTTGCCTCATATTTTCGGATTTTAGTTGGCCAAGAGTTCTTAGGTTTTCTTGCCGCAGAGTCCTCCACGGCAGGGCTGTTGGTCTGCTCCTTCGGTCTATTTGTTGTCAAAAACCTGTCCATTTTGCGCTAGCTAGCTACACGCTAGCTTGGGGAGCAGAGCAGCTTGATAACAACCGCCAGGTCTACACAGATTATGACGCAGTCATGCCAAACTTGCAGCTGAACCTGAGAATCCGACGATTACGTCAGTTTACATGTTGTATGGTTCAGGACAAATGGTTGTTTAAAAAAAAGGGAAAAAAAGGGAGGGTTTTTTGCATTTTTTTTTCTTATCTTCCCTCCAATTTTCTGAGGCCCCCCCTAGCGCAAAGCCAACCTTGTTTTATGAGATGGCGCTACTTTGGCTTTTTCTCTGGAAGAAAAACATTTGAAAACAGGTAAAAACAGGCATACATGTGTCGTTTGTTGAAGTAGGCCATGTTTTCCGATAGCGAGCATCCAAAATTATTAATTACATTATTTTCAAGACAAATATCAAGAAACAAGAAACAGTAAGTGACCTAGACTCTTAAGGCAGCCGGTTAACAGATAGCATTTTGTAAAGTAGCTAGCTACAGCTGATAAAAACTGCTACTTGTTGTGTCAGTCAACAAAATGGAGGCTAGAAGTAAATTTGCATTACAGTTATAAGCATTATTATGGCCTATGCCATGCTCGGATAGAAGTTAAGGTCACTTATTGAGCCAAAAGCTGAAAACCTGGTGGCCTAAGTGTCTAAGTCTCATGCTAGCACTAAATGGCCATCTGTCGGATGAAAGTGGTTTCTCACTGCTTTCCATTTGAGGGCACTTAGTACCAGTTTTTTTTTTCTTTTATTTTTCTTTTTGGCAAATAAAAAATGTTCTGGTTGTATAACTGTAATGTTACACAACCAGAACTTTTATCAAGGTTAGGACAAAGATTTTAGCCATGTTCAGACTTCACTCACAGGGGTAAATGTCAGGTCACTTAGTGCATCACGGATCAGAAAAACTATCCGTGCCCATCCATCGCTTTTGACTCCAATAACCTCACCTTTCACTGCTGTTTCAATATGGAACGACTGCTGGGAATTCTTCTGGGGTATCAAAGCTTATCTCTCCTCATCTCCCTCACACTTCTTGACACAACTTGATCTTTGAAGGCATTTATCACGAAGAGCTGCGAAGGCAAAGCTCAAAAGGCAGACTACTGAGTCTTATTTACATGATCCTTGAAATGATAGCGTATAATGAATCGACAAAACATCCCCTCGAAAGAAGTTTAGTGAATAGATAACTGCTTTGCCCACACACAGACGCACACAGTCCTGAGGTTATAAGTGAGTATGCTGCAGTGAATAACCACATGGGTGAGTAACAGTCATCTAAACCTGACGGAAAAGACTGAGAGAAATGACTGAAAGGAAGAAAAGTGCAGCGTCTGATTTCAGTGAATAGTTGGTACAGACACAAAGAATAAGCAAAATGGGCAAAATAACAATCCAACCTTCAGTCATATTGTTGTATGCCATTAGCCAGAGCAGCCATAGTTTGCACAGTATGTGGGCGGATCATAGCCAATATTTAGTTGGTGCCCCCGCATGCCAATTAGGCCCTAATGCACCGGTTCAGAGGTCTCTGGCATATAAAAAAAAAGGATGGCTTCGAAGCTACAACCTGTAACTGTCTGCATGAAATCATGGAAATCATGGTAATGGTTCCTGAAAATGGAGCATCATTGTCACAAGCCTTTTTGACCTTGTTGTGGGAATGTGGTGACATGATCAATAGCAAATAGCGAAAGTTATGTGGCGCTGGCAGGGCATGTGCGAAGTGTGCTTTAAATTCACGATTCCACCTGATTTGCTTCACTCCTCGATGGTAAACATGACGCCTGACACGAGTTGTGACCTGCAGGGATTCAAATGAGAGATCCATTCATCATGTCTGGAGGCTGTATGAAAGCATGCGCATCTCAGATATACTGTACTCTCCAGTTCACTGTGAGATAAAAATCATTTTTGCACCGCTGGGCATTCCCCTCCATTCAGTGGAAGAAAATGACCATTGATTTGCTGGAAAAGAGCACCCATTTGCATTCAGACTGGTCCACGATTTCCAGTTCTTACCCATTAATCACTCAGTTTATCCTTGAAACACAAATCTTTTTTTTTCCCCCCCGACTTTGCAGCTCAGCAGAAATTCACCAGCTGATACGTGATGAAATAAATGAACTCGGCTCCCCCTCCGCCTCATCATTGTGTAAAGTCAGAGTGTATTTATTCTTGTCTATTTAACATCGTCTCTATGAGGAATAATTGCCGTCTCTCCCTCTGACCCCATTGCTTTTGTTTTTTTGTGTGTATCTAGTTGACATACCAGGTAATATTAGACATCTACATATATTTAAAGCTCTGGGGAAAGTCCTTTCCTTCCTCCTGTGTGTCATTGCGTTGATGCCTCCAGTTTCTAATATGTCTATCTTAATGGCATCATAAAGCCAACCGTTCAGACACAATACTTTGACCTTAATTTTGTATTCCCATCTTTGTTAAGCTAACAAAGCTTTGATCTGCAGCATTATATTATATTTGGCTCAGAGGTGTTCTCAGTTAGGAAAACAAAGCAATCAAGAGCGTCTGTTTCAGTTACGCAAATGGGGTACGTAATTATGCAATTTTGCAAAATTCGGCGCTGCACATGCAGCTAGAATAATGCCTGTGTCAATTTCATTTACATTTATTTCGGAATTTGTATCATATGAGTGACCCTAACCGAAAGAGTGAATGTCTTAGAATGAGATTAAGATACATAATAAAACAGGACTCACCTTCAGGCCCCTGTTGTGTCATTTATTTTGCACTTTAGTGCTGCATATTTCTAAACAAATGAAACATTTATAAAAATAAAAAGCACCTGAAATAGGGTAAGCCTGGAGGTTTCAGGCTCCTGGATAATGATAGAAAAAACATGAAGAAGAGACAAGAATTGTGGATTCAAATGAATCATATTTATATCCTGATATCCACAAACTGAGCTACCAGGGTGCTCAAGGATATTAGCGGTTAGCATTTGTTGCTCACAATTTGTCCCATTCCGCAGGGACTCAAAACAGCTCTTTTGCTTTGACTTCTGGGTCGGATACATTATGAAATACAATAAGAAGACCACTTAACCCTAACCCTAACCCTATCCTAACTTGGAACAGGCAGCTCTGCAAACATCAGTAGCTCGGGAAGTTTAAACTCATACTGCTGCTCTCTATTCCCGATTTATACACACCATACAGCAGCCACTAAACCTGCTCAGGCTTTACATTTGCCATTCTTAACACCTGCGTTATGAGCATCTCCCACTAGCTTCTCGTCATTTTGACGACACAGTGACAGAGACGATTTGATCTGCAGTGAAGCAGAGTGCGGGAGTTGTCAAGGCTGCAACTGACAGAGCCTCGGATAGAACATCATCAGCACCGTCATGGCACGTGTTCGCTTCCATCAGAGCGTCTACAAGCTGCTGATGATCATCGTGTCATGGTAAAGAAAGCAGGGCCTGTTTTGCTTATGACCACAGTCTATCATCAGCGACCTGTTCTCCTCCACAGTCCTTCTACACTCAGTCAAGTCTGCCTCTCGCTGCTGCAGGTGAATTAACTCAAGGTCGCTTACTTCAACCCCTCCGTGTCAACTCGTTTATCCATTTCAAGCCTGCTGTTACACCTCTATTGGTGTACAGAATCCCATCAAGCAAACTGGCCCCTACCACCCTTTCTAATTTTGTTCAATTTGAACTGGTATTTGCTGGGATGCCCCATAAAATGTGTTCAATTTAAGGATATTATACTTTTATTTGAGATAGTGGGAGCGTGCACAATCGAGAAATGGAGGGATACTGCCGGCCCGGCGGGACCTTTAGCCTGCTGATTTTATTTTGGAGAACACTTTCATTTATCGTGATCTTCTGCCGCGGGACAGTTGTGTAACATCACGCAGCTGTTCACCTCCAGCATCTCAGTATTGTACAGTAACACTAATTTACTGGTAATCCTTTAGATTGAAACTGTACTCAAATTGCAAAGCAGTCATGCTTGTGATAATCCTATAGTTTATTACACATTTATTTCAGGACACAAAAACGCCAAAGACAAAGTCTGATCCGGTCTTTTTGAGATTTTAATGTACAGTAACATCGAGTCCATCCAAAGGAAGAAAAATAAATATGCCTACCTACCAGCTGCCTCAAATGGGAACAAAATCCAGGGAAGTCACTGGTAAGAAATAGTTATAACTTCCTGTAATTCCCCTTTTTTTCCCCCTTCAGCTCGGACAAAGTGCCTCTAAAGGAAGGACCAGCCGGTGATTTGTCAATTTTAAACCGGAAGGAAGCCCTCAACCCTAATCCACCTTAATATCAACCCCAACCCTGTAGTAATAACTCTGTTTGTAGTGGAGTCTCCCTGCAGAGGTGGCTTTGTCTTTGGTCGCCTTTTTTCAGCAGCATAGAAGCTACTGTACGAAGATAGAAATATTACAGGAATAATACAGGAATGCTACCACTGCAGTGTGTCCGGATGATCTGTGAGCATAAAGGCTGCAGTATTAAGTATGATGAAGTATTTATATAATTTAGTTTAGAGCAGGGCTGTCCAAATTGGGGCATGTGGGAGAAAGAGAGTCTGTCAGCGGTTTATAGCAAAACATATAAATAAGTAATCAACTAAAAAAGAGTCAGCAAAAGAGCCAGTTACCAGGAAACACACTTGAACATTTCTGAATACCTTCTTTTGCGTCCCGGTGTTTGTCTCTATTGTCTGTGTGTAGTTTGGCTATCTAACTCACCTGGCTCTAACTCTGCTCCTCCTGATAGCATCAGCTCACCTGCTCCTCATCGGCTCGTCAGCCTGCTGTATGGAAATCTAGGTTTCTTCAGCCACTTGTCGCCAGATCGTTCAGTCAACCTTTGTCATAGACATCAAGGCCGCTGAGTGCTTTTTCAAAAGTTCTGTTTCATCCTGTTATTGACCTTCAATAACCGATTATCTCCAGCACTACATCCCATCCAGCTTGGCTGTCCACTGATCAGCCTTTACAATAAACCCCGTTCAACTAAGTTTTCTAGACATGTATTAAAGAAATCCCTAATTATTTTCAAGAGCTAATTGAAAGATAGTAAAATATCATAATTTGATAATACTGAGGTGATCTTCGATGAATGTTAAGGCGCCTCACTGTTGGAAAATGCTCTTTAACATGTAGGAGCCCTCATTGTCATTGATTTGCCTAATCTGAACACAGCAGGCAGAGCGACGCGCCAATTAAAGGTTCTTGGCATCCTACCATGTTGCATCTTTGCAGTACAGTGAAATATAATAGCTGTTAGCTTTTATTAAATGTCAATTTTTGACTCTCAGGGGGAAAACGTTTGAGCAAAAAAGGCACAATTACAAATGCATCTTCTACGTCTGAATCACTAAGAGCGGCACGGATTTATCAATACACGTCAAGGACAGGCTACTGATATATCAGAGCCGCGGTTGGAGCCGCAGATTAAAAAACAAGCACCAGCCTCAGTCAGATAAAGGATCAATGAGTCAGGCAGTCTAAACAACCCCTCTGCCCCCGACACGATCTCCGCTACTGGGGGAATCGAGAGGAAGATGGCAGGTTAACAACGGGGATGCATTTTGGCCACTTTGCTAACAAAAGGGATGACGAGGATGGTCTCGAAATCATCTACTGGGAAGAACAGGAGGGCGAGCTCGGACTGAGCAAAGTGACGGGTAGCAGCAAAGAGGGTTATACTGCAGGAACACTTTGACAAATCGCTATCAATAGTTTTTTTTCTCCATTGTCACCTTTCAAGTCTGGTGGGGGGGGGAAGTGTTTTAAGGATAGATTGGAGTGCCACTTTAAACTTGTTTGCTCGCACCACGTGTGTGTGTGTGTGATTCGCTGGGAAGCTACCGAGGCAATTAAAAAAAGGAGTGATAAAAAGGCTTTGCTGGCTTGTGGAGATAAGCTCGCACACCACTCTTATCATACAGTCATTTATCACTTTTTTGACTTCTCTGCTTGTTACCAGTCTGCCTGCTCAGATTCCACCGCTGGAAGGTCCAAAAGTGACCGTTTTCTGAAGATCGGAATAGAAACGCCACTCACAGCCTGCATCATTAAAATGTATCTTTACCTGCATTCTCTTCATAGCTACTAACACTTAAGCCCCTTAATGATGCGAGCGGTTCCGCGAACAAACACATGGCTCGACAACAAGGAAACCCAGCAGACACATCCAGAAAAACAAATTGTATAAAGTCTATAAATATGGAACACGGCAGAAGCAAATTCCTGCTTGTGATTTCTCAAAAAAAAAAAAAGCCCCTCGATGTTTACTCTTCACTTCTTCTTTCTCGTCATTCTCTTTTTCTTCTTCTATAGTCTCTGTCTGGTTTCCTGTTTTTCCCTGCAGCCTCGGTCAGACACCGTGGCTAATTACAGCGCACAATAAACTGCAGGAGACGGACAGGATTTTCATTACTTTGTCCCGAAGCAAACTGAAATATGAGACAATGCGCTCGCTTTACAAGTTGGAACTGATTAACGCAAACAAACAAATGATTACATGGGCTCTGCTTGTAGCTCAACGATGCCTGTCAAGAAAGCCTTTGTGTAAGAAAAAAGGTACGCCTTAAGTGTTTGAATGTTTTCCCATTTGGTCCTCTTATCTATGTGTTTTTTTAATCTTGATTACTTCACGTTTTGCAATCAACAGAAGTCGTAAAGCTTATTTTGACACGTCCGATTAATTCCCAGAAAAAAACAGAGTCAAGTGATAAAAAGATTAAAAAACAGAACATGTTAACAATTAGACGTATTTCGTCAAATGTTCTGATTACCTCACGCCCACATTCACACAGAGCCACGCAGCACAACATCGTGGCACTGCTGAGCTTTTTATTAAAGCCGCCGGTTAGCACAGGTGAATGACGATATCAGGCTTTTTATTTCAGCCACTTTCTGGTTGATGAGGTGTTGCAGGAGCAGCCATGTGAACGAGCACCATGGATTGCAAGCAGTCAAATTAGGACAGCTGACGATTTGGGTATTGACCTTTAAAGATGTAATATGTGAGATTTCTGCATTAAAGGTCCACTTGGTAAGAAAGTATATTTCCAAGTCTCCTCCCTGTGATGTGCTCCCCCCCGTCTCTGTTTCCTCTCTGGTCAGGTGCCCCATGTTTAAGAGAGACCAGGCAGTCCGGACTGTTTCTGTCTTTTTCTGCCATCCTGAGGTGTCAGTATATGATGACTTGGGAGTGAGACTCAAAAATCAACTTTCTTACAGAGTGGTCCTCTAAAAATGACTAGTTGTTGGCTATATTTTGAGTTATTTAAACGAATTCCACAGTTTTAAAGGTAACGGTGCGTTTGATGGTGTTATAGCTTCCGGGTGAGAGTCAGAGATTCAGGACGGAAGTCAGCAAGTCTAATGGGGAAAAATGTTAAAATCTTTACATCAACCGAGAAGATTTGTGTTAGGTGAGATCCGTTGTGTTTATTCCTCTGGAACGTCTGGCTCTTCCCTCCATATCTACCCGGCACTAAGCTGCAGGCCCTCCCCACACAACACTCTGTAAACGTTTTTTTATGTTGTTTTAAATGAGAGACCCCGAACGGCAGAAACTCCATACTATGTGTTTAAATCAGTCAACAAACTCGAGGGAAGCTTTCAACAACAGTAATCCGTCTTTGGCTTCACAAACCTTTTTTCTTTGCTTTTTGAAAGTCCATTAACATGGTCACCACAGCCAGATGTCTGTCAAACAGTGAGAAACAGCAGGTTGCTCATGGCTGCAGTATGGAGCCGCACTCCAGTGTCTAATTGTGACAATTAGACCAGAGATTAGCAATCAGAGGCAGCTGGACACAAAGACTGCGAGACAACAAGGTAAGATTGAGCTACCTTAGACACCAGTGCTGCGGTGATTTGTCAGTGAAGGATGAAAACAGGTTTCTCATGAAAATAGTGGAATAAGACAGAGAAGAACTTGTGCATACATCCTTCGGTAAGTCAAGAATAGATTTTCAATAACGTTCCAAAACAATCAGGTGTGATCTGTCTCTGGCTCTCTGGCGCCAGCACTCATTCAGAGGTAGAAAAAAAGAAAATGTTCCTTTTTTTTCTGGTGATGGCTACAGATTAGCCGATTTTCATTTATTCTCAATGATCTTAACATTAAAACATAAAGCTATGGCATATTTTTGAATTATGTAAATGTGGGAATGTGTGTTTAGTATTTTATATATTTAATATAAACATTATAATGTGCAGTAAAGGCGAGTGCTTCCTCCAGTGCGAGAAAAATTAAAGCTTTTCATGGATGCTGTGTTTCATCGCCCACTTCTTTTACTCTCATGTCAAATTGTGTAGACACAAGTTTGATAAAACAATAGCGTCTTTTTTTTTATCCTTGAATAAAAGCATCTTTTACTTTCAATTTGCGACTTTTCCTCTGACAGCTACAATCCCAACATATTCAGTGGCCCAGTTGTATTGTCATTTGTGAGCAGCGCCATGATTGATTTCCCCACGACATGTAAACAGTTGTGCTTTTAAACAAGCCCTGAGGTTTTCCCTCAGCCCACAAGGCTGATTCCGTGCGTTATAGGCTACAACTAATCATCCTTTGGGGCATTATTGTCTGTATAATATTCACTTGTTTATCTCTCTCCATAGATCTGGATGAAATATTCTCTCCCAGTAAAAACTCTCATTGTTATTCAGTGAATGCGCCAAGGCTTTGACGCATTCATGAGAGGCTCTATAGATAAGAATTCAGTTCCATTGCAACCCCAGTTAATAGGTTTGAGAGGAAAGGAGTGACATTTTAAAGAACATACACAAATGAAAAAAATAAATAAATAAAAGAAATTCATGCCGCTGCACCTGACAACCACCACAGTGTTTGTGCAATGGTGGCATGTGTATAACAAAGACAAAGGTCAAACCTGGTAAATAAAAAAGAAAAAAAAGAAGAGGTTTACCTCTTAGTTTGAGACGCTGGGTAATACACTCAAGCCTGGCCTGTTTATGACAGAAAGTAAAATATGTAAAGAAAAGGCCATATTTCAAGTCAACACCATGACATTAATAAAACAAAGGGCTAGGGGTTTTTGATGGATAAAGTTTTGTTCTTCCTTTTTGTAACATGTTGTACTGGTGTGTTTTTCTGACTTTCTTTACATTCCTTGTTTCTTTGCGTTCTCTTGAAGGGGCATTCTCTGGGTAATGTAGTAACCAGGGTTTTTAAAAAGAAAGAACTGGTTCTGTTGTCTTTAAACTGTCCCTAGAGAGCACAACAGTGTTATAGGTGTGCAATGCTAGACTTGCTTCGTACTCCTTTTCAAAAACCTGGTGCCTACATTAACCAAAAATACAAATTGGCCACTGATTGACATAACTGGAGGCAATTTATCAGATTACACGCAGCTTCCTCTGGAACCACAAAAGGCTTTATACCATTTTTTTTTTTTCACATGGGTCATACTCCCCAATACCTGTTACCCTTTATGCGATTAATGAGCAAATCTGTATGCGGTGAACATCAGTTCTATTGAAAGCTGCGCACCAAGTTTCAACCATTTCTTGTGCCGGTAATGCATGGTCATTAGTGTCTTTTTCTGGCTGAGTACAGTAGGTGGCTTATATATGTATATTGGGCCTAAGTGCTCAAACAGTAATAATTGCAGGAGTCACTTTTGAACTTATGCAACGTTCAGGAAATGTCATTTTAGTGTTTCAGACACTTCTTGTGTAATGTATGCGAAGGTCTCACAAGACCTCTTAATGGTCCAGAGGATCTGAAAGAGGAATAATGATCCAAGCTGTCAGCCCATTATATACCGTATGTGATTCTTCTCATCAAGAATATGTGGGAGAAATATTACCCACTAAAACACAATGTCTTAAGGTACTACATTCATTACTAGCTGTTCTCTTGAACCTCTTAGCCGAGGATGTCAATTACCGTCAGTTAATCTTATTCTTATGTGCAATATAAAGAGACAGACAAGAATCCATAGAAACAAGAAAAACATCTATCCACCTCAGCGCTTTGAATGCTTCACCGTCCATATATTTTTTTCACATTTTGAGAATTAATTGGCTTTGAACTATTGTTATTTGTGAAATTACTCTTGTAGATTATTGTAGCGCCTTCAGTTGATTTCACTGATCCAATTAACGCCACTGATTCAACTGCAGCAAAGTGACACATCACCTGTCGCTCAGCAAAAGTGCTCATCATTCTCTTGATGTTTCACAAATCGCACTTTTTGACGGCAGGTCCCATGAATGCGTTTATTGGCGGTCATCACGGCGCTTATGCTGGACGAAGCACTATTTGTATAAAAGTACAACAACCTCAGAGATTCAGGAACTGAACCTTTAGCTTGAATCCTGTTTATAAAATGAGCTGATGCCTACATGAACAGGCTTCAGCTGACTGTGCAAGTGGTCTTAATTCTTCCCCCCGATCTCCCATCGTTAATTGAAATTCTCTACTTGTGAGAATCTGCCATATTTTCCTCGCATATGAAAGATATTCTGGTTTCTCTTTTGCGACCGCTCTCTCTCTCCGTCAGCCAACGCAGCTCTGTTACAATTTAGGTTAAGTGAGGAGGCATGGGACACAGCTTAATGAGAATTTGTTTTTGTTGCTCTGCCAGTAATTAGTTTGTTAAAGCAGAACGAAACGAGCGTGACTCAGGAAATGTAAAATTGAATATTAATTAAATTACAAATGGGAATCATGCTTTAGTGCGGACAGCAGCCACGCGGCTGTGGCTATTAATCTGTTATTCTTCAAAACGGGAACGGTTTCGTTTGTGGCGGCACGCAGCTAAGTTTTGCGAGGAGTTTTACCTTCTCTTCTGACGTTGTTTTGTTTTGATGGTGTTCGTCGAGCCGCGCGCGAGGTGAACTCAAACCCGCAATCCGGGCTTTGCGGCTTATATTCACGATGTTTGCTTTCAGACAGTGAGTCTCCCACACTTGGATGTGTCAGATGCATGGAGGCAACCAGGTAATGAGATGTAGATAACCCCCGCGCACCAATTTCAAACCCCTGTGTTCTCATTCCATGGCTGCCTGTCACTTGCGGATCGAGTGCACGCTGCCATCAATAACAAGTCTCCCTCAAACAGCGGGACGTGGAAATACGGAGTCAGAGTCCACGGGAAAGAACGAAGAGGGAGAAGACGAGGGCAAGAGGGCTGCGGATAAAATCAACTCATATAAGCGCAGGGGTTGAAACGCTCACTGCGAAGAGGCTGCCGTCAACGCGAGGTTGAGAAGGTGCAGAGTTAGAGTCGCACAGACATGGAGTGGAACGTGTGTGTGTGTGTGCGTGTGAACTAATGTTGCTACTAATGCGTGTGAACAGGATCTCGGTATTGTGTGAGCACAGAGTGACAGAGGACTGGATGAATAATTCAGAGTCCTCACTCCATGATCTCCACTGTTCAACATGCACTGCCTGTTAACAATGCCTGTGTGTGTGTGTGTGTGTGTGTGTGTGTGTGTGTGTGAGGGGAAGGAGAAAAAAATGACACTCACCTAATCATGCATATGATTACGTTTGTGTTTGTTTGAATTTACATCTTTAAGACAAGACGGCTTTGGGGGGGAAATTTATCTGAGAATAAGTGATAAGAGTGGTGAAAAGAAAACATCATAATAAGCTTTAATGGAAAGATATTAAGAATGAGTTTCAAAACAAATAACATCAGTGAATAACATATAAACAGCAAGTCCCCAGCTTAAGCACTGCTGTCTTTTTAAAGCCTTCCAATGGGTACTCAAAATCATATTTTTTTTCCAGCAGCCTGTGTGCCTGTGTGTGGTGCCTCTGAAACGCTCGCCTGAGGGTGAAGCTGGTATTCTGGGTGGAGGGTATGAGACGGGTCAGGGATTATTTTCTGAGCGAGCCTGCGGTCTGACCAGTGACTCCTCGGCGGCCTGCAGGGGGGTTCGTGCTGCCTGACTCCAGCAACCTGCAGAGCTGTGTGCACCGGATGACATCCTCTTTCCTATTTCCAGAAGTGTGGATAGAAATTATGCCTCTGTATTGTAACCCTAGTGCTCTGATCACAAAGGAGCCCTCTAACAAGCCTCTACAGATTTAGACATACATCTACAAACTGTACCGACCGAGGGTGGAACAGAGGCTGAGCGGTTGGCACTGTCGCCTCACAGCAAGACGATGCTCGGGTTTGATTTCACCAGCCTGTTGGGGCCTGTTTGTGTTGAGTTACATTTCTGCCTATATGACTTACAATTACTTTACATATACGGCACTCCAGTTTTCCCAGAGGTTGCACATTAGCATGGTACGGATGGTGCTCTCATTTTGAATGTATACAATAACCTTCTTCTGTTTTTCACCTACACTGCTGGGAGATATGCGGTCCTGCATTTGCACATTGAATACTGAATACAGGGGGAACTGTAACTCTTCCTCTCCGGCGAAGTAACACTCAAAGTGCTTGAAGAAAAGCAAACACCAAAGCCAATAGAAGTTAGAGGCGACATAATTCAAATCAACTCTACACATAAATTGGCGCTCAAAGGGCAAATCAGGGCAAGTGAGTGCGCTCACAGAAGTACACAAAGATGATTAACAGACATAAAGAACTATCTAAAAATACAAATATGACAAAATGTGTTAGAAAAACTTACACATACAATAATAGCAGCAGCGAAATGAAGAATGTGATACGTCTGTTTGGTTTGCAGACTCAATTTCTAAATGTTAACTACTGTTGCTCTCTGTAAGGGGAGCTGAGCGGGCAGCTGTGGCTCAGGGGCAGAGCCAGCGACTTGTTATCGGAAGGTCGCTGATACGATTCCCCTGGTCTGTATGTCAAAGTGATACTGAAGAGATACTTCAAGATACTGAACCCCAAACTGCCCCTGATGTGCTAGTCGGCACTTTGCATGGCAGCTACCGCCATCAGTGTATGAATGTAAGTCGCTTTGGACAAAAGGTTATGCTTAAGCATAGGATTGGTATAAACAGCTAAACTTCCTCTAAATCTCACCAATTAACACAGCTCGTTTATTTAATCCTCGCAAAACTCAAAGTGATAAATACGACCGTTTGTGGTTTCCCGTGCGAACTGGCCTGTTCTTCGTCTGACTCACTTCACTTCCTGAAGTTTTGTGATCTCGTTTCATCTCACTCTCGACAGGAAAGTACATTCCTTGTGCAAACTTGTTGCGTAGGCATCAGTCCCCGAAGACCCTGAGCAGGATGAGCAGTTGACAGGATGTTTATGGATGGATGGATCTACCCGGCCAAATAGAATTAGCGTATTGATCTCTTTCGGGTTTGCCCTTATAAAAGGGCAGCGACCTCACTTCTTCTCATCCACCGGCGCTGCGGTGACAAATCAAACTGGAAAGGGACTCATTAGATGGCTCTTTCCGTGACGGAGATCTAGCGTTGCATAATGTAACCATTATTCCATTTCACACAGGCTTCACACTCGAGCAGGGCCGGACACCCGCTGTGGCACTGAGAGACCGAGACAGAATGATGTTAGGACTTGTAATGGGTCGCACCAGAACAAAGCACCGCACTCATTGTAACCACACTGCAATGCAGAAGGCTGAAGTGTGGGCAGTAGCCCCTCGCTGGGAAAAGGCCCACTGGGTCCTTCTCTATGGGTCAGCATGTGACAGAAAGCAAAGCACTACCAAACTGCTACAGAGAGGGTTGGGGACGCAACACCACTAATTGTTGCCAAGCCCAACATCAAAGGTTGAAAATAGGTGGAAGAAGGCCGAGGGAGAGACCAGGGGCGCAAATCATCACCCAGACTTCTACACAGGAGGTGGAGGGCCATGATATTAACACCCACAGCTGCTAAAGTGAGAGTTACACCAAGACAGAAGTGGACTTCACAGTGATCTCTTATTAGATGCGGATACCGAGAAAGTGTGGAAAACAATTCCAGGCACTCAGAGAAGTCCACCACCTTTTGCTAATTTGTTATGCTAAGCCGCTGGATACGTGGAGGCGGACAGCAGGTTAGCAGGTCTTAGACACTGACAACACTGCAAAAGTGTTGTATAAAACCACACGTAAGTCATGAGGCATTCATCCTCGTTTGGTCTTCTTCTTTTTTCAAATTCAGATGCAGCGGTCAGTGGCTCCTTCAAATTTCACTTCATTTCTGAAGTTTTTAACTTTTTCAGGTTTGTTGCTGAAACACACTTTCCCTCTGGCAGAAATAACTTCATCAGCATTAAAGAAGAAAGTATATGTATTGGAGTAACAGCAGCAGACTTTGGGATGACGACTGCCCACAGCATCTTTTGACTTTCCAACCAACTAGTCAGACCGCCCGAGGGAGGAGAGGAAGAAAGTCAGGATGAGAGTCATGCTCATCCAGTTCTGATTCAAGACAACTCCTGGCTAATTTCAGGTTGCAGGGAAATTAAAATCGATGAAATGGGAGCCAGGCTGGCCAAACAACAGAAACCGAAGACTGTTGTGCCCCGAGACCTGTCTTCACCACAGCATCCTGGGCTGGACAAGAAGATGTGGACTCTGTGTTTACATCATTGATGCTTGATGCCCACATGCAGTGTTTGACTATTGTCATGTCTTACTTCATTACATAGGAATAATATCATGATATGAATATATTGTACTTACCAAATAAAGTTGGGGGAAAGATCAAAACGACGTGAATTCTCCCAACCTAAGAAGGAAGTGAGGGAACTTTCAATCTAGCACAAGTCTGCACCGGGTGACATACTCTTGGAGCCGGAATGGATAGAAATGATGCCTCTGTATTGTAACCCTAGCACTCTGATCACAAAGGAGCCCTCTAACAACACCCATGCATTATTGAGAAGAGGCCTTATAAGGCGTACACGGTGAATTTGAAGAAAGGAGGAAAATGAGGACATCATGAAACGTTTCTGCTGTCAGTGAGGCTATCATATGGAGAGTGTTGTGTCTGTCATGTCTGCATGTATTTACACCATGTTTGTTTCACGGATACGCTTAAGCCTCTCAGCACTATTCCTCTGGGTTTGTCTTCTGCACTCTATTTACACTAAAACCACAGTTTGTCACAACACTGTTAAGACTTTGTGTGTGTGTGTGTGTGTGTGTGAGGATTGATTTGTCTCTAAACCTGCTTTTGTCTTTTTTTTTTTTTTACAAAGCTGTACACAATAGCTGCAACTCCATATTATGGAGTTATGGAGGGATTCATTAGCTGATTCCCCGAAGAGAAACACTGCAAGGATGTCAGCTCGTACCTCTATTGTAGCTCTCTTACAAAGCCACTGGAGAAGCCCACACATCCATGTTTCTTTTTTATTTCATGTTTATTTGGGGGGTTTTGTTCTGACAGGATGTCAACACTGCACTTTCGTGTTCTCGCGGAGCTCTTGAAGAAGCCGTTACGGAGAGATGAAAGCAGCAACGCGTACAAGACCTTGTTTTGTTTGTGTATTTACATTACGTGTACTTCTAGACATATATATTTGTATTTTTAAAGAATCCCTTTGGTGCTCTATGCATTGGCAGAGGCACTTACGGAGTCTGGCACCAGTTGTTTTGTATCTTTTGCATTTGTGCCTGTTTCTGTAGTTTCATGTCTGCAAAGGAAACTCCTGAGCGCCAGCCTTGGTGGAGCAGGACAGCTGAGGTTGTGTATGTGCAGGTAAGGTGGTGCAGTGCAATTGTGGTGTGAAATGACGCTCACATTTTGACTGTTCAGACCACCCTGCTTCCAAAGGAATTCAGTGGTTTTAGTTGGTGGACACACACACACACACACACACACACGCACACACAGAGACCTCTTGACATTGTAGATGTAAGCTACCGTTGTCATCACCTTAATACACAGTGAACATAACGAAAGGGCAATTCGATGTCTCTACTTAAAAGGGAACACCATGTGCATTTGGACACCATATCTATATGAATATTTGGGATATCGTGTTTTTGTGTAATGTGACTCTGTGTCTTATCAAGGACATAAAGAGAAACGCTAGCCTGGATTCTCCTTCAGGCCCATTAGTAAAATGTTCATAAAATGTTATAAAAAAGGATGAGGGGAACTGGTTTGTTTGGCCATCATTCAGTGCCACCCACACTCAATCTTTTATACTCTAAACACGTTAGAAAACCTTGTGGCCATGGTGAGATATGTGGAAATACAAGCAGGTTGAAAAAAGACCCACGTCAGAAAACTCCCCCCGTGAATGGAACTGAAAGAGGGGCACATATTTTGTAATTACAGCTCTGTTAACCGTAATCATGGTTATCAAGCCCTGTCAGCAGAATAAAATCTTGGCATCATAACAATATCACATTAACATTTCTGTGGTTTGTAGTTCAGATTACATTGTATCAGCGTATTATCTCATCAAGACGGGGTGGAGATGCTGGTGGTGGTGGTGTGATAGGTAGGTGAGACAGAGCAGAGCAGACCACTGTTGTACAACCGGATATTATTATCATGATGTTGGGACTTTCCAGTTGTCATGGCGTGTTTGGAGTTTTGCAGTTCAGTTGTTTGCTGTTTTTACTTTGGTAGCTTTATTATTTATGTGTCATGTTTTTCTTTCCACTTCCTGTCTTTGTTTTCTATCCCACCTTTTTATAGTCCTATTGATTTCACCTGTCTGTCATCAGTTTTATCTCTGTGTATTATGTCTTTCCCTCTCTTTTTCTTCATTTTTATCTGTTTCACCCTCACCTTCATCTGTTTGTTTTTTTTCCATGATGTAAAAGGTTCATCTTAACTTGAGGAAAATCTAAACGATGGTGAAGACAGTCACAACAAATGTATTTGCTCAAGGTGTTCTGATCAGAGTTATGTGTTCCGGCGCGCTCCCCATTCGATTTTCTGGCATCATTCTTTTCTGTCCGTATTAAATTCTCTTATTTGTAAATACACATTTCTACTATAAGGCAGATGACACACAACTCTACATTTGTGCTTTTTCTGATGGCTGAGGTGATTGGCTTAAAGTTTTCTGCAGCAACACAAGTACAAAACAGAGATTATGTTTCTGGTTGAGTTGGTAGATTAGAGTCCATGTCTATCTACAGAGTCAGGTACCCATGCTGCAGATGCAGAAATCTAACACAAGCTGCTGCTCAGGGCATTCTTCCATGAAATATGTTTGCTGGTAGATTAGCAAGTGAGATTAATGGATGAAAAATGTGGCATGTGCTTGCTTGATATCATGTTGCTTTACAGGGCTGGTGTGCACAGCATTTTAGATAAACTGCTATATGATGTGCATTCACTGAATTTTGCTTTTTGATCAAACTGTTTTGTTTTCATTCTGTTGAAAGGCACTTCTTTCTAAGACTTTGTCGTAATCCAAAAATATACTTATTCTATAAATATGTCTTTGTGCTGTTTTTTCAGCGAGCGTTTGTCAGAAAGGATCAGCAAATTATCTCAGTGCCAACTTTTCTGGCAGCTGCGGTTGCACAAGCCGTCCCTGCCTTCACTCACTGGGCTTCTGACTGAGCTGTCAGCGCAGGTCACACACTGGCCAGCACTAGTTGTCTGAGTTCTGAGTGAGTTCTTAAATGCCTGGTAGGGTGCCTCCACAGACCGGCCAACCTTGAAAGCATTTGGAACCATTACAAGTTCAACACTGGACTGAAATGACCTGACCTTAAAGCTGACGTCCACTGCTAAGACGTTCCAGCCTTAAAACTAACCGAACTCTCTGCCAATGAAAGTGTCCCTATTACACTACTCAGTGCAGTTCTTTGTCATCCAACCCAGTGGCTGGTTGAAGTGTGACTCCTGTGACGTGTCTCTGAAGGCTTTACATCAAAGATTAATACAAGTAAACCAAAAAGTTAAAAAAATAAGACCTGTGAATTTGATAGATAACTGTCGATAGCTGTTTCTATCGGGCATAGGAATTTTATATTTAGGGCTGTCAGGCGATTAAAAAAATTAATCTAATTAATTACAGGATTTGTAATTAATTAATCTAATTAATCGCATTTTAATCTCATATCTGCTAAAGGTACCCAAATACAGAATTCGAATTCTAGGACATTACAAAAGTGTATTGCGTGACTAATCAATTGAATACACTAAGAAGAGAAGAACTTGCCGTTCAAAGGCCCGAGCAACGATGTGCTCGCCTCGCTCCCCTGAGTCGCGTCCATGTCTGTTGTCATCCTGCTTTGACTAGCGACTCGGGCTGTAACAATACACCAAACTCACGATTCGGTTTGTATCACGATTTTTGACTCACAGTTCGATACAATCCTCGATTTTTTTTTCTTTCTAAATTAAACATTTTATTTATGTAACATTTCAATAACTTATGTATATGATACTTGTCTGATGGTATCAGAGGTGCAGTATTGTGGAGGGCGTGTCTATCTGATGGTCTGTTAACTGCACAGATCCCTCACTCAACTTAATACAGAGAAATGTCCCACAAAACAACGTTACAGAACCAAACTAAGGTAGCATAGTAACTGTAACTGTCTTTGGGAACAAGTTAAAAATACCACAGCTGTAAGTGGAGAAGCGTCCTTCCTCCCGCCCGTCCTACAGACTCCTCGTCACATTTCTGCCATGCAAAAACACTTTACCTCACCGAGTGTTTCTGATGAAAAAAAATCTCAGCGACGGTCAGCCCTCCGGACCGAGACTTCAGTGAACTTTACCCCGGAAGACAGTCTCCGTCGGTTTTGAGTGACAGGGGAGACACCGGGGAAACCCCTTGAAAACACACACACGTCATCATCATGACGTGTACCGTCACGTCTCTTTAGGAGCCGCAGCGGCGCTTTCTGTGTAAATTACGCAGCGGTTCGTCTTTACAGCAATGCTTCAGTCTGTGTGAACGAACAAAGGTGGAGAATTGGCGAACGACCGCTGCGGTGTTAATGTGGTTACAGCTCATAGGGCTGATCTGGACTGGAAGTTGTGTTACGATTCTGCCTTCTCACAGAGCGAGACAGGTTCGTGGATCTGAGTGTCGCCATTTCAGCTTCGATTAGTTGGAGCCCTACTGGCGACGCAGGTGGGAAGTGACGTGCCACTGCCAAGTAGCCTACGGGTCATTCAATGGGCCAAATTTAAAATGCTCGCGCATTAAATTGCCACTCAGAATCTCAGAATTAATTGCGTTAATTTTTATAACGCGTTAATTTGCAGTGTAATTAATTAATCTAATTAACACGTTAAACTGACAGCCCTATTTATATTCATAATAGACAGTATTAAACAAACTGCCCAACTTGTCTAAGGACTTACGCATTATATCATCTTACATATACCCTTGTACATGTTGCTTAGTGTTCAGAAAACACATTAGTTGCTGCAGTGCAGGAACAGTTCCTTTCAGCTCCTGTCTCTTTAAGAAAGGACCCTCCCAAAAAGCCCTGTCTGCTCTGATTGGTTAGCTCTCACAGGCCTGAGCATTAACTGCACACTGTTTCTTCGCATCCGCTCTGACGTATTTTTTTGCAACTGTGGCTGTACTGTGCCGGCAGTCAGAGTGCGGTCACAGCGTTCCACCCAGCTCATTTGAAAGCAGAGTTTCTAAAAAAAGAACAAACTGTGTGCATTTCTCCGTGGACTATGTGTTTTGATACTTTCAGAGTATTTACTAAAGACAGAACCTGCTTTATAATCATAGAATACACCGGAATCTCGTTTTCCAAAATATTGGATCTTTTAAAAGTTGTACCTAAACACACTGCTGAAGCTGTTACAGACTGTGGACACACACTCTCTGTCTGAGAATGTAACCAGTCTCTACTCTGTTGGAATCCAGGCTTTCAACTCCCTTCTCATCTTTTGAGGTCCACTGGGTTTATTTAACTGCACTCATTCAAGACAAAGGAGGGCAGGAAGTCAGGAAATAAAAGAAATAAGTAAAGAGAGCCAAAAAAAAGAAAAAAAAGGGGTATTTTTCGTCAAGACCAAACAGTGGAGGCAGGGATGGGAAAGTATTCCATTAAAAGAGGTCAATGTGAGGTACTCCTTGAAGGGAAAGCTTCTCATTCTGTGATCCAAGATAGGTACTGACTGATGTTCTGATTGGGGAGAGGAGGGTCATTACCGCACCGAGGTACAGGAAGGAGTAGAGTGATCATTTGTGGCAGAGCAGAAAGCGCCGGCTGGCCTGGGGACAGATCGCTTCAAAGCCTTTACCACAAACACTGGCATTCTGAGGTGCAGCAAGAAGACTGAGGCTGAGGCTGCACTCAGGGACGCCACTGCTCATTGCATCGTTTGCAGGTTAACGTATGATGTCAAGTAGATTAACGTTAATAAAAGAGTCTACAGCCATCAAGTGATTGTGTGAGGCGAGGGGTGTTTTGAGCTAAACGCTGAAGGCGATATGCCGATATGCTCACAGTGACAATGCTAAAATGCTGTATGATGCGTATCGTACTGACTACTGACTGTTTGCATTTTGACAATTAGCACAAGGCACAATTGGGATCTGAGGATGATTGGCATGTCAGTTCTGCAGCTGTTTGATCGGAAATCAAATATCATTTTGACCTGACAATAGAAATGTGTCTGTCTGTGGACAGATACTGTCAACATGATAGCATCACAACAATGCAAGATGTAGTCGTGAAGCTTTACAGTTGTGTATTTGAGATCAAACATGAAAGGCGAGCTTATAGATGATGTGGTCTCATGTAATAATGTAGTAAACACTACTGAGTGGTCACGACTCAGAACGTGAGCATGTTGACGGGTGTCGCGTCGCGTGTGAGTTTATTTATTAACTTAGTTTGAGACATGAGAGCAGACGTAATGGTGCCACCCTGACTGGATAGCCAGGCAGACAGAATTGCATAAACGGGTTTAGGATGATTGGGTTTGTAAATATTTTGACCAAAAAAAACAATGTCAACCTGGGGCTGAACCTCGAGGAAAAGTCAGGGGATCATCGCAATCAGTAGGCTTCATCTGTAAGGGGCCCCAGATAATTGTACAACATTTCAAAAGGGCTGTTGAAATATTTAACTCTGCCTCACAGCAGTGGACTAATAAACCAACATACCTCTACGACTGCTCAATGAATAATCCTTGAATGATGCAGCGCAGCCTCTAAATGACCAACTATTTAAAGCTCTACACTGGAAAACCCTGGTAGCAATGCCATAACCTAATTTATTCTCTGAATATTCAATATATGATATGATATTTAAACTTGCTTTCACCGACCTACGCTACTTTTGTCAAAGTGTTCAGTAACTCGCTGTACTGCTCCATTCATAGCTCAAAATAATACACTTCTATAGCTCATTAAAAACCTTACACCATCTGGTTTGTGTTAAAATCATCATATTTTAAATGTATCACTTTCAATCCAAATTGTGTTTGATGTATATGCATGATGCTAAAAATATGATTTGCAAAAGCTCACATGCTAACTTGATGCTCTCACTGCATTCATTTAGAAATGTGGATTTTTTTTATTTTTGAACTTGTTTATTTGAACTGTGTTGTAATTTCAAGCTGTCTTGTTCTATTTTTACTTCATTTCCATTCAGCTGTATTTCCATTTTTTTCTATTTTACTAAAGAAAAGTCCAGCTATATTCAACCATATATCTGTCAGCAGCCGGTTATCAAGTTCCTTACTGTATGTGTACAGTCACAGTAGCAGCCAGAGCCTGAACACCCACGTACCTCCATCAGTGTCACTCTCTGTAATTGGTTCGGAAACTGATTTAATTGTCTGGACGTCTGTTTCGCAAACTGGGCACAAACTGCTCTACCTCTGGTTATTGTGTCTCCTGCTTGCTGGAATATATTAGTATCACGACGATATTTCACCAGAATTTCATCAGTTCATCCACATTCACCAAAAATTTCTCTATTTAATTGGATATCATCCACTTCATCCCTCCCACTCAACCCTCATGATGGCACACACACACACACACACACACACCTGACGACACGCTGACAATTTTATATTCTAGTGAGTCGGCGTTGGAAGAGAAGTGATGTTAATGAAATTCCTGTCAGTTCCTCATCAAGCCCGTTCTCAACAGAATCTCCCCTAATGAGTTTTAGATGGCCTTAGACACACCTCTTTCTTGTCAGCAGGCTGTAGAGTGTTTGTAGTGGAAATGGTGTGCAAAATGAAGACACACCGTATCCTGTGCGACTGCCAGATGAAATGAGTGAGATTTCCAACATTCTGTGTATGTAATAAATTACAGTAGTCTTATTGTGCAGCATGGAAATGTGCTTAAAATGTCTCCCACATCATCACCAGAGACAGTAAGAAATAAAGGGTAAAATACATAGAATTCCTATATTTTGTATCCAGTGGTATCAGAAAATGTGTTAAAAACGTTTTCCTTCGTCTCACGAACTGATTCAATGTTAAAGTAAACATATAAAGCTTTCTATTTCTTTTTTCACTCCGTTTTAATTACAAGTGTTAATTAGGAATGTATTCAGTTGTATTTTAAAACACTTTTACGACATCTTGTCAGTTTTGGGGCCACACAAACGGACACATGTTCACATCTTATGTAACCTGATATTACTTATGTTAAGTAAGACTGAACATATTTATTTTGAATCAAAGTATGATCTTCTCCCAAACCAAACCAAAAGTGATCCTAAAGTCATAATATATGACCTGTTTGTCAGCAAGACTAATGGGACATTGCAGATGTATTATTGCTCTGAACACTGAAGTAATAAATGATCCTCCATTTAAATTTGCTGTTGATGATGTCAACCGTCAAAAGTGGCGCAAGAAAATGTTACATTGCTCATTCCACCTTGATTTATTTCACAAGTGGAAGTCGACTGGCAGGTTAAAATACGACCAATAGAAGACTCATTATTGCAGTTCTTAACACTGAGCTGTTTCTAAATCATCCTTCATTCATATATATCAGCTTGTCCTGTTCAGGGTCACAAAGGGCCGGGGTGTGTTAGGGTGTATATTAATGCAGGAGACAGGTCGCTGGTCTATCACATTCACTCCTATAGTAACAGGAAATTTAAAGGTCTTGGTTCACCTGAACTGAATGTCCTTGGACTGCGAGACTATGGTCTATGGAAATTCCATATATAAAGTCCAAACAGCCAGTTGGTTTGAGAGTAACAACAACAACAACCAGGAGGTGATTTGTTGATTTCTAACAAACAGGATGGACCAGGTTACCTTCATTTACGCGTGATTGCCGAGATGATTCCTCTGATTCTTTTGGTCAGGGCTTCTACCTTAAACAAACTCTGTCAGATTAAGGATCAATGAGTCGAATAGACTCGACTTGCATATCCAACTTAATGGTATCCTGCCTCAAATCTGACTATAACAAACCGTATAGTATTTCTGGGTATGATTGACTATTCTGCTATACTATTATTCATACGGTCTGATATTCAACTTGCGTTTGCAAACACAGGACCTTATCTTACCCAGCAGTGTAGGTGGAAACACCAGAATGTCAATGGATTCGTATTTGATATGAGATTACCATTTGAGCCAATCCAACACGCAACCTTTGGGACACTCCTTCGGTCTGACGTAAGTCATACGGGCCGGTGTAACTCATGATACACAATTCAGCTTCAAACCTTGTAAACTGGTAGATATCATCAATCAGCTACTAAATAAAACATTTCTTGAATTGATGAGGTGTCGCAGCAGTTTTCTGGAGCAAGTATGTACCTTTGTTGTGCACTTTTTGGTCATAATCGGGGGGAAGTGATGTGAAAAATGACTCACTTGAGAATTCTATTGATAAGCTGTTACAGTTTTTTAATTCCTCTATTGACAATGGCAACCTACAAGGAGAAGAGAATGTGCTTTTTTGACCGTTGCAGCTGAATGAGCGAATGATATTGAGCAGACGAGACAGAAGAAATCAAACCATGAATAATTTCTGAGAGCTTTTATTGATGCATGGCTTGAAACCAATGCATTTAGACTCAAAGTTAGAGTGTACTGGATATTGTAAAAGATGTATGTTTTTTTCTGGCCTGTTAAAATCTCACTCTACTGTACTGACGCAGGGGACCCAAGCCAAGAAATGAAAATGAGAAACTTAAAGAGGTCCCTCTAGCAGATTTGTTTGCATTTCCAATGTGTGTCAGCTACACATAGATAAGGAAAATTAGAGCCATAATGGATTGGTTTGAGACATCATTTCTTGCATGTAATGAGACAGCTACACATTGTTCTTTTTTAATTTACCGTGGTGAGGCACTGATGTTTGAATCAGCGTCGGAAAGGAGATGTGCAGAGTTGGAAACGCGATTGAAATCAGCAAAGAGATGAGACGTCTGTCTCCAAAGGGTTTTGTTCTTGTTATTACAAGATGTTAGCAGACCAGAGGAATTCCAATATATGACGATCTATCAGGTTCGTCAGTCATAAAATGTAATGCTGCACTCGGATATCTGCCTGAGCGTGCCCACACACACACTCGCAGAGATATCTCGGCTTTCATCAACAGAAACATTCACAGAATGAAACATTTCCATATCAGAAGTGATATGGAACACTTCATGATTTTCCCCTTCAAGTCACTGACGGAATTCAAATGGAAATGAATTCCCTCTGCGATGGCATAGAAATGAGATGTGTTATACACATGTTCCTACACTGTATCCACGCTGTGCCGTAACGGTCACACAATTCTGAACTGTAGATAAAAAATGCATCCTTGGTCACTGGTTTACTGTTAGAGATATGTGTCCGTCTGGTGAAATTGTATAGATGGAGGAAGAGCCAAGTTGGCAATTGTTGTTTGTTATCTTCAGGTGCCAAAATCTCTCCATCAGCTCACGCAGAGCCGTGACACACCTCTGCATCACATCTGTCCATTTCACAAATAGTATGGTACTTTTCTTTCCTTTCAAAAATGTTGAATGAGGAAATATAACTAGGATTTCAGTTGTGTCCATTTATTCAGACACATTTAACAGATAAGGTGAGCAGGGGCGCCGCCAGGGATTTTGGGCCCCATGAAAAAAAATCTAGTTGGGCCCTTGTATAGGTTGCCCATGTCTCAAAGGGCCCCCTGTCAGTGCCGGGCCCTTGGAATCATCCTAACCTTTCCCCCCCGGTGGCGCCCCTGAAGGTGAGTAATAACATCCATCTCTCTATTCATCTATATATCTAGCTATCTTTCTAACTATCTAAATGTTTGCAGGGTAATACAACATATTCCATAAAACAGTCCTCATAGGTAAAGGTCCCCTGTGGACTCTCTGAAAATTGAACTGAAAGAAATATAAAGTTGGGATCAAAAAACATTAATCGCAGATCGGTGCCTACTACTCAGATTGCACAGCATTACTGCCAGAAAAATACAAATGACCAGACACATAGACTGATCGAAAGCACAATTTTCCTCTTACTTGTTTCTTACACACACTATATTTCAAAAAAGTTAATTTTAATATAAAAAATGATTTCCACATTGTCCCTAAGCTCTAGAATTAGCTTTTGTTCACTGAAAGTTACATTCGAAAAAGGCTGGTGATCTGAAGTCCCTTTAAAGTTAAAAGAAAAAATGTCTAACACATGATGCACATCCTTCTCCTAGCATCAACTGCAAGAGCAATTAACCCACAGTTAATTAGAAAATTTCCCCTTCTGTAATTCAGTTGGATGAGGCTGGGGTGCAGGATGGTACAGTGGATGATTCATGGCCCACTGGTAATCACACAAGAGCAGGAACCAGGATACTTGAATTAATCACACCTTCATTTACTTCACAGAAATTGCCCACCACGGCTTTATGATTTAACTGTGTTTACCCACTGAATATATATCTCCCTAACACAACCTTCTTGAGCTATTCAGTATGCTTGTACAGGCCTAGTTTAAACAGTTCTGAAGCAGTTTTTAATACCTCTGAGTGTGTTGAGGCACTGCTGTGTTGGACATGCATGACAATGGCCAAAGATCTTTCAAGTCCTTATTCTACAAAAAAAGCCATTTGGGCTTTCATCCGACGTTATTTCTTGCAAGTTAAGTGGCAAGAATGTACATGCAAACATTCTCCTGCCCCTGAGTTTACTGTATCTTTGTATAAACATCTCTTTATACATAATACTTAAATAGATGCACCTTTCAAACATGTAACAATTTGCTTGCTGCTGAGCAACACACACTGTTTACAGCTGTGATATCTGACCCCAGCTCTGCAGTGTGGTAAAACATAGTCATTTAAGGTATTATATCATTCTAATTATCATGTTCATACTTTTATTTTGGGTGTTTTTATGTCACTTATCTCATACTGTCCATTGCGTCAGTGCCTCCATTCATCCTATGTGAAAACACTCTTAGACACTCAATTTTAATGCCTGTCTGTTTAAGGCCGATGTACCCCACAGCCCACTCCTCTCTGATTGGTCGGAGTTTGTTTCTGCATCGGCTCTACCTTTTTGTTTTTTTAGCTTATAGCTTAGCTTATGCAGACAGTATTTATAAAGCACCTAGACATGCTTTATAATAAAAGTGATACCTCGCTTTCTTCAATATGGGACCGTTAATACAACATAAAAGCCCCCAAAAATGGATAATAACTTTCTTAAAACTAGATTGTGACAAAGGGGTTCCCCAATATCTGGTAATAAAGCAGGAAGTAGCTTAAGGCCTCTATCAGCACACATATGTGTGCTTTAGTGGTGGAAATGGCCGAACACATTTTTAATTAAATTAGCAATCAGTTGACTCAGAGTGTGATGGGAGCTATCGAGGCCTGGAGGCAGTCTCCCACTTGGAAATTGGTAATCCAGACTTGATGACATCACCCACTCTTAAAAACTCTGCTCTTAAAGAGATTTTCTGAACCAGAAAAGAAATAAAAGTGCACTCATTCACTCACTCACTCACACAAATTACCCGCTTTGATTCTTCTTAAATTATATATCAAATATTGAGCTACACCTCTCACCTCTCACTTAAACTGTTAAACTCAACGGTTCCTCTGTCTCTGACCCTGTCACATCCTCTCCCAGAACAGCTGGGGAAACATTGGTCTAGTAACATAAACTGTGCAGACTTTGTTTCATGTTAAAACTTCCATTCCTTCACTCTGAATCAAACGGCTGTGAGTCAGCAATTTTTTACAAGCATACGCACAAATGCACATACAGCTCCACATCTCTCCCAGTGGAACTGAGTGCAGCGAAACAACAACAACAACAGCAGCAGCTGCAGTCCTCGGACAGTGTCACCGGATCAGTTAAGCTGCAGTAATGCCTTTCGGAAGCGATTTGACAGGGCCGACAGCCCCAACGTATAATCATATACGTACAGTACATGTGAATTTCATGAAGTGTGAGCTGTCGTGTGTTGACAGCTGCATTGGCCACAGTGGTTCGCCACAACACTACTGTTGTTGTAATACTACTATTAGCGCTAAAGTCTACAGCTTCAATTGTGACAACCAAAAACACGCAGTGGCAAAACATCCAAAATCACCGTTTTCACCATCCGTCCGCCCCATTCTTGTGATCTCAAGAATGCCTTGAGGGATTTTCTTTAGATTTGGTGCAAATGCTCACCTGGACTCAAGGATGCACTTATCAGATTTTTGTGACCTCAGGGCGCCCCATTCTTGTGGATGCCATATTTCTGGAAAAACGGAATTTCTTCAAATTTAGTTCAAATGACGCATGGATGAACTGATCAGAATTTGGTGACCAAAGGTTGGAGGTCAAGGTCACTGTGGCCAAACACTTCTTTGGCCATAGTAAGAATCTATACATTAATAACAATACCATTTGACATACAAACATGTAGTAGGATAAAATGAAAGGGTTGAAGAAGGGCAGGTCAGAGGTTAAATGTACTGTGACAAGATAATATTCTGCAAAAAAGTCACTGGTCAACGCTGCATCTCTGAAACAGTGCCTTGGCTGGTGCACAGAGGCAAAGAACTGCAATGCGGTAATTCTAATCTATTAAAAGTTTGACACAGCATTTCAACTTTTTGGGAATCAAAGCTGTAACTTTCAAACGGTTTTTCCTAGGTCAAATTGACTTTTCCACCACAGACCGCAACACCAAAGTCACCTGCGATGAGAGATGTGGTACATCAATTTACTCTGAGCATATCAGCCAGTCATGGCAGCAATGTGATTGTACTGGCAGGAGTCTGAGACTGGCATTAGCTTAATGCTCCTAAATGGGGGAAGAGCACATGTTAGCAAATACTTTGCTACAGCCATGACACTTCTATTTGCACTCAGCTATCAGCAGAACTCAGTTAAAGTACATCCATTTCTCATGTCGCCAACAACAGTGAGAGAACTGATGGTGTGTGATAGAGGTGAACATTTTACAGTCCAGAAGGCTACCAAGTGTCTCATTTTGATTGACATGACATGACCTCCACATCTGAGACATCGGCGCAGATGGAGCCGGACTGTCATGCAGGAAACCACCAGTGGGCTGGACGTCCGTTGGCAGCTCAATTACCACACGGCCACAGAGATGGTATGTGAGTTGCTTATCAGCTGTTCGCCCATGCAGGTGACTCAGAGTGAACTCTGAAAGTATAAAGAGGAGACTCCAATTATCCACCTGAAAAACAAGCCAACCAGCCTCTTCTCTAAAAACCGGTGTACACGTAATGGATAACAATTATCGCTGAACCATCCCTCACCAGGGCTGAGAAATATGCCACACTGGATTTGTTAATAGTGTAATTTATCTGTAGCCAGTGTGACATTAATGCCTTAAAAGGTATATGTGTGGTGGTGCTGCTGAGATAAGACTGGCAAAAATGACGCAAGGATGAAACCTGTCACCTTGACTATGACTATGTAGCAGTGATGTATCACATCAGTGCCCTATATTGGCACTTTGGTGTTATTTTTGGGTATTCTTATTTCTTAAATCCTCTCCTCCATATCACAGGATTAAATGATTCCTTAGGTGTGTGTGTGTGTGTGTGTGTAGTTGGATTTCTACCAATACCCTCGAGAAATTGTACCTTCAGTGTCTATCTGGAGTGTCGGCACCAGACTTGACACAAATTTGCGCAGTCGGGCTTTTATCAGCATTTATTTATCTTCGTAGAAACTTCAGACATCTGCATAGAAAAATGGCTGCCTTGAGATAAACCTGTTGGCTCAATATCAGCACTGTCAAATACATTCGGTAAGTCACTCATTAACCTCACTGAGCACAAGGTCATAACAAAAGGTGCATATATGGGAATTTAATACTTTTTAGAAACAGAAAGTAAAATGCATTTACTCTCATGAACTCTAAAATCATCTATTAAGAATTGTTGATTCACGAGGATAGTGATCTATAATTATCCTTAAACGGGTAAAATTAAACAGGTAAATTCAGAATTCTGAAGCATCATTAACATGGTTTAAATTGTTTACTCTGATATCATCTGTGGAAGTATGCAGCAAAATTTGAAATAATTAAATAGCTACAAAGGTGATAACTGTTTGTAAAATCACTGTGAACGTCACCCATTGCTTTTGTGTTTTTTAAAGTCTCGAGCTTGGCGTTATGGACATCGCCATTTTTTTTTTTATGCCTGTAGTGACCATATTTGGGTGAGAGGGTGGAGCTGGGGAGGGTATTCCAGGGTAACGACTTACATACGAAAGCATACCCCGCTCTTTTTATTACTTTCCTCTAAATTGGACCCTTATTTACAGAAAAAACATGCTGTATTAAAAAAGATTTGAAACTATAGAGATCGGAGCCATAAAATCATCAGGAAACTGTTTACTGAGGTACTGATCAAGTAAGAAGTCAGGTCATTTTCTCATCAATTATATGACATCAGACTTCTTTTTGAAACCAGAGGCTGCTTGCTGTTAGATAATGCAGATTTAAGACACACATTTGAAGCTCTGACAACATTTCATACTAGTTTAAGATTCACTTCAGAACCACCTGCTTAACTAAGGTGTTTATTATGGACAATCCACAGCAGGCAAGGGAGTCCAATAAGAAGACACCACATAGGTTCAGATAAGACAGCTTGTTTTTTCTCAGCGTTGAAATCCCATAGGCCATAGCTGTCCTCAAATACTGCCCTCTCCAGGAACCCATTCAGAGACTGTGCTCAACACTTGGACACAGACAACAGGCTGAACTTTCTTCTCAGCTGCACAGAGCTGACCTTCCTGTTCTCTGGGGAAAACACCAACACAGCAGCAGCGCTCAGCTGGGTTCTCATCAGGACCCCCACAGGGGAAATAAGCAACCTTTGCTCATGCTTTAAAGTGTCTGACATCAACCCTGCAGTATGCATTCTCATTTAAATGATTGTGAAGTGTGTTGAGTTACAGTAAATGGGTAGACTTTAGTCTGGGCAATCCTATCTAATATGAGTAATCAGAATGAGGTTTTTCTGCCAAACTCTGCAAATCTGGCTGTTGAAGAAAATGTGATACATTCCTGAACATTTGCATCACATGAATGATCATACAATCATAGTTTTGTACAGTGAAACCCTGCAGCTGACTGAATTTTCTGAATCTGAGAGTGTTTTTGTTTTTTTGTAGCCAAAAAAAAAAACATATATTAAAACATCTTTTGTTCTATGACCACCTGTGCAGTTGCTATGGTGAAGCTAAGGCTGGTGTTACTGCTAATTGAGGGCACCTACATGAGTAGCTGGGGAAATTATGTTAACAATAATAAACAGAGCAATAAAGCAAAAGTGTTAATTCGTTTTGTGGCGGTGTCATATTTGTTTTCCAACTTTAATTTCCCAGCAACTTCGCAGCTGACTCTCAAGCCTCAGAGGTCGGTGCCCTCTACATGGTCTGTTTTCCAGTCAGTCCATCACTGAGATCCAATGTTAATCATGTTCTTCTCACGATCTTCACAATATATCTGCAAATGACATTCCCATCAGCCTGAGCTGTGTTAAAGTTGTTTTTTGTTTGTTTATTGTGAGGTAAAAATGCTCTTTAGATATGTAGGATCCCTAATTATTAATTATTTTGTATAATTGAGCACAGCAGGCAGAGTGACACTATGCAAAGGAAGACAGTCAGTTAAAGTAATACTTACCATTTTGCATTTTAACAATACAATTCAATAGAAGACACTATAAAAGGTTCAAGCTCACTGCCCAAGTTCCTCCACTAAGTTTGGCACCCTAAAGTTTGGCTTTCCCAACTTCAATCAAAGAAACTGAGACTTCTAAATACCATCACAGTCACAGTTCAGGCCTTGATAGCGCTGACTGCTTTTAGATAGCCGGCCAGGTAAGGTCAGATCACCATTTAGCTCAATAAAGTTGAACTTGACCCGGACAGTAGGACTGAAATGTTCTCATTGCGAGAGGGCTACCACAGACCTCTCTGAGTCAGACAGGATTAACATTTGGTGCTGTAAAAAATTTAATTACCTGACCTCCTCAAGAGAAGGTAATCCATGTTGAAGAGGCTTTACACCTTCCCTTTTCGTTTTTCCTCCATTTATCTTTAATGAGATAAACACGAATAGATGGGGTTGCTCGGTGATCAAGGCTCCAACCGTAAAGTTTCACTGGGTGCACACCGAGTCTGCTCAGCACATTCGGATTAACTCCTAGCACCCTTTGTGTGCCTCGTTGTGCCATCAACTTAATGGCCCCTTACCAACATGAGCACATAAATGTAGGGGTACAAACTGCCATCAAAGTTGTGTGCTATCATCAAATTGCTTTAACTGCTATTGTAATTATCCAGAGGTTGATGAACAGTGTTTGGCTGTCCTGTCTATGGGAAGTTGCTCACTGAAACTGGCCTTTTCTCTCGGGCTGAGATGCTTTCAAACTTCAAACTCACTTTCAAAAATCTTATCCAAAAAACACAGGACAGATGAAACCCTAATCATTCATGTAGATTTCCTTGCAAATATAAATCCACAGGTAATCTGGATGGTCTGGACAGAATTTATTGCTCGAGGTAGTGCAGATACTGATTCAACCAAACATTTGTTATGAAAAACGTCAACCTTTATAACTGCAGTGAGATACCGAGATTAATATTTTACCCCGTAACATTTTCATCAGTTGATTAGTGAATGGTCCTGTCTCGTTTATTTTCTTCACATAGATGTTGAAGTGAATAAACACTGTGGTTAAACAATGCTGCCTCCCCTTGTATCTGACGCTGCTGTGTTGGTGTTGTTCCCAGAACATCATAATTAATGTTGTTCCGGGATCATCATTTCGACTTACAAAACGGTGTCAGAAACAATACCTGGAGCAAGTCATCATGGCTGAGTGGCTCGTGAGCAAGGCCCTCATTCAGTAGACCAGGGTTTGTATTTCATTTAGAACTTGTTGTGTTTACGCTAAGCTGACTTATTATTTTCTGTTTGTTTGTTCTTTAATCTGTCGCTGTTTGATTAGGTTTTGGCGACAAAAATAGACGGTCAGGTCAAGGCTAAGCTATGACACTATAAAACCATGACAGGTCAGTTTCAACGACGACCCTGGAGCAACATTAGGTATGATGATCTAGGAACAATATCAGGCATTCAAATCTGAAGTATTTATCTTTATCAGTGTACTACTCATTAGTTATTGCTCATGCTATTGTCAATGTCAATATTTGCAAAAACTCAAAGAAAGTGAGAAAATTACAGTTATCCATTTGATCAAAATTCACTCAAATTAGAGAGAGAGCAGACAACACCTCAACTGTCATGATTCAAATGTTGCTAAATCTGATAAATGGTAACCCAGAGGTTAAAGTGGCCAACAGATCAGAGTGTGGTTGTACTGCGAAGCTTCCAGGTGTAAACATATAACATCTAGATTAGAAAGAATTAAAAACTCAACCTGGTACTAGCCTCGATCAAACAAAAACATGCACAAAAACAAACTTTGGCAGGAAACAGTGTGTTCATGTAAAACCAGTAGTGTATAAGAAGCAGCTGGCTGAGAGAAAAAAAAAGGTTTTCAGGACTTTTTTTGAAAATCCACTGTATTGGTAAAATATCCACTATACTGCAGAGCACATATCTCATGACTATTCATTGGTTTACATGCCCAGTAAAAAAAAACTTGCTGCAAGTATCTGGTTTCATTATTGGATTCAGGTAAATTAAATGTCGTTTTGAAGAAGTTGCTGTATCTGCCTGGGTTCACTTGGGTTCATCCGTGCCATATATAGTGAGAAAGACAGCGAGTGCATCTTGGCAAAACATGGCAAAAAAATGCAGAGCAAGCAGACTGTCCAAACCATTAAAGCAAGAGGGACTGCGAGCTATCTGAATTCTCCAGTGATCACAGGAAGTCCGGGAAGCATCCTCTGTCTGTTCTGGATGTTGATATTTGAACACTTCAGCTGGCAATGAAGACAGAAAATGATTTTATAGCCTCATATAACTGGGAATTTATTATATATCAATACAATAACAGGTGGTGCAGATGGTATATTGTTATAAGCTGCTATATGTTATGAGATGCTAATTTATCCTTTGCCACTAAACATTGTTGTTATTACACAGATGGTTGTGATTTTTGTGCACACATTTAAAAAAGAAAAAAAAAACATTCAACAGTGCATATTTCTCTGAGATGTGTTTCTTGGATGTATTTATTTATAATTGAAGTATATACTGTGTAAGACATGAGGTACATCCTGACATATCCTAACAGCAATGTAGGGAGGAGAACTCTTTAGTGGAGAGAAAGGTAGATTAAAGGAGTCCCGACATCACTGAAGTCAGTCTGAGGGGTTTGATTTGTGCGGTTCAGATGTTGCTTGTGACAGACGGGAAGCCGAAACACACAGCGAACAGATAAACATGCAGAACAAATAAAGGCTGCAAGAGCACAAGCCCCTCAATAAATTGGTTCAGATGTGGAGTCAAAAAACAATAAAGGCTCCTCAGATGAATAGAATCTAATTATTTCTCGTGCTACTGTTGCATATATTTAAAAAAAAAATGGATGTAGAGGAAAGCTAAATCATTTGGGTCAGTGGGTGACTTTAATCGGATGAGAGGAAATCACCATTATGTTTGAAAGCAGGTCAGTCCTAATCTGGGAAACGGCATGTATCCTTCATCATTCTATTCATCCTCTAATCCTCAGGACGACAGCCACCGACATTACCGGGACAAGAGTGTGCCATACGACAGCCCCGCATTGTCAACCGCAACACCCGCCGGGATTGTCAAGTATCCATATCCAATATGAATTAGAATGGAATTTGGTGCAGGGATTTACAATAGATGCACAGTCAGTCCACGACAACATGGTATGTTAAGTGCACCAGCAGGGAGCAAGGAGAAGGGGAGAGCAGGATTACATCTCTTAACGGATGCACAATAGATTAATGTGTGCATACATTTTCATCTGGTGATTCTCTGTACAACAGGTGAACTCTCCCGCTGTGTGACAAAGATACAAATGTAACCGAGCGATACAAATCTGAACTGATACCACGCTGAAAGCAAGAATCAGTGTGAGATAACTCTAACGTTGTGCATAAATGAATCTGAATAACGATAAAATGTAGTTTTCAAATAAATAAATGAAAAAATGGTGCTGTTTCTATGCAACAGTCAGATTAACTGTGTTCTTCTCTCATGTGTAAATGACAGCAGCAGAATCAATAATATGAATATAACATTTCTCTCCCCGAGGTAATACAGAATTAAGTGGTAAAGTCTAAATCCAGCAGCAAACCGAAATATGACTTTTTCTTTGGAGCTTTGTTTATGTAACAGGTAGATAAGTGCTGCACTCTGTTCGAATAAGATCTGATAAGTGTGATGAATGCCAAAGACAGAAATCCTAAATGCAGCAATGAATAAGAAGAGCTCCTCAATCTAAATTCCAACTTCTCTTATATACCCTATAAAGGCAACACGTTTCAACTAACAACCGTGTTTGTACCTGTAGTTTGGCATGGTGAGGCGTTTTAAGTGCATCATTTAAGATGAAGATTGCAATATCAGTTTACTTGATTGCATGAAGTTTCTGCCACCCGCCGTTAGCAGCACTCGTCACAGAATTTGTTTGGCAGTGATTGTCTGGTGATGTGAGGGGTTTACAGATCCAGTCGTAAGCCTCCTGAAACATGTTTTATATGTTTGATTTAAAACATCCAGACTCATTATTGTTGTTGTTGTTGCACCTTGCTAATCTCCATTTTGTTTACGTCTGCTTCCCCATGAGGTCACATGAGAGGGATCACCTGTGAACCTAGCTTTAGTCTGCAGAGCCATGAGGCCAGAGCATCTAAGCTACGCCCCCCGCTGCTGCACAGAGCGGTCTTTGCTGCTTATTCAAAAATGTATTAATATCAAATGTGTCACGTCCATATTGTACACTGCGCTTCCTGTGATCCTCAGCAACAAATCTAGGAACAAAGTGTGAAGTTTATCAGATGAACAGTTCTTGAGATATCTGAATAACATACAAATGGACAGGCAGACAGATACAGATTCTTTGCCTTATAATTAGATGTCGACGACTTTATATCTATGATTTTTTGTCAGATTTTTGTGCTGATATTTGAACAAGAATTTTATGCAGTCAAGCCATAAAAGTGCTCCAACCAGAAGTCACATAACATCTTTATATCTTTGGAGGAAAAGTGACTTTTCCTTCCAGAACCTGGTCTGTCCCAAATATGACTTCAAATTATACGTATGATTATTGGGGATTTATTATGACGGACACCCAAAAAAGCCTTACTGTCATTTTTCTCAGCACTTGTATTTCCATTTAAGATAATTAATTTTGATAGAAAAGGAAGGTTTTAATCAGACGTCCAGCGTTTTTTAAAATCTCAATACGAATTTCAAGTTGCATCTCATTTTTTGCCCGTGTTCCAAAGCAGAAATCAGCTAAAAAAGAACAGACAGTACACAAATACTGTTTGTGTTATTCTTGTTAATCAGATTAGCCTCTTCAAAGTGAATTTCCTCTCTTTTGATACAGAATGAAATCAAGGATCTCTTTTTCTTATTTGATCCTCTTTAAGACAAAAGGAAACTGAAAAACAGTCTATTAAGTATCAGGTGAGACTCTCTAATTGAATCAAACCAGCATGACATCAAAGGGTGCTTTGGTTGTTTCTTTAATTCTCTGCCTGGAATACCATTGATCTCTCAGTCATAGAAATAACAAAGAGGAACTCTGACATTGGGTGAACACCCTCTTATCTTCTCCATCAGTCACTGTAGAAAATCGATTCTCCTAATTTACTCCGACAAAACCTCTCACCTCGACTAAACTCGATAGTTGCGAGGTTAAAAATGTGGATTGTGAGACGATATAACACAAAAGCTCATAATAACAGAGTCGAGCAGGTTTCAGTTGTTCCAAGTCACAGACTCATTAACTGGCTCCCAGATGTGAAGAGAAGAGTTCCAAATTGCTCCACATTTTTACAAAGGGCACAGTCAATTACAGACTAAATATGAAACGTGTCCAACCAGGATGTTTCCAACACAGGTGGTCGCCAACACAGGTGCTCAGGAACGCCAACAGATGGTTGGGGCCTCTGAATAAAGTGTGTCTCAGAGTGTGTGTGTGTGTGTGTGTGTGTGTGTGTGTGTGTGTGTGTGTGTGTGTGTGTGTGTGTGTGTGTGTGTGTGTGTGTGTGTGTGCCTGAGCAAATGTAGGTTTTTCAATTTCCCCCCCAAAAAGACTGTCTTGCTGTGCAGAACTGAATCAATGATGAATATGATGTGGGTGGAAATCTATTACTTTCAAATGAATTATGCGGAGACTACACATTTCTGTTCATCATATTCTAATAAAATATCTAATGGGTTTGTAATTTTGGGGGTCTTTCATAGGACTATGAAAAAAATCTGAAGGCTCGCAGTTCAGTGAGTGGTGTTTTCTGCAGGTGGCATTGCGTTTTTTTGCAGAAGCGCCCTGACTACCTCGAGATGTACAAACTCAGAGCAGAAAGGTGCCTGATATCCATCGATAGCCACCACCAACACTTGGTAGTGGCTATCGATGGACATCAGGCACCTTTCTGCTATGATTTCCCCAAATATTGCTTTAACTAACTTGTAATTGTTCAACCACAACAGGAAGAGGCATTGTTTTCCCCCGGTTGCTATCCCCAGGTAACGGTGGATCACCAGGAATAACTATGGGGAAAGACCCCCGCTGATGGAGGAGGCAAAGAGGGGGGAAGAGGGAGAGTGATAGAAACCGATGTAAACCGAGGGTGAATGAATAGAGGGCGCCTGTGTTCCCTCTTTGACATGCCTTCCCCTTACCACTGGGACTAGGACCGCTCAAAATCATCAGCAATTCTATCGCATTAGTAATCGACAAAACCAGCAAACAGTATGTTTTACTCTTTCTTTTGATGGCACTGAAATCCTGGTTTCTAGGTCAAACTGGGATTCTTATACTGCGTTGGACAGTAGCCAGGCTATTAGTGATAGCTGAGTTGCTAATGCTGTCTTTGCCTCGGCGGCACCAGCATCATGGAAAATGCATGGAGTAGGGAATTTTTCAATAATGACTGATTACCCACATGTAAATGTAAAAAATAACTATGTGTATTAAGGATTAACTGCAGTTGAACCATACAAATGCAGTATACTTAGGTCACTTGTGTTTCCAAAATGTTCACAAAATAATAGAAAACAGTGTTGTAATGCTTTCTGACGGTGGTTTTATTATTGTATGCTGTGTGGTCACAACAGCAAAAATGTCATCTTCATTGCATATATCTCCGTCATTCACAAACAATGACAAACTGGGATTTAAATTGTGCATGTTTAAGCACATCATGAGCCACATCAATCATTTCTTGACTCTGCAGGGAAGACTACAGGTGATGTATTGACTTTCAGTTTACGTTGCCTCCAGCTGATCTGAAAAGTGTCTTTCGAAATACATTTTTCATCAAGTTGAGCAGCATGTGCTGTATGAATGAATCAGGAAATATGTGTGCGTTAGAGCCAGGGTCGATAGGCTGCACTTCCTCCAAGGACTCAAATGGAGCGTAAGAGGATAATCCCTTTCTCTTGGAAATCCTTCATCAGAGGTCCTTGCATATTTCCAAAATGATGTAATTCCCTTTTACTGGTCTCCCATGCCAAACTGAGCACAGCCAGTAACAGCCTGACATAAGAGACCATGAAAGCTTGAATATAGATCACTTCAAATGGCTCATAAATGGCTTGCATCCCATTTATAGCCTGTATCCCTGTGAGAGGCTGCAACAAATCTGAGAGGACAGAAGAGCTCACACATGGATGCCTGTGAAACAGTAATGACAGTAATGTAAAATAAAGATGTATGTACTTTTTGAAATGTGCCATATTATTACCAGAAAATCTCTCAGAAGAAGCACTGGGCATATTAGGAAAACTGTGCCAGACCATGGAATAGCCCCTTAACAAATCAGCAATGTTTGCAATCCCTACATTTGGGAATTTTTGCAATTTTGTTTTGCCCTCAAAGTACTTTAGTGAAAAAATGTGCCATTAGGAAAGAAGATTGCATATTTCCCAACCATGAACCCTCTGAGCATATGGTAACGTCATTTAGAACCAGTATTAGGAACTACAATTGATCTTCATATGATCTAAACCTCTTTCTTTGCTGTTACTGGGATGTTTGTGTACATTAACATAACACCAACAGACAACTATACAGTCATATTAACTCATTTCTACAATGCTGATTAATTGTAATTTTAGTATGGATTGGGTACGGTTCAGAAAAAGCCTATGTAAATTGAGTCCTCTGAAACATTTAATAATAACCATGGTCAATAATAGGTACATTAGGTACATTTGTGGTTAAATAAACTTGCTTCTTAGTTACTTCCTCTTTAGGTGTTAACAATGGACCATTTACAAAGCATGTGTTTATTGTAAAGTTGCACAACAGTGTTTATGATGGTTTGTAAGTTGTAATGAATGCTGTCTAGTTCATCTATAAACATTATTCGGATAAAATTGCTTTGTTAATGGTTTATGAATTTAAAAAAGTACAAACTAATGTTAGGCTGTGGGTCAGGAGTAGAGCCAGTTGTCAAAAGGTCGCTGGTTCAGTTCCCCTGGTCTGCATGTTGAAGTTTCCTTGGGCAAGATACTGAACCCCAAACTGCTACTGATGTGCTGTTGGTCGCCTTGCATGGCAGCCACCGTCATCAGTGCGTGAATGTATGTATGAATTACTGTAAGTCGCTTTGGACAAAAGCGTCTGCTACTTGCCCTAAATGTAAACGTAAATAACCTTAACTTACCATTTTTTGATGATGATTATTATAAAATCTTACCGTCCTCACAATTAGTCAAAAACTGATGTAAATATTTCTCTGACTTCCTGTGGCAAAGTTGTTGGAAACCTTCGGCTACTGCGTCCTGCTGTTGCCACCCCATCTCATCCACTTTCCAGACAAGGTGTAGTCCCTCTTGAATGAGCCTAATGTCACCAATGCACTTAAAAAAAACCTGAGCCTCAACAGGTGCAACAAAGCTAACATGAACCACCACCAGTATGACTGTGTGTTAATGAATGGAACCTGGAACCCTGTGAGGCGCTTTGAGTATCTAGAAAAGCGCCATACAAATCCAATCCATTACTATTATGAAAATGAGGGAGCTGCGAATGAAGAACAATCAGTTCATGTTCACACATTAAGAAAGAGCAAGGTCTAAGTGCCCAGGCAGCAGGGCGCTTAAGAAAAATAAAAGTATTGCAAAAACTCCTGTGTTGCTCTGACGGATGCAGATAAAGGTAACCCTTCTCAGAGGTGTTTAATTTTTTTCTTTCTGTGCGGAAGCTTCTCGGCCACCACAGAGTCAGACACTGCAGTGTGAAGAATTAAGAGCGCGTACTTTAAAGTCAATACAGAGGTAACATCATTTCTCAAAAGCTATTTAACTGGTTCTAATGTTTTTCTTTCACATTTAAATAGATAAATAGCTAGGTTTAATTAGTTACACCTTTTACTATCAGTGTTGTGAGTTTCCAACCTGCTGCTGGCCAAATGGTTTAAAAATGGTTAGAATCTCATTTTGAAGATCTTTAAGTATAATTGTGACACTTATTTTGCAGATGTTAATCCCTGCACTGTGGCAAACTGCCAAGAAAGGCAAGAAAATGTCTTTTTCATAATGCAGAAGCTTTTAGTCTAAGCTGGTAATGACTGCAAATTATGCAGCATTGTGTTTGTTATATGGTGTATAGTCCTTACAGGCAGCAGGCCAACTGAAGCTGATGGAAAGATAAGTGGCAACATCTTTTTAATGTACCTTGAATTACAACCACAGGCTTTACGTCGCTGGCTTTACAAGATGTTTTTTTTTGACGGGGGCGGAAATTTATTGCAAAAGATTTTGAATGCTGTCTACAGTCAGACGCAATATTTTTTTCTAAAGGAATATTTGTCTGTCACAGCAGCAGAAGGAAATGTTCAGGATGGAGAAAAGATATTAAGACTCTTTTGGTCCATCATGGGATAATTTGGTTGTTTTGAAACTCATTTCATGAAATTTTATGAATTTGGGGAGGTAATGATGCGGCAAGAGCAGTAACAATATTTGTAAATAACACAGAAATGTTCAAGCAATTCATCAGGAGACATGATGAATTGAAGGCCTATCTATCTTTAGGCCTTTAAGGCCAACAAACAATCTGCTTTATATGATGAGTTGGGAGCGTGAACGTGTTGAATGAAGACTTTAATTGTCGTGGCTTGGAAAGGTTCCCAGTTGAAGGCCTCAACAATACAATGCTCAAATGAAAAGTATGGCCTTGTTGTCATCACTGAAAACATGTCCTTATGTTCTACTTGAGCTCAAAAAATAAACATTTCAATAATTTTGTGTTCAAAAACATTTAGAAAACTAACATGGTGATGCTGCTTTTTTCTTTTTTTAAAATTTGGACAAAACTTTCTAGGTCGAGCAGACTGAAAAAAGACTTCTTTTCATATCGTAGCCACCTGCTTTGAAGTTCCCAACAGAGATCAGCTGTCACTTTTTGTAATTGAGTAGTATCACCACTGCTGGTAAATGATGTTAAGGGGCAGTGTCGTGATGTTTAAATACATATGCTTCTTTAATCCGGCCACAAGGATTACTGTCTATCAAACCTCTAAATTTCCAGCTCCTGTTTAAATTCCTACAATGAAGTCTTCAGACTGTTCCTTTGATTAGCTGCTCTCGTCGTGGGTAATCCCTCCATCTCACCCCCATCTTGAGAAGCTTATATCGTGACCCATTTGAACTTGTCTTAATCTCGCTACCTCTGCTTCCTCCTTCCCCGACACCACATCTGCTCCTATGTCTTGTACTACAAGCTGCAATCCATGCAAAGCATCCATCACACTATTTTCTCCGCCATCTGCTCTGTGTCTGCCTCAAAGTCTCCTTCCAGTCAGCAGAGCGTGGTACACCTCCGAAAGGAAAACACAAAACCCACAGAAAAATCATCACCCACCTCCACTGTTCCCCTCAGCTCCGCAGAACAATTAAGCATCTTTCAGCTCATTATCAGGATTTTAACGGCCCGCTGCTTCACTTTTCTTGGATTCAGCCGAGTTATTCAGTGCACAAAGACGTCGGTTAAAAACGATGCGGTTCAGTATCCAATCCTGATCAATGAGTAGAAGCTCCGATTGATCAGAGTTCAGTGACAGTTCAGTAACCTTTGCCCTGCCTGATAATTAGAACTAAAACCTCAGCTGATTAAAAAATCTAATTTCTCCCTCGAGAAATGTCATGACAACAGTACTGTGACCTGTGGGCAAACACAGTGTTCAAACCTCTCCCCACTGATCTAGCACAGCTTGTAACATTAACACATAATTAAATAAAAGCAAAAAAAGTAGCACATCTTGCTCCGAACCTTCATCAGAGTTAATGCAACAGAATGCCACAACATCAGTATCCACAGGGAATCTCTGCTTCACTTGAGTATCTATTTTTTAACAACATTTTACTTTCACTCCGTATGAACACAAATGTCTCTACTCTGTACTCATTACAAGTTCAAATTGGCCTCCTTACTTTAGTTGCATTTGGGGGAAATTATGGATTTTTAATTTGTGTCACTTCACACCGCCTTCCCAACAGTACAAGACCGACTTTAACCTATGCATATCACACACAGCAAAACGTAACGAGACGAAAACAACGTGAAAGCTGTACCAAGGCAGTAACAGACAAAGAGGGTGAAAAAAAAAGGCTCGGGTTCAGTTAGCTTTGCGCCGAAATGGCCAGAGAAAAGTGCTTCAGAAGGGCCTTTTCTACTTTAAGCACATTTCAGAGGCTGTACTTTCTTACTTTTACTTGAGTAAAAAGAAGTTTAAGCAGCACTTTTACCAGTCTTTTACTTACTTATTTATCTTTTACAAAAGTAACTGCACTTCTGCTTGAGTAAAGCCTGCCAGTGCCAAAGAATATGATCTCCAAATATTAAGGATACAAATACTGCAGGGGTCACAGGGTTGTACTGAAGGGTCATGCAGCCCAGGACCAAACCAGAGTGAGAGGGTGTGATGGATTTTTCATGGACATTTATCAGGTGGGCACAAAAACAACTCCGAATCAATGCTAATATTTCCCGGGGTCAGCAGGTTGTGTAGATAGCAACTGTGTGCCTACACATTCCTCATCTCAACTTTATAAGCTTAATATCTATTTACTTCATAATAGTTTACGGCTTGTTCTGATGCTCCCAAGTGGCCAAAAATCTCCCCATATTGCTTCAGGGAGGACTGCTGATCGTAAAACAAAGCGTCGATAAATACACTATACAGATGTTTGGTTGTACAGTTAACAAAGAAGTGAAATGATCGAGCCAAATTTAATGAAACGTGTGGTATTCTACAATCAATGTGTGCATTATGTAGTGTAGTCATTATCAGAGCTTGTGGATAAGTTCTCAGTCTAAACTTAGGCTTTTTAACTGCTGGACAATGAAATAAATTATTCCACACAGGAAGTATAATAAGTAACATGAGTTGGATATACAATGTGTATGCCACTTGTAACATGATTATTGGATTTGTAGAGGCTGTAAGCCTTTGACTCGTGAAGTAGGTTGATATTTCCCTGATAACAGTTTAAGACACTCCACCTCCCTGTATGTGTGTCTGCTAATGGCGTCGAGAAACAACTATACGCTTTCACCGCCTGCTTGATGGTCTTTATGTGCAGACAGATAGTGTGGGCGTTTTTTTTTAATTCAAAGAGGTGGAATTCATCTTATTAAGGCCACGTTACAGACACATAGCTATTATTTCTTCAACTGTCATAGCTCATCAAACGGATTAATGTTAGCCTTTTATTCCAGCTGACGGAGAGAAGTTTATTCTCGGAAGAAGCCGTTAAAGGTGTCTGAAAAAGTTAATACTTCTTGATCGTTGGCCCAAACACAAGCTGGTTGACTGGAATTTCACAAGGCAGCTGGTAATTACCGGCTCACAATAAATATAAAAACGGCTTGACCAAGTGTCCCAATTAACATGCATATGGACAGTATCTCCTTGATTCATTAACTTTAACTCGGGGAGAGGATCTCCCTCTGCCACCACTTAAATGCCAAATTGTGCGCATAGAGCACCGGCTCAGATCTCATTTCACTACCAGACAAAGACAAAGTTTGCATACGAGACAAGACGGGGCCTTACACAGTGACTAACCACACTGACACAGCTCAGTTAACGAACAAAAAGGAGGCACTTCACACCAGCCAGTATGTTTCTGCTTCCCCTTCCCTAATGTGCCTATTAATGAGTGCACATTAGAGCGGGCTCCTAATGCAGCCGAGCATGCAGCTGGATGGAAACATTTATGACATCCAGCCGTAACAGTTATTCTGCTCTTTACTTGTTCTAATTTGATCCTCAATAACAGGCCAAAAGCAATTACTGCCTCAGCCCCCCTCTCCCTCCCATATCTATTTTACTCCTGTCTCATAACATCACTGATGGTGTAAAGCTACGTCTATCGAGTTCAGAATTGTGCCCATGGTTCTTGTTTTTTGTCAAACAAAATGAGAAAAGTCATTGAGAAAGCGCCATTTAGATTTTAACGGACATTTCTTTCCTGTAGCCAGCAGCCTTGCAATTACTATTTGAAGGCATGATCAAACCTATACTCTAATCTTCAATGTGAACTTGTGAACCTGAGAAAAGTGAGCACTTTCTTTTGTAACGCTGACCCTTCTAAATGACAAAAAGGACCCACATGGCAGAACATTCATACCCAAGGCTTTCCAATCACCTTCTCCACATTTTCTAATGTGTGGTTTCAATGGGGCACTTAGTCTTTGTGATAAGCCAATTTAGAGCGGAGGGCAACATTTTTTATCTCATTTTTCCAATAATGAGCTGTTGTGTTTGTGACTAAAACATATGAAACCGATGAAAAGCCAAGAACAGTACAGTGTTTCAGTTTCAGACAGCAAATCTGACGTCCCTCCTTAATGTCAAGCTCAATGTCGATCTGTTGGTCCGCCACTTTGGTTCAGACTACTACTACAAGGACGCTATGGAATTTTTAGAGACATTTATGGTCCCCAAACGATGAATCCTGTTGACTGGTGGTTCCCTGACTTTTCCTCCAGCACTAGTAGAAAAAATTTCTATTTGCCCAGCATAACTCAGTGGGCTGTGCCAACTTGAGTTAAACAGTGGGAGGGACAAAACCTGTGGGTGATGTTCGATGACAACCTCTCATGAGTAAAACTACACGATCAAGCTGAGCTCAGGCTGTTTTGGATAGTTATTATGGCCTGCAGGGGGGTTCCAGTGTATGACATTAGGCAATCACTCATATGATCCACTGATTACAAGGATTACATATGTTACATTTCCAGAGCTGTGGCTTCAAACCACTTATGCTGGTGTAATTGACTTGAGCCGAGATGCTAGCAGAGAAACGGCAAACTGAGCTTATAAGCACACTTTATGGCTGACTAATAGAATGAACTTTTCTGGGACTGCAGCAACGTGCTAGTAGTCACACAGCGGGAGACTTCCCACAACAAATCTGCTGTCTCACACACTCACACACAGGTTACCAGACCAGTAACACAAGTGTAGGTAGATGCCATGAGCTCGGATATTATCGCCAACACACCGTAGGCTGCTATGATCGAAACGCTTCCCTCAGACGTTACTAGTTTGTAACATGATACTTGAAAGTGGAGGGACAAAAATGATTCCCATCAGCCTCAACTGTACTTCTTATTGTGCTAATTAGCACATTTTTGCATGTTAATAGGCCAAAAAACTTATGTAAGTGAAGCCTCTAAACACCAGCAGGTTAGCACTGTCATTGATTGCATGTTGGTGTTAGAATTTAGCTCAAAGTACCTCTGTACCTTGCATCACAGATCATGTCTGTAGACTAGTTCAGTGTAATTTTATTGACATACATTAATTCCATACTTAACACATCCCCCTTTAATATGGAAATGTAGATGTATAATTCATATCCACTGTAATATAATTTTAAAGCTCTACTCCTGTATTTTTGACAGATTTTGAATTTTCTTTGCACAGTCATATTGGAAAAAAATTACAACTCCTCAGCTAGGGTAAATAAGGTGCTCTAGAAGCATTTTTTTTGTTGGTAAAACCTGTAGAAAATCTCTTAACATCCCAACAGCAATCAATAAATCAAAGCTATGATGAATAAAATAAAACATAAACTCCAGTATCCGTGGCTTTGTGCAGGAGCAGCTCTGGAAGTACGCCTAAAGGGAGTAGGCGGGATTTTTCTTCGGTTGGATACTTTCAAAATTTAACTTCCTCTCGCTGAGCTCTACAATCTTTCTTTTCTTTAAATACTGTACGAAAAAAAAAAGTTTTTCAGCCAAGATCATTCAGTATTAAGAGAAAGATTTTTTAATTAACCTTAAATAATGAAAGAATAGTGATGAATGAAGTAGCTCAACACTCAACTTGATAAGAAATCTATTATGTTATAAAAACGTAATAATGTTATATCTTATCTCGGCAGATTTGGCGAATGGTGTAATCATGATGAATATCTCTGAGCCACTCTTACTGCACATTCTATTTTCATCTTACTGTAAGTAAATTATTAGGCTAATCACGGTATGGGATTTTTGCTTTGCTGTAGACCTGTCATTTTAGATTTAAAAATACAGGACATACCACGAATTAAGATCCTGATGAAGGTCACTCACCAAATACATAGTTGCTGTAAGGAAATATCTGGCCAGCGAGGGGCTCCCATCAGACGGGAAGACCTTTTAATGGACTGAAAATGACAATCCTTATCTTCAGGCTGGCAGATGCCGATGAAGCACTCTGATAAGGAAGAAGCGAGCTGACGATACAGTGTTGATGAGACGGGGTGTGAAATGATCTTTAACACACGGCTGCTTCTGGAACGAGTGCCTCATTAAATGCATTAATGGCATTTATAGTGTAAGAGCAAATATGAAGTCAGTTGCACGACATTACGTGCAATTACTCTACCACTTATATTATACGGTGTAAATAAAAGTTTAGCATAACAGGTTTGGCAGGCCTAATATCTGATCAATAATGTTCATGCAGTTTGCATTTCAAGGCTTCTATCAGGCGTTCTATGCTTGTAGTAGCAATTGTTATTATGGACAGACAATTCCCTAAAGAATGAGAAGCCGTGCACATTATTTACGAGCCACTCACAAGAATAAGCAATTTTCTGGCCGATGCACATGTATGGCGGTTATTTGCTCAGAGTAAGGATCACTCAGCTACTGTTTTTTTTAAAGCTGCGCTCTCCCCGACAGAATATTGGAAATGTCTGAGAGAAAAATCGACGTCCTCAAGACTTCAAGATGTTCCCCCTCGCAGACACAGAATTAAATGATTTGTTTGCTTTGGAGCATACGAGTAGCTCAGCGCTGGTAATTCCAATGGTGGGATTTTAAAGTTGTAACACTTGTTTCTCTCTTTTTGCCTTCACCATTGGCTAACAGACGATTTTTTCCCACAGCAGCCATTTTGACTTTAAACAGCAAGGTAAACACAGCTGTTACCAATGACACTAATTAAGATTCTGTTCCATTCAGGTCAAACGGAGTCAAGGTGCTGCTATTGTGCATTTAGAAAGTCTCTGCTACACTCAATGGAATGGAAACTTCATTAATTGTATTTAATTAAACCTGTGTTTAATTTTATTGTGTCAATATGGCTGCCGTGAGGTCTGTTTGTACACTGATGTGTGATGTTGCACATAAATTGTTCCAAAAATGGTCAAAGCTGTAACCAAGGATTATATTCATCATCAATTTATAGGTCCAGTGTTTTTCTCCATGAACCTGTTTGTTCTATAATATGTCCTGTGATTTCAGTTTCATTTTAAGTGTGTTGTCTGGGTTTTTTGGGCGTCTTTCAGTCCTGTGTTCTTGCGCTCCTCCACAGTCTGCTCTCCCTCCACACCTGCACTGCATCACCTTCATTAGCCCTCCCCTCCTCCAAGTGTTAGCATTTCCCCTCACCTGTGTTCCTCCACCTCACACCACCTGCACCTCATCCCCTCGTTAGTTTAGTTTGTATGTAAGGCCGGCCTTGAGCTCTTGTCCAGTCATCTGTGGAGTTTTCCTGATCCTGCTGTGTATGCTGATTAAACCTCATCCATTGGTATTCCTACTTGCCCTCTCCTGCATTTGGGTTCACCTTCTCTGCTCTCAGTGGACATAATAATCCATAAAATAGTGGAAAAATTACCATCCCGACTTCCTGAAGCCGACTGTGCCGTCATTACATTGTTGTTTTCTGACCAACAGTTCAAAACCTAAATATATTCGACTGAAACTCACAAAGAAAAGCTGGAAAACATCACATTTTAGAAGCGGTAACTCCGGATTGTTAGGCACTTTCACATAATAGATGAGCTACAGTAAATCACTTTGAGCCTCTTAAGTGCACGCTGAAGTCATTTCCCTGACCAGTGCAATAGTGTTAAAAAGAAAGTCTGATTTCAAACACCGGGGCTGTTTGAGTCGTGTCTCTAACAAATAATGATACTCAAGTCTGCGGAGCACATGCTGCCAGGATGCCCAGTTCCTGACTCTTTCTGTAGCGGAAGAGCTGGTAATTGTGGTAAAAAAGTTTGGGTGCCGCAAACCTTTGTGGGACTTGCAAAGCTTTTAATTTGGTCCTTCCAGATTAAAGAGTGACGCGTGTCAACAGGAAACAGAGACGTGAGGAGAGCAGGTTGAGATTAATGATTCATCCCTTGATGAACTTTCCTTTTAGGCCTCTCTCTCTCTTTCTCTCTCTCTCTCTTTCTCCCTTTCATTTGGCTCTTCTGTCATTGCTTTAAGACTAGCTAACGTGGCATAATGAGAGTGATAAATCAGTGCTGACCATTATTTACACCACTGCTGTTCGAGACACTGGATTTATTCAGTTGTTCAGGCAAAGAATGAACAGCTTTAAACAAAGGGGCTTCTTTTGCTAACTAATTAAAAGAGTTGCCAGGCGATAAAACAATTTAATAATAAAAAGTATGCTCTTCAAGTGAGAATAAATAAGAGAAAATAAACAAAACAGAATTGCAAGAAGAAAAACACATAAATAAATTAAAAAGAATAGAATAAAATAATCATCACAGAGGGAATATTGATTTGAGTGTTCCTCTAGTCTACCATATTTTAATGTATTATAATTGTAGGCTATCCGTCTGTAGTCCCATTAGTGGCACAGCTCTCTCATTTTTATTGCCCCTGCACTGGAGAAGGAAAAGCAATGGATGCACATGGAAATGGTCCATGTGCCATGTGGATTCATGAAATTGCAGCCCACTCACGACCAGCGCTCTGTGCCCTCTGAGATACAGTCGCCTGTAATTTGCTCAAACTCACACTGTCACATTATAGACGAGTAAGCTATTTCATTAAAGTCAAAATCCTGCATCCAACTTGGCCATTAGACAGATTCTGTTAGACGGCATGACTCATAATAAATGCAAGTAAGGAGAAAGGAGTGCTCCTTCAGCATCAACAAGCAGCCACAAAGTCTGACAGTCTAATAAGGCATAATTATCAGAAAGCAGAGCACTGTATCGATTGTCGGTCTGTTTGTTTTGTAGATTAATTGACTCATAAAACCTGTCTAACACTAGAAATTAGTCCCAAGGTGTTCTTGAATATTCCACAAAATGTAGACAGCTTTTAATAGTAAACATAAAAGCAGTGTAATAATATCACAAAATAAACAGATAGTTGATTACCGTTCCTTCTTATACAGTTTATGTACCTGACAATTTATATATCAATTTTCCCGTAATTGGATGGTAACAATGTGGAGAAACTAAAAAAATTGAGACAAAAAACTCATGAGTTCATTGACATTCCATAAAATAAGTGAATACTTCTTCATTTTGGCTCAACCACTGCAGCAGCCATACTGTCATTTACATGTCTGAGAAAAATATGAGGACCTAAAACAGAGCCATGTGGTACCAAGCAGGTCACAAGCTTCAGTAGTGGTTGTAGTATGGTGTCAGCCCAGGTGTGCCGAAATCGCACACCTGGGCTGACATGACACTTTATCAAAATGGTCCACTGTTTTAAATGATTTCTGACAATCTTCTTCTTAACAACATAAAGAAGAAGAAAACAGTTTAATTCTGTCTCCTCTTTCCTGTCGAGTTTATAACTACAGCTTTTAGTTTTGCTGCTTAAATGTGCCACTATATTTGTTACAGCAACTTTACCGCACACATGGAAACGTTTAAGATAACTGAAAGGAGCCTTTCTAATCATTGTATCAGAGTGTATGCGTGTTGTGAACCCACCTGTGTAGGCGCATGTTACCTGATTAATATGCCCTTTAGATAGCAGAAAAAAAATAGTGCACCTTTGACTTCAGAACAACATTTTGTTGGCATATGGCGCCGTCACTTACTGCTGCCTCAAGATAGCAATGCACCATCGATGCGTCTGACCATGCCTCATTATGAGACCAATATATCCAGGGGCACACAGTGTGGGCGCTGGCTGTGAAAATGACAACTGCATCAGTCTGAAACAAGCAATGACACTTGCACTTCGCTGTGAGCCACTTTGTTAGGCTTAAGATAGAGCCCCTTTAGCTCTACAAGTCACTGAAAACTACTGAAAACTTTTTCATTTCACTTTTGAAATTGATACTGATTTGCGACATGCAGACAAACTGAGATTATGGTTAGTGAAACCACAAACGACAGCGGCACCATCCCTCAAGAATGTGACTCCAATAATGTCAGAGCCAGATGCTTTTGTTGGTTACCTAATCTGTGCTGAGACATGAGCTATCTCAGAGGCATCAGGAACAACACATCTGCCACGAATTAATACATTTAATAATCATCAGCGTCATCATAATGTTTTGATCAGTGCTGTCAAATTCAAACATAATTAAATGCAGTGATTTCTACTTTGCAACATTTAAACACCGGAAGAGAAATTCAAAGCATAAACTGCTCATGTTGTTAGAGTTGTCGGGATTCAGATATCCCGAGACTGCTCAGAAGAAGAGGGAAGCAGGAGCAACTCCTGAGGGGGGATTTGTCTGCAGGTCAATATACTGACGTGACGATAGCTGAGACTCTGTGAACAGAGAGAGAGAGAGAGAGACACATGTGTGTGTGTTCTGTGTGTGTGCCCTCACGTGTGTGTGAGAGAGATGTAGGGATTCCTGTCCTCCCCTAAGAGAGAAATAAAGCAAAAGAAATGGGAAGATTTATGCTTGTTTCCCCTTCACTTGCGTTGCTCATGAATGGTGCATGAATAATAAATGTTTAGCCAACATAAAGCTGACTTTCATTGTTGCATCAGATGATGGATTGGTTTGACTGGGGCCTGCCCTTCCTTTGAGCGTCGTTGCTCTTAGATTTAATCTGGCAGCCGGGGGTGTGTTTGAACACAGAGAGGTATAACCTTCCATTGTTCTACACCACTGACTCCTCAACCACGAGGGGCGGACGTGCAGGATGTCACCTCGACCAAACACTTCTGCAGCTAATTAAAATGCCTTCAGCCACAGAGGAGATCTCCTCCGTGAAATCATCTGCCGAAATGTTTGATCAGAACGAAATCTCGAGGACACATGGGCCTTGTTGTACGCACACGAAAAAAAAACATAGCTAAGACTTCATTCTGAAATGTGCAACCCTGAGGGGTAACAATCATCTTGTCCCGCACAGCAGTCGGCCAATTCTTTCTTGTCACAGTACTGCAAAAGAAGCAAAAGAAGAATACATTACAGATGTAATGTTGAAATTAAAGTTCATTTATTAAACAAGAAAGTGAAAACCTGCTCGAGACAAACCTGTCTCCTAGAAATTACAACTGTGTTACTAATTGTGCTGGCTGACTGGATTAATGTTTGGCGTGCACTGCTGCTTCTTTTTTTTTTTTTTTTTACAGAGCATAACTTAACCACTCTGTCTCCCAGAAACTACATTTACATGTTACTAATTTGCAGCCGCAAATGTGTTTTGTTAGAAAATTAATGACGACCGGATTACATCCTTTATCTACACAATGAGGAATAGTGGTCTATTAACATGACGTGTTGACTGGATGAAGTTTTTTTGTGCAAAATAATGTCCCCTTGTTGTGACCACAGTAATGTGATGATGTTGATCTTCCTTGGTGTAGGTTAGAGAAAGATAAATGCCTTGGTTCAATACAATAAGTCCCCAGTGGCCTAAATCATGAAACAAAAGCTGATGATCAACGTCTTGCAACAAGTTGTCAGTGAACATTTTGTAAATACCCTCTAAAAGAACATTTGGTGCCTGGCAGATTTAAGATGATATTTGTCTCAAAGTTTTTTACTTTCACAATTGGCATGCAAAAATAAATTCTACGACACAAGGTAGATTTAAAAAATGTATAAACGAGCTAGTCACGAACTGGACAAAGCAGGGTCATCTTTGAATAAAAGCCATTCAGAAGGCCTTTGCAGACGTATCCGAGCTCTAAATATAATTATTTTTGACTCACATTTTCAGCAGTTTTTAAGGTCAAAGTCATCGGTGTCAAAATCATACAGATAAAAATGCATCACCAAACAGAAAAAAGCTGATAAAAGACATAGTTTGAAACTAAGCAACACATATTTATAACTTTACACAAGGGGTTGAAAAATGCTGATAGGCTTACTGATGGCATTATATGTATATTTGGCCGCCGAGCGAAACCGAGCACTGGCCTCAGCAGTGGAGCGGACATCCACGCAGTCAGGATCTTTTTCTGAACACGCCATGCTTTCTTTCCGTTGCTTTAAGTTTTTGAGCATGAGCCTCCAGACTGCGAGTTCACACTGTGGAAAAGGCACACATTGATCTGTACACCAAGGAACTTCATCTTGACAGTGACTCAGCTGTAGCAGTGTTGCACATGATGTCAGCGTCATCCTCCGGCTGCTGCAACAGCTTTACAAGCAAAAAAAAAAAAAGAAGCTGACTTCAGTATCAGGCAAAAAAAAAATACCCTCAAAATGACCTACAGACTTTTGCATTACCACTTACAGTTAGAATTCCATCAAATTTTACATGATATCGGATACGTTTATTGTTTGTAAATACCAGCTCAGTCACCACAGTAACACGTTGTGATGAAGGTTTCTGCAAACCACTGATTTATTCACATTTCAGCATGTCACACATACCAATTTTCCAATCATGTTTGTGCTGACAAAATCTGGATATTTTTGACAGAAAGTAGAGACGTATCCAGCAGTGCTCGAGGCAGCAAAAGCAGGGTAATCTCCAGCCTTGTTTGTGATGACCACAGGTATTTTAAGTGAAAACATGATCTTTCCCCAAGCTCCACCAGACCCAACTGTAAGAACAGTGTTGTCACAACACAGAATTGAAAAGTGAACCTGAATAAATGTTGTTGCAACATAAAAAAAATGTTAAACTTCAACATGGCTGCGGTTTGCAATATTCATTACCATCATTTATTTTGGGGATTGGGTTGCAAATGCAAAATGCATGTAAAGATTAACAATTTCTTTGAAATACACCTGCCAACAAAAATAAAGCAGTGAGTTTAAAGGGGTTTAAAGTACCAGAACCAAAGGAATAATCTTTATCAGGTTAATCAATTTTGCCTGATCAAGTTCATCAAAGACGGGATGAAATGAAAGAACAAACCAAAATCAAGCTAAATGACACATGAGAAGATGCAGGTGACCAAATCCTCCTCTTACTGAGCGACAGGATCCCTTAAACAAAGAAATCATGCATATTGTACATGCACAATGAGGGAGATAATCTCAATCAGGATATTAATAATTAATTAATAATTCGATTGTGCCTCAGATACAAAACCTAGTGAAAAACTTAAATATAATTATGAATTTTTTTTTTTCAATTTAAAATGTCATTAACTTTCTGCTCTTACCTTCCGAAGTCAGATGTACTTTCTCTCTCTAGCTGTATCTGTTTATTTGAGAAAGAAATGCATCATGGACAAACACTCAACAAGAACAAGTTTTAAACATTTTTAGTCAAATATCAGTGGAGACAAACTAAATCTGTCACATGTTACTGCATTGAAACAGAAGAAACAGTGAATATGAACAGTGAATTCAATGAATATGATGTCGGAGCCACAGTCTCTCTCTCTGTTTCATACATTTGAGCAGGCACCTCGTCAATACTTACTGTGAGAGACTAATTGATTTTTCTGACCCCCCTGTTTTTTTTGCAATCATACAACCCACACAAACATTCAGGCAATATCTAAACCTGCCTTTTGAGATCCTATTTTTCTGTTGTCGGAGAGAAACTGAATTATCTCTGCTTTAGGTACAGTGTTTGTTTAAATACAACTCTAAATATAGAGACCTCTGAAGACTGCCCTAATAATGACATTCTACTGTATTATTTTGTTGGAGCTTTGAATTTTACCCAGATAAACTCATCTTTGTTCCACATTCTCAGGAGGCGCTGAAAGTGTCTCAGCAGAATATATTAAATGACAACATACTGATTTAGCTCTCTGTGAATACCTTTTGTTGCTCAGGCGTATTCTGGTATCTCTTGCGTTTCATCTCACCCACAGCAAGTCTGATATTTGCCAGTCATGCGCATTACATTTCGCAGGCCCGCGGCCATGGCTCGTGGATCTGTGGCTGCAAATTGCAGCATCATGACATTTTATTAGTATTTAGAGATGAAATCCAGAGATGACAGTTGTGACCACTTAACTATGACAAAATGAAACTCATCTAATTGTGTTTGTCAGGACGGGAAACGCGAGCATTTACCATCACCGTCAGTTTCCCAAACATGACTCCACAAAATGAGCTATCGCACAGCAAATCTGGTTTCAGTATCTTGTCAATCAAATCTCGAACAGACATGATCCCATTAAGGCCAGGTATTAATTATCTCCTGTCTTTGCATGAGGCCCTCGCCGAGTTTCAAATCAGAATGCAGCGCACGCGATCACAGATTATCTGCCGTCTAATCACAAACATTCTCGTACAAGATTAGAGAATAACGCATGACACGCTGCACATTATAAAGATGTTGCCAGAGGCGGCAGTGTATCACGTTAAGCTTTCTGTGTCACGTACACAATCACGTCTTCATCACTGTCAGTCTCCTTCTCTCTCACTCTGTATCTGTCTCTCTCATTTACCATATGAATTTTCTCCAGCTTCTCTCTTTGTCTGTAGGCTACATTAGTGTGCCAGGTTCTTGAAACTTCTTCACAAAGGCTTCTATTCACCTGAGCTGTCAATTAAGTCTGCATGGAAGGTCACTTCGGCTTAGTTATTCTCAAGCTGCAGTTCTTTAAATGCCCACTTGAGGCTGTCTCTGTGTCTGTAAGAGTAGTCTGCATGGTCACTCCAAACAAATAGTTGACAGCATATCACCAGAGTAACCAGTAACTGCTGCAAACTGTGGAGTTGTCAGCTAGCTAGCTCAGTTAGCCCTGCATCTAGTGGTCCAGCAGGTACTACGAGACGCGACAGGCTGGGGCTAGCAGGTTAGCACGCTAACTGCAGTAGATATCTTTGCAATACAATATATAAATGTTTTCGACATAACCTTATCACATAACAATAAAGGTGATCATTTTAACCAAAATTCATACAAATTTGTCCCTTTAACTTATGCATAATAAAGGGAGTGCCCGCTGTGAGTGATGGCTAGCTGTCTGCTTGGCTTCTCCTCAGCTAATTCCGGTCACTAATCCTGACCTTTCAGCCATGTTTGTGGTGGTTGTCCCTTTTTAGAAATGTTTTAATACAAATATCAGACAACAGTTACGGCTTGCCATGCAGTAAAGTGTGTCAACAGACTGGAGCAGTGGGAGAGACTCCTGTGTTTTAGATTACCAAGGGATCCTGTTAGTATTAAATTGCAGTTGGAACTGGCGGGCTCTGGAGGAAGGGCAAAACCCGGAGCTTCTGGAGGAATAAACAACCGGAGTCAAGGAGAGCGCTGAGTTTATTTTGTTTTTACTTTACAGATAGGATAAAGCAAAGACACAGGAGGATAACAAAAAAGAAGAAAGGGTTCTCTGGTGTGTGCCGACTTTGGTGGGAAGCAAAACTGAACACCAACACAGACACACCCTCAGTGCTGCTATCTTACAGCTAGTGTTGAGTGAGCTATTCCGTCTCTCTGCTCATTGCTTCTCCTTACATGTAGACACACATCATTTGTTAGCCTTAGTTATCCTGGTAGCCTCCAGCTGAGAGAGCGTGTTTAAAGAGACTCACTTTAGCTCCATCCACACTCCACCTCTTAGCCTGTTTTTGATTAGCTGTGAGTTGGGCTGTTATCCCAGATGATACTGTAAAACACCAGAGCCTCGCAAATAGGTTTAAAGAAAACTGGACAGCCCCACTTAGGAGGATTTCAAACAACTCACAGTGTTTTATATTCACTGCTGAGCACAACACTAATGATGCCAGAGACCCAATTTGACCTGCAACTTTCAGGAGGGGCTAACCAGGGACAAATCTAGAAGTTGAAGTAAGTAATTATAGGCGAGCGAGCTTTGCGGAGCACTCTCTCTTGCTCTCTCTCTCTCTACACTCTCCTCCATTCCCTCAGTAACAGGCAGCTTTTCAGTCACCGCCTCTCTTTCCCTCTCATACCTACCTGGTAACTTCCCCTCATGTCTTTGTTCTCTGGTCGGTTTTCGTCCACCCAGACCAGCAGTCCACCAGCCCCACTGTGGCTACAGTTACTTGAAGACTTAATCTGGATGTTCATAATCACACCAATTTAATTTTAAATGGACAGAGAGCAACTGTCTTGTGGTTCTTAACGAGAAGCCATTTACCTATTTGTTGCTGAACACTGGTTGAACCATTCCGAGATTTTAAGACAAATTACTGCCATTACACAGCCGCTTTTGTTACTTATTTCAGACAAAAGAGAAAAAAAAACCCCTCAATGTTAATGACTCATTGGGGTCCCAATTTGAGACGTGAGAAAAGAGAAAAAAATTCTAAAATCGTTGTGAAACAACGCTTGTTTGTGTCTTAAAGGAAGTGGCTGAACAAAAAGCTCCTATCTGGTATAATCCTCTGTGAGTCACCAGACCTCAGGTCCTTCCTATAAATCTATTGTGGTGAATTATCCTTCCGTACCCAGGGGGAACTTGCCACATGCTGGAAGTCACTCCCACTTAACCCAGTTTTCAATTGAAAAGATTAACTTTCATTATGTCGTTAATCTATCTATTTACAGTTCATCACATTTCCTGTTAACATGGATCACTGCTGATGTACAGAGCTCCACTTTTGTTTCAAGATTAGAATTCCATTGAATGCTGATTGTAAAATCGTATGCCTGTAGTTTCAATATATTGAACTGGACTGCAAACGCACTTTTAAATATTGTATGTGCAGTACCTGACCTTTTGTCACACTGTTGACTGGGTGCACATATCGAATAATATGATTGATCTTTTGTATTTTAGATTCATTCTTGCTTTGTTACATCAGCCTGAAGAACGGTCTGCACTCTTAAAACTTAACTATCCATTCATGCATCAGAATATTGTACTTTTAGAGCCGTAACACGTGTTATACAGTCAGTCTTAGTATGTGCATTAACATTTCAGTGCGCCGAGATGTGGATGTGAAGCCAACAGCACCTCATTAAAGCACGAAACCTGTGTGAAAAAGAACAGCTAAGGCCAGCAGTGAGGTCAAATTTACACAAAGAGCTTATAAATGCTTTAGTCAAGGGCAGTTGAGATTCTATGCAGCCTCCATACCTTCACAGGAGATTTAAATCAACAAGGCTCTCATGGTTTGTGTGTTTTAAATGCTGCTGTCTTGGCAGGTGTTTTTTTTTTTTTTCCCCACATGTTCCTGCATGAAACACGACCGACATACAAATCAGCCGTCGTGCGGGTGTTTCTGGAAGACGCAACTATTGACGCTTTCCGTACACGTAGCTATGCCCACACAGCAGGTTTAATTAACTACAAGCAGCAGCACTTGGGGGGGGAAAAAAAGTCAGCTGACAATGAATTTTGAAAATTGCACTCATTTTACTTGAATTAGCTTCCACCAGATTCTAATTGGATACAAACAAAGACATCCATGAAGGGACATTTGCAATGTAACGAAGAAAATCTTCAGTTAAATTAATGTAAACAAAGTGTGACATTTTGGTGAAGTAAACAAATGAGCCGGAGAGGTTTTAACTCAATATCTGTTGTGACCTGCAGGACAAACAGTCCCTGAAACCTCAAAGTAGGCTTTTTTTTTTTTTCTCCAGCTGCCAGTGCCAGGATGTGACTTGGCAACCTTGTGCAAATGTCAGTGGCACGGCAAAATGATGATGTTTTAGACAAGGTCAAGTGGCTTTCAAACAAATCCATCATCTGACGTAATAGCAGGAAGGGTCAGTTTAGGCTGTGTGAGCATTTATTATTCATGAGTGGGTGAGAGGAAGTGAGCACGTCTCACCAAGGAGAGGACAAATGAATATAAACATCACCATCTCCCCTACTCTTCTTACCTTTGTCTCTGAGGGGATTTTACCCTTGGATCATTCTCAAACATACATCAATATATTGACTGGAATAATGCATTGAAGTCCCGGAGGAATCCGTTTCCTCCCCGCGTTCTCTTGACAGCGTGTGGAAGATTGAAGCCATCCTCTTTCTCATTCAAGGGAAACAGCGCTGGCATTAAGATGTTTCAATCAGTTTGCTTTGAAGACAAGCGGCAATGAGAGAATGCAGCTAATGAGGATTTGCCGAAAGATCAAATGAGCTTAAAATTCAGTCTGACAGTCTTTCAAAAGTATTACAAATTAAATGAATACATTCTCTGAAAATTAATAGATATGCAATGACCAAAAGAAAAAAAAAAAAGAGAAGCCCCTCATGCACAGTAGGGCCCAAATCCAAAGGGAACTGAGATACAGTATGCGAATTCTGCTCCACATTCTTTATCTTGACTCTCAATGTGAGTTTTCCATTACCAAGAGGAAGTGGGAGCAGCCAAGCCCAGCACCCAGAATCCCAACGGTGGAGCTCAGTTGGCTGGAAAGATAGATTTTCTGCATCCCACGCTTCTTTCAGTGAAATCACAGGAACAAACAGTGCCTCTGTTTAATTTGGAACTCACCTAGCCACCGAATATGATTAATAATTAAAGTGCAAATCAGGATTAATGCGTGAAGCCTCTTGAAATACAAATAGGCAAAAAAACAGGTCATAAATGAGTAATATATCACTGCTGATGTGATTTAAAGTCGGTGCTTGGCAGCCGAGCGGAGACAAAGAGGGGGGTCCAAAGACAAGACAAAAAGCCGCTGATGAGATATTGGACGTGGTGAAGTAATGGCACACCCGGCCCATTCTTTAACGGCACGTATCCACACCTTCCTGTGCTGCTGGCTGATACTTTGATCTGGTTAGTCTTAATTAAACGCTCTGCATCTGCCACCATGCTGTGCCACCCACTTCAGTGCCACAGTCATAAATCGTTCTGACCACAGAGAGCTGGGCAGTCTGGTTCCCGGGCCTCGATGTGGTCTGGCTGGGGTTTTGTGAAAAAGAGAGTTTCTCCTCTTCTCCCCTTGTTTTTCTATGTGTTCACTTTTTAAAAGATGACATCAAAGCTTACTTGCTTCCACTTTTCCCCCCCGAGGTCCTCCTGAAAGCAATAGTTACCAAATGGTTACATTTTGAGAAATACATTTTTTCCCTTTTTTGCAGAGAGTCTGGTGAGATTGATTGAACACTCTCATGTAGAGCTACAGCCATTAGACAGTTAGTTTAGCTTATAAAATGTAAACAAAAGAGTTTTTAGTAGTTGCATTATCATAATGTTTGCACGATGCATTATCAGGTGTTCATATACTGTAATATTGAGTGTCAACTAGAGCTGGAGAGGAAATGTACTGTAAGAGAAGAGAAGGGAAGGGAAGAGAAGAGAACCAGTCTCTCTGGTGAGTGCTAACTTCAGTGGGAGGTTGACCTGAATTCAAACACACAGTAACTAACACTCTTGGCATGTGCTGTTGCTCATTATCTGGCTGTTTGGGGGGAATAAATACAATTTAGTTGTATTCACATTACGTTTTGTCTTATATGCCGACATGCTTCCTCACACTCTTTACTCTATCCTGGCAGTTACTGTGACAGGCGGATAAATGAAACGCACATATTGCTTGAGTAATAACGTTTTAATGCCATTTCGTACGTATATGTCTTTAAAGAGTGGTTTGTTGTGAATATTTTTGGTTGTCACAAACTAAAGTCTGCTGTGCTTTTCAATTCACTTCGCTGATAAATGAATTGCATGAAATTACATTATCCGGTTTCATTTTCTACTTGCCTCCTACTGACTGTAATCACATGCTCTCACTCTCTTTCTCCTTTCCAAGCCACTTAAATGACTTTTAAGCATCAGTGGAATGTATCATTAAATTAATTAAAGGGTGTTCGTGCTACACCTCCACTGTGCGAGGGTGGGGGGTGTTTGCCACAGGAAACGTGACATGATTCTGAAAAAAAAGATATATAGAGCTAATGGTTGTACTGAATATGTTAATTAATATAGACAAATAGTTAATAAGATTATTTATTGACTGATGTATTTTATCTTTAGAAAACCTTTTCTAGCACAGCTTATTTGTTAACAGTGATGGGTTATATGAGTTGTTCGATGGTTAAGCCTGTATTTCCCACCTAAACTACTACATGTTGTTGTTGTTGTTGTTCAACTATATTTCCGCCATGTTTACTGCTGAGTGCTAATAACTTTTGACAGCATCCAGCTCTCTTTTTCTGCCTCCATCTCTCCACGGGGCCTTTTTTCTTCTCTCGCGGAAAAGTCAAGGGGTTTTTTCGGCCCTGTGTTGCAATAATGCTGCTGGACCATGAAATGTCATCCTCTCCAACATGGTGCTTCACTTTCCCCACAGGGGCAGAGGCGGTTGGGGAGGGTTTTGACATTATGCCGCCACATTTTCTAGGGACTGCCTGTTTCTAACAACAAAGAATGCTTGTTGCTTAAAAATGGCTGCCACAGCTTCGTTACGTGCACTGAAATGTGCACAACAGCAGGACAGAGAGAAGAGAATTCCTCCATCAGGGCTTCACAAAACCCTAATTTACCTTGAAATCATGGAGTAATAAATAGTCATTTGTTCAGTGTGTAGTAGGTTGTAAGCTTTGATTTAAAATTGTGTTTTGTAATATTGGAAGAAAATCAAGGATTAAAAAAAAACATGGATAAAACATGTCAATAATAGTAATAATACCACTCATTTGCACTGACATGCTTAGATGTTCAATACAATGAGTGCATCACCCGAAACTGCATTGTTTTTTTTTGTTTTTTTTCACGCGCCTACTCAAAACATCACAGTGGAGACAGCAACAGGAAATTACAGACGTGACTTAAGGTGGAATTTCTTGACTTCCTTGTTTCATGTCTAACCGATTAACCACAACCGCCCAGAAGCCCTTTGTAGTGGTGTATTTTACGCCAGACGGAGCGAAAAAACACAGCTTGACTCAGCCAACAATGATCGGCGCCCGGACTCCAGAGAGCGTCAGTCAAGAAAAAGCCACGGGAATACAGGCGAGAGAGTCCTAACAGACCTTGTATGGTTTTTCACAGGTGATGGACTGACAATGCCGGGGAAATGGGAGGTCCATGTTCTCTACTGATTAGCCTGAAGCTGCTAGAAAGCCTCCCGGGGCGCTCCAAAGCTACAATCTACAGGGGGGGGACTGTGGCACTCTTATTATACAGCTTTGTTAAACACTCCCCCGTTGCCTGGCAGAATAATGCTTCCTGCTGTCTGTTACATTGAGTTATAATCATCTGTGATCGGCTGGGAGGTGTCCGTTAATGCTGCATATCAGGAAGGCCGATTATTTTATAGCTTTTGACAGGTGATTGTCATTCAGTGAAGAAGACAATGAGATGCACTTGAAAGCTCCCAGAAAGTTAGTCAGCAGGCTTTTGATCCTAGATTACAACAACACATGAGTAAAGGTAAGAGAAAGAGGATAAGGTGCAGTTTTATATACAGTAATAATAATTTAAAGCACAATCTAATAACGGTGTATTGGTGGGACATCCTACTTAATGTTGCTCCTGCACCATTATTGCAACAGACCAGTGAGTTTCTGTAATGTCACAGCTTAGCGATTCAAGGAAAAAGACACACTTAGACAAAAGTCATCTTCTGAAACGCTCTGCTTTAACCCACCCGAAAAGATTTTTTTCCCCCTAAAAACTATCCAAACCACAACAAACAGCCACAGCTAGGAACAACACCAACATGGTGGTATCAGATACGCCGCTGTTTTCCACCACTGGTTCTCTGATGTTTCCTCTCCCAATATTTTCACATCTAACATGACAAATTAATTACGGGTTTATTTCAGCCAAACCAGAGCTGGTGATTGTTTGAGCAGGGGGGAAGACAAACCAAGATGCTTTTGCTGAATTTTGATTGTGTTTGCACTGATTTTTCATTAAGTATGTTTTGTGACGATGAAATGACCGCTTCTGCAAATGGAGTCTGGTGGATTTGGCGAGCGGCTTTCTCTGATATTTACCGTGAAGGTCTGTCTCTGTAGGGATCCATTTTCATTATGTCGGCAAGTTTGATGGAGTGTATTATAAGAATGTTTCAGGATGGCTATGTAAAAATTGCTGGGCTCTGGCCAGTTTCCAGGCAACTAAGGGGGAATAAAACAAGATCTTACATGTAAATTAGTCAGTGTTAGATGTGCTGTTAGGCAGATTCTGTTACTTTTAGACAGAATCAGGTTAGCTTTTCCCATTTTTAAGCTAAGCTAAGCCTAATTGTAGCTAGTTGTAGGTATAATATGAGAGTGGTATCATCCAGGGGATGTAAATCAAATGCTCTAGGTTTGTCTAATATAAACTGAATCCTGTAGATAAACACACGAGTCAAAATAAGTTTCTGAAAGTTTATTGAACCTAAAATAGCAACCAGCTCATTTTCACTCCTGAGTGAGAGGCTGCTGGAGTCTGTTTCGCCGGTGTGAGGGGAGTGTGTGTTGATGTAAATTGCTGACAAGAGGTTTACGTGTTTTTGTTAATGTTTAAGTGGTGAATGGGGAAAAAAAACATTGTTTGAAGGAGGGAAGCAATATATTAGATGTGAGAGGCTGTGTGTTTATGTGAGCTGGAATAACAGTGTGAGTGTCTCTGCGGATGGTAGACGTCACGTATCGAACGTAAAAGTGACATATTGCCTGTGAACGTCGTGATGTGAGAGGCTTCGGGAAAAGCTGATGATAATTACACAAGGGGGGGTGTATGTGTGTGTGTGTGTGTGGGGTGGCTGTGTGGGTGTGAAATACTTTTGAAAAGTAAAAAAGGTTCGTTTATAATTGGACTTTTTAGAATGAATGTGCCTGCTTCATACCGCTCTTATACAGAATACACCCTATCCATCTATCTTGACAACAGAGTAGATGACAATAGATTACATCAACTTCACTATCTTCACTACAGTGTCAAACATCATCACATTCAGGAACTCTAGATCTCTGTAGAGCAACTCAGTGATACTTTACTTCCTTCCTGCTTTGCTTTAAGATATAAGATTCTGTCAGACACAAATCTTAAAGTCTGACGATGACAAAGGCCCCAAAATGGCGCATGTTTACATTTAAGTGACACAGCTCCTGAGAAGCTGTTTGAATTATGACTCTCGTCTGGTGGCGGGGGGGGGGAATAGGAACTAGAGTGTGGAGTGGGACGGCTCAACAAGATGCCAGACTTTGACAGCAGAGGACAGCTGCTCACTTCCTGTTTCCTACCAGCGGTCAACATTACTTTTTTTTTTAACCGTGTCCACGAATGCACCATAACTTTAAACCTGAAAAACACTTGGGGGCAGCGGAAACAAGCTATAAATGTAACACATTTGTGCTGTTTTGTCGGCTTTTAACTTGATATTGCCAGCAAAAAATGTGCGTTCATCTGGAGTTCATGTTTCTGGTCACCTGATGAAGGCAAGTCCAATATTCACTTTCACTTTAAATCTACTTTGGTCTCCACCAGCCTCTGAGGAAAATATGTGTCCTCCACTTTGTTCCAGTGTTAACTACGTTAAAGTAAACTATGACCAAAAAAGTTTGTTGAGAACCTTTTCACCATGACTATAATGAGACGATGACAAACTTTTGTATTTTGGTTTTGTTGACAAGGGTATTTTTTCCCCAACATTCAGCAAATAGTACATTTTTGAACGTTGGCTGGGTTATTGTGTTAGTTGTCGTCATTTCACTAGCTTCAAAGCTTGTAAATATATTTTGCCCATGTAATATACAGCAGGTTGATTCATTTAAACATTTGAGCATGCGACTGTTGATTATGCTTAATGTGTTTTCACTGGCTTGTCCGTCACAGACAAGCGTAATCGTAGCCCTGAACATGACACGCGTTGCAATTACTGTCTTAAAGTGTTGTTTTTGAGAGCATGCAGCACATTTCTGGAAGACATCTGTGTATGATTTCTTAACTCTGAGGCCAGATATGAATATGAATCGACTTGCAGTATTTGTATGTACGACCTACACAGCAGTCTGCTTAGCCTGTCTGGCACTGTTTACACAATCAGCAGCTCCATATTTGCAGAAAAACACCAACCTAAAGAATGACTTAAACGCTCTGAGGATAAAAATGACTAAATTGTGACTATAAAAAAGCATTTTCTCTCTAAAGACTGAATCTAAAATAGCTACCAAAATTAACTTGCTGTTCACTAATTGTGTATGTCTGTGATTTAGTGCTGTGCACGTAGCGTAAAGTGAGTTCATCAAAGCTCTGTGCTCCTGGAAACCATGCTGATGGGAGCAGCAGGAAGAAAGTTTCAGCCTTAAAACCAAAACAAATAATCTGATAAATGCTCATATAAAACTACTGATCATAGTAGATTCACAGATAACCTGTACTGGATCTTAAGCATCCACATGTAAGTTCATGAATATTAAAATCCAGTCCTTGTTGAGCTACTTATTGTGGTATTTCTAATGCCGTATAATATATAAATGTACTATTAATGGAAATTAATAACAAGATGCAGCTAGAAACTGAACAAAACAGCTTGCAAACCTCAAGCGGTACGACTGCAGTCAGTGTGCAGCTGCAGTCGGTCGACTTGGATGATTTTTTTCAGAGAGGTTTGTATCACAGCAACACGCTGATTCTAAGAGACGTAGACGACGTGTAAAGCTTTAATAGCCACTAAAGACGAAAGTCCACCGCTGTAGAGAAATTCCTTTTCACTTGAGCTAATCAAATTCGAGTGCTGGTTTTACATGGCTCTTGTAGAACATCATTAAGGAGGTAGTAGTGTTAACTGCTGGCCTTCAGTGAAAGAGGATGCTTCTGAAGTGACTAAGTACTCCAAGTTCATCGCTAGTTCATCACTGATCCAGTTGTATTCCCTCTTATATTTGATTTAAGGGGGATGAAATGGTCTTTGAAAGGACACTCACTGCAGAGAGACTTACTTCAGTGGTCTAAGGCAGTTTTTTCTTCTTCTTTTTGCTGACACTCATATTTGATATCAAGGGAGAGTTGAGTTTAGATCTGTGGCAATAATCAGCCAGAAATGGTGTAGGAGTGTTACAGAACCTGGGCAATTATTACAGTCAGGCGGAGCTGCAATCAGTAAAGGCTGTCAAGTAGCCACCATTAGCTGATGTCGTAAGGTCTAATATGTGAGCACTTGAATACAAGATGTTATAAATGAGAAGAAACTTGATTAGAATAGAGTTGAAGAGGTTATTTTAAGTTTAGAGGCACACTGATTTACTGGATGTATCAGGAAGCAAATACTTTGAAGGAGATGTGTGTTTTAATCTTAAAAGGATAGAGAGAGGGAGAGAGAGAGAGAGAAACTTAAAGCATAGTTATAATTACGTTGCAGTCTGCGAGTCTATTAGAATTCATGTGGAAGTTTTGTCAGATTGGTCTGAATTTAAAACGCTCTCGTTTGAAGCAGCTCCACATACAGAAATCGGATTTGATATGTGTTTCAAGTAAATGTGATTCTGCTTGTGAATTTTTTACCACATTTGGATAAGAAATGGTCCTATTATCTGTGGAAAAAAAGAAAAGTCCAATTTCTAAAGGATTTAGATTAAAGGGTGAGACAACTTACAGTTGAGCTTTTTGTAAATCTTCAGTGTTTCTGTGCCAGAAAATGTTTGCATCAGTGAGCACTTTACAAAAAAGGCATTCATATCCAGTTCTTCGTGTGCTTATGCGAGGCCAGTGGTCCTAAAGGTCTGATGTTTATCATAGATCAGCTTCCAGAGGAAGACACAACAGATTATACCAGTGAACATCCAGGGTTTGGACTTAGAGATGGTGGCAAAATACAAATACCTAGGTGTTGAACTGCACTGGACCGACAACACAGATGCCCTGTACAAGAAGGGCCAAAGTCGCCTCCATCTGCTGAGGAGACTGAGGTCCTTTGGGGTGCAGAGGACATTACTTCGAGCATTTTATGACACTGTGGTGGGATCAGCACTCCTTTATGCAGCGGCCTGCTGGGGAGGTAGCAGCACAGACAGGAAGAGACTAAACAAACTAGTTAGGAGGGCCAGCTCTGTCCTGGACTGGACTGACGCTGGACTCCACAGAGGTGGTGGGTGAGAGGAGGACGTTAGCCAAGCTGACGTCAATCGCGGACGACACCTCTCAGCCCCTGCACCCGACTGTGGAAGCCTTGAGCAGCTCTTCAAGACTCTTACACCCGCTGTGAGAGAAGGAGCGCTACCGCAGATCATTCATCCCCAAAGCCATCAGACAAGCACTACCTGAATAATAACTTTCCACTCACTTTGTTTTTTTGTAAATATCTTATTGTTTTCTACTTATTTTCTATTCAACTTATCTGTCTGATTCATTCTTCTGTACTTGTTGCATCTTGATCTTATCCCCGTTGTGGGATAAATCAAGTCTGTCTCATCTAATCTAGAGTGTGCGGAAGTGATGCTTTCACTTGATGCACTCTATGTAAAGCAATGGAACCTGTTTTTTTTTTACAGAACAAATCTACATCCTCGACTCACATCCTCGTTTTTGATCACTTGGTAAGGTTAGTATATGGACACTTGATCTCCAGGCCAGTCGGGGGCAGCGTCACTATTATGTTGGTGTGTCTCGCTACCACTCAGTATGCTTCAAGTCAAACATTAAAGGTGGTGTGAGTGATTCTGGAGAAAGAGAGTTGTTGGTCCTGTAGTCCCTCGCCGCTTCAAGCCCGCTGCACCTGACCATGAACAGTTATCTGCTCACTTTAGTGTTTGTCATGTCGAGAACAAACTTAAATTTGCACTTTTTCCCGTAGTTCCCCTAAGTTGACTTTTTCAGTCAGACATTAATTAAAGCTCATTGTATTCTGGTTCCTGGCCCAGGTATTTCTTGGATGGAAGCAGTTGTCAGGCAACCAGTGGGGACTCCAGAAAGATAGCACTCCCAGCCAGGAAATAGTAAGCTAACAAGCTGCTGCCTGTAGCCAGCTGAAATTATCAGTGGTATTGATCTTCTCATCTAACTCTGGGGAGGAAAAACCTATTTCCCAAACTGATGAGCCATTAATGAGGAGAGACTAGTTTACTGATGGAAAAGGGCCATATGATCAAATTTAGCAAAGGGGGAATGTTTGTGTATTAAGAGGATGACGACAACAGCCAGCAGCATAAACTCCACAAAAATCTGACGTCTTGTGCTGCAGATGGTTGGATTTTTATGTCCGAAGCCGAGAGCAGCTTGCCACAAGGGCAGCATATTGGGCCGATAATGGAAACGGTGCTAAGTGATTGAATATCGTTTGGTTAAGTGAGAGGTGTGATAGCTTGAGGGGGCGCCCACACTGACCATCACAAGTTCCTTTTTCCTTTTTAATCACACATTATACAATAGAAGCGTAACAAAAAAACTACATATCCATTATACAACACACAAACCACAACGTAGTACAGTTCTTTTAAAGAAGTGAGAGTTTACTAGTTTTTCCTACCAGCAATAGATCAAAAGGTGTCGCACGTCTCATAAATTATGTTCACCTGTCCGAGAGAAAAATGGCCAGCTCAGCATTAGATTAAACACCTCTGGTCTGACCCAGATTCTTCAGCTCAGATAAGTACATATGTTGGGTGGCATACTGAGTGTTCTTTCACCTTGTTTCACAGCCATTATAAGGAAGCATGAGCTATCCTGGACATTAGTTAGGAGAAGCCTTGATGCAAGATCGGAAGCGGAAAAAAAGGAAAACATGATAAATTAAGTAGTAAAATAAGATATAATAAAAATAATAAGTTTAATAATTTAAAAGAAACAAAAGACAATTAAATTCATGACATCAAATAATATACTTCCCCATGTCTACCTTGTGGGAGTAAGAAGGTTTGGTGATTTGAGGTCTTCACTGCATCAGTAAACTTAATACAGGACTCTTTGGTCAAATGTATCCTTTTGTTGCCTTAGCAGGTAGGTTATTTGCTCCATCTCGTACATTACCAGGATCTTTTGGGTCCACAGATGGAGTGTAGGTGGCTCAGGCTTTAACCTATTTATCATAATACATTTAATTGCTGCAGTTAGCAAAATCAGCAATAAATATCAAAGTCTTTCTAGACAAGTCAGGCCACTCGCGGCGACACCTCGAAAAGCCCAAAGAGACCAGACCCCTATCTAAATGAATGGAGCCATGGTGAAATCCACACTTTAACGGGATAGCAGGACGGAAAAAACATACAGACATGCTCGCCAGTGAAATAATATACAAATAAACACCAAAAAAACAACGACTTTACCGTAGAAATGATGTTTAAAACGCTCTTTTCCTACAGGGAGAACATTAGCATGCGCTAATGGAACAACATGATTGGGCTATAATTTCCCGGTTCGGCGGTGACAACGCAGGTGATTGGCTGTTGGTGAAAGGGGCAGGATATGCGCCATCTTTGCGCCCATCCCCATTCAAAATGATCAGAGTGGCCTGTCTCTACATAGTAGAACGTCTCTGATAAATATCCCTCAATTCCTTTGGGTTGTTCCTCTAATTTGCTTTTCTTGATGAGTTCGATTAATAACACCGTTCCTTCTGTCCACTACATGTTAAGCTACGGTTTGTTTTCCTTTGACAAAAACCAAAGTGTTAAAACGACGCCAGGACGTCACTCGAGCTCTGAGGCCAAGAAGCATCCTGGCACTAAACCCATTTATAAAACTACAACTTATTGTTTTGATACTTTTTTGCCTCCTAGTTGCTTCCCACCATTTCCAGTCTTTGTGCTAAGCTAAGCCACGGTTGGCCTATATTCAGCATACAGATGTTAGCGCTATCAATCCACTTCCCAAAATGTTTGGCTATTCCTTTAACCCAGGCTTACCCGGTTATCCAGCATACTAATTCTAACATTGACAATCCTGTGTAAAGCTGGTAATCACATGGCTCTGCTAAACCCTGGATTTTTCACTCCAGCTGTGCCACTTTTCACATAAAGGAGCTGCATATTTAATCAGCTGCATTACCGGAGGTTATAACTCTTCATAAATGCATTTATCTCCTTCAGAAACTCCAAACCTCCGTGTTACAAAACATAAAATAAATGTTTATTGTCTGCATCTTTCGGGAGAATTGGAGTGGGCACGTCTGAGGTTGTGTCTGTGTTTAACAACCTGAAATCCTGGCAGGAGGGGCGACGTCCCGGCCGACTCAGGAATGTGTTGGTGAACCCAACTAATGGGGGTGAGGGTGCTCATTTAGCAGCCTGAGAGAGTCTCGTTTAATCCCACAGATGTGTCTTATCAGTGTTTTCCAGTTTTTTATTACCTTACTTCCTCTGCTCTGTATTCTGTGCCTATTTTTTTTTTTTTTCCTCCTCTGGCGATACAGACGGAAGTCGGAGAAGGAGAGCAGTGCTGACGTCAAAGTGTTGGCTGCAAGAGAACAGCCTCATGCTGCGCCACATGAAGTGGTAACACTGCTGGCTGTTAGAAACTTTCAAACACTGTGTAACTCCTATTACAGCTAATGGGGGCCTCTTTTCCCCTCCATTTTATGAGCAGTTTTTAAATTATTTTGTTTGTTTATTTGTTTATGCCTAAAATGCTAATGTATAATTTTTTTTCTTCAAATGACTCAAGGTCTCTGTGTTCTCATTACATTCGTTTTATCTCCTTTACGAAACAATTTCACCTTTTCTTTTAGGATTTCTCGCCCATACAGGCTTAAAGAAGACCATGAGATTCATTTTAAAAAGCTGCATTTCATGGCGACCTTAGCTTTGGAAGGATTTATACTTGTATCATTCAATTTGCGACAGAGATTATAATTGATGTAGCCTAAATTCACCCTGACATATCTGAAGCCTTTTTGTGGGCTGCTATCAAAGGACCACAAGGGTCATTACTAACCACTGCAGGCAAAAATGCCACCATGAACAAATCTTCATTGGTCCTAGATATGGCACTAGCTTTGTTTGATGATTATAGATTTGGTTTGAAGGTTCAAAGCATATAAAAACATAAAGCAACGTTATGTAGAAATTAGCATTTTCTGCAAAGAGGCAGAGCAGCTTTGATAGAAACATCATCCACCCTATTACAAGACACCGTACCATCAAAATGATTTTGAAGATGTTATCAATTTGTTGTCAAGCAGTTATAGACCAGTTTCACCAGTTTGTATCTCAAGAGGCGACAGTCCGTCAATTTAATGAACAAAATAAACTCACAAAATGTAAAGAAAGGAAATATCCTTAAGCCTGTTTTACTTATCAAACAGAAAAATACGACCATACGCCTTCAGAATTTAAGTTGCTCTCTTTATACCAAATTGATGGGCTTAGTTATTTGGTAGTGAATCACGCTTCATCCAAACTTGAAAGAAACAGATCTAAAGCGACCAAAAACATTTATTTATTTATTTCTTTTCACTTTTTCAGCAGCCACCAATTCTGGTTTGATCAAAATAAATCCTTAATTTGCTGGTGAAGACAAGCTTTCCTCTTCCTCCTCCCCTCTTCATGTCACTCCTGTCCCCTCCTGAATCCGTTGTGATGTCTTCTTCTTCTTCTTCTTCTTCTACTTCTCAGAGTCGTGGTTGGAGCCACTGTAAATCACATTAGCACTGTATACCTTGTTGAAAACTGGCCCCTGGTCGGTCTCAGAAGCTATGTTTGGTCCAGATCTGGCCATAACCCAGTCCCTGTTGCTTTTACCTCCCGGTCCAGACAATTAACTGAATGGCTGACTGAGCTAACTAGCTAACAGCAGGTAGTAGCTACAGCCATAGCTAGAGAAAATAGTGATATTCTGCCCTCATTTATTTGGTGTGACCTTCGATGAGCGGCCAGTTCTCACATATTGCATCTGCAACCTTTCTGAAGTAACAGTGAAATTACAACCAAACCTAGTGTATTGACTTAAAGCTAAGTAAAGGCTCTGACTCTGAACATCTTCTCTCTATAAAATTATTTTGTGAATCCCAGTATGTGGCGCTTTATGAATAAACTCTATATGGATGTCATGATGAAATACAGACCCCCCCATAGCAGCATCGAAGCAGTGGCCTCGAGAACACAGCCAGAAAATGAGAGGGCCAAGGTGATCTGACGGAGACTAAAGCCAGAGAAGATCTCATATGTGGGGGATATAGGTGATGAAGAGGACTGAAAAAGGGAGAATCCAGGGGGGGGCACAAGAGACGATGTGCTGGGAGCCGGCCAATGTAGGCGAAAATTAAAGGGGAAGGAAGGAGGCAGAGTGAGAAAAAAGGGAAGAATTCTTGGTAGGGGGAGGAACAAAGAGGACCAGATTCACAAAATCTGTCTTACCTCCTTTCAGATGTATCCTGCACCTAGAGACCTGTGTTATTTATAAAACAGAAGCACTATCCTAGAAGCATGGCTGTCATGTGATGCACGCCTTGCGTCAAGTCATTGAAGTGCATCTCCCTCCTTCATGCATATGCATTTAAGGCAGAAGGGAATGGTTCGAGGTATGAGAGGTTTAGAGTTTATGCTCTACCATCTGTGTGTGTACACTGTGATGCAAGTTTGGCGTAAAAGAAAAACATGGCAATATGGTCCTGGATACCTGTTCTGGAATCATTCATTATGGTCCAAGCAACTCTGTCAGGAGAGGAGGTGATTATAGAGAGGACTATAGTTCCATCTGCAGACATGACACTGATCATACTACATGCCATAAAAGAGGCCTCTATTTTTACCCATATGAATACACGCTGTGCTTCATAATTACTGAAATTGCAGACATTACAAACTCTGGTAAGCCAATTCAGCATCAATGGGGCTTTTTTGGTTAATGGCTATTGTGAAGGCAGACTTTGAAGGGCTTTCACTAACAGCGGTACAAGAGCAGCATGTCTTGTAAAAAGGCTGTCCAGTGGTTGGAGGTAATTATTTATTTGGATTTTGCCAGAAGAATGGAAATCATTCAATGGAACACTGGACAATTTTCAGTGTTTTTCTGAAAGAACATGTCTACGGGCTAATGCGTGATGTGGAGTGGGGAACAAATTATGTTTAATGCTTTTTTCCTTGAGAATCTGTTTATGTTGGGCACTAGCAGTTTTTCGGAAACAGAGAGGGATGTGTATCATATTTTTGTACTTAAAGTTTTGCAGAGTAAGAACGTAACCTGTTCACAGCTATTGGCAGCAAACTTTTCCTGTCAGACCTGGGTTTAGATTTGTATTCTAAGATTGTCGCTGGTTTGGATGATCTCCTGCAGTTGAGTTGTCATCTTTTGAATAAGCCAAATCACCACCTGTCATTATTTTTATTTTTAGTAAAGTTTCTGCCTTCTGCCACTGCTAATACAACTGCATCACGAGTTAACGTGACACAAATTATTATAATAATAGGCTGAAACAGTGGACGAGTGGGTTAGTTGGTCACGTTTCGCTTCCTTTCATGCAGAAGTCATTTGAGCATGTGTGCGGGGAATATAACAGGAATAATGCAGGAGGAGAGAATGTGTTCAGGACCAAATAATTTCAGGGGTTTTGTTTCAGTTTCTTTACTGCCCACCTGAGTGCTGTAAGTTTGCTGTGTTCAGATCTGCCCGAACGAACCAAACCAAGGGGGAAGATGTATGGACTTTAACAGGACCTAACAAGGCTGATTTGAAAAATGGAATGAAGTCAAAAGGCACAAGCAGCGGTCTACACTCCACTACACTTTAAGTACAGCAGAGTCGGGATTTCTGACACAACTTGAGAGAAAATGTCTGGTCAAAACCTTCAGCAACACCTGTATGATAACAGTTTATTTTTGACTATTTTCTGCGTGCAATTGCCTTTTGCAAGTAATATTAAAATAAAATTAACTAAACTGAATTTTATGCCCAAAATATCGGATTCATTAAAGTGTCTGTGACCCATGTTCTTACCTGTGGAACCTGATAGCTCTCCATGCGTGAGGAGCTCCACAAAACTAAAGACACAGACCACAAGTCTACTGGAGAATCTCCCAATTCAGTAAAAATCGGACTATTGCTGCGATATCTTGTGTTTTCAGTGCTAAAGATGTGATTTTGCTGGTCGTTCGTTGTTTGCTATTTTTCAAAGAGCTGCATTGTAATTGTGTCCGTGTGATTACAAAGCCACTGTGATTCATCCACTCCAGTGCCTGTTTAGCTCTGGTCCATTCGATTTAGAGTTGTTTTTCTAATTACCATGAGGGTAATTGTCCTGAAAGTCTGCGTCCACTGTGTACAATGTGGTCATTTAGCTCACTAGCCCTCACCAAGATGTGTTTATGGAACAAATAATTATTGGAGAAAATAATTACAAAAATGGATTATATAGTAACCGGTGTTGTTTGGTTATGGTATTCACTTGTGAATTCAAAGTAGACTGAAAGTGTTTGACTACTGGTTACCTAGCAACAGACACTGTGACAGATGTGGGAGTATTTAATTGCCAGCTCGTTTCTGGAACCAATCACCGTGACATCGTACTAACAACTTCTGGCTGGAAAACTGCCAGTATATTTGCATTATGGAGATATTTGAAATCAACAAATGTGCTGTTTCTGTTGCCATTTTCAGTCAAAACCATAAAGTTTTACAGAAAGACAGAATTTCAAATGTGCTTATTTTATGTAACAACAGTGGCGTCTCACCTCTGGTCGCACTAGTGATGAAAGCATCGTTTGTGTGTTTCAGATGACTGAGATATATAATCTTTGAAACATACTCACGAACATCAAGAAAATAAAATTATATCTAAGCCACGTGACGTGAGGCAGAGGTTTTTCTACACTCAATTGACGTCATTTTCATTGGTTCTATATATGGGCTCTAGACTTTGTTAAAATATATTATCTGGACAAAGCCTGGGAAACAAGCAGTGGAGATTCTGTTCACCAAGGCCTGCAGAAACAGCTGTGGTTCAGTTCAGAGGCAAATTCCTCCAAAATCGAAGGAAGTGGGCGCTTCAGGCAAGCTGAAGGTCAGCCTGAAACCTAGACTTACCTCTACAAAGGCACAGCTTTTTCTCCCAGAGAGCAAAATTACAGATTTTTATGTGAAGAAATGTCCAACTACATCAGCATGTTGCCTTCAAAAAACCAACAAATAATAGTTTAATAACTTCAAAGTGTTAATGATAACATATCGATATCATTTCCATTTATTTATGCTTTGTGTGAAACAACATGTACATGTACAAATAAATATTTTTAGTTAGTATGTAGCTCGTTTACACGCTCAGGGTTGCAACTGTCAAAGAGAGGACACAGGTTGTGCAGTTAATATCTTAAAATTTAGAGTTACACATAAAGTCTGTAAAGACATTGAAAAATATCCACAAACTTAACAATTCTCTGATTTAATCAGAAAGCTCTTAGAAAACAGCTTTTAAACATTGTGTAATTTAAACTGGTAAGAGAATATAAAGAATATATCACATCGGTGCAACAGAAGAACAGGAACAGTGAAGCATATCAAGATTACCAGGAAACTTTATTTCTTTAAACACTGTTAACAGGCCTGACCCTCTGTAGTTCATGTGATATGATGCATTTACTGACTGATGGATACCTGAACACAAACACCTTCCCAATGTGACATGTGGTCCAGTGATATTTCCCACTTTTACAAGGTGATCGGGGCTTGTCTGAACACGGTTGTCGTGGTTACCAGGTCGTCCACGAGCTGTGATGATCAAGGTGTATCGATTAGGTCACACATGGTGGATCTGACAGTGTGTCTAATGGCTTGACCCGTGCTGCTAAAACACACAGTACATCAATTCCATCTTTTGGCAGAATGTTACTCGGCAGCGACGTGTGTTTACAGATGAGGAGGTTTATTTAGGAAATTTTACACAATTGTAAGATGGTAAATAATTTGTCAATCAGGTAAAAAAAAATAATTGGTTCATTATGAGGTATGTGATCTTATGAAATCGGTTACGTAGGATTATTGCAGATTGTTTTGCCCCTGACTACAGTTTAATAGGTTTAGCTTTGGGTGGCCTACGGTGAGTGTAACGGATTTATTTCTGGGCATTTCTACAAAACACACCTACACTGTGGGCTTTAATGCTAGTCATAGGAATCCTACACTTTGTTCTGTTCTGTGTTGTTCTTTGAACTCCTTTTTTTCATTTTGCACTTAAAAATAAAAAAAATAACATGCTAATCACCTCCTGCTGAGTGGAGCCTCAGTGGGAGGCTGTGTAAAACCAGCGTTTAGCACTTTCAGCCTAATTATACCTATTGTACAATTATACAAAATAATCCACAACATATTTTATTGTAATTGCTTCCAAACCAAGTTTGTTTGTTTGTTTTTTTGTTTGTTTTGTCCTCTCATTTTTGAATTGTGTCAATCTTACCTCTTTAAATTTTAGAAAACAAAAAATAATAAATAATTTTTGTGATGTCACACACACTCTCACACACTTACAGGTTTTGCTTATTAAATGTTCTTTCATTGTGATCCTCTTCCAGGACACCGCGTAATATCATTTATGAAACGTGTCACATTATGCGAAGAAATTTAATTTATTTTTATCTTCTATTTTTTCCCTTTTCCATTTTCTTTATTTCCTCCCACATTTTATTTCCTTGCTCCGGTTCTTTCTCTCTGTTCTCTGACTCTTGACTGAGTAATAAATCATTCAGTCCAGCTGAAGAAGCTTGGAGCACACTCACATGGTCTCTGTGACCTAGAAATATTCGCAGCTTTCTTCTCCACATGGTTGGCTCTTTGACAGAGCTCCTTCACGTCAGCCCTGCTCCTGTGAGGTCAGCCCTTATCTTCTGGGCACACTCATGCGCTCACTGCAGAAACCTGACAGTACGTATGCATGCACCTGATCTGCTCTTCATTAAGTAGAGACCGTTTTATTGGTTAATTTCACTGGAAGGACTTCATTATAGAGAATGTTGGATCTTAACATAGTGTAGTCACATTAAACAATAAGTTCTGTCTTTGACTGAAGTCATAAGACATTGTTCCTCTACTCAGAGCTGTTTGTTAATCACATAATAACATGTAGTAATTAAGCAGAACAATGGCATTGACAGGTTGATTTACATGTAAAAATTAAAAGCAACCACCTGCAATACAGTACAGAAAGTGGAGCATCCAGACAATTAAAGCAACAATAGACTCAGTGTGTGTTAAAGTGGTTCAGCCCAACAGTCATTTTTAATCTTTTAATAGCCACGCTGTGAAGCGAGGTTCTGCATGAGTAAAATCTGTAATAAATTTAGTTTAACTTTATCTTGAGGTCTCTTGACAAATTAAACAATTAATCAGCGCTGCACTTACATTTGACAACAACGCAATGGCATTTTCTTCAAAAATGGACAAAGTACTTGACATATGTTTGATTGGCGTGTCATTTTTCGACAGCAAGATGATACAATTAACTAGGCGGCTTTAAAAAATAGAGTAACATTTTTCTTTGTTTCACTTTTTTAAAGTTCTTAGCAGGGGGGGGTTTCTTACCTTATGTTCCATAGTGTGGATCACATAATCAATATCAAAGACACGCAGCACAATTAGTTTCACAAGCGTCTGTCGGAGTCTCTAATCTTGCCTGATGAAATACTCGCTGACCAGTGGAACACTAATGAACCTCCCATTACTTCAATGACTACTGCATTGTAATACTATTACACTCCCATCTGATTATCCTCAGCTTAATGAAGCAAATAGAAAATGATTTGAATTACTGCGAGGTTTCACCTCTGGCACCGACACACATAATTAACAGCAAAATAAAGAGCATTTTGATAAAGAAAGATCATTTAAAAGTGTCTTACATCTTGAGAGGCTGCAACAAAGACAGACTCGGCTGATGAGGCCTCGTCAAGGACAGACATTTTATAAGATTAAGGCCGATCCAGATTGCACAATGCAAGGTTTGAAAGACAGGTTTGTTATGATGTTATAAGTTTAAACACCCTGAAGTTGTATCTCAATTAGCTTTATATGAGGGATAATAAAATACAACATTTCAGAAAACTGTGAATTCCAACACAGCGTGAAATGTTCACTGAAGTGTTGTAAAGGTTGGTGTGTCTTCTTCAGGCACATTCCACTGGTAGACAAATTAATTGTTGACCGGTGATTGCATCATGAGTGGGCATCCTCAAAAACCTCAGCTGATCACAAGCAGGGACGCGGTGAGGTTCACCACTTGGTGAAACACGTGATTGTATAACTACATGCAACTACATGTTACTACATGGGCTCAGGAACACTTACTAATGTCGTTGTCAGTAAACACAGTGGGACCAGGGTTGTATATAATGTTATGGATAAACATTCAAACATTGGAATCAAGTGTTCCGAGTCTTGTAAACTGCATACAACCACCAACTGCCTCAAGCAATGCCAACGAAGAACCATCGGTCAATCATGGCGATGAGGGCTTTCACACAGTGGAGAGTTGGAGTGACGGAGAAGATTAGTGCAGATAGAAACAGCAGATAATGACCTGTAGAGGAGTAAAGAAAAACCATCAGAGAAGAAATGTTGGTCATTGAACTTTGGCCAAAGGTTCATTTCAAATTCTGCCAGCACTTAGAATGAGAGTCCCAATAGTATCATGCCCTCGGTCAGAGGTGCATTTCTTTTTCGATGTAGTCCAGAACCACATATTAAGTGTTAAACAGCGTACACTTTTGCTCTCGCAGCAACACTGAGCTACACTCTTATAGGCAGCCTATATCAAAAGCAAGCTTAGTCAGCAAGCTGCACTTATCTTTGTAAGCAACATTTATTTACTGTCATTCATGAAGCAAACTTGTGGTGAGACTCAGCCGATCGTGGGCAATATTTTGTGGCGTTCACCTGGGAGTGGGAGTGAAAAAGGGGTGTGATAGATAAGGCATATGAAAGGAAAATGCCTTAGTATGCTGGGTTGCTGCTGAGGTTGCAACCGGCTGGCTGGGGATGCTGTGCTGCGGCCCCGTGGGAGCTGGGTGCAATAGGTCCGCAGTCCACCTTAACACCAGCCGGTGAACTGGGCATTCAGCGGAGGCAGTGTGAGCCTGAATAACTGAGTAGGAGGTCCTCCGACTGAGGCAAAGTTACACAGGTGGGTACCCTGGAGTGTTATTAAGAATCGCTGTGTGAAGGCTCGCTGGTGCACCGTTCACCGGCAGGGTTATTGATTTATTAAGCTGTTCCTTTGTCGGCATGCCACTGGTTATATTGTATATTAAATGTGATCGTTTAAGCAGAAAAGAGGCGATAACAAACAGGGATCAAAATAAAAAAAAAAGAGATAGACAGTATTCACCGTGTGTCACAAGCAATCAGCCGATGTTATTTGTTTCCTGAAAGCTATTTGCAGCTACTGTTCGAGAGTCAGCCATTATGCTGTTGATAAAGGGGAAGGGTCTGGGGTTCGGGCACATACTCTTGTTCTCTCGTCACTCTGAGTGTGGTTGCACAGCTATAAATAAAATATGAAGCATAACCTTTGAGGCCTTTGAGTTTCTTTTTTTTAATGTTTTTTTTTGTTTTTGCTGGAGGCAATTTTGAAACAATATTGGACAACACTCTCAATGATGGTGATTGCAAATCAGACAAAAACAAGACCATAAACAAAAAGTTGGATCAAAGATTTTGAAACAAGACAGCCGACAGCTCGCCGGCGGCTCTGTGAGGCCAAACACAAAGTCCTGAGCTGAGGTTGATGCTACAGTGAATAGTTCTGCAGGTCTTTTGCTCATGGAATGATATTTTGGCCGCGTTAAATATTTTGGCGCCTTATGTATGACTATGACAGGCAGAAGGAGGAGTGGTTCCTATCAACGGGCTGTTATTTAAATTAGATCCTGGTGATAGGAGTTAGGTTCTGCTGTGTTCCTGTTGATGATAAATGACACATTTACCCCAAACTGCTGAGTTAAGCTATCAGTGGGATGTGGACTGATCTGCACACCACTACCACAAAGTATCTGAGCACCTGTAAAGAATAGTGCAACACAATAATTAATCTAGTAAGCATACACATAGACATAGACATACACACATAGAGACCACAAGAATTCTATGAAATCAACAATCACAAAGCAGCTACAACAAAATGAGTACATGAGGGCATTTGGGGACTGGATAAACGTCTGACAAAATGGTGGCCATAACAACATCAGTATCCGTAGTTAGTTCCTACGCCAAGAGAATGATCAACTGGAAACAGCTGCCAGTGACAGATTAGTCAGCATCGATCCCCCTCTAGTGGAGCATTAAGGTTGACCTGACGTGATCCCTTTTTTTTTTTCAATTCAACATGTCCGATTGATAACCCTGCTGACATACCTGCACTCTTACACTCAAAACTAATACTTACATTTGGTGGCCTGTGTGCTGCTGGGTCTGATTTATGACATTACGGCCTCGAGTCTGATCTCCTCTCTGGTCTCCATTTATTGGTTTACTACATCATCCTTTTGACATCTGAACTGGCTTTCTGTTTGAATGCCCATTTTGATTATTGTACAAGGGATTATTACCTTCCATCCTTAATCTCTGTAAACATTCATTTTTCAGGGAATGCGTCAGAAGCAGCCAGCATGGAGGAGACCTAGTAGGCTATATAACATGCAAGCTCTGAGGTGGATATAGCTACGTGGTTACAGAGACTGTCTCCAAATGTCTTCGACAACAAAAGCAGTCAAAAGTATTCAAAGCTCAGGGAGGTTTTCACCCATAATTTAAGTTGACAGTCTCAGAAACTAATTATTGGCGCATTGTAATTATGTTTTCTATCAGAAAATACTTGAATTAATTATACACAATGAACCCAGCACTCATGTCATGAATACAATCAGCCTCTTTTACTTTTTAGCACATTGTTTATCCAACTTTAATGAGTTCTGGACACATTTCTGTTGGTCTGAGTTTTATGCAAATTGTGCCATATCAAAAGAAATTCCAGAGATTTATGTGAAGCTATAATTACCAGTGACCTTTTCATTATGAAAATAAGGAAGCTGCTGAGTATAATAGAATATAAAAGAACTTTGCCTTGTTCAATTTACTATATGTCCACACCTGCTGCGGAAGCTTTTTTATATCACTCACATATTTGCTCAGTTTATATTAGAATCCTGAAGCAGCATGATGTACACTCATCTCATACTTTTACTGGGTTGTGGAAACGTCTAACAAAACATTTATCAAAGGTGGACTGTGAGAGTAGAAGTGCTATAGCTTAATGCAAAATGTAGGAATATAGCCAAGGAAAAAATATATACGAACAGAAGTCTATGAGGTGTGAGAGACATAGCATTTAAAAGCAGTATTACGACTGAAACATCTTTCTGTGTGTTTGATTTAGGTGACCTTACAGCAAAAAACACACCATATCACAAGTAAGAGTCTAAGGATGTGATCACACTACATGCAAGGAATATTTCAATGTCTCAATGTCCGCATGTAAGGCCAACGGAGAGACAGTAGGCATGTGACAGATGTTGCTTCAGATCAGGCGACGCTGTCCTCTTCAGAGAGAGAAAAAAAAGAACATCGTTGGCTGTTTCTTCAATAAAGGTAAAACCACTTGCGTTTTCATTCAGGAACAAACACGACAGCAGTGCGATTGTTTCTCTGCTGCTACAGATTGTTTCAGATACTCTGTCGACATTAGCTGCATATCTAAAGCTTTCAGCAGTGCAGCAGGAGCGGCCATCTGTCTACATTGGAAGCATTCAGCTACAGAACCACAGTGCACTAGAAGAGTTCTGGCTCTGCTGACAGCCCACACAGAATTTGAGTTTATGTGTAAAGGAAGTTAAAATATAAGACTCATGCCACACTTACGTATGTTAAAAGATTACTACACCAGTTTAGAAATGTAACGTATCTGTTACACACATGGGAGAGTTTTTTTTATTTATTTATTTTACGGTTAGTATCAAAGATGCTGCTGTAGAATGAGAGATATTGCCATTATTTTATTTTGATCTCAGACTCTTGTGTTATGCTCATGTTGTCGTCTTGCCATTCAACCGCATTGCCAGAGTAAATGTTGGCAAAGTATGTTTCTGCAAAACCAAAAACATGGCTGGAAATTGTCCCAAGTCTCCATAAAAATATCCAGTGGTGTCACAGTAACAAATGTTGAAACACCACAAGAGATTTTTATAACTTTTTTTCACATAAGTGATTTTGAAGTGCTAATTGTCACACCTTCCCGTTAAAGCTGTAGACTGTAACTATTTTTTGTTATATTTGCAAAAATTGTCATTATGATCTGACAGTAGAATAAGATACAGGTCAGCTGTGTAACAATCCACTGTCTGTGGCTCCACCCGGTGGCCCTAATTTGATTTGCAAGAATCCACTGCTCCTGGCTCAATACAACCAATCAGAGCCAAGGGAGTGTATGAGATATGTCAATCACTCTCATGCATACGCTGCTGGCAGCCCCCCTCCCTAACACAGCACGTACTGGGCAGTGCCCCTCCCCTGCCAGGTGCAGTGCCTGTTCTTAGCGGGTCAGATACTTTCAAGCCCAAACTGTAATCAATGGCGGAGAACAGACAACAACAACAGAGCTGAAAAATGCCCCTCCATTGCCCTTGTCAAAGAGAAGACATAAGAAGACTAACAAAGAAAAGTGGTGTAAAAACAAAGAATTGGACCGAGCCAGAGAGAAAACTAGGATAAATATCGGAGAGTCATTTCAGAGGTGGAGGGGGTTGCAGGATTTGTAAGGACTCAAAAGCGACGCAGAGTTAGCAGCTTTTCTGCTGGACAAGTAAGGACCCCTGCTTGATATATATTTCATTCTATGTTTTAACCACAAGGCTATGGTGGCGGCGGTTACAGTAATACTCGCAATAGCACATATGGCCGTACGATGTTGCAGTCGAGCTACGTAGCTTGTTGCTAAATCTAGCTTGTTAGCTTGTATGCCAACTCCGGTGTTTAGCTTTGTGTTTATGGCTACTGGTTAGTAAAAGTGTCTTTCAAGTGACCGGGCAGTTATAACCAGGTAGTTTGTGTTCAGTACACTCTGAAGTGGTTGAATGGGTTTAGAGAAATAATGTTACTCATGCTTCAGAAAGGCAGCATGGCAAAAATGTTGCACCGAGAAATATTTAGCTGGGAACTCCGTCTACCGCGATGTGAGGAATATTGTTTGTTACTCGGGATATCTACAGTGATCTGCATCAGGCACTCGTCATTGTAATTTAGTTGTATTGGTCAGAAAGACAACAATCGGAACTTATGTTTTTTGTTGTCATTTTGAATACGCCGTCTTGTTTATCTAGCGTCCTCTGTTACCGTGGTTATAAGACTGTTCGTGCATGACAGGCTCCTCTGTGGGGAGGGGCTTTGAAGGCAGTGCTGCAGCGCAGCACAGACCTGGGATCTGTGCTCATTCTGGTTTTCTGACTAAGTCCACTTTTTTCTCAAAACTCCAGACTACAGCTTTAAGGATCCAGTGTATTGAATTTGGGGAGATTCAGAGGCACTAAATTGAATGTTGGCAGGAATGTAATAAAATGCTCATTATGTTGCCATTTGTGTAACCTGAAAATATGAATCGTTGTGTTTTATTTTCATCACTTCACTTTTTATCCCCTCTTCCACTGAGTCCACCATGTTGCACCAACATGCTTCTACAGTGCAGCAGGACAGAAAACCAAAGAGGGCCTTACTCATTGAGACACCACTAAATCCTACACACTGGACACTTTAACTTTTACTGAACCTTCAACCATTTGTTGGCCAGTGCAAACATCTGTATTTACTAAAACAAAAGTGTATGTGCTTCGTCTAATGTCTCAGATTGACAACAGATGGAAGGAACCAGAGGAAGACACGCTGAAAGATGGGCTGCAAGGGCATATAAAATTATTGACATTGACCACAAACCAGAGTCATCATCATGATCAAGAAATATCTAGAGGTGCTAAGTCAAAGGCAACATGGCTGGAGGTTCAATTCTTCAGAGGAAGAAGGAAGAAGCCTTTAATTTTAGAGGTGAAACATCTTAAAGGAATCAAGTCCAGTTGCATTTGATTTACTGCTTCTGGTACATATTTTTACCCGACCTTGAGGGTCACATATATGAGGATGAGACCTCAGTCACATAAAAAGAAGTGGAGGTATATCGGGTGAGGGATCATAAACCTTCTCTCTAGGATTGGCCTTTGCGGTTGGCTGTGAATGGCCTCCTTTCGGTGTGTTTACCCAGGGTCCTTGGGATGAAATGCACCATCCCCATGGGGCGTACAAGTAAGCCTGATGCCAGAATCCCCCTCCCATCGTATCCTCCTATATCTAATAACATAACAAGATCCTTTTCTGAAGTCACATGATGACACCTGAGCTAGTTCTGTTGGCTAAAGCAGGCCTGACGATACGGTCAAAATGTCTTGGAATGGCTGAGTAAGTGGACCTTGTGTTTACAATATTTATCACAGATTCTTATGGTTGGTTTTTGCTGTTTAAGTACAAACACACTATGAGAAAGAAGCAAACAGCTGTGTAAAAAACACCATTCAGCTGGAGGCTGTCGTGAACCTCCAAAGTCACTGTTTACAATTCACTGTTATGCGATTTGAAGAACAAGGCATTGAGCTGTCACTCTAAAACTAAAGCACCCAGGGATGAACACAGCAGTGTGACAATATGATCCTGCAAAAACATCCCCAGGGAGACAAACACTGAAAAAGAAAGACAGGAGGACTTTGTGGGGTTATACAGTAATGTCACTCTGCAACGAAACTGTGAGCAAGCATGAATGTGGAGAAAACAAATTGAAATAAACTGACTGTAGGCAGGCCAGTGACATAAATCAGATTAAATATAATCTGACTCTCTTGGAGATTCTCTCTGCGACTGTATACAGAGGCAGGTTCATCAGTTTGATGAAAATTCAGACGAGTACTGCAACCACTCCTCATTGCTTTTCTTCATTATTGTCTTTTTTTGCTTCACTTCCCCAATCCAATCCCTAAAGAGGAGAATACACAAGCCTGGAGACATGCAGTCTTCACTGCTAACAAACTGACTCACTCTCCTTTTCATGCTCTGCACCCTCATTTACATCCATTTGTCCATTCAAGCTTTGCTTATATTTCATATCTTTTAGGTCCAAAATTGGTGTTTTCACCAATATGAAAAGAATTCTGAATTCTAAAACCGGATCAAACATTAAAGGCTTACTCATCTTAAATAGATCTCAGGAGGAGTAGGAAGTATAAAGTAAATATATTTTGTATAATAATAATTAGGATAAATTGCCCAGACTTAACCAAATGACTCTAAGGGCTGCAGTTATCTAGATTATGTAATCATCTATTTTTTTATGCAAAAAAAAATAATTTGCCTAAACAGAAATCGCATTTTTTGAGGTCCTCACTCTTGTTTTTGTCAATATTCCTAGTTTTTTCGGTTTCTTTAACGCTCAGCTCAGAAGTATCTTTCTTCCCGTAGTGAGTTCTATCCTTGAAAACGTAATGAGACATGACTGAGGCTATATTTTGACTTTATACTGTGAAATAAAATCTCTAAAACGTGAAAAAGAGACAAACCTTGTCATTGAGATGAGACAACGTTGTTGCTGCTTGTTGTTTCTAATAATTAATGTATTAAGTTTATGCTACTTTCAACCTGGAGGACAGAAGCATAACTTTATGAGCAAAGGAGCCTGCCATCCTGAGCGTGACGCCAATGGCTGCTGTATGAATATGGCCAACTGCAGGACAAGTTTGACATGTGAAATGGTGGTGACAGTTGACTGCAGCAGTCAGGGAAAATTAAGTGACTGATAAAAATTAAAAAATGCATTATTATAGAAATGATGTCAGCCATTCATGTTACAGCTATGGCTGTATCTCCTCAAACTCCTTGTTTTTTCCCTGTGTTCCCAGTGCTCTCCTGTCTGTTTCCCTCTCTTTGTCTTGTCTTGTGTCTGTGTGTTGCAGTGTGTGTGGGCGTGGTCTCACCTCCTGTCTCCCCCGGCTCTGATTATTGTGCACACCTGCCTGCAATCAGCTCATCCCTCCTGCCGCTCTGCACACCAGCCTCTCATCAGTCCGTCTCCACCCTGGCTCTCCAGCCGCTCATCCTCAGATTGTTGTTTCAACCCGGTGGAATGCACACATCAAGGCCAGCGCAAACTGCTAGTTGAGTTAATTTCCCCCCTTGTGTTTTTTCTTGTGTTTCCATGTGCCTCAGGATCATCTACTCATTTGCCAACCTGCCCACCACCTCCCCAGCCATCGCGCCATCTCTGCCATCCACGACTCCCTTCACCATCCCCTGCCATCATCCTGTCTCTCCTGCTGCTTCTGGACCTCATTCCCCCTTCCATGATGACTCTCATCCCCTTGCTGGTTGTAATAAACCTCTTTCTCACCAAACTTGTTTGGTGTCCATGTCCAACATTTTGGTCCTGCTCGTGATCACAACAATTATGTGCTTCAAGCTGCTTTGCAAAGATAAAAAAAAAAGGGATAGTTCTGTTTTGAAATCACCACTTCTTCGTATTTTTAGACTGGTGTGATCGATATCACAGTCAACTTTATCCGCAGTTTTCCTCCCTGTTTCCTTCTATTAGCTCAACTCATAAGATTTGGTTTCATATGAAGCTCATATCGGATCAATTTGTATCTCTCACACACCCTGTGAACTTATTGATTCGATAATATGTTTAATACATTTAAAGAGTCATGTGATGTCTAGCTCCAAGTGTTCAGAATAATTAGGTTACTGTGTTTCCCTTTTAGTTTCTGTGGGAAACTACCCATGAAATAGACAAGAGATCTCCGGAGAGTCAGTCCTCACTGTAGAGAAGATTAACACATTATCTGGATGGAGATGTACATGACTGGGGGCAAATTGCAGAGAGGGTTTGATGGAAACTGCAAACTGTGAAATGATTTTTAGCGTAGTCTCATCAATGTTTATGGTGCTGAAGATGGGAGCGGTGACATTCAGTTTTTACACGGGGTGTGCTGGACTGCGCACACACGCCTTCGATCCAGTCAGCCGCCTCCTTTTTCTTACTCTTGTCTTATCTGTAATTATGTGTTCGCTGTCACATGATCATGTTTGGATGAGTGAAGAATAATTGTACTGTAGACTTAAGAAAACATCTAGATCTATTTTTACTCTGCTACAAATCAGAGTGTAGGTGTTAATGTTCCGTTGCACTTAAGTTGTTATGTTTTTCTCTAAATGCCTTTGTTTTGAGAATAATAAATAAATATGAACTTGAACTTATATATATATACTTGAGATTTGTGTTAATCGGCTGATGCTCTGATGCTCCTCTCCTTCACATTATTAACTTCATATATCAGGTTCTTTTTATCTCTTATTCCATAAGATGCTGCCGCCAGACTTGGATGTTGGAGGAGTTCATATAATGCATCACAAAAAAGTATAAAGTCTGGTTTTACCACATTTGAGCGCTGTAATATCCACCAGCACATTCCTGTATGGTGGGGCAGCTCAGTGGGTAGAGTGGGTCGTCTAGTGATCGAAAGGTCACTGGTTTGAATCCCGGCTCCCCCTTGAACAAGAATGAGCCTGATGAGTTGGCGCCTTCATGACAGCCTCCGCCGTCAGTGTGTGATTGGGTGAATGTGGCATGTATTGTAAAGTGCTTTGAGCTGTGCAGTTGACTGGAAAAGCGCTATAAAAATGCAAGATTTACCATTTACCATATGTTGTCGATCACACAGACAGAAGGATGAGCCAGACAAATAGTCTGTGAAAAGTGAAATACATAGGGTGAACTACAGTGGCTGCATTGCAGAAGGCAAACTAATTACCACCATCACTGCAACAAAGTGTGATGATAAATGAATGAAATGTATCTATCAAAAATAGATTCAACCAATTTCCCATCTGTTACAAGCAATGCACATTTTGCAGTTCATAGTTGAAGTACATGAAGTACATGTTGTACATGACTATGACGATCTTTTGTTACTTGTCACAGATGACAACAAAAGACAGATATTGAAAACTAAATACGTCCTCACACATTCATTCATTCATTCACACAGGACTGATATTCCCAGAAATTACGGGCATGGCAGATTTTCAAGCGATTGAGATCTCGGACGAGTTATTGCAAATGACCAGTTCTGTGCAAGCAGGGCTTATATTACCACACAGAAAAAAAACATCCAATCAAACAGCCTTTCCAGTGTTTGCTCGTCTATAGAATAAAAAGAAAATAGGAGACAACTGTGGAACTAAAGATTTGTCCAAATTGTTGTTTGATGTGCACGACTGTTCTTTTGGCTTCAACAACGTATTGTCAACCAATTTCCTTTCAAATTCTTTCCTTCATTCCTTTCACTTCTTTTCACCCAACAGCTTGATTTACTCCACATTCATTCACAGTTGGATCATTTCACATTTACATTGCAATGACCCTGGTACTGACCCTGTATGTGTTTCCCTGAATTGCAAGTCTGGAAGCAACCCTCAGAAAACATTGTATAGCTCTGCTCTGTATAGCCTCTACACTTTCGGATAGTCGTGGCACTGTTCAGCATATGGGAGACACGTACTGTGAAGTTCTGTGTACATAGAATTGCCAAGATCATTAAAGAATTTAAGTTTGTTTGACAGATCAGAGAGCTCCTCCAGCCAAGTCAAAGAGGGACCCAGTTCCAACCTCATAAGTCATAAATTCATGAGATGAGAAACACTGCTATTGAATTTCAACAACCTGTTTTGGTGGATGGATTGAATATTAACAGTACTGTCCCAAAGGATGTAGCTGGGAATATACTATGAGAATATAAGGAAAGTATGTCAGTCTTTGCACTGAAAACCCACTGTTGGGTGTGTTTTAAACACATCTCTGATAAAGTGTCAAGTTAATGCTGACACACACCACTGTAAACATCCGCTGTTTACAAGGCAACGGGAGAGTTTTTTCCATTTCTGTATCATTTTCACAACAGGAGGCTCTGTTGGACTCAATGCAGTGATACTGCTACACTGTCCGCGCATTTCCAAACAAGTTACACAGCCAGATCTATAATGAGGTGACAACAGTATGGATTTGTCCTGAATCAAGTACACAGCGAGTGATCCAACGCAGCTTGAGTCCAGAATTTCTGCCTCAGCTTCCTCGTAGCTGGCAGATTTTGGGACTGTGTGAGCGTGATGCAATTCTTTTTCCTTTACAAAAAACAAGAAGCTTCTCTGAGGGACATTCAAGGGTGAAACTACTACATTGTAAACAATATTTACATTGAAAATGACCATTCATTTTTTGAGACAAAACTGAACACTAACATTTATGACAGTAGGACTCGTTGCAGTGTAATGCATCCGTGCATCTCCAAAAAAATGAGGCTCTTGAACCTAGTTGACACACGGACTCCTGACAGGAATAGCTAAAGATCTACTGTAGCTAGAAATCTAACCCGCCTTCTGTTTTGGACCATTTCTTCACCCTGGCATCTGGTTCTCTGGGTTGTGCATCTTTCTGCAAGGGGAAAAAAGACTGCTTACCTCGAGTTATTAAGCTTATTAAATCACACGCAATACAATTTATTCAAAACACGTGTCATAACAGCAAACGGCCTAGTCGCTAGAATTTTAGAAAGTTGGCAGTTAATGTGTCTGCAAACCACGACGTGTTCACATTTGTGTCACCCATACTGACATTTCTGTTTTACGTGCCATCTCACGCTCACCCTGCATGTTTATGACCCGACAAATGGAGGTGGAGTTACAGGCAAGAATGCTGCCAAGCCAGTGACTACAGTTCGAGACTGTGTTTCAATGTTTGTAAGCGTGGAACTGCTGGATTTTTTGAGCACGTTGGGACAATTTCCAGACAGGTTTTTGGTGACAAAATGTACTTATTGCCAAAACGTGATATTTTCCTAACGCTAACCAGGTGTTTTTTGTCACTAAACCTAACCAGAGCATAGGCACAGTGTTGCCACAACATCCATCCCAGCAGTTGTTGGACGTGCGGCGGGGTAGGCCCTGGACAGATGATCGCACCTGGAAAAAAAACAAAGAAACATAAAGATGCAACAGGAAGATGTGAAAGAAAGAACGTGTTTATTCTGACGATGCGGTTGCTGCAAAAGATTCCTCTTTTGTTGAATGGTTGAAATTCAATAATAACAGATAGTCAGCAGTGTCGAGATAGCTTGCTATTTGTCAACAGCACACTGCCAAATGTCAATGTTATTTACCTCCAGTACACAAATCCACAGTTTGTGACACAAATGCTGTTGTGACCAGGCCTTCAGGCTGTGTCAGTGTTTGCTAGGTTTACCCACAACGTCAGGACATGTGAGTGCACTGCAGGTGTCTCCATCCAGTCAACTGTTATTCATCGTCTGTTCAACTATGAAACACAAACCGGCAGCGCTCTGACTGAGACAATGAATCATCACATTAAAACAAAAGCAGTCGTCCTGAACCTTACGCTTTCATTTTATTTGAGCTTAATGATTTTTTAGTGTCCGTCGTTTGAATTTGATCTGCCCCCGATGACATCTCTTCCTCCGAGTCTTCCTTCTTTCAACTTGCCCTTTCTCACTAAAAGACTACCATGTGATGAATGTAGGAAGTGGTAATGACCACAGGGAATTGCTTCGGGCCGTTGGATGGTAGTGGGCTTTTTCTTCTTTCTGCTCTTTCGAGGCCTAAATGTCTCTTCAATGACTGAGCTGAGTTGTGGATGGCAGTGAATCCTTTTTTTGTCTCTTGGATTACTGCGTATATTACCCAGGATAAAGGCGTGATATGGAATGCCCTGGGTGAAAGTGCGGTCTCCGGGCACGTTGTAATACGATGATGAATTTTATACACAATCCCTGCAAAATGGGGGCAGAGGAAAGAGGCAGGAGACATTGCTTTTGATGGGAAATGGGATGGGATGAGATGTGTGAGTTTGAAATAGAAATGGGAAAGGAAGAACAAGAGCCGGTGATGATAGTTGATGATGGAATGCATTTTGAATAAGATTAATAATATTATAATACATTTCTGGTTGCGTATCGTGGTCCAGGTTGCGGTGGTAGTGGGCAGATGTGCTTTTATGCTGAGGGGAGAAATTTGAGTGAATGTGGTAAATTGCATTGGCTACTGAATTCTCACTAAGCTTTTGATGAAATTCTTCCCTCTGTCACACTGACCATTTGTAGGAGTATGACTTCCTGGCAACAGTCTTAACAAAGGCAGTGCTGTTCTACTTTTAGTGTTGGGTGGTCAGAGCTTTGCAACAGCAAATGAATGCAGCACACAAATACAAATTCTTATTTTTCCTTTTTTAAATATTCTTTACAAGTGCTATTATACAAATCAGTGGCAGACTCAGGATGTTTGACGGACAGCGCCAAAAGAATGAAAAGGGCACTGGCAGTGTTTGTCGGGGAACCAGCACCCAGGAAGTAGTGATATATTTACAGTATAGTGAAGAGGCAGCTCCACCACATTTTGTCCACTGGAAAGGGCACTTTACAATGTTTTATGTACCACAGTTTGTCCAAGATGTATTTATTTATATGGATTTATATTGGAGCACCAGCAAGGTGATCATCCGACTGCCACTAATCATTAAAGTGTTCATTGTTTCGGGTGAACTCAACTTGGTCTTCATTGCGGGCACTACAGTATCACGCAGATGGAACCCTCTGCCTTAAACCTGCTAATAGCTGTCTTGTAGCAATATTCTTTTCTGTTTACACACCAAATACACAGAGCGCCTCTCTAAAGTTCAAAGTGAAAAAGATTTAAAAGCACACCGAAGGTAGCTGCCGGAGTTGCTCAACATTAACTAGACACTAAGGCAGGCTTATCTGATCATTAATGCGTACCATTTACAGTTTTACTCTAATGGATAACACTCTTATTGCCAACACTTCTATTGGCCCTGCATTTAAATACAAAAGCAATATAGTTTAATCATCTTTCAGTTAGGGGGGCTCCGCCACATGTGTGGATCCATCTATTAAAAGAAAAAGAAATAAAAAGTAATTAAGTAAGTAAAGACAGAAAAAAAATCAAGGAAAAGGAAAATATGAAATGAAAATAATAAGAAGTTAAAAAAAAGATGACTTAGAAACAAATGTCGTCATTTAGGTTGTTTTTGTGCTATATGATGAATGTTATATATTTGGAAATTTTGGAAAAAGAACATTTGCATAGTTGATTTCCTGAGTTATATAACTGCACCATCAGCTCACGCCCAAATGTACAATAATAATAATTAGAGGCACATTATCGAGACTAGTTTTAAAAAAGTTTGAACAAGTTTTATGATTACACCAGCAGGTAATGAGCCTGGGATTCTGCATCGCCCTCTGATAATTGGCCATAATGTCTCATTATCTGGACCAGCCAACCCGTCAGAGTTTCAGACACGACTTGAGAGTCTCGCTTGTGATTTTTTTTGGCTGTCATTACAGCTCCAGGTCTCGGTAAAAGTATTACTGGAGGAGAGCGGGAAAACTATTTCACCTTTAATTACAGTGCTAACAAGGTGATCCTGCTTCTGACAACACTCCACCACTGCAGGAGCAAGAAAGTCCTCAGGAGAATAGTACGAGCCATGACGCTGTTATCCTTCAGTAATTCAGCTCTAATAACACCACTGACAGCTTAAGTGTTACAAAAAAAACCCTATAGATTCAAAGAGGAATCTTTTTTAGCTGGCTTGTGTGTGAGCTGCCAAGGATATGGGCATCCTCTGTGTTAGCTATTCCCACCGGCCCTGTCCCATTAACCTATCCCATCATAATGGAGTCTGTAATGCTGCTAATGTGTATTTAGCTGAGGGCTGTTTGAAATAAACATGTGCTACTGCTATATTTGTGCTCTTTCTCCTGAGAAGGGTAGAAGGCAGTCATTAACTAAAGGAATGTGTTGACACACTGTACATAGACCTGAAATGATGTGGTGCTGTTTGTACTAATTACCTTTAACGTTTATGAGCGCAAAGTCATATATGATGTCACGTGTCTGTTTCCATCCCTTTTGATTTGCATGTGTTTATAAAAGAAGGACACGAAGGGACGTATCTGGTGGAGTAACTCGCTAATTACCGAGTGTAACCTTTGTCCGCCTCGTTTGAAACAACCTCCGTGATGAGAAACAGCTGATATGAAGCGAAGTGTGATTAATGAAGGCAAACGCTCGGCAGCACAACCAATGGCAATTTAACACATCCAGTCCTGACTATCCCGAGTTCAGATCTCAGCAATTAGTTTCCGTTAAAATCAAAGGAGATCCCGTTCTGTATCGCCATTGCACAGCTTTACGTCAGCGTTTTGGTTTTTGCTGATGGCATCCGTGGAGCAAATCATAAGACCTCGACGGTCGTTGAAAGACTCAAATCTCCTCTGCACGTAAGAAGTGTAAACTGCTGTAAGACACCCAGAGATATGAAAAAGCTCCACTGGGTAAAAAATTGGGGGGATTCAGGAGGATCAATTGGCAGAAGTGGAATATTATATTCATAACTGTGTTTTCATTAACGTATAATAACCTGAAACTAAGACCCAATCCCAATACACCACTTGTCCCAACTACTTAGCCCTACCACTCTGTAGTGCATACCCACTATTTGGGGTTAGGGTGTCCCGATTCTTGTTCAGATAGAGCCGAGGGCCAAATGTTGGGGCAAATGGCCCCTCAGAACGGAAGTTTCTTTGAGGCACACCCTCAAGCTGAGGGTATGACAACATTCTGTCCTGTCAGAGTGTTCTGTTCCTTTTCTTTATAACGAGAATATCACTGCTAGTTTGCTGCTGTCTTGGTAGCCGACCAGCTAGCTAGCTAATGTTAAATTTATTGCTGATTTGTGTGTCCAGCAGCAATAGTTGCTGCACTTGAGGCCACTCCTCTGATATCAGTGCAGACTGGCCGGGTTAGAGCAGGGGTTGCTAATGACTGAGCTGGTCTAGGTTAGGTTATATTGAAATGAGTGAAGGAAGGTTTTTCAGCATTGATTTAGAGATTTCAACTCAGAAATCTGTCTTTCCCTTTTCAGTTGCTGACAGTTTCTGTTGCTTCAGATTAAACAGAGTAATCCATACGCCCTACTACCCAGGTTCCCCTGCTCCTACACAGAGATACTGTAAAAGATTCCTGTTCCTATTTTCTGCATTAAAATCTAGTTTCTTTCATAAAGATCCAATCTATCAGGAGACTCACCTTGATCTCCATCCAATGAGCCTCACGCTTTTTCAGCCTGAAGGCGAAGCAAATCGTAGAGGCTGTGTGATTGCCTCGAAAAATCAATGGAAAGACATTGATGGATACAACAAGACATGAGTATGTGTGGCGTCTGCACAAGCAATAAGTCCCCTTTCTTTTTCTGTTTCTTTTTTTTTTAACTTCCGTTTTCAGCCACATGTCCCTGCCTGCATCGATGGAATTGAATAGCTCCTCGAGCAGGTTTGCCTTTTTACCAGGCCTGATTACATAAAAGTTAAAAGAAGAAAAAAAGGTTATGAACGTTATAAAAAGTGAGTTTACTATTGCACGCTTTCCAGAATCTGTCGGACTATCATCTTGGATGTGCAGAGACAAGCCAACTGAGAGGAAGCTGCAGGAAAAAGCAGAAAAACCTGATAAATAATCATTCCAAGTCTCAGCTCTGAAAAAAATACAAACACAAGCATCTCCTGTGGCTCAGGGGTTAAGATGTCAACTGCGAACAGCTACAGCCCCAGTATGAGTCCGACTGTGGACCTGTGTTGCATCTCCCTCTCTCTCTCCCGTGCTATTTCAGCCTAAAATGCTCCAAAAATAATTCAAGAAAATAAAAAACCCAGTCTGACTTTCAGTTTCAATCAAATCAAATCCAAAACGCTGGGGAACACATCCATTTATCTCTGAGCACACAAGGAATCGGCCTTGCTCGAGCTCTGTGGATCGCTCAGCCACCACAGACATTTACCTGTAAGCTCCCATGTCCCGGCCCCTCCTCCGAGTTAGGCCCCCACCCTCCCGAGTACGGGTGCTTTACTTTATCTTTGGCCCCTCTTCACATAAGAGCCAATAAATCGCTGTCTGGGCCCTCACTGTGGACCGAGAACTTAATGCTCCTCACACGGCAGCTCTCAGGGTCACGAGGGCACAGAAACCGTCTCCGCTGTGATAAGATGGCAATTCCAGGTCGAGGTTTTTATAATTTTTTGTAAATCCCTTGAATTTTTTTCTTGCCTTCGTGTGGGGAAAGGGAGGTTTTAAAAATGGCGGTTAAGCTGGAGAGAGTAAAGACATAATCTCACCGCTGCAGGAGATCCAAATCAGCTTTTCTTGGTGATTTGACACAACCTGGTTTGACCCAGATCTGGGGAATATGATGATGCAAGAGAATACGCTTTAGGTGTTCAGGAGGTGCGACTGAAGTAAAAGAAACTCTTTTAACTTTAAAAAAACTTTGTCACCTGTTTAAACCAAAGTGCCCTGGTACAAAAGTGTATTTTTCTGCTGTTGTGCAAACATCACTAAAGACACTTCCTGTTACATGCATGTCCAGCGTGTCAGTGATTAATGTTTGACTGCCATGTCTGTGCGTTTATTATGGAACTAGAGTTAGGCGGCGATTAGATTAGCTTTAGGAATGCACAGATCCAACACTGCTCTCTTTTCCCAACTTAAAATTGTGTATAATTGCTTTTGGGATAATTAAGACTACATTATAGAGATATCATCATGAATAAATTGCATTAAATAGTTTTGTGGGTTAGTATAAAGACTGGAAGCAGAAGGAAACAACTAGAATGTTCCTTTTTTCAAAGTTGAAGAAATACCAGACGGCCCATTATTCAGCAAACCTCAATAGTCTGAAAAATGTACCATTCAACCGTAAGCCCATTTGTCCGACAGCCCATTATTCCAAAAGGGAGGAAAAAAAGGAAAGAACATTGCTCCAAAGTCCCGTTGTTCCAAAAATACACACATACCAAACCATGATGTTTTCCTTAAATTAACCCAGCGGATCCAAACACGGGTGGTGCAGTAATAACCCGGGATGGGCACAGCGAGGCATGGCTCCACACCACTAGCAACGTATGGAGAGGTTCAAGACAACACCCAGGTGCAGTAAATGTAAATCAGGTGAAGCTACACCAAATTCTACAGAAATCTACACCAAACGTGGCAACTACCAAGACAGAGACAAGAAAAATCAGCTTATCTCGCCCTCGGCTTTATCAGTGCAACCGTGGGTAGTGAAGAGAGAGCACAGTTCTGTGTCTCAGAATATTATCTCCCTGACAGAAGTAACAACAACACTCAACTCGAAATTCAAGATGCACGACAGTGTGTCACAAATAATGAATACTTTTAATAACAAAGCAAGGCAAGACAAGTTTATTTATATAGCACCATTCAGACACAAGGGCATTTTAAAGTGCTTTACAGACACATGGAAATATATTTTAAATAAGACATTCAAAACAAAACAAAAGCAAATAGATTGTTATGTAGAAAGAAGTTATGAATCTGATTGTTGAAAAGCCACAGTCAACAGTAATGTGTTCAGCCCTGATTGAAATGAGTGCACAATTTTAGTAGATCTCCGGTGTTCAGGTGACTATTTAGTTATTTCAGTCAGCTGTCACCCTGAAGATGTTTGTGAAGATGCATGCAGTTCTGTTTTAATCACAGATTAGTTTGGGTTAAATAGGAGTGAACCAACTCAGCAGCTTGTGCTACCACAGCGCAGCGTAAGACGTGTGTGTGTGAGGAGTGGGGCTTGAAAGTTCTGTTATCTACAAATGACAATGGGACAACTGACCTCAACAAAGTTTTGGTCTAATGGCACATTTTTTTAGACTATTGGAGTTTCAGAATAATGGGCCGTCACACCAACGGGCAGTCCCCAAAGCGCAAAATCAAAATGTTGTGCATGTTGGATAGTGTTTTTAGATTTAATAGACAAAAGGATAAAACAAAGCCAAAAAAAAAATAATAATAACCAGCACCACTTGTTCTCCTGTTGTCCACTGAGCTGCACACAGATATGAGAATCATCACATTACTTTCAAATTATCGTTGCAACACAACTTCTTTCTGTTGTGAATTTTATATTTGAAAGCTTATTAGTTGAAAATAGAGTGTTTTGGTACAAATTAACATGCAAATAAGGTATTTGTGCATTCCATAAGCTTGAGAAGACAGAGGAGAGCTGGAGGGCGCAACATAATACTGAATTAATGCATGAGATATTTATAATTTGAGGTGGTTCCTGAATGTAAGTTTCCAACTTTTTAGAAAAAAAGATCAAATTCACACAGAAGTGTGGTGGCCGGTGAGCCACGGCACCACTGGTTCTGTTTCAACGCTCTAAATGGCGTTTCCGTGCCTAAAATGCAACAAGTGCACCATTCATTTTTGAGACACAAAAATGTGTGTTGCAAGCAGGAATGATGTCAGCCTTTTGTTTGGAAGGTGGAGGGAGATTAGAGGGTGGCCTCTCGTGACAAAAGTAGCATCTGATCCCGGTAACCCTCCAACAATCCGTCCGCCGCGTTGTCAAGTGAGGCTAAAAGGCTGATGAGACAATACAAACAGAACCCGCTGAAATCAGCCTGTGATCATTAACGTCACCCTCACCTGTGAACCTATAGGTGTTAAAATGAAAACCAATAAATTGTGTTTTGGTTGAGCCAATTGTGCGACACAAACGAGGGTGTCAGCCGCACCGAAATCAAACAGAAGCTGTGTGTGACAGAAAACCGCATGGATAACACGCTACGGCAGCTCCGTGCAGTGCTGCTGCTGGGTAGTAAATAAAGCCTAAAGCCCCCTGTGAAGCTGATTCATGCGGCTGCATTCTCTCAGCGGCTGTTATTCAAAATATCTCACAGACATTTTCCATTTAGTAAAGTGTGAATGATGCTAAAACAAATTTTTTATCACTATAAACAAAGCCGATCCGCGCCACAACACTGTTATCAGTATATAGTACAAAGCTGACAAAAGCATTTGAGATATTACACTTTATGTATAGTTGCTGATTATATGGAGTCACACCAAGGGTAGAAATGTGTTTCCTTGAATCCTTAATCTCTCAAAGGCACCTTTGAGAACAAAGGCGTTGTTTTTTATCAGGTCCCCACAATTCTACAGTACAGGTGCACAGTCCAGACAAAACAACAGAAGAAGCCGCTGCTACACTCAAAACATCTGTGGCGTTTGTGAAGTTCATTGATACTGATAATACATTTAGCAGAAGATGTGACCTTCAGATTAGTGAGTGTGTGCATGAGTGTGTTCTTGTACAGCTATCTTTGTGAGAACCAATTTGAGTTTCAGACCTTGGGAGCGAGGACGTTTCTGTAAAGTGAGGACATTTTAGCTGGTCCTCAATTTCGGCCAGATGTTCAAAGGGCTTTTAAAATTTGGGGGAATAATTAGATTTAGACGAGGGTAAGAACGAGTTCGTGAGTTAGACTTCTACAACCTGGACACCAAAAAAGTTGGTGCGTTGTGTAAAACATGAATTAAAACAGAAAGCAATCATTTGCAAACAGGTTTATGAAGTGTTCTTGAGCCTGCGTAGTAAGTTTAGGGGTGTGAATCTCTCCCTTATAAGACACACCGGTACTCATCTTGATACATGGGCTTCAATGCAATTCATGATATATTTTCAATAAGGGGTGATTCCGTGTTCAGGTACCTTATGATGACCTTAGACCTCACAGAGCTGTGACAGGAGAAATAGTGTCATATCTGTGTCCTTGTTTTGCTGGACTAACATCCACTTACTCCTTGTTTCACCAGGCAGTCTCACCAGGTGAGTGACAATTCAACTGGTGTCCTAAATCTGTGTTCTACAGACCTGACAAATGGACAGACGCTCGACCAAGAGGCAACACTCTACGCCAATGTACTCATATTACTACGCATTATGCCAATGAGGGTCCCCTCAACTACATCAATACAAACAAGTGTGTGTGTGTGTGTGTGTGTGTGTGTGTGTGTGTGTGTGTCTGTGTGTGTGTGTTGGTATTGCTTGTTGCATCCTGTGTGGAAGTCTTTAGTAAAAAGGGTTACAGGCACTAAAGATTATCTTGAGCATCTAAAAGGTCTTTTTTGTTGTTATGCTGAGATTTAGATTTTCTTACAACGTGTTAATTGATACCTTCAGGGACAATCAATCGAAATGTACATGTAAAGATTCCAATAGTAACACCTTTGTGACGCATAAAAGCAAAAACATCATTGTTCAGATACATGCTGATTCAACGTGGTTGTAGCTTTGTGGCGCTTATAGTTTGTGTTTGGTTTTATTAAACTGTATTATTAGGTATTTGTGACAATACATGCAGCACACTTGCTGGTTTTAAATGAGACTTTAAAAAGTTCAGTCAACAGAGAAATAACCCCGATCCATAAACTTTTAATCAAAGGAAATACCCACAACATATGGATCGTAGCTGGAGCATATTCTTCACAGTTAGCTGGTAATTCTCATTTGAGGTTGGCGTAGCATATGTTTGGGCGATACACAACCTCGTCTGTGGGAAATCTTTTCTGCATTGATTCCACTTTATTATTATAAATTTAGGTTTTCAGAGAGCGCTGTGTATAATCTATAAAGACTGTTATTACATGAGGATGTGCTCCCTGAAAAGCCATCAATCTGTGTTTGGCCCAGGCAAACTGTCTCCGCTCGCCAAATTAGCAGACGCTGACTGTCTGCAGGATGGAGGGCCGAAATGAAATACCTGCCACATGTATTGGAACTTTAAACATTGACATTTTACAACGTCATTTCTTAAGGCTATGTCCTGAGACCTTAGTAATTAAATGGTGTGGACTAATTCAATTCCACAATAGGTTAACTCAAGCTCTTGGCCTCTTAATTAGTGATTAACAAGAAGATTGATTTTGCCGAAAGCACAGCGACAACAAATTATAGAGGGGAATGTTTTATGTGAACATCTGACTGTACTAATTTACTAGCATCAAAATGTATAAGATGCTTTAGATATAAGTGTGTGGTTAGCCAGACTGTCTCATTCCCTTCATGAAGAAATTCCCCTAAAGGTTTCTATAGAAACACTCTGTGCTGTTCTTTAAAACCTCCACCAGGCAGTCAGGATGCATCTCCATTATCTAAAGTGGTGCATGGGACCAAAAGAACCGCTCCATACCATCATGTTTCTTAAAGTTGAAACACAGCAGGCCACTGATTGGTCAGTTGGAACAACTTCTTTTGTCTTGACGCCTGCAGCATCTTCTCAAGCAAAGTTTTGTCCTCATTGTAAAAAAAACAATCATACCTGTGTTGTGTGTCAAAAGGAGACAGTGAAGCAGCGAGCAGAATTTAAAAAGGTGAGTTCGTAAATACATCCAGTTCTCAAGAGTTTAGACAAGTTCTTTCTGGAAAAGTAAAAGGGGGTGACTTCCAACATGGCCAGTGACTCCTCAGTGGAAATGCAAATCAAATCTAGATTACGGTAGTTACCGAGGGTAAGTACATTGGAGGAAACGAGACTCATCAGAGGTGGGGACGAAGTAAAATCTCACTTTTGTGGCACTTGTCCAAGTACGTTTTCAAGTGTTGAAGCGGTTAATTGTTGGTGTTTTTCCATCCTCCAGCCTCAGCAGGGCCGTAACGAGCAAATTATGGCTTGATGTACAGTGAAGTAAAGCCACACACAAAAAACAGATTTGGTCACGCTTAAAAGGTGACGTCTGTGCTTTAGTTTTGATCAATATGTTTTATGTTTACCAGGGAAAAGACTTAGGCTGAGGACTGAGTGGGTTTTTTTCAAAAGCCCTTCTGATCCGATCGAGTTAGCCGTCTTGACATCTTGTCTTAACAAACCCCTTATGGGGCTTATGGCTCCGCTTAATAAATAAGAAATTAAATCTCGTCAGCTAATATAAATCACAGTCATATGCAGAAAACATCAGTTTTTAGAATACATTTAATAAAGTTGTTACAGTACCTGTTGAACTGTAGCTAGTATCTATGAAACTTAGCTAACACAACAAAGTGATTTTTCTCATACAGCGTTACCTTCATTGGTGTTTCTGAAAAGCTGGAGTGTTGAGGTTTAATGTCCAACTTATGAGCTAAATTAAAATCTATTACTATCGCAGCTTGTCATAGTTCAACACCCAATTGCCTTGACGAATGTTTTTGTCAAGTGAATCTCCTATAAGGCATATGACAGCTATCAGACAGCTAAAACAAGGTGTAAAATTAGACTGCGGTTGTCAATGAAGGTGTCATGGAGGGGAAATGGGACAGGTAGAGAGGAGAGAAAAGGGACAGGTAAGTTATCCCATATATCTCTGTGATTTGAGCGTTCATACATACATGTCCTCAGGTATCTCGAGTGCAAGAAAATTTTTAAAAAACGTGTCACAAGTAATATATAGTGGTTGTCAGTTGAACCATCCGAGAGGGAGACAGAGGGAGAGACAGAGTGACCAGATGCAACCAGCCCGGCTCGAGTATTGTCAAACTGCTCATATAATTGGTATTTCAGGAGGGACTCACTTGACAGTCTCTGTCGAGTGAAAGAAAACAGTCTCAGTGTATCATATGGTGGCTGTCAATACTCTCAGTGGGCGAGAGAGAAGAGAGGTAACGATTAAAGTTCTGCGTAATAAGAAGCATTTTAAACAATATGTCTTCTGATTATTTAAATGGGGTTTCTGCTTCCCACTGTGGGGTGCAGTGTAAGTTTAATTTTAGGGCTGTTCTTGCTGCATTTACTTGAGAACTTTTTTTTTTTTTTGTTAGCACTCAGCAGATGACAATCAACACCAATTACAGGATGCTTGGTTACAAACGGTGCTGTTTGATGACGTCTCTTTTAAATCTTTTTTGTTCTGTATCAGAATAAAAAATAAAGGAAGAACAACACGTAAGATAAAATGTCTGCATCTGAAAATGTGGATTATTTGAAACTGGATTGGATTTTTAATGAATGTGTAATAAATACAGTGACATTTTCAGTTGTTACCATTCAGTTGTCCAATTTGGTTATGTGTACAGTTAAACATGAAGCATAGAGATACAATTAACTTATAAGCATTATTGTCCCATGTCAGATCGGCTGCTGCTGCTGGCAACCACATGGTCAGTGACGGCACAGAGTTGGCTGGTAGTGGCCGGATTGTTGATCTCAGAGCTGCTGGAGACTCGTAGTGTGCAGGCCAGAAACAATGACTTTGAGTTGTAATTCTTCTCTCCACTGTTCTGCCTGTGCCTTCTTTTGTGATATATTTTGTGAGCAGCTCTTCTACAGTTTAATTAAGCTACACTTTGTTGATCATTTGCATCTTATCTTGTCCCAATCCTCAACTGATCCTGTCTGAAGTGATATTTCTATCTCTATATAAGAGGCAGAAGGTGAGGTGAAGCAAAGCCATCTTTTTCTTTTTCTTTTTTTCTTTTTAATCTCATAGGATTTCAGAGTGCGGATGTCCAGGTGGGGGCTTGCCTGTTCTCCACCATCGGACAAATGACATACATAGAGGAAGACCAGAGGTGTCTGCTTCAAGACATGTCTGAAATAGTGCTGATCCCACTGAGAGTCGACAGCCCACTGTGTGGATCTAGCAGCTATCAGCCACTCTCGGTTTATTACTCGGGTCCCTTGGTATGTCTGTATGAGTCAATTTCGAATACACCAGCCAAATGCAAGCTCGCCACTCACCAATAAAGGGGCAAATGACTAAGAAAGACTTGAAGTCACCCGAAGCTGTCAGACAGTCAACAGAGGGTTTTCCCGGGAGTTGGTTGATCAAATGAAAGTGCTGGTAAATACTGAAGAGGTGGAGAGACAAAGAGGGCTTTGCTGAGATGTCCTCGTTGATCTGGTTCTGTTGGATGTGCAGTTAGGTAGGATTTTGGGCGACTTGGTTTGGGTGCTATGATAGGGCATAGCAAAAGACCCAATTGTATTAATAAGTGACCTATACCAAACTCAAGAAGGCGCGCAGAGATCTGGTCGAGGAGGCAGAACAGGGGAATTCCTGGTTTTGGCTGAGGAGGAAGGACCAGGCGTGGGGAAAGCGAGGGTCCTCGGAGCCCGGCGGAGACGTCCCTACTGTTTCTCCACCACCGTGAGATGTTCCGGGATAAATGGAGCGAAACAGCAACATGAAAGTGTAGTTTCTAGGGACATGTTGGTTGTTGTGTATTTTGGAACATATTCTGCTTTTTCACAGGCAACACAAGCCAAATGCAGCTCTAGGAGTTAACTACATGGAATATCCATGTGTGTTAAAAAGAAAATACAGTCATAGATCATTGAATGGGACTGCATGAAATGTGATTATACAATGTGCAACAGATTTTTTCTACCTCCTGTTAACAACAAAACCCAACACCCTTGAAGCATTCATTTTCTTCTTCCTCTTCCTTTTTTTCTTTTTTTTTTTTTGCTGTAGAGCTTTTGAAATGTTCAAGGTTATTGCAAATACATATTCACTTTGACAAATTGTGGAAGACAGGCTTTCGTACAGTGTCAAGAGAGGCGCTTTGTGTGTTTGTTGTTCGCACATACAAACACAGGCACAGACCTGACTGGACTGTGGCAATTATTTTACCCAGTCTGTGTTATTAGGATGAAAATTGTTGAAATACTGACTTGGACTTGGCGTACAAAGGACAGATTGCAGCATTTATTTAATTTCGCAGCCACTAGAAAATAATCAGCCCACCTGCCAGCCCTGATGAATGTCAAAAATGTAATAGGACCCTGACTTCCACAGTGCCTCCTAGTTTTCTCTGAGGACCTGCCATCACTGTGTACACTGCTGTCAGACTGTTGTCCAGTGTTTCACACTCAGGCTGCCCTCCTAAATGCAGCAGGCTATTGACACTAATGGTCAAAGATTTCATCATCGGGCCGAATAGCTCGTTCGATCGATACATTTGTGAGATTGCATTTTTCACACTATTATAATGCGGGAGTAGTTTATCATAGAAATAGCCTATTTTGGTCCAGTCCATCTGTTTTTCTGGGGCATGATGTAGTGAGAAAGGCTCCTCAAGGTTGCCCGGAGCCCAAGGTGACATCTTGAAATTGCTTATTTTTTTTCTGATCAGCAGTCCAGAGTCAAAAGGTACAATGACATAAACTACAGAAAAAGTGAGAAGACAAAGTAAAGAGGGGGGAAAAATGTCATAAATGTATTAATAATAACGATTCAATTAAGAAAATGTGTAACCGTGTTTTGTCAGCCATGAGCAGCTTTGACCAGAAATTGCAAATTACAGCTCTTAGCTTAAAGTGCTTGTAGATGTTGCAGCACTTTTATCAGTAAGTCCCATGAATACACACATACACTGTCACAACCACCAGCTGCACTGTGGAGAGATTATGATGGATGTTTGTGGTCATGTGGGTTTTTTTCTTTTTTTCCCTCTACCCCCTGTCTTCTTATCAACCTGAGGCAGCAGCGACTGGGATCAGAGCAGCAGTTTTATCATCCAGCGTGCTATTTTTTTTTCCCCTTCCTTATTCTGATGCAAACAGAATTTCTTTTGGTCAAATTTCTCCTGGAAGAATTTGACACTGTGAGGTTGTCAGACATGGCTTAGGAACAGCGACACTGCCCTCTTTATTTAGTCTTTCGCAAGCAATTATCACAGGATTGTCAATCTAGTCCGCCATCTGGTTTTCTGCAAAGGTTTAATCCACCTTTGACCACTGACTTGCTGAAAAAATCTGATCCTAGCTCAGCTGAAACTTCCGGTACATCCAATACAAACCATCACACAAACATAAGCAACGCTGAATAGAGGTTGACGGATAACTGGCATCTTTCCGCCATTCAACTTAAAGCCAGACAGCCCCACAAATGTGTGAGGGTTAGACTAAGGCTGGCTAAGCGATGGGAAAAGAGAGATTGTTAAGCCCACATCTTTACAGAGACCTTTTCCCACCACATTACACTGTTGTACACAATGAGCGAACAGTGATACAAGCAACAGCACGGGACAAAGAGGTGGACTCTGCGTTTACGTCATTGATGCTCGGTGCTAGAACTCGGTCATAGCTGATTTATAGTGTCAGTGAGATGTCCAGTTTTTAATTTGAAAATGTTGAAAATGTCATCATCACCCGTCCTGACGCTGCTGTTTACATTCAACCCGACGCAAATTCAATGTTAGCACTCAACTCGACAATAGATAAAACTGAATCTAGTCATTTATTGAGCATTTTCATTTACACATGACACTTTTGATATTTGTATTCATGGGTAATCCTATCGCTCATCTTAAAATGAGGGAAAATCTTGCTGTCTTTGCCCCCACACTTTCACAGGACATTGAAAAAAATACCTCTCAAGATGAACTTATGTCCGCTCACTTTTCTGCTGCTTATGTTAAAGTTATAAGTGTTTTGTTAATTTGTTTCTTATTATCCTGTCTGATATTTTAATGGACGTGTCAAAAAAGACAGTGAGAAAGCCACTGAATGATTGACAGTAAAATGTAATTCATCAATTTAATTCATTACCTGATATAACCTTAGGTTATAAAACCTCTTCATCAAGAGTGTCAAGCCAGCAACTTCTATTCTATCTATTTAGATATTCTTATGATCTCATTTAGCACTGTGTTACAGCCTTGAACAAGCCTCCTTAAAAAAAAATGATCTAAAACCTGACACGCACTCTTGACCCTCTTCTCGCCGCTCCCCTGACACTCCCATCCCTCACTCTGTCAAACTGTTTCTGCGGTGTTCCTCTTTCTCCTCTTTCTCTGTCAAAACCGACACCTTTCAGCCAGTTTTTCAGGAAAGTCTCGTGCTCAGATATAACATCTGGCGGTCACCTAGAATTCATAACTCATGCGACCTGAAACGCCTTTTCTCACCGGCTGAAGTTGAAAGCGGTGACAGTGACTTCAGGGATAGAGATAGAGGAGCGCCGGGAGAAAATGCCTTGACAGAGCGAGGGGAAGTGTCAGTGACAGAGCGAGAGAGTGTCACTGATGGCGAAGATGAGCTGCTTGAGGAGCTGGCGGAGGTAACACACGCTGTGAATGCACCACGAACAGAAGAACACCAATAAACACCTTCGACTTAAAAAGTAGTAGATGTACTATTTCTACAACTGTATTATTTGCCACTCACAGTTGCATTCTCACAATAGATAATGTAGTAACTTTACAGAAAATACTTTAAGTCAAGTTGATCTTTAAAGGTGCGAGAAACAGAGTTATCCGTTATGAATAATAATCCGCACCTACCGCCAACTCCTTTGCTCCGTGCTGACCTCTGGGGGAGCTGGAACACAGGCGATAAAGGAGCCGACCCCCTTAATCTTTTTAATGATCGCGCTCTTATCCTCTAGTGAGATGCACATTGCATTAATGTGAAGAATTATGCATATTAATTCATGTTTGATAATGTACGTTCCCACAAGACCGAAGATGTTACTGTCGGTTGGAATTCAGACATTTCACTGTCAGCTACGCAGGCTGCACAATACGTCTCGGGAAAAATCTGGGTTGTGAATGTACCGCTGGAGATAAATCCTCTAGGTGTGCTGCAGAAAATCCCCTGCTGGATTTTTATTTCGTTTTCATGTAACTAAAATAAACCTGCAGTTGCAGAGCGAAGCTTCCCGAAATTATCCCTGAGAGGATTATATTGATGTTTCCCTCCAGTAGTTTGCGGGGACCTTGTCTGCTTTGTCGCTTTTTGATACCAAAAAAAAAAGGAGCAATTCTCCTTTTTCCTCCAAACAAACAACCAGCTGGTTTTAACATCAACAGGTGTTTGGCACAATGCTCGCAGTTAACACATTTTAACAATTAAACAAAAAAAAATGGGAACATGATAATTGCAGAGATTTTACACAGAACTGTCAGGTGAAGAAGTCACAGGGGACAATAATGATGTTTTGTCATTTGAGTTTTTTGGCTGACGGGTACGAGTCTGACTTTTTAACAGCCAGAAATCTCAGGGCCCGGTCGTTTCTATTGATCAAGAGCCCAATCAACCCTCACAGATATGCTGGGCTCGTTTTTTCTTTTCTCTTTTTTTTTCTTTTTTTTTTTTGCTGTTGGACTGTAAAATCATTGTGAGTATGAATAGCTGAGTTACACAATCAATGTCTCTGTTGACTCAGAAACAGATGCAGATAAAGTCCAAAATCCTCCTCCTTCATGTTTCATCTATTTTTATTGACCAAAGCAGTGGGCTAGTAAATCCCTCGCGTTGTTGTGCCCTCATTGCACAAATGCACAACCTCTCCTTCATATTAAATGAATGTTTAAAGGAAAAGTGCGAGAGTTTAGGACAGTTCCCAAACCTTTTCAGAATGACAAATCATTGCATCCCCTTAAAGTGTCTTGAATAATCAAACCAGTCATTTCAAAGAGATACAAAATTCACACACATACACATTTAAATCATTTATATTTCCCATGTAAGTTACTCATGAATAGCTTGTTTGCCTATTTTGGATGCATTTTAAAATAGAAGGGTTTGCCCTTACAATCCCACACATTTTGAAACGTATCCAAATCATCCATTTTCACATAATATTTAAATTCTAACAACACTTGTGTTCCAACTAAATGCTTAAACAGTCACACCTCTGTCCTCTTTCCATTTTTTTTTCTTTCCTTCCAAAACAGAAGACCAGTTTTTGACGAGGAAGTTTGGTCAGGAAGCCGACCTTTTTTCTTCCTTGTTTCCATAAGAAAAAGAGAGAGAGAGAGCAGTCAGGTCACGCAGTGGCCCCTGAAGCGTGACTTCTATGCTTCACTTTAAAGTCTGTACACTCTGTGATTCTGTTGTTCTGTTCTGTACCCGCGACATCTATCGCATGTCTGATTGTCTCTCCTGGGAGACGGATCCCTCCTCTGTGGCTCCTCCGTTGGTTTCTTCCAATGGGTTTGCAGCTTTTGCACACCTTAGGGTCGACAGATGCTTAGGAGAAGACCGAAGGCCGACAAAATCAAGAAAAAGACTCCCGCACACTGTCTACTATTTTATTGACCTTTATCATATAATAACCTGATGAAGGTCTAAGTACAGTATGTACAGATTGTGAAGCCCACTGAGGCAATGTCATTGTGAAACAAAACAGTAAGTGTGTGTGTCAGTATAACCTTGACACTTAGTTGTTAGTTAGTTGTTTTTTTTTTGCCTGCTTGCTTATCCTGGTTGGAACTAAAACCCTAATTCTATCTTACCCCGCCGTGGTAGCGATCCACAGGCGGAAGAGAAACAACAGGAAAGTGAAGGGCTAATCAATCTGAGAGAGAGACAGAGAAAAGCGCACGGCAAACCATAAACAGCTGTTTCCTATGCACCTCTCCCTGCTGATTTTGAGCGATTATTGCGAATGCTCTGATTAATACATGTAAAATCACACTCTGTTTGTGATGACAGCTTTGTTTGGGTTTGTTAAGATTTAACAGCTAGCACCAAGGTGTCGTCCAATGTGATACAGGTGCTGAGGATTTTTGATGCTTCCTGCAACTTTTCCTCTCCCCCCGACCAGGCAGAGAAACTAGCTCCGCTCATGCGACCCAGAGATACATCTGCAGATATGAATCTTAGATGGAAGAAATCGTGCATATTCATTTTTGATCCAGTCTCTGGGAATGACTGCTTTAGGAAAAACACCTGTTCCCTGTCATGCCAAGAGTTAGATGCAGAAAACTGCAACCACTTTACTGTCTGTCCTGTAAATAGGGGGCAGGAGATGCTTAGCTTAGTTTAGCATAGAAACTTAAAACTGGGGGAAAGCTAGCCAATTTTTCCTTTTAGTGTCAATGGATTGTAAATAGTCGTTTCTAGTCATTATGCTAAGCTAAGCTAATCGCATTTTTCTGAACCAACATCATCTAACTCTGGACAAGAAGCTTTTTCCTTTTAAGTTTTTTTTTGTTATGTTGACACCTGAAATAATTATTCTGACATCAAACTGTTAAAATACCGTATATATAAATACAAGACAACGAGAAAACATGTAAACGTCATTGGTTGGTCCCCCTAACAATCCACAGTGGTGAGCAGTACAACAGGTTCTGCATGGGAATCAAAACGTCAGGATTACCCTGACCTACTTCTCAGCCTCTGACATCATTCGAGGTTGAAGTGATGAAGCAATCAGCCATGATGATCTTTTCTGCCAGCGCTGATCTAAGATGGTCATTGAGCAAAAGTAAAGTGGTGTCAAGTTCAAGATTTAAAAAAAGATGTCTTTTGTGGAGTGGAAGGAGAAATAATGATTGCCCTGTAAACGACGATGATCAATGGCATGCTGGTTTCTGCAGAGAGATAACGTCTTGTTCTTTATAACATGAAAATCAGCATGAAATTGTGTTCATTATCTCCACGGAGCGATCTCCATATTTCCCTGACTCTTTAAATATGGAGGCTGTTGTTAATAATGATGGTTTCTATAACGTAGAGTTAAAATGTTCTATGTCGAGCTCTTTGTCAACAACCTCAGAATAATGTGTCAAGAAAACACAACACATGTATTTCCGACAGAATTAATAGTCCCATTAGTGATGAATATGTCTGCATTGCGCTCCTGATGTCTTCTACATGGTTTACAACAGAAGCTATAAGAGAGAGCTGGTTTCCTGTGATGTCTCTGTCCAGGGGATCCGCTAATGAACTCCTACAGAGACATGTGGTTCACGTATTTTTCCCTTTCTACTCATTGAGCAGGACATACTGAACTCGGCACCTAATTTGTACGACGTGTGCTCCGGCTTCACTCCTCCAATTTAGAAACATCTTTCCTTAATGTGCCCTCAAATTCATCTACTCAGAAGGAACATCATTGCAACAGGTCCTGTGGTGAAAACTACAGCGACCTGGATATTTCGATCATCATTCAGAAGGCGAAGACAAAATGTTGGCATTGACTTTTGGCCACGTTGTGAGACTGTTCGTTGGCAAAATGATGTTTTGAGCTAAATGCTAACTAAATGTTAACATTAGCTATCAGCAGCAGGTATATAAAATGTTGATCATTTTAGTGTGCTTATAAAAGATTATTAGCATTGGGTATGGGAATGTTATTCTGGTTAATGTGATGCTGTCGTTACAGACTAAAGTATTAGAGTGAAAAAATGTTATTAACACCCTTTTAAAGCAGAAATGTTCACTGTTGTTGCTAAGCTAAAGGCCCAAGACACCTTTTTTTGGTTTGTTTTTACATTTTAGAATGTAAGATAAGAAACTAGATAGAGTGGCGTTGGACTGACAGACCATTGCCATCCCTAGAGCTAAATTTACGCCAGCCGAGGAATGTCTCCTCATCCAAGTGGCCCAGTTGTGATACATCTCGACAGCAAGTCAATTGTATTATTAATCAAATGCAGTTTCCTAAATCCACAAAATGTCACACTGCGGTCATCATTTTGAGGAGAAACAGAGATCATTTCCTTTTAATATGTATTATTTCAAAGCTTGATTGGAAATAACTGTATCTGCAAAATCTGATACAATCACCGACTCTGTTTTTCAGTTTTCACATCAAAAGTGGAAAGAGGAAGGAAAAAAAACACAAACTGAGGAGTCATTAATCAAGATGCATATCGGAGCCAATGAACTTATTTTCACTAATTATGTAATCGACCTTTTGTCAACTAGCGCCACATGCTGAAACACTCAATTAAAATCAGAGAGGACTGATTAACTTTGTAAAATGTATACAGAAAGTTAAGCGATGACCTTTTGTAACAGCTCCATTACGTACCATACGAAGCCAAAACAAAAACAAATCTCTTCCATTAAGATTCCCAAACAGGAGGGTGCGAATGAAAGTCATTTTTTTTAAAAAAACATTTAAACAGGAAGATGAAACGTATTGTATATCAGCACCGGAATACACCTTTGTGGAAAGATTTGCATAAGACATCAAAGCCTGAATAAAGAAGATCTTAAAAAGTAAAGTCGAGAGCAAACTCTGTGAACAACCACATCAGCACCAGCTCTCAAGTCTGAGTGACACAACGTGAACTTAAAACAGCATCAGCAGAAAATCAAAGCAATGAAGCTTATCATCAGAGGATATAAATAAGAGTGGGGTTATGATCCTACTCAAGCTTTGGACGGCTGTAATCAGCTTCCTCATCATTTAGCACTTGTCAAGCAATTTTGAGAATGTGAAATCACATCACTACAGGGACAAGATTGGTTGATAGACCGCTAATTCTGTTGCCACTTTCAAACAGCTGACGAGCTTGTTGGCCGTCCACACAACATCGCTGTTTCTGCTCGTTTCTGGCAGTCACAGTACACAGTGTATCCTGCCACTGTGGGGTTTGGGGTTTTTTTCGGTCAAAAAAATATTGTGGAATGCTAATTAGTTTATTAACGTTGTCGAGATCCTGTCAGAACGTTCGAGGTGAATTATGCTCCCACACAAACTTTACACACATTACACTTAACAGGTTTTCTCGCCTATTTTGCCACATTAGATCTCATCTCACCGGCAGAAGTTACTTGCGTGGAAATGTACCACCTTCGTTTTGTACGTAACTGCAGTTACATTGTGTATGTAGTGAATTAACTACATTAGTAAGTTAAAATAACAACATAGACATTTACATTTGGTTGCACAATGGGCATGTACAGTTTTGTCATAGATCAATGCTCCTTATGCTATATTGCCCGACTTTCTCCTTTGCTGCTATCATAATTTCAACGGCCACTAGAGGTCACCGCCGAAAAAAGAAATTAAATGTGACTAAATACAATGGATATGCTGTGGTAGTGACTTGGTAATTAAAAGGAAGCACTGCCCTTGAGCATACTGAGCTTTATTACGTGGTTTACTCTAAACTGGACGACAATTTCTAATGCAAACATTGTGCTGTATTGAAGAAGACGATAGCGATTGAGACCATAAACTCATTAGGAAACCACTTTTTGAAGTAATGAATCAAGTTGGAAGTAGGGTCATTTTCCCAACACTTGTCATTAGAAAGAATTCAGGTATGACGTACTTTTGCATTGGTTTCATGTTTTAGACCAGAAGCCTGCACTGCTACGCTCAGCACACCCAGGATATCTTCTCCTTATCCTGATCTGTAATCTCAAACTCAACCTGCTCCGGAGCATATTAGGTGTGCAACCCGAGTTACCATGGCGATGTACCCCAGTAATACCCAGTGTCCGTTCTCTCTGCTACTTGTATTGTTTTTGCTGTGTGGTTGTATAAACAAGGATACGAACAATCAATACTTTCTGAATGAGAGCTTAATCCCCCCACCCACCCCCCACCCCCCAGAGATGCATTCGCTACCAGAAGCAAAAATTGTCTCTCCCTGTTCAGTTTGAGAGTGAACACTGGCTGAAATATCCACTGTGAGCACAGCCTGATTGGTACATAGAGGATAGATGACCTCACGTACCTCTGAGATAAGGCTGTGAGGTTGCTCCCTTGTATTGTAGGTTTAACTTGTGTCTACACCGGGCCGTTCCTGGGTTTTGTGCTTTGAGCCTTTGAACGGTGCATTATATAGATTTAGAAAAAATAAACTAAAACTTGTACGTTTGAACCAAAGTCAAAGTAAAGACAAACAACAGTAATCTCTGTCCAACACCCCTTCGACTCAGACTCGCCCTCTCTATGCTCAGCTTGTTTATCTAGCCCATCGTCTCTTTGCCATCCTCCCCAAAGATCCCCTTCAACACCAACAACTCATCCGGAAAGCTGTGCCTCAACTCAGCCATCATTAACTGTCCGTCGTCACTCTCCTCCTGCAGCCTCCGCTGTGGCTGCTCATATCAAAACCTCCACAACCTCACAGGTGCTCGCTGTTCTGCCTTCAGAGGCCACTTAGCTGCCCTCCTACCTGTTATCTCTCCATATAGTCTCAACTCTTCTCCCTCCTGGCATCGCAAGACGAATGAATGACCTTCCTTCTGACCTTCCTGTTAACAAGTCTTTTTTTTTTCAGAAAGATACTCAATTCACCTTCTCCTATCTGAGTTATTCCTTACACTGTCAATTTGAAATTGCTCTACAACAAAATGTGTTTTCTCTTTCTTGCTTTTGTTATTTTTATTTACATGATAACACTTGTTTTTTTTTTACTTTAAATGACTTGAAAGGATTTGCGGTTTGCGATGGCAATGTTAAGCTAATTACCTGAAACATGAACATAATGTGCAAGCTTTTTTTTTTTTCTTTTTGATTTCCATTTTGAAAAAGACGTTAATGCTTCTTGTCATGCAAAATGGCACCTAGAGAGAGGGTCTCTCTATCGAAACACAACAAAAGATGCTTGCCAAGTGATGTGTGGGGACAGTTGGGTGGAGTGTTGGACGAAATAGCCACTGCTCAGCGGCTCAGGAAGAGAGAGTTGGGTGAAGAGCCAGAACATCTGGAGGAATGACACACCGTGTCACCGGATTATGCTCTGACTCGGAGTCGTTAACCGACGGGAGGAGAGCTCAGACATTACTTTCAAACATTTGGCATTAAAAAGTGGAACATTATTGTCAGGTGTTTGTGTACTGTGATGTTCAAAATCGACTCGAGCTGGAAGGGAAATGTTACATTACTTAATGAATGCTACGTTACAGAGGGGGGCACTGGGAGAGAAGAAAGAGAACTCTAGTCTCTAGTGAGTGCTGAGTTTAGTGATTGACCTGAATTCAAACACACAACCTTGGTGCATGTCGTTACTTGCTATCCTATGTACTCTGCTGTTTGGATATCTCTAGAACCAAGCTAAGTTTCACATTTGTTGTTTTAAGTGGAATAATTCAGCAGCTATTGGATGGACTGCAATGTCCCTACAGGATTCACTCTAATCACTCTGATTATTTCTCGACTTTTCTTCTTCGATCACTGTCTGGTTAAAATTGTATTATTCCCATACATGGTTTGTGTCAAAGTACTGTTATAGCTGGAAGGGTATAGCCAAACAAAAATAAAATACAGGTTGGATTCAAAACAAACTCCATTGTTAAACCAACTTCCCAACCAGCTGGGATGAGGGTTTTCTGGGATACGTCAGCTCTCACACAGAGAATAATTCAGCGCTGGAGTTCAGATGAGGCTGCACACGCCTCTGAATATTCCACTTTAAAAAATAAGATAACAGTTGCATTTAAATAATAATGTCCTGAAATGTTTTTAATGCAGCTTCATCCTCACTGACAATTTTCAGCTGAAGAAATATCGTCACATTGGGGGCATTCTCACGTACTAAATCAACATTCAGTCAGAACATATTTAAGCCTCGTATCAAAATAATGAGGCAAAATGTGAAGGCTGGGACGTCCACGGGTTTCATTAAGCTGAGTTTTGCAGATTTCTCCTCTAGTCGGCTTTTTTTCTTCCTTTCTCTAGCTGTGTTCATTCATTGTCTCTGAGGAGAGAGAAGGGACCGAATGGAATAATAACTCAGAAAGCGAATCCAACAACAGGCCACGTACTCTGTAACCATTTTGTTGAACGATTACTTGTTTACTTTTTATGCTTCTTTTGTAATTAAACACAAATGTTTAATAAAAGTCACTTGCAGTCGCATAAATAAGATTACAGATATAAATACTCCTATTATTTCATCACACCTTTGAAGTTTTTGTTTTGCATTTAGCATTTTCTCAGAGCTCTGCCTGGACCTCATCATTACGAAGTTCTGGTAGCTCTGAGTTACTGGAAGCGCTTCCAGCTGACAGAAAGGAATACGCAGGTCTTTATTTCCATTATTATTTCCAGACATTGTTCTCCTGCTTCACTACATGGCAAAAAAAAGTATTAATGCTTTCATTAGTTTTTTAAATCACAGGATCCGCTCGGGAAGGAAAGTTGTGTTGTGATGAGGAGCTGAAGGCAGGCCTGCTGGCATGTTGTTGTTATTTTACAAGCACTGGCACCTTGCTTGAGAGCATCTCTGTAATTTCGCAGCATTATGCTGCAATTTTCCCCAGGGCCTCTGTCCTTTTAATTCTTTACCTTTTCTCTTCCTCTCAACCTCTCTCTCACCTGCGCTGTCATTTTTTTCCCTCCGCGCCGTTTGTCTTTGTGCGATCCATGTACCGTCTGACCGTTGTAATGATGTGGTGTGCATGTAACCAATCATGTGTGAAGACAAGCAGAGATCATAACATCATGTTCTGGCTGCCTCACGCTGTTTTTCACTTTGATTTGCCTTTTTCCACTCTGCATTTGTAACACTGGCCTGCCACTCAGTTGACAAGGCCACTGAGAACACACCCGGTGGCAAAGAATACAAAGACATGAAAAGATGGGATCAAACCCAAACATGGGAAACTGACAACGGGCACAAGCGCACACAATGTGCCGAGTGTTTGATAACAAGCACGGAGGTGACAAATAAGATGCGTCTGGTTTCCCACAACAAACACTCAAGCCATCATTTTTAAAAAGGCATGGTTGGAGCTCAGCTGTCACAAGCATCTCTGAAGCTTTCAGCTGCTTTTATGCAGGATGCTGAACAGTGTGTGTAGTTAGGAACAACACTGAAAACAGAGGACTGCATGCAGTTAGCCTCGTGTGCACTCCTGCCTGCTCTCTCGGTCTGACCGACCCTGAAAGACTTACTTTGCACAAGAGAGGAGAAGTTGATTCCTCAATGTATCTACAGTGCACAACACCGTGAAAATGAATTTCAAATCAATGTTGTCATCTTAAAAGCCTTTGCTAGATAAGTGGCTGTCACAGGACGGAAACAATATACCGAGTACTTCCATTAGCACTTTGGACAAAAAAGCAATATTTTATTGGCACGTTTGTACCAAACTTAAATGAAAGTCAGCTTAAATGAAAACCAACTATATGGGGGCAGCGTAACTGCCTGCTGCTGCTTATTGTACTGAACTTTCTACTTTTTGCTGTAGCTATCTTTGGCTGTGGCAACTAGCTACCATGCTAGTTGCTATCCATTCCCCAGGAGGAACACCACGCCAAACTGTGTAATTACATCATCACCTCATGCACTGCGGTCCAAAAAGACACTTTCCCATAAGCTACCATTGTATAAGAGGGTCTGTAAAATGGCTGACACATGCTTTTGAGTGTCTCAACCCCCAAGAAATGACCCTTTGACTGTCATAACTAGAGCCTTTGGGTCCAATGGAATTTGGAAATTCTTGAAGAGTATTACTTCATCCCCATTCAAGTCAGCCTCCCTAAACAGGAGGCCGGCTCGGTCGGTGGAATGTGGAAGCTATGAAGAAGAGCCCTGGCCGTAAGTTGAATGTTTTTGGCTTCACACACCACTGAACAGCTTTCATAGTAATAAATGGGGTCTGGAGTCTGCCCTCACCGTAAAATAGATGTAAAAAATATTTCCTCTCTTGACATTTTGTGAGTTTACATTGCACTTATTTGGCTAAGTGGTGAACACTCAACATTTTCAGCTCCCGGTTTAAATTACAGTTATCAGACCGTTTCCTCCGGCTGTAGGCTATCAATCATTGTCAGGAGACAAGATGGGCCAGGGCTAGCTGGTTAGCATGCTAACTTCAGAAGACATTGATGCAGCACTGTACACTGTCGACTTCTTTGACATAACGTCGACACTAAAGATGAATTTCACTAAATATGAGGCCTGATGATTTAAAAGATGAGGACTCAACAAAGTTATTACATTTTTGCCATGGACAGACATGAATGTGTGACCCAATGTCCACGTGGCAAGTCATTCAATTGTTGTCATGATATTTCTAGACCGAAGTGGTTGTGTGTGTGTGTGTGTGTGCGCGTATGCGTGTGTGTAATGTCAAATGCCAGTAGAGAATGAAAAGATGAGGGAGAGAGACCGTGTGAATTATTCATTCTCTCCTTCCTGCTACCTTTCGAATACACTCCACTAAACTCCTATTTACATCCATTTATAGAGACCCACAGTTCACAGGCTTTGACCACAGCTATCGGTGAGCATTCGTCTGGCTTATTACCAATTACCAACACCACATATTATGCTTTGTTGGCTGTCTGTATAATGTCAGAATAGTGATCTTCAGGGCTCGAGACTTACAATGACCCATTGTCACAGGGAGAGATAGGAAAAGTCTGAGGGGCAAACAAACTCTCCTGGGATGCATCTAAAAGAAAAAGGTATTTTTTGTATCTATGTATAACTGAGTTTTACCGTGCTGTTCCTAAGGTTACGATCATTAGATGGCTACACGACCTACGACACCTATGAATTAAAAAATCCAAAAGGATTCGATGAACTCACTACTGACGTGGGACGCTCCCATGGTTTCTTTCTTCATAATGCAACACCGTGAACAAAAGATCTGCATTGGAACCATCAGGAGGAGAGCTAGTTAGCCGTTAGCATCCGATGGGTCGCAGAACTCTGCTGTGTATGGTTCAACGCGCTAACAGCTAACGTAACCGAAAGAGCTAAACACGCAGCAGGACTGAGAGTTTCTGTTCAGAGGAACATGAAGCTCCACACAAGGAACTGCAGCCCAACAACTTCACAATAAACAGATGTTCTTTTGATTGTTAATACGTTGATGTTAAACTAAGATGTATGTATGGAAATAACAAGTATAGTAACCAAGTTTTTGATTTTTTTGGACAGTTTATGTTCACTTCCGGATGGTTGGAATTGTTTTTAGTGGTTACGGAATGGTGGTGAAAATGTTAGTCTGAAGCGCTGGGGAGCTTGATGTTTTTTTTTCCGATCTTTAACTTCACCTCACTCATCTCAGCTTGCTCACTTGCAGAGTCTCGTGCTGCTACAAAAAAAAGAAAGATGAATGTGACACACTTGTCGTGCTGTGATGTGTGGCATCTAAGCTTCAGATTGAAATCGTCATTTCAGACATCCGCTGCCCAGACATTGGACCGTCTTCCAGCGCCTGGATGTCCCTGTACATCCTCAACTTCTGGCATGAAAGTGTAGCGCTGCAAAGTTTAATTAGTGCATCAAAATGTCTTCCTCTCCTCTGCCCCTGTGTTATTGCTCTGTGGGAAAAGGTGCCTGGAGTCACATTTATAACAGCAGGGCGGGAGGGGGGGGTGGAGGCGATGTGCGACTTGTGGCTGAGTGCAATCACTTTTTTTTTTCTTGTAATGATTGACTGACTGGAAAATTGAATTAAAGTAATTTAGCACAGGAAAGGTCATTGCTTTGGTGTGTTGGTGGCTCTGTGATATACTTGAGTGTCGGCTAATATTTGAAAAACTACCCCGACCTTAGAGCTAAATGTAGATATTGTATGGTGCCTGGATAAGGGTAACATCCAATATTGTGGGTGAAAAAAAGAAGGAAAAAGGAAGAGCAGGACACTGCGAACTGATGTTCTCGGAAACGTGTTGCAGCATGAAACAGGAACTGTTAAGGCAGACCATCAACATGACACATAGGCCATATAGTGGGCAGAGCAGGGCATTAATAATTCATTGACCCCCCACCCCCTTATTTTCCATTTTCCTGCTCTGCGGCTGAGCTGAATTCATGTCAATACCAGACGCCCGAACATGCCGCCATTCATCAGTGCACACTGCGTTTCCTGCTCTGGTGGGGAGAAACGCAAGACACAAAATCTGTAGCAGCCTCACAACAGATAGTTGGTGCATGAATTTAAGAGAACATAACAAGAGTCTTGGAGAATTACTGACCGGACCGTTAACACAACAATACAGTATCATAAAGGATTTTGGTTCAGATTAGCATTATTTTTATCTCATCAACTACTTCCATCCAATACTGCGAGGAGCGCAGCAGGACTGGTTATATCATGCACTGAGAATTAAAGAGCAGAGAAGTTGATGCCTGAGCAGATTGATGAACTCAGAAGGACATTCAGAGGTGTGTGCAACAACAAAGTCACTGCGTGCATTAACTCTGCAGATGAGAACAACAACAAGACGATTAGTTTTTGTCACATTTCGATAATTTCTGTTCCTCGTAGTTTCCAGCCTCTTCCGTTCCTACGGTGTCAGTGCCTGTTGTTGTGTGTCAAACCAAAAGAAATTAATTAAAAACCTTTTTATCGCTGTTGTTGTTGTTACAGTCAGTGATGGTGGTCTGTTTTGGGGAGTCTGCAACTGCGCACAAAGAAATCACAGTTGTGTCTCCTGGCTCTCTGTCGAGCTCAGTACCTCTCAGAGTAGAGTGTGTGTGTGTGTGTGTGTGCATGTGTGTGTGTGCTTGTGTTCCTGTGGATCGTTAAGATTTAGTAGTCGTAGAAACTTTGCATGCGATCGGAGACTCGCTGCTCCAGTCGGCCCACAAAACAGCCTGTATTTCCTGAAGCTATTTCATTCCGTTATTCAAGTTGATCAGGGGCATTGTTAACGAATAAGAACTACTTTTCTAAATAATTAAAGTTTGACTCCAAGGGAAAAATGGTATTGTTTGCCTGAAAATTAAGAATAAATGTAAAAGGAATGAATGTTTCGAGGCCTGTATTAATATATTTCGAGAAAAAGCCTCAACTTTAAGGATGTAGATTGAATAAAACCTCCCTATTAAATTGATCTGGTGACGCAAGCGGCTGCCAATATCTACATCCAACAGACATAGAGTAACACCAGCATTAATCTTGTGTGTTTTTGTGTTTACTTGATGAATGCAAGAATTTTTTCTAGCTCTGTTTCCAGTATGTTCACCAGCTAATTGTGTCTAGCTGCCATTTGGTGCCGGGCAGGCACTGTGCAGGGAGTTCTCTCTTTTTTTAATCAAAACAGCTGTCTGCTGCTCCTGGAAATAATCTTGATCAAAGAGGTGAGTTTTCCATGACAGGAACAAAAAGAAATAGAAGCAAAAGAAAACACTTTCAGTCGGCTGGAGCCAGGACAGAAACAGATAGCGTGGCATGCAGACTGGATGGTAATACAGCTAGTCTGACTCAAGCTAAGCTAACTATCTCCTGGCTTTAGCTTAACAATTAACAGACAGATATGACAGTGGCTTCTAATCTAACTCTATTTCCAAATCTGTTCCTTCGAGCGAGGTTGAAGCGTGTTTATTATGTGCAGCCATCCGTTTTCAAAGAAGTGGCTACGACTAAGCTTTATCCTGAAAGAGCCAAAATATTGAGATACATATTGAGGAGCTGCACGGTTGGTCTGCTTTGAGCTTCCGAGCAGCTCTGGTACCGTCTGCCTGTGTGTCAAAGAAACAGTGAATCAGTACAATGAAGCTGACTGCTAAAGCAGCAGATTCTCATATCCGCCATTTCTTCTCTGAGCCAGAGCCCAATAAATCCCTTTGTTGACTGTAAGTCTTTCAGATTGAATATTATTTTTCCATTGACATTTGTGCATGAGAGGAAATGTGTCTTTATCTCTCGGAAAAGACAGAAAGATGCACCGCGCAAGAAATTCAATTTATTTGTTTGTGTAAAATGTCATCTCTGGCTCCACACATCTACTCGCAGTCTCACAACAGAGAGGATCTGATTGTGGTTTCTCTTTCATGAATCTAAAGTGGGCTTCCTTTTCACGACCTCATGATGAGTTTTTTTGAAAGCAGCACATTCTTGACCTGACAAGTGAATTTCAAAAGGCTGAGCACAGGATAAATTACCTTTGTAGATTAATTTTATTCATCTCACTGCATCATGATGTCTCAGTAAGAGCACAGATTTTAAATAGTCGCACTGACACCGGTGAGCCGGTGAGAACAGCGTTTTATGAATATACAAAAAGGATTCAATTCGTCACTCCGTCTGATTCCCCCGAGAGATGAAAAACAAAGTGGAAACGGCACACTGATAACACATTTTCAAACAACAAATAATGGAAACATGTAGGTTAATTTCTAACTCTTGTGTTGGCTCAACTGTGAAGGCGAGCGATGAGCAGTGGGAGCTCTGGAAGCTTTCAGCGAGCTTATTTACGCATCACAATTCCATTTGTGGTCTGTAGTGTTTGTGGTTTTTTGAAAACTGCGCGAGATGTCCTGCCAGGATAAGTGGCTACTCAGGATCAGATTCGCGTTTGTTTACAACATTGACGTAACATAATCTGACACACAGAGACGTATAATCCCTGAAGAAGCCCAACACAGGTTGATATGTTCTGTTGGCTCTTAGCATGCTACAGGCCCGCAGCAATCAGTGCACAGTAGAGACGCTGTCTGAGCCCCCGAGAGCTTTGTTTCAGAGTTTTGTTTTGCATTTAATGGTCACGACTAGAGATGTACCGATGCCTTTTTTATGCCTCATGTACTTGCAGATGCCCAATCCAGCATTTTCAGGCAGAATTGGAGGCATTGCTGACACTAGTATTGTTATCGGAACAAGTTATGATAGATGCTAATTCCCAATCGGTGCACGCAACTAATTTGACATCGTGTGTTTCCAATGAGCCCCATCCGCTTCTTACAAATGACAAGAACACAACCTGAAATTAAAGGTGTGTGTGTCGGATTTAGTTGCATCTAGCTGTGAGGTTGCAGATTGCGTCCAACTGAACAGCCGTCCTCTACAGTGGCTGTTTAAAATTTGAGAACGTTAACGCCCTCTCTGGACCCAGCTCTCGTCTCTCTCATTTTGTACAGCCTCGATTTGTTTCCTCGCCTCCTCTCCTCGCATCTTAGTCCGTCCCATTTTAAATCATGGAAAGGAGGAGAGCAAGAGACAGGAGGAGAAAGGCGTTGGAGGAAGTATACACCTGTGCATCCTCAGTTATCGCTCCTCCATCAAGCTTCCTCTGTCCTTGGGATGCATTTCATTGAATGAGACATCTATCAAGATGGAGAAGCCCCCCAGTGTTTGGTGTATCTATCCTGGGCTGCTGTAGAAACATTGCCAGCTTGGTCTTTAATGCCAATTTAATAAGGGCTTTTAAACATTATTTTCCTACTACCTACGTTAAATACATGATGCAAGCAGCATCACTTTCCAACTTCTAGACTGATCAATTGATACTAAAGTGTGTTAAGTATAGTCACAGTCATGCGGTGGCAATGTAGTTATTAGCTTATAAGGTAAGAATAGCTTCACTTCTGACGTTTTGCATTTACACTTCAAAATTCATTAACGTGTTAATTTGTGAAGATTATCTTTCTGATCAAAATGTGTGACTTGTGTTTGCTACGGATCTTATTTTCCTGCAATTATAAAAAACCTATTCTCCATTTTCTCAATGTTTTCTCCAAATTCTATTGGCTTTTTGCACGCCTCTACCCAGAAACGTGATTCTGAAATTCAGTTAAACGCCTGAAATAAGGTCTATGGCTAGCACAAGAAATTTTCACATTTTGTTCTACAACATAAAATATGTCAGTTAATACCTCACCTTTGAATTTAAAAGCATTTACGTGTCTTTCAAATATGGTGGTTGCTAACAAGTGGCTAAATGAGTCTACAGGTGTACAGATGTCGAGGGCATTAACGCTAATTATGCCAAACAAAGACTCATCTTCTCACTACATTGCGGACTTTAGTTGCAAACTAACATAACTAACTTTCCAACTTCTGGACTGATCAATTGATACTAAAGTGTGTTAAGTATAGTCGCACAGAGGTAAAATGATGATAATGCAACACTTTTCTCAATATATGAGCTGTTATTACATTATGAGCTATTATTACATATTACGGTATCAATAAGGCTCTTAATGTAATAAGTTATTACATTATTACGTTATGCGCAAATCCCTTGTTACGTTATGCGCTGAATATTACATTATGAACTGTTGTTACATTGAAATTATTCCATTATGAGCCATTATTACATTATTGGTTGCTACAATTGATCCTACACACTGGACCTTTAAGTTTGCCTCGCATCAGTCGCATGAATTTTACTGCTGAACTTCTTGTGCAGTCTGAGTTGACTCTCCACAAACAGTCAGTGCTCCGGCTGCACAGCGCAGGTACACAGCAATAAGTTCACTCATGGAGCGATGCCGTGTGTTTACACTGCTCAGCCTCTGACTGATCTCAACATTCAATAGGAGTTTTATCTCTACTTGTCACTTTCCTCTCCAACCGTCTCCTTCTCTACCCTCATAAATAGGAGTCATAAAGACTCAGGATGTGATTTTTTTTTCATCATGTTAAACCTTCCTTAAATTTCATCCAGTTATCTTTGCGGTGGCTGTCGCGCTACCTGCTGATTTTCTTCCTGTACCATCTGAAAATCCAGCATTTTGTGTGAATCTGCTACAAAAACACTTTATGTCTCACTTGCCGTTAAACAAATCTGTGTCAAAAATCTGTTCCAGTGAGCTTGTGATCAACTGCTGAGCGAGTCATATAGAAAGTGTTGATGGAATTTCAATCCTGTGTATATTTTTGTTATTGTACTTCCTACTCCTCTTTGCTATTTCAGGATACCTCACATCCACCTGCCCACCAGTTGTTGTTTTTGATTGTTGTTGTGTTGGTTGCTTTCACGGTCTCGTTCCTCGAGGCATGAAGAGAACATCAGTGTAATACAGTCCTCTTCTTGATGGCGGTGATGCAGAAACACGTCGCTGGAGACGCAGTGTTTGCTGCATCTTGACACTCAATCTGCGTCTGCTATCTGTATGATGTGCATGTTGACTGGATGTGTCTGCTGTGATTGTGTGGATCTCACCTCCTATGTATTCTTTTTTCATTCCTCCGTCACTACCCGCTGTCACAGACCTTACCGTTCTGTTTGTTACCTGCTCTGTTTGCCTTCCCTGTTTGATTTGGCCAATTCAATTATTCCACCATTTATATTTCTAATTTATTTTCTAAATTAATTAAGCTCTGATCTGATTTTTTTTTATATATTCTCTGAGGGTGTGCGTCTGTTTTTTTGCTAGGTAGATTAGCTCTGTGTGGAAGCTCGCTATCTCCCTGTAGTATGCTATGTAATTCTGTTCTGTTTGATTGAATGTTAATTATTTGTGATAAAAAAAACTTTTAAAACTTTCAAAAATGATTATCAGCCACCTGAGCATTTGCAACTTGACTTAAATGCAGCCTAACTGTACAAGCCACGTCTTTAAGTCGAGCAGAGACGACACAAGAACACGAGATCATGCTCATCATCAGAGCCGGCACCAACCATGACTGGCTTGAAAGATGAGACGTAGGATTTATTTTCCGCCGTCTTGATTATGGAAATGATTTGAAATGACACAGCGCAGACTGAAACCGACGACGACGATAAGTGTCACAAAATGGTCCAGTCATTGTAAATCATGGCTCTTTGGGCATAATTGATTGTGCAATGTGCAGAGGGAAAAAATGATTGTACAAATAATATGAAGTATGTCTCTAATACATGTCATATCACATTCATGTTGCATGTAAGTTAGTGAGTACATTTTCCTGTCTGTTGGAGGAGGGGATGATGGTGGCTTGACAGGCCAAGCAAAAGACCACTGAGACACCGTTTCAATATTTATACACATGACACCAGTGTATATTTAACAAGATGTCGGGACATATTTCAACCGTGTTAGTGGCAACACAATATTACCCATATTTTGGTTCTTCCTGGTTTTTTTTGTAGGTTTCGTCCTCATGTGTCATGTTTTTTTTGTTTTTTTTATGCTTCCTGTCTTTGTCTTTTTTCTCGCCTTTTTGTCCTGTTCACCAGTTACATTAGTTAATTAGTCCTTGTGTATTTAAGTCGGTTTCTCCTCACTCTTTGTCGGTTCTTCTGCAGTCCGGTCCTGTTTTGCTCCTTGTGTTTAACCTGCCTGTGTTCCTCGTGTCATCCTGGTTTTTCATCCTATGTTCAGTTTCGTTGTTGCATTTTCTTGCCTGCATTTGCTGTTTGGACTACAGCTTTAGATCATTAAAGTTCGCCTGCCTTGCCTGCCTTGCATTTGGGTCATTTTTGTAAACCTTGCGGTAAAAAAGACAAAGACAAAAACAAAAACATGACACACAAGGATAAAACTTACTAAATGAAACCTTTGTGTTTGTTTGTTTTTTTGTGCCTAAACTTCATAGCCACAGCCTTGTCACAACATAAAACTGAGACATAGTTGCAACATGAACAATATGCAGAACGCAGAACAGAACGTGTCAATTTGAATGTATGGCACCTACACTATATGCAATGTGAGGAGTGCATTTAGGGCATAAAGATGAACCTAAATAGATATTTTAATTTACTAAATCACTGACTGTTGGCTGAAGCAATGAGCTACAGTTGGGGGGGGTATCACTCTGCAGTTTAGATCAGTACTCTGTTCAAATTGGCCTCATTTCTTTCTGTGCTTAAATCATCACCAGCACATTGTCTTGATAATTCCACTCATCGCCTGGAGCATCTAACCTCTGACATCACAGCTCTCATGGCTTAATCATAGGAGACATTAAGTACTTTTGTCTGTTCGGAAGGTTAATATTGCCATTAGAAAGCCATTATTCACCACCAAGACCCTGAGCTCATGCCAGTCTGCGCAGAAACACACCAAATCCATCTCCCCCGCTCTGGAGAGGTAATTAGCATGAGAAAGGTTGAGGATGGGATGTCACTGGCTGATAGTCATCACTGAACCACGTACAAACTGTAGGCCCCATTAAGCATGTCGCTGCGAGTCGATCAAGATAGTGTTTGTGTTTCAAGTTTGTGTTTTACAGAGCCAGAGAAAGACAAAGTGCTAAATGTTAAGGAGACTTTTTTTATTCAGCTCGAATAAGGAATTTAAATGTCTCTAACTCATTAGCTTATTTGAGAAAAACACAAAGAGGGGTGGAAGGCAAGTTTTGGATTTAATTAATAGTTTTATTTTTGCAACTTTGGAGGAGTATGAAACAAAACAAAAATACTTAATCACCTTTTAACATCTTTGAGATCAGCTGTCGAAAACTGGCTGAAAACAGAAAAACATTTGCATTAATTAGAGTGAAGTTGTTAACTCCAATATCTATTCTTTTTTTTTTTTTTTTTTGGCTTTTTGGTTTTGGCTCAGCTAAGCCAAGCAGATAATGGAGCTGGAGAAGACACAAACAAATATAGCCCGACACACTCGGTGCAGACTTCTGACACTCGGGAGGTGATGAGTTGATGATTGGTCGGGCTGCTGATTACTAATAACGAACAGGCGCACAGAGACAGGGTGCAAGAAGGGAGGCCAAAATAGAAAAGACAACCAAACTCAACCACACTGCGGTCATCCAAAAAAGACAGGACATAAGAAAAACACACTCCCAACAGCCGGTCAGGTATCACAGCAGGTGTCAGGGAGGAGGATTCATGACAGATTCGTTGTTAAAGTACACAGTAATGCTTTCTCCAGGTGCTTAAAAAGTATCTGGGGAGTGTGCTGTCAGTGCAGAAACCTGAAGCACTACAAGGGATCAACTGAGTACGTTGTTTTCTGGGGGATTGGGCTTCCCACCAATTTAGATATAGTCTCATATGTTCTTAGCTGGCCTGGGATAGATCACTGCGTGTTAGAGTTAAGTGTGGTCAAGAACTGTTCTTAAACACTTTCACACATGGTCAGTTTTGTTGTGATGACAACTTGTAAATGAAGCAGAAACCACCATCCCAGTGATGTGTCATCCCACGTACATTTCCAAGGAGCAGATTGGCTTTGTTAGCACTTATTTTAGCACATTGTCCTTGAAAAACAAATCCCACATGAATTGGGTTTTAATCTGCTCGGCTGCTGGCTCCGGGCTCGTAGCCACGCTGCAGCTACGTGCGTCATCGCCGCCGTCGACACTCCACCGGCAGCCCCGGCTCTGCGGCAGGTGATGTCATGCACCCTCTGTGAGATTACATGCTCTGCCATGACGGTGTCAGGTGTTTTCAGTCATGCGCCATATGCAGGTCGAGGATGAGAATCCCAGAAACTCCTTCATGCAAATTCAGATGTTCAGCCTACATACAGCTGCCACTGCCTTCAGGTTAATGGCAGTGTTTTCTAGAAGCACTCCAGACACCATAACTACATTGTTTATAAAATCTTCAGTACATTCGATGATGCATGGAAACTAAACTAAACACCGAATGTATCACAGCTGGTTGGAATGTATCTTTAAACAACATCAGTCATTTTTGTGGTAATTGGAAGATTTCCTAATTTTATATTTTAAACAACAATTTCCTAATATTTAGTTTAAATAAACTTGTGACTTTTGATTCATGCTTTGTAGTGAAGATTTGGCACATTTTTATCAAATACCAAGCACATACACTACTATTGTACTTACAATAACCCAGTACTTTAATCTCTAAAGGTAACATCAGCATAAATATCATGTCTAGTGGGTTTTTAGAGCGTCACTGTTTACGATTGAAGTAATGGAATTGCAGCTGATGCAAATCAAACAACAAGTGAAACGTTAGATGAGTAACAATGTGCTATTTACCTTGTCATAATGTGAAACACTTTTTCGCGTTCGCATCTGTGGAAACAGTCAGATCTTAAAGGTTGCTGCTAGACAAGAAGTAAATTATGAAGTCAAGATTGTTCTAAGGTTTATTTACTCTATGACCAAATAACGGTTGAAGTAAAGATTAAATATGTGTCTGAGAGGGACAGATGCATTTACACTAATTAAAGATCTGGCTAGTCACCGCAATTCACTTTGAAACTTGAATGGCACTCAGTCGAACAAATATCTCGACCAAGGCCCAACAATCCCCTTTAATCCAGCGAAGCCTGATCCAAAATCAAACTCCATATTATCTACTCTACATTTTCAAGCACCCACAGCAGCTTAAACATAATTCAATATCACCCAATCAAGTTCCGTGCTGTCTTCTGTTGGAAATTAACAAAAGAATCTGTTTAATCAATTTGACAATATTAAAGAAAGCGAGAAAAAATCCTTGATCTGTCTGCCCATCCTGATCCAGACAAAAATCTGTCCAAGTTTCAAACAAACCAACAAACAAACCAACACAGGTGAAAACATAACCTCCTTTAATTACTGCTTAGCATGAGTGTCTCAGACATGATTGAGATGAAGGTCGTGTCTAGAGCTGATGAATGTCTCTCACCTGGATAATAAGACACCCAGTAAAATTCAGCATCATTTTGAAGAGATTAGTTCACGTGTCTCTGTTTTCCTGAGTGGCTTTGTCTGAGAGTCTGGAAACATGAACCTCATTTGTCCTCTTCAGTAGGAAGCGTTTGTCCCCACAGGGTTAAAAGCTGACAAAATATGCAGAAGCAGTTCAGGGGACCTTTAACCCCTGGGGATCCATTCCTAGAGCCTTTCAGCTGCGCTGTATGGCTGCGTGTATGTCCTGCTTCTAAAATGATAGAGAGCAATCAAGACGGTGCTCTGCACGCACCAACAGCGACAAGCTTTCACCGCGCTGGATACTTTTCGGAGCAAATCCAAACTAGTTTAAAAGCCTTCAAATGGACGGTAGCTTTCAAACTGCTGGACGTTTGCGAGCCTCAGCTCTCTCATTACAGTGTCGATGCTACAGGATCTGAAATCTAAATGTCTTTGGTAACCACACTGCTGTGTCCTGATGTTTCACCTTAAATCGTCAGTTTCACAATTTTGCTTTCACTTCAGTTCCATTTGAAAAACATCAGCTGGAATTATTATTTTCCCTAAACATAATATACATTTATATATACACTGTGTGCACAATTATTAGGCAAGTGAGTATTTTGACCATATCATCATTTTTATGCATATTTTCTAACTCCAAGCTGTATAATGAATTGAATGCTAAATGGATTTAAGTATAGCAGGTGATGTGTATCTGTGTAATTAAGGAGGTCAACACCTTATATCAAGGTGTGCATAATTATTAGGCAGCTTCTTTTCCTCAGGCAAAATGGGCCAAAAAAGAGATTTAACTGACTCTGAAAAGACAAAAATTTGAGAAGAATCAAGCATGAAGCTACCAGGAACCCCATTATCTTCCAGTTCTGTCATGTTCCATAACTGCAGCCTACCTGGAGTACCCAGAAGTACAAAATGTTCAGCGCTCAGAGACAAGGCCAAGGTCATGCAGGCTGAAACCCGACCACCACTGAACAAAAGCTGAAGCGTCTAGACTGGGCCAAGAAATATCTGAAGACAGATTTTTCAAAGGTTTTATGGACTGATGAAATGAGAGAGACTCTTGACGGACCAGATGGATGGGCCCCTGGCTGGATCAGTAACGGGCACAGAGCTCCACTTCGAGTCAGACGCCAGCATGGTGGAGGTGAAGTACTGGTATGGGCTGGTATTAGTAAAGATGAGCTGGTTGGACCTTTTTGGGTTGAAGATGGACTCATAATCAACTCCCAAACCTAGTGCCAGTTTTTAAAAGACACTTTCTTCAAGCGGTGGTACAGAAAGAGGTCTGCATCTTTCAAAAAGAGAATGATTGTTATGCAGGACAATGCTCCATCACATGCGTCTCAGTACTCCTCTTCGTGAGTAGCCAGTGAAAGCCTTGGGGATGAAAAAATTATGACATGGCCCCATTCCCCACCTGACCTGAACCCAATTGAGAACTTATGAGTCCTTCTTAAACGGGAGATTTACAGGGTTGGAAAACAGCACACCGCTGTAGTTGTTCATTAAAAAAAATAATCCTCAAAAATAAGACTTTCCTAATAATTGTGCACACAGTGTATGTATGTACTTAATAATGTGTTTGCCAACTACTTGAACTCCTGTAAAGCTATGGAAGTGTTATTGAAGATATAATAGTTGATAATAAAACACAGTAGACATATTTTGCCTGAATATGGTATCCAACATATATACATTTATATTCATTACAAATGTTGTTACTTGGGGCAGCTGTGGCTCTGGGGTAGAGCCAGCGCCTTGTTATGAGAAGGTCGCTGGTCCGATTCCGCTGGTCTGCACTTCGAAGTGTCCTTGGGCAAGATACTGAACCCCAAACTGCTCCTGATGTGCTGGTCTGCACCTTGCATGGCAGCCACCACCATCAGTATATTAATACATTTAGGAATTACTTCCTAAATGTAAAGGTACTTGTTCACCCTCAATGACAATTAAGCAAACTTTGTCAGCTGATGAAAGCCATGTAGAAACACTGAAAGCTGAATTTAAGTGGGCAAAATTAAAATTAAAATGATTGCGGAACAACTTTTTTCAAGTAAACACATAATCAACCTTTCAGAGTTATTATAAGGTTATTGAAAATGTGATATAACAAACACAGATGACCAAAAGACAATAAAAAAATAAAATTATAATCCATCTAAAGTCTCTGCACTGAATCCAGTGGGATCTGAGTAGAGCAGACATTTTAAACATTTTGTCTCCAGTGTCGTATATGATTTTCTCGCCGTTTTGATCGCCATCTCAGATATTGTGTAATTATATATTTACATAACAGTAAACAGAATGTGAAACAAAACAGGAGATCATAGTGGAGATCCAGGTGAGGTCCACCGTCGGCTTTGCCCACTTTGCATAAACCAGCAAACACAATTTTCTACAGACTATTAGATGTGGATGTGGATTTGCTTCAATATGCAAGACAGTGGTGTGGTTCAGTCTCCAGGCACAGCACGTCAACTGTTTCTCTTTCCGAGGATTTTATAAACACTCGATGCACCTCGTGATGTAACCAGAGTCTGCACATGAGATGATAACAAATCAAACCCCAGCGTGCTCGCTCACACTGGCAGAACACAGATGAGATATTCTGCACTAGTTAAGAGAAGCTGGCTTAGTTTGACATGTTTGTCCCTCATGGATCTCAAGCATGGGCGGCTTTTGTAGTCAGACCGTATAGAATGTGCGGCCTCCGTGATGAAACAGCTTCTCCACTATATGATGCTAATGTTTGTGGGTTGTGAGGGCAGCAGATACATGGAGTAACCCCCCGCTTCAAAAGTGCTTCAGCGACCACTGGAAGCTCAGAGATGGCCTCTCCTGGGAGGGTTTCTGCCGTTGTGGCTGATGTGTGAAGCGCTCCCACTTCAAGAGTAATCATGCTCTGTGCCCACAGTCAGTGCATCAGCTACCAACACAGCGGCAGCTTGTCATCTGATGGCCCTTACTGGTAATGGCCTCAAAAAATTGTTTTTCCAACAAAGACAAAATGTTACGTTAAATTGCCGAACAGAAAGCTATCCAACACTTGTGCTATGTAAATTACAGCTTAAATAAGATGAGGGGCCGCACTAACAGCGCCCTCTGCTCCCGCCGGTTTGATTTAGTGTTTTGTTTTTGAAAGAAAAGAGAGCGAGAAGAGTCCTCTAACGTCACTTTTAGAAAAAGAACAGAACATACAAACAAGTGCATGCGCTGCATAAACATGAGGCTTCAGAGCGAGCCGGGTCCAGGGGACAAGTCTTGTGCGCTGGTCATGTATGCTCGAAGTGAGAGCTGGTTCCATTACCACCCTGGCGTCTCCATTTTCACTCCTCCTGACAGGCAGGACTGAAAGCTCGGGCACTCAGCGCTGCAGGGCCAGGCAGGGGAACAAGAGTGCAGCTCTGTGTTGGGGGGCGGGGGAGTGACAGCAGGCTGCTCGGAGCGCCGCACGGAACTGGGAATAAGGTGTGTGTGTGTGTGTGTGTGTGTGTGTGTGTGTGTGTGTGTGTGTGTGTGTGTGTGTATGAAGAGTGAGAGAGAGAGAGAGAGAGAGAGAGAAGCGGCAAGGTGGTGGGAGGCTTTGAGACAGAGTTTACAGCCGGTAACACGGAGGGACAGAGAGTGTCTGCGTGTGCCGTCTTTACAAGCACATCTGAGATTGTGCCAGCAGCAGGATGGAGGGGAAGCGCCTCTAATGCACACCGCAGGAAAAGAAAGGGAGAAGATCTGAAATGACTCAGTAGTTCACTTACATCGGGTGGCCATTTTAAAATGTGTTACCATACACCGGTAGTTAGATATGCGCAGCTCACAAGCCTCGTGCCAAAAAAATGTAATTGGTGTCTTAAGTGCATCCCGGTCGAGGTCATTGGATCAAATCAGCACCTCAGGATTTAGATTATATATTAACCTCAGAGTCACTGCGGGAGGTACCGTGCCTTTTTTTGTAACGAGGTGGAAGATATGGTTAGCACCATGTACAAGGTTGCGGCAATTGTGCCACGTGGAATAATATGATGGCCAATATTGTTGTGTTCATGTACAGACGCTGTCGAAAGCAAATATTTTAAAACCCCCGGGCTTCATGCAAGATTACGACGTCTGCCCGTTCCAGTGCTCCCAAATCAAATTTACTTTCTCAACAGGACAAACTTGACATGAATTTCAACCTGCTTGATGCCAATCGTCCGTGAGAATTTGTGCATTTGTGAGATTTAATCAATAATGTGTTTGACATCCCTGACATTCCCATATAGGGACACTTGTTTATGCTTCATTTAGCTCCATTTGGGAGGGCTGGACCGGCATGATCATTCAGGCCAGGAACGTAACATCGGCCCAGGCTGATCTCCACACTCACTCCATCCACAACAGACCACTTTCTTGTTGGACCGCTGTTTATGCCAGTGACATACCTTTTAGTTTGCTTATCATCCAAAACAGCCAAGTGTCTGTAGTTTCAAAAATCAGTTCATTAATTGAGGCAATGAGTGGTGAGTAATTAAAGCCTGATTAAATACTCATATATATCATATTTGTTGCCTTTTGGAGATTTTGTTTTGCACCTGGCATTTCCTCGCAGTTCTGACTACACTTTATCATCATGAAGCAAGGATTTTTATTTTTTCTTCCTTACATGTGAAATAAATTTACAAGCATTAGGTGACACTTTCCTCCCAAAGCTTGTAGCTTTTAGTCTGCTCCCTTTGACCTTTCCTTTGTCTCTCATTCTCCCTGTGTTGTTTAGCTGTTCTCCCACGTTGTCGGGCCATGCTCCGCACTCCATGCAACAACTCAACGTTGTACTCGTGTGTGTATGTGCACGTGTGATGACAGACAGAGATGAGGTTAAAAGCAGCTGGGGGGGAGGCTGACCTTCTACATGACGGACTGTCACTGTACTGTTTCTCTTTGATTAACCTGTTTAATTCAGTATTTCTAACGCTGGTCTGACACTGCAGGGCCTATCAGCACTCAAGACCAATCTGGAATTCTCACTCTGACACTGATGACACCCGAGCAGCATTTTACTGTGAAAGAAACAAAGAGGGAATGATTTAATATGAAGTCAAATGCTGTGAAACATATTTTTAAAGCAAAGCGGTCTACGACTAATGTGAGAATTTGTCCTAGGGGATGTGTGAAGAACACATGAAGCCTTGTGACATCTATTTTCATATGATGAAGCAGCCAATACACATACTTATTTGTTGACACTGTTTTGAAAGTGCAGCTACAGTAACCTTTAAGTTACCTTCTACCTTGAACATACCTGATAGTTTAATTGCCCTCTGAGAAAGAAGGAACGGGAACAAAACTAGAAAGAAAAACTACTGTGAGACCAGAAACTCATTTTCCCGACCCCTGGATATTAGATTTCTGAATGTATTACATATATGCATCAATAGCGGATGAGGGGGCACTCTGACTTGAAAAAACACAATTATGAAATTGTACGGCTGTATAAGAGGGGCCACTTTTCTCAGGTAAGTGGCCAATGACAAGAAAAGTGGCCTTGTATAATTATGCAGCATGTGATCCCATGGGCACTGGAAACTCTTGAATGCTAAAGCTGATATAAAAAGATGAACACAAAGGAATAAAGTAAAGAGAGACATTAAAGTAGCTGGAAAAGGAGCTCTCAGAAATGGTGAGGTTAGATAATCATAATGGAAATTATGAAAGTACCTATAAGGACAGAAGTAAAAACAAACTGATCCCACAATGCATTCTGACAGTACGTTTCAGGGCACAACGTTAACTGTGTGGGCTCTTATTTTAGTTTTACACCTGCAAAGGTACTAAAAATCTGTTTTTATCATGCGCAGAGAGAATCATTATTTTAGCATGCTAACCAGCTAGCCGTTGTCCATCCTGTCTCGTAATACCACTGTGTAGCCGACCTCAAGAGGCTTTGGTCCCATAGCATGGTTTCAGCTAGTCAGCTTTCAGCTTTTGTCATCTAATACATTTAAAAAAACTCACAATATGTCAATAAATATTACAGTTTACCCTTATTTTCCCTTTAAACAGTAAAATGCAACCGTATACCTTCTGAAAACAAAATTAATCATTTTGACAACTCATTCTAAAATACGGCCCATTTAAAAAAAGAACGTCCAGGCGGCTTAGGCCAACTAGCTGCAGGGCTAACTGAGCTAACCAGCTAACAACAGCTATAAGCCTCAGCTATTGATAGATACAGCAAAGAGAATGAGCAGCAGTCAGCAGTTACTCTGGTAACATACTGCACACAATTCATTAGGACCGACTTCAGAGAAATTAGTCACTAGGAACGAACCTTGTGCGCAAGCATAGCAACGGATTTGTGAGCAGCTGGCGTAACCCAGTGATGCTATACACTGGCTCATTCAAGGTAGAAGTTAGTGATTTGTGATATTGCTCGGTGCCACGAGAACGTAATCCACTGATCTCTTGAAATCAGCTCCAAAAAGGTCACCGAGTACAGTCTGCGTTATTTATCCTTTGTGTGTTTGCACCACACAAGCTTGAAGCAGGTGCATTTTAAATGCGCTAACGAAGACGAAATTGGAAAAGAGACTTGAAAGCAAAGGTTAATTCACTGCTAAAAGAGTTAAAGAAAAGGTTAGAAGCAACAAATATATGAACGTCAGGGCGGAGGCATTCAGTCAGTGTCGTATTTTGGAGAAGAACAAAAGTACAAGTACACACTCATTTTTCAGCTGGTGCCGACATTTGTTACCAGAGAGGTGCTGCAGAGTCGCCGGCAGCACCAGTCGCCAGTGTAACAGGCACGCGCTGTATATGTTTTCAGCTCGCATCAACCTCATCTGTTAGCGGAAGGTTACATGTCCCCCTGTTGAGCAGGGAGAGTGGCGTGTGATGGACCCGAGCTTGCGTGAGCCTCCACTCAGGCCTGGAGATGCTGGCATTCGGTCAAGTCAGTCAACCTGTTTCCATCAACGCAGTAATCAATAGTGTCAGCGACGTCTCTGGTATCCTCTATGCTCTCTGCTGTCGCACGCAGTCACACTGACAGCCATATTGTTGTGTGACCAGCAGCGATGTCGACTGGTGGATCACAGTTGAGCCGTTATCAGCGAGACGCAGCAACACAGAAAAGGTCACGATATCACACCTGCAAGACATGTAACCGGTTATTTCCTCAGCATGTCAGCCAAGAACACGTTATCTGGCATGTAGGTTTTTCCAAAAGCAGTAATCCTTCAAGGTAATAGCTTTCAATAATGGCTCTTCTGTTGGGGTGCGAACTTCCCTCCCTACCGGAATTCGAAATGCATTCCCTGTTTCCTGAATCTTGACCACGCTGACAGCTTAAATTCATTACTTGAAGATGCTGATGGATGGCGATTAACTTCAGAGGATTTGAAATATCCCTCGGATACGCCTACGGTGATTTATGACGTTCGGTGTATTCTGGGAGGTTTTTTTGTGATGAAGTGCTGTAATTTGCCTTTTGTTGCACTCACTTTAACTCAGCGAGCCTCATCTACTTTGACTTCAGTCAGTGATTTCCTGCTTGGAGCCGAAATGACTTTCAACAAGCCCCAGAGGATGGGTGTGTGTCAACTTGTGTCTGTGAGTTGTTCGTGACAAGATTAAAGTTAGCATGGCGTTGGATAGTTTATGGGTAGATATTTTACTGGCAGCAGGTTCCTGAAAATCAATCTTTTCTTCCTTTCAGTGATCGAAATGGCCCAGAAGTGGTCCGCTGTTGCTGGAGTTTCGACCTCTCCTTCACTTGAAAATTGGTTTCTTCTTGAATGAATTTCTTCCTGGCTTACTTTTTCTAAATTTATGGTTTTATTAAACTACAATTTGGAATATTGTGAACACTGAGGAGTGCTATGAAGAGAGATGAATTTCACTAAATTAACCAGACAAAAAATGTAATAAGTGAACAAAATAATTAAACACTTTTCTTAAATGTGCTATTTGTGAGAAAAGTAGAAAAGTTTCAAGTGTCATTCCCAACTCGTCAAAAACTGATGCTTTGGAATTGACAGGAGCAAAAGTCAGCGGCTTCATCCTTGGAGGTGATGTTGTGATCACAGCAGACTTTCACAGGATAAATAAAAACCTTTACCTGGTGGTGGAGCCACATAAAAAGTTGAAGGATCAGCAAAGTCAATATGATTCATCCTCTGGGAATCATGAATATCTGCACTCATTTCACAGCAATCCATCTAAGAACTGTAAAGATATTTCATTCAAGAACAAAGTTGTCAATCTCATGGTGGCACCACAGAGAAGAATCAGGGGAGCATCAAAATCAGCCAGGTTCATCCTTTGGGAACCGCAAATATCTGTACAACATTTCATGGCTGTTCTTGACATTACTTTTTACTTTGCACAACCAAGAGATTCAAACTGACTAAACGCAGCTCAAGAATAATCATGATTTTCAGTGCAAGAAAAAAAAGAGTCTCTGTGAGCATTTCCATCTGTTATCCGTCAAGACACATGGGTTCATTACATGGGAGCATTATTTGATGTGCTCATAGAGCGAATATTAATATACCATAATATATGTTTTAATTAGAAAGCTGACTGAGAGCACCATATGTTCCTGGTTTGCTCAAATTGCAGAGGCAGATATGGGTGATATGAACCCCTGATGAATGTCTGCATTACAAAAAACATGTTATCCTCAAAATTGAGTTTCTAACAGTGTTTCTGGGTGTGTTTGCACTGCATTATGTTTTCCCCATGCTTTTATTTTGGAAGAATACAACCGGTACAAGTCAGTTTCGAGTTCCAACCAAATGTTCAGTAGTCTAAAAGGACTCAAAAACACAGAAAGAGAGAAAATAATAGACTTCAATCACTCCGTATGTGATAGGAATACAAAATTATGCTAACTAGTAAAGTTTTCTAACTACATTTTTTAATCATGTTGGAAACAAACTATTCTTGCACAACGTTCCACAGTTACAAGCTAAGCATGAAAGTATGGACACAGCTGAGAACTAATGTCAGATAAAAACACCCGCAAGGCCTCTGGAAAGTCCACTGTGAGAGAAAAACCGTCGAGGGAGTGGACTGGATTATAACAGCAGCTCTGCCAACTGTACCAACTAATTTATGAACATTTATGCAAGGCTCATTTGCCATCTTACATCCCTGTGTTTGCACTTTGCAAACTAATCATTTTAAACAGAGAGCATTCACAGGATATTCTGGCAAATAACAACTGCAGCTGTGGTGTGTTATAAAGCCTCACTGCAGTCACAACATGTCATAGTATTTAATGCAGGCTCGTGTATTACGTAGAGGCGTTTTAGATCTGTTTTGTACTTGTTGCTCAGTGTGAAAAGGTTTATTCTACCAAATCTTTTTCACGTGGCCAGATTTCCAACATTTCCTGCAGCGGTCACTGAAATGGTGCCGGTCGTGCCTGGCTGGTCACAGGGTGGAGCCTCAATTAGTTGGATTATTTCTTATGTAACCTGCGAGGCGTTAAATGAGACGTGAGCCCCTCACCCGGTTTTCCGTGTTTGTTTTGTGCGATGTGAATTAACCTTGGTTACGTTTCCATGTGATGGTTTCTAACTATGATTTTCCACCTTTGTTTTTTTTTGCTGGTGTCATTCTGGTCATTGGCAGTCAGGGCTGAAGAGGAAAGGGAGGGCTGAGAAGATTTTACTTGATCAGAAACTGTCGGTTAGTGAAGGAAGGGAGGATGAACTCGTCCCTGGGAGGAAAGGATTTGTTAAAGCAGCTGTGTTACTCACATTTTTCACATTTAAATGTTTTCTGCATGTCATATATTTGTTATTTCCCTTTGATGACTAGAGTTTAATGTGAATACCCCTCTCTGGTCTCACTAAGGTTACTGCCAGTAAGGCTACACTCATATAATATCGCATTGAAACCCATGTAGTTTTTACTGACTTAGACTTTAAGCAACTTTACACATGTTTAGAAGATCTTAGTCAAGTTTGTGAGGTTGATTCACCCCTTTGCGTGGCTCACTGAGGGGTTTTTATTCGTTTTTGGACGACGACAGGCGAACAGAATGGCATAACACCATAAGATATCAGGTTTCCGGCTACACAGAAGATCACAATGATGCGTTAACTCCTGGTTCCCCATTAAATGTGAGCTGTTGACGATGACAAGATTTCTGCCTGTCGCCCCGCTGTCAATTCGTAAGTTATCTATTAGATTGCCTCAACATTACTTACCCCAAGAAAGGTAATGTACAATTTCAAGCATAAATCCAGGGGTGTTGAGCTTTGTCTTCACAGTGATTACAGTTTAATCACTAACCTCCTGACATTCAAAACACAAACACTGTCACAGTTTTTTGTGTGTGATCGGTCTTACACAGGCTGTTCAAAAGTGATGAGAACATATTTCACTTTCAGAATCATCCACTCGCCCTTCAGACTGCATTCCCTCCAGGTTTTTAGAATTGTCTGTGTTCCAGACAGTGGGTCTGGATATTTCAGCCATCATTAGCTGCTCTCTGCCTACTTGCATTTTTCACTGCAGTTTTTTTTAAACATGCCACTGTCTACCTCCTGTAAAAGAAGCCCTCTGTGTTAAGTGAAAAACTGTTTCTCGATCTCTAAAGTGGTATCTTTATATAAAAAACTGCATCCACACAAATGACTGTTTTCCTCATGAGCAGCTATCACAATTAAATCTGTTTTCTGGTCCTTACACAGCACCGTGTGGTGTTCACCAGTGACTTACTGTTTGCAGTGGACAGAGTCCACAATTCCATTCTGATTCTCCTTGACCTCAGCTCGGCCTTCACACAGTAGTCCACCATGTTCTTTACAACCGTTTGCAAAACTATGTCAGCATCACATGTTGCTAGATTGGTTCCTTTCTGCTTGGAGATGCCTCCTCATCTCTCGTCCGTCTCTTTCACTCCATCAGCGGTCTGTTCTGTGTCCCCACTCATACAGCCTAGGACCATCAATGTTTTCTGAATCAAGAATTACATGACCAAAGAATTCCTGCAGTTAAACGACTCAGTCAAGTCAGAGATACTCCAGCTTCCAGCTTCAGCACCGGCTAACAGCCTCTCCTCTAGCCTGGGCTCCAGGCTTTTAGCATGTACTGAGGGAACGACTACACCACACTGACCCTTTCTGCCCTGTGCTGCAAGTGGGTTTTAGAGTTTTAAGATTTGACTGCTTGTTGTTAAAGCCCTGAGTAGTCAGTCTTCTGCTTATATCTGTGATCTGCTCCCTATGAGTCTGGTCTCTGCTTGAGATCCTCTGGCAGGGTGTTGCTAATGGCCTCAAAGTCTCAGCTAGTCATTAAAGGTGACGGGGCTTTTGACCCTCGGCTGTAAACCTCCTGCAGCGGGATCTCAGGCACGCAAACTCAGTTTCAGTAACTGCTGGTTTTTGTATTTAAATCATTTTCTGTCTATATGTTTTATGTTTTAGCTCTTGAATTGTGTACTTTGCTTTTTTGTAGAAGACTTTTAACTTTCAAAACGGTGCTATATAAATAAAGTTATTATCATTATTGATTACCATAATTATCTACAATCGAAGATGCTAAACACCATTTTCGATATTTGGTGCGGCCTGTTTTCCTCAAATCATCAGTGATGCATATTCAAGGACACACGATTACTCACGCTAGTGAACGTGTCCGTCATCGGAGAAATTCATGTTATTATGTGTCAGTTTTCCTTCTGCAGCTGTGCTTTCAGCAGCTTTCCTGCCCTCGCCAACCCAACAGTTTTGGTAAATATTTTTCTCAATTTTCCGCTGTTTGTTTGTGTACCACTTTTTGAGGCCATTCCTACTTGGGATTCCTCACACGGAGGCTGTTATCATTTTCCGTGATGACTTCTCTCAGAGAAAGGAGAGATAAGGCTTCAATATTTTCTCCTGTTCGTTAATCAGACCCGGGCAGCCTCCACCCCCCACCCCCCTCACCCGCAGAGGAAAAGAGAGGGGGGGGGAGTCAATAGCATCGGTAGGTTGCTTTACTGTGGTGTTGCTAATTAGTTCATCCTGATGGTTGTCATTAATCTGCTGCTGACATCGTTTACAGTCGGCTTGCTGCATTGCTCTAGCAGGGCGGCGAGTGTGAGCTGCACCACACAGCCTACAGTCTAAATGCAAATTTCCCAGAGGAAAGATGTGCCGGGGCGTCCGTATAACACGCACGCATTCTCCTTTTTATCGTCATTCTATAGTGTCATCGGAAAGTACTAGGACAGTGACAGATATTTCATTGTTTTGGCTCTGTAATCCAACACTTTGCATTTCAAATCAAACAGCTTCTATGAGATTAAAGTGATGACCCTCCACTTCAATTTGAGGGGTACTGCGTCCATACGTCCGAATAAGATGAACAGTGTTGGAATTGTTGTGTTTTTATAAACAGAAGGGGAGTTTCAGGGGAGAGAAAGTCATTAAACAGGTAAACATGAACGTACAGGCATCATAATACGTATTCAAATCATCGACTGTCAGTTCTGCAAACACTCGTGCAGTGCCCCAGTTCCATACTGCGTTAAAGCCATATACAGTAAAGCAGGTACCATACATCCACCTTTATTGTATAAAGTTCTGCAGTAAAAAAAAAACAAGACATCTGCTTAAATGTTTTAATAGAAACAAAGGAATTATTCTGCATATTTGCCAGTCAAATAATGGCAAATATTTGATCATCAGTCAGACTACAATTCATCACTCCCCTTTGCATCTCATGGACATATAGTGAGAATTGGATGCAGCATTAGATGCCGAGTCCCATTCATTCCTATGACAGTTGCTCAGTGTGCATGAGCCCAAAAATGTTCAGCTTCCCGGGTTTAGATTTAGGATGCTGGTCTGGGTGGATTGTGACCATCGACAGTGCAGGAATTTTACTTAGGTGACCGAGGATTGCCTGTAGCTAGGTTTCACCCAAAAGCTTTGGTTAGGGTTTTGGAAAAGATCGTGGTTTTATTAAACCATTAATAAACATGAGTCTGGTGTTTCAAATCACTGCTGCTTTCTTTTGTGTTAAACCAAGAGGATTGTGAACAGGGACAAACAAACAAAAATGACCTTTATATAAAATAAAGAGAGACGTAATCCAGCAGGTTTTTTAGCAAATTGCCATTTCCCACCTTGAGTCCCCGGGCAGGCTAGTAAGAGAATCAGAAATGTGCTAACATGCTGCCAGTGTCTTAAAAATGATTCAAAATGCTTGTCAGTAAACATTTTACCGATAGACTTGCCCCATGCAGGCTGCTGGAAACTGTCATCGTCTTAGCTGACTTCCTGTCCGGTTTGCAGGTAGCAGTCCCCTCCCTCCTCTCTTCATCACCACACTTGCATGACTGCTTTCTTTATCTCTTGGCCTCTTTATTTTTCTTCAAGCGTTTTTTTCTCTTTAAGCCCCCTTTGCCATTAAACGGCAAGTCAAGTCAAATAATGGCAAATATTTGATCATCAGTCAGACTACAATTCATCACTCCCCTTTGCATCTCATGGACATATAGTGAGAATTGGATGCAGCATTAGATGCCGAGTCCCATTCATTCCTATGACAGTTGCTCAGTGTGCATGAGCCCAAAAATGTTCAGCTTCCCGGGTTTAGATTTAGGATGCTGGTCTGGGTGGATTGTGACCATCGACAGTGCAGGAATTTTACTTAGGTGACCGAGGATTGCCTGTAGCTAGGTTTCACCCAAAAGCTTTGGTTAGGGTTTTGGAAAAGATCGTGGTTTTATTAAACCATTAATAAACATGAGTCTGGTGTTTCAAATCACTGCTGCTTTCTTTTGTGTTAAACCAAGAGGATTGTGAACAGGGACAAACAAACAAAAATGACCTTTATATAAAATAAAGAGAGACGTAATCCAGCAGGTTTTTTAGCAAATTGCCATTTCCCACCTTGAGTCCCCGGGCAGGCTAGTAAGAGAATCAGAAATGTGCTAACATGCTGCCAGTGTCTTAAAAATGATTCAAAATGCTTGTCAGTAAACATTTTACCGATAGACTTGCCCCATGCAGGCTGCTGGAAACTGTCATCGTCTTAGCTGACTTCCTGTCCGGTTTGCAGGTAGCAGTCCCCTCCCTCCTCTCTTCATCACCACACTTGCATGACTGCTTTCTTTATCTCTTGGCCTCTTTATTTTTCTTCAAGCGTTTTTTTCTCTTTAAGCCCCCTTTGCCATTAAACGGCAAGATCCTGCTCTAAAGTGGGCAGGGATTGCAGAGAACATCCCTTCTCTTCTACTGCAGGAGGAGCAGAGCCGCGACAAACCGACCAAACACTCTGTAAGTGTGATTACTGTTGGAATAAAGAGCTATTTAACGAATATTTTAATGAGAAAATAACGCTTACAGCAGCTTAAACAACATTTCCTCATTATGTAAATACAAAATGGAATCCAGTTACTGCTAAACATATTTGCTTTCACACGTTAGCTTTATGTAAATGTAATTTCTAGGAGTCAGGGATGTGAAGGCTTCAAACCCCTTAAAGCTTACAGTCGGATTTACTTTACCCTCATTGTCGTTGTTTAATTTCAAAGTGGAGTACAGCCGAACGATATAAAAAATAACCAATGTCCTAATACTTCTGCAGAGACTGCAGTGTACATTATGTAACACTTTCAGGATAGTCAGACATCAAGCAAAAATATGTAATGTGGATCTCTCACCCGACACCAAATTGCAATCATGGGATTCCGGGAAGCAATTCCTATGAAATATGTCCAGAAATTACAGGAATAGTTGGCTTGGCAGTGACGATTCGGTACCAGCTGGTGTAGACACAGTGTCTGTGTGGCATGGACCTTGTCAGCACTGATGACAGTTCGGGTTGACAAGTTCCCAGAATCAGCCTGAAAGTTTCCCAGCATCTGTGACTTCCTCTGTCTGTGGAGAATTTGTCATGGGTGATTGCCTTAGTGGCAGCATTAACAGACATCACTGCACCCCTCTCTCCCCCCCTCCCAATAGCGGTATAAGCTTCCTTTGATGCAAATATTCGCTGAGCACATGAAGGAAATCCATTTTCCCTCACACAGACCCCACACTGACACATCTCGAAAAAAACTAGAGAGACTTGCTCTTCCCAGGAGAGGCTCAGTTCAGGAGGGAGAGCAGAACAGACAGACGTGACCTTCTTCCTCGGCTCTGCTTTTCCGAAGCCCGGGGATCCTGTCAACACAAACTGTAACAAAGACATCGGCAGCTTCAATCCAACTTTGTATTTTTGTCACCACGTGGAAAAAATCAAGCTCATCAGAGCGAGGTTTAACTGAAACTGTGTTGAAAGTTTATTCTAGGCGATGAATTACCTTGAAAAAAATAATGGTGAAGTGTAGATATTTGAGATTTGACTCAGAAAAATGAAACAACAAAGTAAGCACTTGTTGGATCGGCTCTTAGCGCATGTTCACAGGAGAATCTTGACATTTGTTTGTTGGCTAATGGTTTCCTTCCTCTGTCACGCAAACAGCTCTGGGTCAACGAGTTATTCGATTTTTGGAGCCGACTTCCCCGAAAAATCCATTTAAAATCTCATCCAGTCACATGAAAGGTCAACCAGATCACCTGGGCAAATGTTCACAGTGTACATTTATGCATTACATTTCTTTATGTTGCAGCTTAACATTTGTTTAGGTTCACTTTCATGCCGTGTTTGAGATCCAGTTAGGTTTAGGAGCAAAAGATCATGCATGGCTGGAAATTGTCCCGAAATTCTCCCTTGGCAGCCTTCTCGCCTGTAACCTGTTCCCTCCACCTCCAGATATAAAAGTATGGTCATTTTTTACCAGTATTTTATGCTAAATTCCTCAGACCCATTCACTGCCATCCTCTTCCATTCCCTCTAAACTTTTCTCTCTTTCCCAGTTAGGGTTCGTATGGTTTTCTAAGAGTAAACTAAAACTAAAACGAGGTGTAAAGAGACTTTGGACAACAAGTACACCCCAAACTATCATAAAAAAATGATTGTAAAACTACACCTAATTAAAATGAAAACTAACTGTAATGACTGCAGTCACCATACTCCCTCCTGCCCTGCACATCCCCCCTTCTCTCCAGCCTCAGTCGCCTGACCTTCCCCCGCACCACCCACTCGCCTGCATCCCATGTTCCCTTATCAGCCCGGCAGTACATATACTGCTTCAGTTCCTCACGTATTCTGCCAGATTGTCAAGGTTGCTCAGTGTTGTCTTTGCATTCCAGCCTCTGTATTCTGTTATCTGTTTCCTGAGACCTGGAAACCTGCTACCTGCCAGTCTGAACCACTGCCTGACCTTGGCTTTCCTGCCTGCACCTCTCCGACTATTTGCCTGTTTGGACCTCTGGTTCAGTCCTCGCCTGCCTCATTATTCCAGAAGCTTCCAGAGAATAAATCCCTGAACTGTATCAGCCTGTCTTCTTTGTTTACATCTGGGTGTCTGCACCCGTTGCCTCTCACTGTGACACCATGTCTCATTCACCATTTGTGACATTTTAGTGGCATTTGTTTAGTCACTGCTGCTCTTTTTTTAAAAGAGGAGTGAGGTGAGGTTGCTGCGCTGACTGTCTGTGAGCAAAAACATTCGCTGTCCCTTTCTCTCCGTAGATTTGAATCCAGACACTGACCTCGGCCAGGCTTGATGAGTCACGCTTGTCTGGTTCACAGTGGAATTAAATCTCCATCTTTACATCCATTGTCATCTTGTTTTTTGGAAGTTGACAGATATTTTTATTCTAAACTCTACCAACAGAAATATGACAGATATTGCCAATGCACTATGCCCATCAGTGCTGTAGCATCACTGAATGTGAAATTGTTTTCACATGTGAATTGAGTATTTTTCACACGTGGTCCCATGGGAGCTGCTATTCTAGCATATCTAAACTGGGCATTTTATAGACGTTGCAGGCTTTCCTCGCTGATGAATGGAAATATCCACATGTAAAACTTACAGAGGGCTGCTTTTGCACACCTTATGGTCGACATGCGAGTAGAAGAAGACCGAAGGCCAACATAATCAGGAAAACAACTCCCGCACACTGTCCATTCACTAGCAATTAAGTTTATTGACATTAATAATCATCTTAGATGAAGCTTTCAGTACCGAAACGTTAACTGTAGCGCTACCAAACTCAGATTTGGTCCTCCTGTTCAGTATAGACATAACACAGAAACAACAACGGCTGCTAATCGATGAAAGAGTCTGTCTATTTCTGCTGCAAGGAGTCTCTCATTCCAAACAAAATAAAAGGCAGAAGTGGAGCGGGATCATGGGAGTTGTTGTCTTCATTGTTAAACAACCGCCACTGCTAATGAAAATCCATCTGACGTGCCTGTGGCATAAATGTTCACCGATGACATAATGTGTCGATGATACAAGTTTTTTAGACATTTAGCGATGTTCCCTTAATCCATCCTCACTTTCTGATTCTCTTCCTGAAGTTACTGCAACAGGCGACTAAATGAAACGCACGTTTACCTCTGTGGGAAACATTTGGGATAATTTAAGTGCACAATTCAATAAAATATACACAAAACTCTGTTGGCTGCCTGGAGAGATTTTAATGCAGATTCGTTACACATTACAGTTAACTAGTAATTCCACTGTTATAAGTAGAGGGTTCTGTTGCGCACACCGCATATTAAAATATGATTTAGTAAATTCCCCCTGTTGAGGCTTTTTCAACGAGTGCAACAATTATCTCAGTCGTTATGCAACCAGGACAGTCTGATTGTGTGGGTGAGGATGAGAGCAGCAGGCAGAGCGACATTAATTATTACCTCCTAAGGACGCGTGACGTGGGTGTCCCCGCGCCACCTAATGCCTACCGAGGGCCCTCTGCGGCTCCTGTGAGGGGTCAGGGGTGGTAACATTGTTCATAAACTGTTTTAAAGTTTATGGAGTTGGTGGATTTGTACCTGCAGAGAGAAAGTGCACCAGCTGTGTATCTGCGAGCGGATCCCAGACAACATTTGTTCTGTTTAAATCCGATGTTCCCTCTTGGACTCAATTTGCAGCGTTCGCCGTGTACTTTATGAAACTAGTTAGGAATCTTCTAACACACCCCTTCTCTCAAAACTCTGTCTGTGCACCATCTCACGCTGTGCCGTGTTTACACACGATGCACTTTTATTGTTCGGAAATTGTTATTGTGATGGAAGCTGAGAAAAGCTGTGCGCCCAGGCAACAAAACCGATTCTTCCAGGGAAGTGAAGGTAAAGCTTTTACTCCTGTGCAGCACTGTCGCTTAATCTTTACACTGTTGTTAACCTGAATCTGTTTACATATGCATGCGAGTGATGTGAACATCTTGGCTATTATTGCTGTGCTGTGTTTACAGGAGCCTTCCTTTAATACCTTTTAATAATCCTGTCTACCTGCTGCTGTGTTTACGGCTAAAACAACTCTCCATCAAAGCATGATGAAGATGCAGCTTCTACCGTCTGCCTTCATTTTCTTAGGAAGGAAAACAATGAAATAAAATCCATACAATAATTGAAGAAACCCAATTATAATTATTTATAAAGCACAAAAACTTCAATTTTATGTTATCACAGTCTAACGAGCTGCGATCACACAGTACATCATCTCAGTGAAATCAATACAGAAGTTTTCCAAAAGTTCGGAGTGATTTGTTCACTGCTGTGCTCCAGGCGCATTCAAGTCATGACAGAAACTCTGCAGGCGCAGAGAACTCAGGAGCGTACAATTTATTGTATTATATACAACAAGAGAATGTGATCATGGGTGGGTAGACTGCATCATGATGACATCACGCATGACTAAACCACGACCATTGGTTGGTTTGACAATGCGAATAACGTTTCACTCTCATGATGTCACTCTCATGATGTCACAATATGTGGACTGTTTGTCAGCGAGCTTTATTTTGAAAGTGAGAGCAAACGTTGCATATCAGGTGTTTTCTGAGTTGGTATATTTACTGATTACCTGTTAAAAAAATGTAATGTATGTTTACATGAGACTGTGTAACTTGACTACTGTCCGTTACTTTTGGATTACCTCAATACCAAACATAAGCAAACAAAGAGCAGAGAAAGGAAATATCAATGAGGTGACTTTTATTAAATCTTACTGCCGAGTGTCTATTCTGTAAGAATTAACACGTGTGTTTTTGGTTTCACTCAAGACGAGAGTGACATTTTCTAAAACTAGACTATTATATCACTTTTTTTTTGTAATCCCGTTAGTACTCCCCTTCTACTGAATGTATCTGTAATCTAATTACATCTTTTTTTTCTGTAACTTCTGTAAAAATACAGTAAACCGAGGTATAAAAAGATGTTGGTCAACAAGTACACTCCAAACTATCATAAAAATAAGCTGAAACTAATAAAAATGTACCATTTGAAACTATAAAACTAAAGTAAATTTAAAACGAAATAAAAAACAAATTTTTAGTTCCCGGTCCCATTAAATGTATTCCGTTACATCACAAGACTGGGTATTATTGCTAACTTGACCACAGAGCCTTTATATTTAAAAGTGAAGAGCATCGTCATTTGAAGGTTAAGACCACTGACTGACCAAGCCGAATTCGACAAGGTGGGAGGGCGAATGTGTTGCTGCTGGATACGAAGAACGGGAGGAGAACAGGCTGGAGGAGGGCGAAATCAAGGAGAAAGGATTCAAAGGATTCAAACTGGACTACAGCAACATGATTGGCTGATAGGGATTAGGGCAAACTCTGGTTGGGTAAATGAAGAGGGGGGAAAAGAAAAAGAAAAATGGCCACAGCCAGCTGATTAAAAAGAATTAGTAAAGAGAATCAAGATAATCTTCCTGATTGACTTAAAGCTGAGCTCCATATAGCCACATACTGTATACAGCCTGCAGTGTTTTGTTCGCACACGCAGGCCTTTACTTTCCCTCCCATAATTAGCCATAAAATGGATGTAGCCATTCCTTTAATCACTCGTTTGCATATCAATACCTCTACCTGCTTCAGTATTCATTACACCTGTCAAATGAGACGTGGAGGAAAAAGAAGACGTGCAGTTTTGCCAACAGCCACAGTTTCTCCAACGACGGCAGAACAGCTGCCATTACGCACTGATGTGGCTATTTATACAGTGGCGCCGGATCCTTCTGAATTCATCTCACGTGGGTACAAAACCGCCATCTCTATCATCATTATCAAACATCAGGAAGATAATCAAATATTGATTCATTACAAAGCCGTTCACAGTAAGGAATGAAATGAAAATGACGTCAACACAGGTAAACAAAACAATCATTTCAATGTAAACCATAGAATGAAAACAGCAAAGCGTTTCATTAAAAATCAAGTTTTTAAACAAGCATTTGATTGATTTTTCAAAACGATGCTTAATCTGCAAAAGAAAGAAACATCTTTATCCGTACGTTCCGCTCTTGGGTCACTCTGTAAAGCTGTGCCTTCACCTGGCCTGACTATGCATGAGGTGCAAACATTCTCCTCACCTGTTCCACTTTTTATGAATATCACTTTAGTGTATGTGAGGGAAAAACGTGTACTTGTGTTTTTGTGTCCAGGCATCAACCTTGTCTTTTTCTCTGCTGTCGGATGAAAACAGAGGCGGGCCGCATTCTGCACGGCTTGTTTAATCAACTGTCAAATCAGCTCCGGGCTTCAAGTGTTGGGAGTTAGTTTTCCTTCTTTTTTTAGTTAGCTGCTAAAGGACATTTGGACATCTAATGTCATCCGTTATGGTGACTAAATGACTGACAGCCGCTGATGCTGCAGTTGCTTGGTGACGGTAAAAAAAAAAAAAAAAAAGGACGCTGCCAGAATTTCTGGCTGAGCAGGTTTCTCAAAAGAAAAAGCAGCGATGCGCTCCTCAAATGTTTCCTGCATGGTCGAGCTCCAAGAATCACATTAATGGATTTCATATTAACCAAAACACACACACCCAACAGTCTCTCTTTTGGCAGCATTTACCTCATCGCCATAGAATATGTCGGATCCTCAGCTTATTTGGCGTTTCTCTGTGTCGAGATCCAAAAGCACAATGTGTTTATTATTGAGTCTGTTTCTTTAGAGGGAAGTGAGAGCTCTGTCACATTCAAAGGTCTGCAAGTGCCACTGCATATTCTGTATAAGAATATATTGCATTTTTAGACAAAAGCCTGTTTACTTTGTGTTTAGTTGTTGTGTAGTTATAGATTTCAGCTTTGTTGCCAATTACAGTCCAACCTCTTCAAGCGTCGAAACAACAAACTTATATTTTAGAACAGCGCACGAAAGAAACAAACTTGCTGTAATTAGAGATTACATTCTTCCCAATTTCCTCTCCCAGTTCTGTTTTTCAGTTCCAGTTCATTATCCTTATTGTCATCTGACTGATGTGTAAACCACTCATTTGAAGACTATTGTTTTTCCCCGGCAAACAAAAATCCCTCAGTCTCATTATAAGCGCTCGCAGTTCATAACAGCCCTCTTGGACGCCCTTGAGCTTCATCAGCAGCACCTTTTGATTGCTCCACTGGTTTGAGGGCATGGGGATCACACAAATTAAATCCAGTCATGTGGTAAGACAAAGGCTGACACCATTTCATTTCAGCAGGGTCGCTAATGCCACCTTTCAGGACCCATGTTCCGCCTCGAAGCTTCGTCTGTGCTCAGGGGGAAAGCAGAGTCACCTCCCATTCCCGGTTCCGCTGAACGCACGTCTCCCCAGGTAGTAAGCAACACCTCGGAAATGTAATTAACCACCGAAGACTGAATATAAAACTGCTTTTGAGAACTGTAATTATTTTCACACAGCGTCATCTATTGAAAAGTCTCAAACGTAGGAGCTGTGAGTGACACGCACACATTATCACCCGACTCTGCTTCACAGAAATTACTGAAAAAAAAAAAATCACATACTTTTGGAGGAAACAGAACAGTCGCCAGGATTTGTGTTCAGCGGTTCCTCTCTATTATGTTTTTGCACCGCACAGACCTTGTAGGGATGCGGTCGGAGTGGATGGCGAGCGTGCGTAGAGCCGGATTCAGACGCCGGACATTTGGACCATCATGACAACTGCACACATAATACACAGAATGTTTCCCAATGATGGTTTTTGAAATCTGAATCTGGGGGGGACGCCGCTGTGGCCAGGTGCACACAGCCTGTGTTCAGAAAGTCTGGCCTCAAAAGAGCTGTCAGGACTTCTGTGAGGTTTTGATGTCATTATTGCACAGTCACTGCCCTCAGCCACGCCTCCAGCACACCCAAAACACAGAAACACCAGCATCATGCAGAAGTGATTGTTGTTCACTGTGAACTAACGGCCATTCGGTCTATAGCAACTGCAGCTTTCTATCTATGAAGCTGAAATTTGCCATAGAGGCAGACGGAGAGAAAGTGTGTGTGTGTGTGTGTGTGTGTGTGTGTGTGTGTGTGTGTGTGTGTGTGTGTGTGTGTGTGTGTGTGTGTGTGTGTGTGCGTGTGTGCGTGCGTGTGAACGCATGAATCAGAACTTGTCGCTTAAGTAAATTACCTCAATACTTCTTCCGACACTGGAAATCAAAAGCTCTGTTGTTGTTTTTTTTGGTCTGAGGGTATTTTTCTCTCATATTCAGGACACAATTATCCGCAGAAACTTGGGTTAGCTTTATATTATGGCCTTCCTATTTGACACATACATATTTCATTAAAACTCCTTATTATACAGTGTCATCACTCAGCTCCTCCTTGCCCTCCGGGGTTTTGGTCTGCAGCTTTGCACCGTGTCGTTTGTTTTGGTGTGGTCCTGAACTGCAGGCCATTTTTTTTTTTTTTTCGCCCGCTCCACAAACTATTGGTCTCTCTGGAGCTTTTAGTTTTTCTCCCCGCCGCTCTCACCCCTCTGCCTTATCAATGGGGCACAGCTGAAGTAAACACTGCGTCTTGCATATAATTCTATGGCAATCCCTACCAGCGGTGATAAGCTTATGGAGCAGATGTAACTCATGAGCTAACTTTCTGATTCACCTCACTGGAGGCTGCCTAACAGGATCTTTCTTTGCCGAGCTTATGTCCAGTCATTTTCAGCAGCATTTAAAATTCATGAGGTAAACACTCTTTTTTTTTTCTATGCGCGCTTACACTCCATCACATGTGAATGAGCTGAAGCCGAGCTCCCCTGTTGGCATTGAAAATAATCTGAGGTTTAGCTGTAGTAGTGACACATTTTTGAACAGGTGGAACCTGAAGAGGTTCATGTTGTTGGCTACTACAGTTTAATAGTAATGTGCCATGAAAACAGCGAGCTAAGAGAGGGATTAAAGCTAAATAGAAGATTTTTATTATGATTTGATGGCTCTGCTCACTGCAGATGTGATGAGGTGATGAGACTTTTCTATATACATGGCTCTTCCCTGATTTGGTTCGGGTTAAAGTGATATGTGAAACCAGAAAATAAGCTATCGGGCCATCAGGCTTTCGCTCGATGCACACTCGACAGAACATGCTGTTAGAAAGCACTCACACCAGGGCGCGTGACCATAATGGAATACAAGGAGCATTTGTGTCTCATTGATACATTGATTTGGCCATTGGAAAGTAATTTATTTTTGTTTCTTTATTTAGTTTTTTCTCCATGATGAGTCCCTTTGGCGTCCATTTTCTGCAGTCTCATGTAACCCGATAAGATGCGCCTTGGCAAAGAGGCCGACAAAAATGACCTAAAAGTATGATCTTATTACGGCCACCACAGTGCTCTCTACCTTTCAAAGTAGATAACGCTAATAAGAAGCTGCCACATTGCCTGCAGATACCCTTCGTCTGGCTGTTCTGTATGGCAGGAGATCAGAATGAGAGATCTATGATCAACGCTGTTCATTGCCAGCAACAGGAGCAGGATATGAGCCGTAAACCTGATTATTCTCTCTATAAGGTCATCCTGAAGCTCATGAGCGGACTGTTTGGCAGGCAAGATTACTGATGAAAGGGCATTATACTGAGCAGCAGGAGTGGCAGTGAGCACGTAGCCAGCTGCAGCAGTGCAGCCTACATTGAGTCCTCCTCGACTTCCATCTCCTGACAAACTCTGCATCATAAATCAGGTGTTTAAAAAATGACTCTTCTTGTATTTAATAAGCTCAGTCTCCCCAGAGTTGTTGTGTTATTATTGGACCTCCTTCATTTAGAGATGTTTTTTCCTCTTGAGACGGCGTATTGATTTCAGGACTCAGGTATCCTTCTAAAGTGAGTGCATCTGAAGCACTTACAAACAATTTCACAGTGTGTGATTATATATATAAAAATAGTTGATGGCAACTTGTGTTTAGCCCAAAATATAACATTAATAGTATTATTGAGTTGAAATAAAGGTCAGACTATTTGTTTTGTGATTGTTTCATTCGTCCCTCAGACGCTGTCTGAATGCTGATGCCCTCAGCAGTGTAAGTGCCATCACCACAACACACTGCGTTGTTGTATTTGTGCAAGATCGTATCTTAATATTACCTTTTTAGCTGCACTCGCAGCTCTGGGCATGATATCAGCATGTTGGCAACATAGCATGCGTATTTCAGCAGATGATACGTGATAATTAAGTCTACGGGAAGATTTTGTGATCGAAGGGTCGTCTGCCCTGAGCAGCACGGAAAATATCCCACGTGGAGTCGAGACACTGATGGTGGTGGCTGACGACTCTGCTGAGACCAGTGAATCAGCGAAGACTGGGCAGTGATGGGGACGTGGAGGGGGCGGGTGTGCAGCTAGATGATAGGCTAACAAGGTGTGTCGCTGTACTGTTGGATAGATGTGAGCAGCAGATGTGATCAGCTGGTATCAAGTGACTGGCCAAGAAGAAGAAGAAGAAAGCATTGTTCTCATGGATCGGTGCTCCTGGTGTGCACTTCTCTCCTGCACTGTGCCTCCTATTTGTTTTTGAGGTTTTCAAAAAGTTTAAATATTTTTTACTTGAATAACTTTTGAATTTCTACTTTTGGTTGTATTTGAATTCATTTCCAGTAAATGACCATTTGAATGTTGCTATATATAAAACGTGTCTACACACAAAAGTGCACACCTAGAACGATATCATAGGCTAACAACCATGTTTTACACGAGTGGTTAAGTCTTGAGTGCACAGCTGGTACGTGCCAAGGACACCATGGCATCTGCCAGTCCACACTCTGTACTGACTGGTTCTTAAGCCACAGGCTCACCGAGCCACAGCAATGGCTGCTCTTCAGGGTGCTTTGCAAAAGAATGAGCAGCAATAGTTTCAGATTGACATGTCATTGATTAAACATGCACTGGACAGTGGTATGATTGCCATCATTCAAAAAAAAAAAGCATCACTACCCAACACCACTATGAGGAGCCACTATGGTTTCTAATAGATGTGCTGGTCCGTATGTCTTTACATGCTGATCTCTCTGTGTAGTTTCTCTTGGGGCATTACCGCTTGTGATGAAAAATCAGCACTTGCATTCAAGGACTAGTCCCTGACAGGGCTTGGGGTTTGTGTTCATGCTATTACCATTTTTATTATTATTTATGTGTTTCTGTTATTCTTCTGTAACCATTATGCATTATTAAAATTTCCCTGGTGGATGAGAGCGATGTTATGAAGTGGTTTTGTTGTTGAGCGTGAACCTCTATTGTCTCTGAACTCGTGATTGAATACAACATGAGCATTTAGAGCGAGCGGTTGACAGCGTATGGAGGAGAAATGGTTTGAAATTAAAAATTTAACATTCAGGAGGCATAAAAAGCTACTCAGCCTGTTGCCTCAGTGAGTGTGGCTTCAGGCGGAGAGAATCACCCACCCCCACAGAAACCACCGCACTATAATGTATACGGAGAGGCATGTGCAGAGTTAAAGACTGAAGCAGCCCCAGAGTCTGCACTGAGGTCAAGCCTATTTAAGGAGCAGACAGCCTGACTCCTGCAGGGACCAAGCAGAGGAAATGACAGACTAACACATGGAAGAAGAGAGAAGGGCACACACTGTAAGAACGGGAGGAGAAGAGTGGTGGGTTCGAGCTGAACGCTCATCACCCACACAGCCAGACAGGAGGAATCTCCGATTTGTATCGTTCTGCGAACACTGGAGTCTCCGCTGTCTAGTCACAAACACACACACACACGCACACACACACACATAACGCGGACGTGACTACAGATGTGGTGAGCACGTATGTGTGATGGAGAGTGTGTGTGTTTGTGTGTGGAAGTGAGAGACAGAGGGCTGGAAAATTGGAGTGAACGCGAGGGAGTGTGAGTCACGGAGTTTACATAGAGTTCAAACCAAAAGAAATAATGATCCTCCTCAGACAGCGGAGGCTCGATATGTTACTTCCTTTGTTTGACTGTGTGTGAGCAGCATTGTGTCAGCGCACTGGTATGGCTAAATATGCTCCTCGGTAAAAACAAGAAAAAGCACATTTTCCAATGCTGCCAATGAAAAACATCCAATTTCTTCTCGTGAGATCTATGCAGGATTTATGATATTTTGCAAAATTGCCTCACGGATACATCTTTAATGCATTCAGTCCATAATTACAACATGACAGACCCAGTGGAGAGACTGTCACCCTACGTTTATTTTCATTTTTTGATCCCTTGGATTGATGGCATACGCGCTAACAAATCTCCAAAAGGAATACGCATGTGACAGCTAAAAAGCTGTTAATGGTTTGTTTTAAAAAAGGAGCTGTGTTGGGATTTATCACCCGCCTTAGCAAGAGTCCACGGACCATTTGCATCGGCAAAATAAGGCAATATTTACATGTCAGCTGTCAGACAGCCGGAGGGGCCGCCGCTCTTTCTGTGTTTTAGGAAAGCACAAATATATAAACAAGCGGATCGCGTGTTCCATTTTTCACCCTCCCAGCTTGTGATAGCACATGTTACTCACAGCTGGTTTCACTTTTGAGGTCGTTTGAAGGTGGGAGCGACACGCACTTAGAGGAATTTTTAAAATTCAACATTATTTTCATCTTACTGACACTACAGTTGGTGTAAACTCTGACTTGACACCGCAGCTCGCTGAGAAGGAAGAGCTGATGAAGGATGAGGTGAAACAGACGATAACACTTCGTTTGTGCATCCAGCTGTGCGGTGCTGCACAATTCTACTGTGTAAAAGATACAGCATAAAAACTACTCTCTCTATTAGCTTTAAAGACTCAAGTACACGACACTAAGAGTCGGTTGTGGCACATCTACTCCGCTTTTGGCTTGTAATAAAGAAACATGAACTTTAAAATGGTGCATCAAATGGCTATAAATCTGGCAAAATGCGGGCATAGTTGGATATATTTGATCTGTCTGCATGGCTCCATGGATGGAAATGTTAGATGTTGGTTGGTCAGTGGTCTAGATTAAAATATTTTAATAAATATTCATTCAAATTCCCATGAAATTAGGAACACAAAAATGTTGCCAAATTTCCCATCAGCCTTTATTCACACTGATTCGACTGTATATGGACGCTACCTGTTGAGCATCTCTGTGTTAGCATTGTCAGTCAGCTCTTAGCACCACTGTACTGTGTCAGTATCGCCTCACAATACGGTGACTTTTAGGCTGGATTTATACTTGAAGGAGGGCCTCGTGTGGATTCCTGCATCATAGGATTTGATTTCTGTGTTTTTCAGCTGAAATGTTTTCGCTGAATGTGAAGATAAATGAGTCTTTCTGGAACGTGCTTCATGTTGTAATCATGGTGATGTCTCTGTAGCCCTGATGTATAGTAAGACTTTGAGGAGATGCACGTCAGCTATGGCATAATCCCTCATCCTATCAGTATAAATCCATCTTAAGACTTGCTTTTTATACCTACTAAGTCGCATTTACACAGTTTAAGCAGGAACAAAGCACATTTATATAAGAATGCAAGCTGATTTCTTTATTCCTCGCTGAATCGTCGCAGTGTATCTTGTGTTCAATTTGGAAGAGTAACTCTTGTTTTATGTTACTTTGAGGATATATCCTCTTACACACTCTCATCATCAGGAATTCAATTCAGGTAATGAATTAATGGAATTTGCATTGTAAATTATAGAGTTGGTTTTCACCAATCAGAGAATCGTTGGTCCCCGTCCACTCTCTCAGTCATTAGTGACACATGACCCCAACGCTTCCAGCCTTTCTAACCAGGAAAAGCTCTGCGGTTTCTCTCCGGCTTCCCTGTGGATTACTGCACACGACAGTGAATTATGCAGGAGCATGAAGTTCCTGTGTTTGGCTAAGAGGAGAGCTCACCCCCCTCTCTGTGAAGTATTGCAGATAGCTATGGAAATGAATGCAAGGACATGGAGCTACACTGCGAGTCTTGTCGTCAGAGAAGCCTTTCTCACAAACACAGTTTGAGGCCTGGACGAGTAAAGCTCTCATAATCTCAGCATTCGTTCCTCTCCACTATAATAACACCGTTTCCTCTCCCTTAGTCTCTACATTCATTTGCATTCCGCTCTTTGAAGACTTCTGTTGAGGATCATTCTGGCTCCTAATGGAGCTCTATAATTAAGACAGAGGAATCAGTGTGCCTATTGACACACATTGTGTTATCTCTGTGTTCAGATAAGTGGCCAATATAACTGAAATAAAAGCCCATTTGTTTGTTTGTGCTCCTGCCAGTGCAGCACAAAATCGCAAAAAATCACGGGACAAGCTCTCGATTTTTCATTGTAATGGAAGGACAAGGCGGACAGGCTATTAAAGATAGATATTGAGTAAATAAATCTGCTGCATGTCATTATTTTCATCTCTAAATAAAAACCAAAATAGGCTCAATGATGTGAGGAGAGAAAGGGGCTTTGTTATTCCTGGGAGGGCTCAGAATCCATCAAATGACTTTTCCCCAGTGTGCATGAGCCTCTGCTGGAGTCCCGGAGCTGCTGCTGGAACCAGAACAAAACACCCGTTTACAGCAAACACACACACAGAAACATGTCCACATGCCGAACCAATCGTATTACTAAAACCTCAGTAACAAAACGCCATCACATGGTTGAACATGAATGCATGCAGTGATATAAGTTCATCCCACTTAACCTCCTCCTGGATCAGAGACACTGTAAGTCTCACTGTCACCTCCTTCAAGTTTTATTTCGAATATTCAACCAGAAAAAAAAAAGCTACTTCCACAGTTAAATCTGTGGCAGGGAGCGTTTCTTCAGACTGAATTTAGAAAAAAGGGTTACCGTCTAAAGCTCACTGTGGCCGACCAACCTGCACCTGGCTGTCTGAGATATATTTCCAAGCTTGGGGGAAAAAAGTTGAAAAGGATCTGAAGCTGAATAAAGCTTCAGTTTGCCAGTTATCTTCAGCAGCAATGTTCGCAGAAGTGATATCATTGAGTCAATGTCATGGGGCTCATGTTTATGTAGTCATAAATGGATCATTTAACACAAACATAAAAGACTCAATAGGTAGATTCTCAGCATCTCCCAAAACGACACATATCACAACATGACTGGGTCAGTGTAACAGCGACACGTGCCATCGTTGTACAGTTTGTGTAGGTTTAGGCATCAAAACTAATTGGTTAGGTTTAAAAAAAAAATGTTTTGCCCCGGTTAAATCACTACGTTACTTCTGTAATTTGCTTTGCAAACGCGCTTAAGTTACCAAGGTAGCCCATGTTACGTAATGCACGAGACGCAACTTCACGACATTGGTAAGTTCCAGAGTCACACTGGACACAAACTAAATGGATGTTCCATGCAGTTCAACCAAGCTGTGCAGCTCCGACCTCCTCCCTTATGGACCTGTTACACTTTATACTACATCTCCTCACGTCCTCCTTTACTGCTGTAATAATATCTCCCAGTGCTAGACCTGAGAACAGACATGAATTTGGGTGGTCATAGGCTCCTTTCATTTTCAAACCTAGATGGACATTTTTCTGATGAGGACAGACTCAGGTTATTTGTGTTAGGTGGACCCAAATTCAGATCAGAACCGAAGGGCAGGATAACTGAGATCAAAAAGCAAGCTTTATTTAAACTAAAGCTGAATGCAAACACAAACCAAGAACCACAAATGAAAATAAGTCCAAGGACCAAAAACCAGAGTAGCAACAAAACAGCTAAACAAAGCGCACACAAAAATCAAAGTTCAAATCAAACATTGGGAAAAACCAGAAATCAAAATCCAAAAAAAACACATACCACTGTGAGACTGGAGACTCAAGGAACTCGGTAGGAACATCACACCAACAAAAGCAACAAGACTAAATACAAAGACACTAATGACCAGACGAGGAACAGGTGAGGTGGAACAGCAGATGAGATAGCGAATAGGAATCACAGAGGGAAAAACACAGGAGACACTGAAAGGACACAAGGGGCAAGAAATCAAAAGGTAAGACACAAGACACAGAACCATGACAACATCAAACCCTAAAATAAAACACACTGAACCATGACAATTTGTCGCCATCTCGCAACCCAATAACCAGACTAAATGTTGGCAAATCGCACATATGCTAAAACGGTTAGGTTTTGGTTAGGTTAAGCATGAAAAACGTTTGGTTAGGGTTAAGGGTGAGGAAAAAGACCATGTTGTTGCATCACAAACACAGCTTTGTCCCAAGGTCTCCTTCAAAATATCCACTGGTGTCACACACACTAATGTTGAAACGCAGTGTCAAATTGTGGTCACTGGTTTGGTCTTCTCCCCTATAACTTCACTACCATCCCCTCCATCTCACAATATGACATTGATCATAAACATGTAATGAAACATGATATGAAGAAGAATCTTTATTTGATTGCATATCAAACACTGTGCAACATAGTGAAACTGGCGCTCTGCATTTAACCCATCCCATGGGAGCAGTGGGCGCGAGTTAACCCGAGAAACAACTCCAGATCTTACCCAAAGCTTTTGGTCAAGGGTACCGACTGAAGAATCAACCTTTTTGTGCATGTTGTGATGTTGGGGGTGAAACTGGAGTACTTAGAGGAAACCCACGCAAGCACAGGGAGAACATGTGAACTTCGCGCAGATGCTACAAGTCTTGCCCCCAGCAGGAATTGAACCCAGGACCTTTCTGCTGTGAGGCAGCAGTGCTGACTGCTGACCATCAAGTCAGTAAGACACGTAGGCGGATGTCATGCACATATGGACATATCCGTGTTTTGCAGAGATGTTAACTTCCTACATTTTATCCTGAAGACTGAGCTGGACCTTGATGTTATCATACAACAGTGGGCAGGAAATGGTGGATGTGTGAGGTACTGATCATTTCTCTTACTTTAACATCCCCCCAAAAAATTATAAACATAAAACATATAAAAGAAATAAGAATGTAATGCAAAAAATAAGACTGAGATTGATGCCTTTTCCCTTGAGTTAGTTGGCTTTGCTCGGGTCTCTGCTCCTTCTCGGTGCCTCCAGCTGCTCTGTGCTCCGATGTGTCCGGTAAAGACTGATGTTAGCAGACTGAATGTTTCCCCTGCAGGCAGAGAGGCACACATGTAGCCATGTTAGTCCGGAGCCAGGTCCTCCTCTGATGTCTACTTAATACCTGACCCGGAGGTATGGCGCGGCGGGGGCTCGGACTTCTGGAAGAGTAGTTGCTGTTTACTCGAGGACACTATGAGCAGGAGATCAGACGAAAACCTAAGTGCATTAATATCTTTATTCTTCTCCGGGAGGAAATGGATGTAGCATATTAAAAGTTCGACCACCCATACCAGGCACGGCGACTGCAAAACGTGCATGCAGCCATGTTTGACAGGCTAAGCAGCATCAGCCTCAAGGTGCTTTCAGACAGGGAGCTCCTGCAGCTTCGTCTGCTGCCCAGAGTTGTTGTTACTCTGTGTTTTGAACGAGCAGCAGCAGGGCACTGCCATGGCCACCGGCTATATCTGATGATCACAGCAACAACCAATGCCAGCCCTCCCGATAGAACATTTGCTACCGAGCCACAAGAAAACAATGTGATTCCGAACAATATAACTGTAAGGTATCATATGTAATGTTAGTGGTAACCAAACTGAACTTTGCACAGTCGGTCCGAGCCCCATTTTTCCACCCTCTGTCAAACCCCCGAACAACACCGTATTGATTTTTAGCCAGAGTAGGTTATATAGTCCCAATCTTCTTCAGTTGCTGAGGAGAATGCTGTGGTGCTCTTTGCCTCGAAGCTCCTGAAATTTTCACCTGAGAGTAGATAATGTCTGACATTTCATTTTTTGGGCCACCTTTTATTGCTGATTCATATGTGCTCAAATGTAATCTTTATTTCCTCTAAAGCCAGACATCCACCTCTACACATCTTCATACCTGAGCCTGCAGAAATTTCAATTACATCTGTTTGAGGAGCCACACATCAGAGAATTGCTCTCCAGCACCGCCAGCGGTCAAAAAAAATCATCACGGTACCTTTTAAAGTGTTGAGATTTCAATTTGTGATGAGAAACAGCAGCGAGATATCTGGCACGCACAGAATGTAATTAATACTGATGTGTATTGGAGTTGAGTTTGATGTGGTTCGGCTCACTCTGTTTACTGGAAAAGAGGCAGTGAGTTTAAAGCTGCCTGATTTCATTGTAAACGTTCCTTTTTTTTTCTTTTCCAGCAGGAGAGGCAATGTCACACCTCTACATTTCACTCTGCTGGGACGCTGGCTGGCTGCCACCTGCTATGAGCTTTATGACATCCCTTCCTCATTTTAACTAACAACCAAATATGAGTGCTGTCACAAATCCTGCAAAACGATGAAGCCAGGGAAAGGAAAAAAAAGAACACATCTCCCTTCGTCAGGCCGACTGACAGTGCGGCTAGTCGTTCTGGTCCTGCTGTCTGAAGCAGCGCGTTAAATTACGCCAGGAGGAATTAAAAAGCCAAGTCTGTGTGCTCGTCATGAACAACAACCAGTCACCGCCGTGTCTGCTGCAGTGTAAACATGCTTAAGCAGCAGAAACTAGACAAAGAAACCGAGCAGAGAGAAACTTGGCCAGGGCAAAATCCCAGCAGAGTGGTGCAGAAAGAGAAATCCAACCGCCAAAACATTTGTTGTGTCTGTGATCACTTGGACGAACTCCTTACAGAACGCTGTCCTGTTTTTCTTTTTCAAAGCAGCTGCTGCAATGCAAGATGCACAGTTATTAACCTGTAATTATGCTGCTGATCATGGGACGTTCTGACCACGCCAGGTAGGTCAAGGTAATCTTTATTATCCCACAGTAGTAGTAGTTCACAGCTTTATGGACAGACAAGCACATGAGTTAGTGGTAGACTTTAAGCTATGTCGAGCTTTTAATTATCAATTATTTTCATTATATTAATCATCGTCATCCTTGATTATCATCATCAGTAGTGACTTTTTTGTCCCTGGCCAGGATTCAAGATGAAGATCAGTGCTGGAGCTATTAGGCACTACATCACTTAGAAAATTCATTAACCAATAGCTTGATATTTGATTGCATTAAAGTCATTTATCAAGCAAAAAAAAACAAAAAAAAAGCCAGCTGTGCCACGTTCTGAATGAAAACATTCAAGACTTCACTAAACTTACCAACAGAATGTGGAGGAATAACAGTTTTGATGTTATGACGTCTATGTGTTGTCTTGCATCCTGTTAGCTTAGCTTAGCATAAAGACTGTAAAGGGGGGGAACAGCTAGACTGGCGCGATCCAAAGGTATGAAAATCCACCTACCAGTACCTCTAAACCTCACAAATTAACATGCTTTATCTCGTTGAGAGTTATTTCAACCTACCCAAACGATTAATTATCTGTATCTTTGGGTTTTTCACTGTTGGTTGAAACTAAACAAAGCAACTTGTCTTGGTGCGCTAAACCGCCCAGTTTCAACATCTTCATCTGCACTGTCTCACTCTAAAAGCAAGAGAAAATCTGTGGAAAGCTCCCTTAATGCTTCAAGGGCGAAAATACTTTGTGTGCAGTCATGGACCGGCACACACAGCCGAGGGCAGAGTGGGCACAGATTAGGGCCTTGGCAGGGCACAACCTTTGTCTTGTTAATTCGTCTAAGTGCGCTGACACAGCAGACTCCAATAAGTTCAGTAGGACTGATTTGGACACTGTGACCTCACTTGCATGCTGACTTATTAACTTTCACAAAGAGGAGGCAAAAATGTACCAATTGCTCTTTAGACTTCCAATCTTGACTAAAAGTAATTTGAGTGCATGAGGGTTGGTTGCTGTGTGTCAACAGTTATACAGCTCAGTCTGTAAGTATTTGGACTGATGTTTTCTGTGGTGTTGGCTTTGTACCTCAGCACATGGGATCTGAAATGAATAAAGAGCAACAAGAGTTGAAATGAGGTTGCTGACTTTTTCCACTTTCATTTAAGAGACTCATATTGGCCAAACATTGTTAACCTGATCCGGTTTGTTTTCACAAAACCATATGAAAAGACACTGTTAGAGATTGGAAGTGCCTGCCCTTTTTGCTAATCAAAGTATGATTGGCTGCCTCACAAGGTACGAACGTTGTAGGAGTTGGAACCTTGTCAGTGTCCTGCTGTGCTGGACAAAAACCAAGGACTACTTAAAAAAAAGTACTTTTGTGAAACTCCACAATCCAATTAAAAACGGAGGTTGGTAATGTTGGAGAAACCATTAAAGTGAAAATATCCAATTTAATATTCCCACCACCTACCTTCAGGGCTGCCTCCAAGAGGAGCACAGAGTCATCATCACCACGGGATGTATCCACAACTAAATCACTAGATAAATGTTAGCTTAGTAAAACTTGTGTCTGTATGTTTCTATCTGTTTAGGTTTCATTTTTAATTTGTCTCTTGCCACGACACTGTGCATATGGTCTGTTTAGGTTAAGGCTTATAAACCACTTGGTAAGGGTTAGGAAAACATCACGGTTCGACTTAAAATAACCCGTTTTGGTTGAATGTGAACGTGACATGCCATTTGAAACCAATGTCAAACTCGATGTCTGTGGATTGCAGAGACGTTAACTGCTAACATTATATCAGGTCGACTGGGCTGGTATCCAACGACTTCATGACCCAGTCACATATAAGGAAAACACCAAACATGTAATCATGGACATAGTACTCCTCACTGTGAAGCTAGCATGATAGCGATGGGACATTTGGGCTTCACTCTCTGCAGTTCTTGTGTGACGGCTCAATGGCTGAACAAGACTGGCAGGTAGGACACGAAATGATTGATGGGCTTACAGACATGCAGCAAACAAGGATACTGGATTTTTCTTTGTATTCTGGTCTGAGCATTTGATTCCTTGATGTTGTTGGGATGTAAGGAGAAATTCAACAAATGTAACAAAAATGCTTCTAAAATACATTACTTACTTATTGCTGAGAGTCAGCACTTTAACCTTGTTGTTATGTGAACAACAAAAACAAAAGAAAATGTGCCGCTGTCCAAACACAGACACATTCCAGGTAATAATCTATACAGTGTCATATCTAAGGTTTTTGGGTTTTTTTTCTTGATTCCCTCAGGTTGAAATACCTTTGCCCATGCACAGGTGTGGACAAGGACATTTCCTAATCTTTTTTCTCTCTCTCTGTTTGTGGAACAACTGTGCTAAATTCAACCAATTTTCCTTCAATAAACAGCATAAGACAGATGGAGTGCTTTCATCCACTCAGCAAATCATGTTGGGCAAGATTGATGTTCTCTCGCCTTCTTTCTTACCCTCTCTCTCTCTGTCATACACACACACACACACACACACATTGCCTCTCTCATCTCTCTCGGATCATTGTGTGTGTGTGTGTGTGTGTGTGTGTGTGTGTGTGTGTGTGTGTGTGTGTGTGTGTGTGTGTGTGTGTGTGTGTTCATGTGGTCACAAGCAGGCGCTCCAAATTGGCAATTCTAGGAGAGCTCGGCCACTCCAGTCCACAGCCGTCCTGTAATCATCTCATCGTTAGGACAAAAAAAAGGAATGTTGACCAAATAAATCATAAGGGTCGCACTTTGTTTTAAAATACACTAATAAGATGTAATAAGCTGCACTTTCAGTCGAATTAGACTATAAATAATGTGGTCTTAATCAACCATTTAACACAGATAAGTGTGCTTCAAATCAAATCAAAATAATTTCATTTATATAGCCGAAAATCACAGTCACATTGCCTCAGTGGGCCAAACTTGCCTTATTGAGAAAACAAAACTTTTAATAGTGGAAAACAGACATGCAATAGATGCAGCATGTACAGAATAGAACAACAAAATCATCGACCGCAATCTGATACAGTGATTTATGTGTGAAGTGTGCGGATCCAGCAGGACGACTGAGGAGGACGAGGCGTCAACCAAGTATTGCCCCGAGTCGTACGACCTCCACTCCACAGAGGTGACCTGGAAGAGGACAGGCCAAAAAAAAGAGAAGCGAGCAATGATCCATCGGAGCCCAGGGTATGATGATCCAGATCCCTCAATAATGAGACAGAGGGAGCCAGGAGAGAGAGATGTTCCCAGGGGCCCGTGGTCCAGCAGAAAAGAGCCTGAGTAAGAAAAGAGAGAAAGAGGAGGAGGAGGAGGCAAAAGCTATCGAGTTTCCATTTCCACCACAACTGGGCTACCTGCATGGAGGTGTCTTGAACTAATGAGGCGCTTGTCCCGATCCTCACAGTACAATTAAAGGTCACGGCTAACAAAGTGGCTCTGCTAATTCAGTTACAGACAGCTTTCATTTCTTATAGCCTCGTCATAATAAAGTCACCTGTTATTTAGTCATTCAATAGATTTTATTAAAAGGCAGCAAGAACCCACGCCAACACCGCCGGGAGTCTGAATAAAGAGGGAGACGGTAATTTCGTCTGGGCCGCTGCCTTGAAGGGCCTGGTTAGCTCTTTCTGTGTGTTTTTATTCAGCAATAAGTTGTTGAATGTTAGCTGCGCTTTGGTTCATTTGGCTCCTGTAAAGACTGAACAGATCTCAATACTGTTTGTTCGTCTCTTCCACGAGAACCAGAGCTCAGACATGCTGCCACATCGAATAGAGAAGGAGGTGACGTGTGTCGCTGTGGCTGATAACAGTTCACCTCTCCGAGTCACTTGTGAGACGTATCTGTACACTCGAGGGTGGTTGAGAACACAATATTACACAGATTAGTTGGGTGTTGATGGTGAGTCACTGCTGCACGTGAGGATACTGTTAATCCCTACAATAAAGTCAGTATAGTCAGAGGCCACAAATTTCAGGTGATCAAATGAAAGAGAAGTGAAGAAATGATCCTAACAAACAAAGTATACACCAATAAAAAGTCTAAGTGGTTCACCATCAGCCTGTGAGACGCTGAGGCCTCTGCAGTCGGCTGAAGTAGACAGTCACCCGTGCATGTGCGCAAATAGACCTCGAGGGGGCTTGAGCACCCGCAGTTTTGACCTCGGAGAAAGAAAGTGCCATTTTTCTGGGTTGTTTTTTTTTTTTTTGGGAGAAGAAGTAGCAAGTATCAAGTATTTCAATTTCAAGCCCTTTTTTAAGGTTCATTTCAGCATCTTTTGGAGGGATGGAGGAAAGAGATAAAGGAATGTTAACTGTTGAAATATACCTGTGTCTGATGTTTACTGTCTATTAAAGACCGTATTATTATTAGTTTTTTGCCTAATTCAATACAAATGATGCATTGATACACATTATTGGTGTTCTCTAAAGTGTGTGAAAAAAATCTGTTTTTTGTAGGAGTGAATGACGCTGCCATCACTGTGACCTTTTAATGAATCAAAAGAAACTGGATCGGAACATTTGGGTTAAAAAAAAAAAAGTGAGTCGGACTTGACATAAAATTTGACAGTGCTGATACTGCAGTTATAACAAGGACACTTGTGCTTCACTCAAGCAAAAAGTGTCCTCCTCTCTTCTTCTTTGTCTTAAAATTAGAACAAATGTCTGTGGATCTGATGACTGATTCCCACAGATCCTGCACTATCCATCCGGTTATAGCAGGTACTCTAAGTAATTGGTGTAAAATCCTTCTTGTTCCGTTGTATTTTGGTGACAGCTTGTCGATGATCCCCGAGGCTCCCTCTTTTAGCTGCAGGCATTTATGATCCATGGTAGTTTTCCGTATCGTGTGTTTGGCAGAGAATTGTTTTGAGGTCAAAAAAATTCCTCCGCTGTCAGTCGTGCACGGGCAGTATTTTTTTTCTGTCAATATAAGACCTAAAAATCCGCAGAGAGCTTCTAGACACAACATAGGAACAACGCCGGAAAAAAATGCAGCTGAAGAAAAAAGAGCAGCGTTTTGTTTTGTTTTTTGCTGTGAGAAAAGCGTCTCTTCCTTTGATCTCAACATAGATTATTAAAGAGGAGGATTTGTTCTCAGTTTCGCCACAAAAACCGCCGTGCCGTATAGTATCCCACAGCTCAATCCAAACAATTAAACCGGCTATTTTCTGACGATTGTGTCACGCAAGGAAGATTAAACCACCAGGGTCACCAGATGGCAGAAGACCGCTAGCAGGACATGAGGTCACAGCTTAAAGGAAATGTTTGGAAACAGTTACAGTGTTATGATTAATATGATATGGATCTGTTAGTAAAGTGCATTACATAGTGCAAATACAATGACAGCAGCCACCACATGTGATTTGTTTCGACCCACTGTGAGAGATACCCTGAACCCTGCAGGTCACCGAAGCTACGTTTAGTTACTCTGCAAGATTTCACTGGGAAATCACTACCAAATACAAACACAGAGGAAGTCACAAGAATTCTACAATTTAAAATGAAAGGAGAGAAAAGCTGACTCTTTCCCTGCGGGAGACAATTAACAGGAGCGCAATCCTCCGTTTCATCTCAAAAGAATCTCCGCTTAATCTCTGCAGCGTTTTCCACCGGCGCCTTAATTCACATTCTGAGCAGCAGAGATCCATCGCCGGCTGGCTTTTCTTGTGAAAACTTCAATATGGATCTGGGTTTTTTTTTTGTCTGTAGTTTGGAAGGTCATCTGCAGGTTGCGACCAGAAGTGTTTGGAAAAAGAAAACCCCTGTTAACTTACATTTATTATTATACCGAGTTACTCTCAAGTCAAGTTCCTGCGGGAGCTTCAACGTGAGGGCTGTTTTAAGTTGGCAGTTAAAACACAAACGCACTGAGAGACAATGACATGTTGATGTGATGTTCTGACCAGTGACTTTGTACAATACACCTGACTAAAAAATGAAATGAGGTACATTTTCACGTATCATCCTTTGGTCATTGAGGGCCAGTAGTGGATAGTAGTACATTTACTCAAGCTCTGCATAATTGTTTTAGAGAGATGTATTGTACGTGTTACTTCACTGCATTGTTGTAGATTGACTAAATAGCTTGTGCGGTTAGAGAAATAACAATGCATGCTTATTGGATAACTTAACTCTATTACCACTTTTCCACCATGATAAGCAGGTCTACATGTTTTTTGTTTAATGCGTCTAGTGACCCCATTCCCATATCTGGCCAACTGGGAGTGAGACTGTGTTCCAAAGAAGTGAGTGGTCTGTAAAAGTGCTGGGTGTCGTACATGTGAAGCCGCGTACACTCTCTCCTCATTGGGAACGACTGAAAAAAGATGCTGGCTCACATAAAAAAAAAGGAAAAGAAAAAAAAACCTTGCCATACAGACAAAGGGCCTAAAGGATCTGATTACTTCTTCCATGACTGCTGACGGCCTGATGGGAAACACAGGGCATCAGCTGCACATAGGTTGAACACACATCTCCAGATTTTCTTTAAAGACCACAAAAACCCAGAATGGTCTCCCAATTTACTGTTTATATTAATAACTGGGAAGAGTGTCAAATTTCAAACCTCAATTTGTCTCTTAGAGCCCCTACATAGTGTGTTTGTAAACAAACAGATTTTAAGGTCAGCCTCATAACCTCCCATAATCCAATGGAGCATCAGCACTAACACTTGTATCTGACGGTCTTCGACAAATTTAGATGACCCACAGAGGCTTTGCAAAAAAACTGGGTCTTGATTTAGGCTAATCTTTGGGCAGAAGGGCCAATTCTTCTTTGATCTGAATCTCAGAGGAGAGAGATTGCCAATAGTCAGTGGCAACGCTTGCCAACACAGCATAAACCCCTAAGTTTTGAGGGAGAAAAAGTACTGTGAAACAGCACAAATGATACTGGTGTCACGCTGGGAAAAGCACCAGTGCTCAATTCCCCTGAGCTTAGAAGAAACAGATAAAGCCAGTGAAAAGGCTTTGTGTCAAGCTCTATTAATCCATGGCTGCGCTTAAGAGCTGGCTGTTAAATCATCTGTGAGTGTGCAGGAAGGTAGCTTAGTGCTGATGTTGCACCTCATTCCACAGATGGGAAAACACTGAACCACCACAAGTGAGGCTTCATTTCCCAAACTGAGTCCCAGAAACTCCAACTGCTGCTGCTTTTATTACTCCAACTTCAGCAACAAAGTCTCAGACGCAATTCTCTCCAGTTTCCCCGGATGATAACAGATTTATGTGATTTACCGGAGCAGGTTACAGCCCACTGTTGTTTCAGCGTTGTGTTCAATTAGTGTGTCATCAAAGAGTAAACAGGGCTGATGAAGCCGCTGCAGCCCTCCACGGCTCGGCTTTGATGTTGACATGTGAATGGTTTGTTATACAGGAGAGCTACATGCAAATAGATTGAACCTTACTGTGGGGTAGAAACAGGAAAAGACTATTTATTTGTGAAGAGGTTTTTTTCTGTCTTGCCTCATCTGGCTCATTCCTAAAGTTCCATTGTTATTAAAAACACATCAATGAATCACACTTTTGCCCTGGATTTTTGTGGGTCTTCATTACGGTGAACATGTGTACTCTGATATATTTTGAGTAGATTCCTCATACAAACACAATGTTTTTAAAAAAAGAAAGAAATGAAAGTGTACTGTAAAGTCATTGGCTATTTTTAAAGATTTACATCTCCATTACAATACAATGGATTTGAGGTTGAGAGCTACAGAGAGGTTAGCATTACAACCATAGTGTTTGTTCCGGTGTTTTCAAAACATCCTCATAGATAATCAGCGGAATAGACCGATTGTCAGCATCTCCAAAAACAACATTTATAAACAAGACTGTTTGCAGCGTAACAGCAACACACGCACCGGACCTTTGTCGTATGGTCACAGTTTGGTCAGGTTTAGTCAACAATTCTTATTGATGAAGTTTAGGTAACAAAACTACCTGGTTAGGTTTAGGCACCAAAACTACTTGGTTAGGTTAAGTCACTAAACTACTTGACTGGGTTTAGTCACTAAGACTACTTGGCTGGGTTTAGTCACCAAAACTACTTGGTTAGGTTTCGTAAAACATCATAGGTTGGGTCAGAATCACTATGTTACTTCTGTTACTTCATTACCAATGAACCTACATTATCTTATGTGTACATTATGTACATTATGTGATATAACTTTACCATGTTTGATAAAATATCTCACCGTCAACTTTTGGTTTCACACGCCTGTTTGAAAGTCCTGTGCTTGTTGAACCCAACGGTCCTTCCTTGGCCTCCTCCCTATATGCCCTTTTCCCTTTTTATACTACTTCTCCTCACTTCCTCCTTTTAATGTAATAATCAATACAGCTGCTCAAGGTTATGATACAGCTCGTAATAAGCTGCTTGCATTTTCGCCCTATATGGTCATATTTCTGATGGGACAGGCTGTGTTTTCATGGGATTTGGTAATATTGGCACCCTTATTACATATATTTATTAACTGATTCTACACCTTTAATTAGGAGCAGTATTTAAATTATAATGAGTGATTAAACGTCAGATTTTATCCTGCGGGTTGAGTATCCTGTCAGGACTGGGTCCCTGCTGCCGCTGTGGATGTCAAAAGTGAAAATCTTGTCTGAGAAGCCTCCAGGACAGATAAAGTACCCCAGAACTGTACCTCTTAATGACTATTGCACAGTGTGGTTGTTAAGAGAGAGGAGTGCCTCGAGGCCCGACGTTCCTGCATGCAAATACGAAGAGGGCAGAATTAGAATTCATAGCCGCATGTCCGTCAATAGAGAATTCACGTTCCACTCATCCTAAAACAAAATTAATGTATTTAGAAATCAATACAAAATTCTCTCAGGGGTGCTTATTCTGCCTAATGAATCAATGAATCAGTAATGGGAAGGAAACTTGCTCACAAATTAAGAGATAAATGAGTTATGTTACAATGCATTTGTGTGGTTTGAGAAAAGGATGTGTCCATGTTCGTCTGTCAGTAAAAAGACAATTCATGTATCTATTTAAAACTTGGTGAGATGCTATAAATAATTCATGGCTTCAACGATAAAATATTGGTCCAAGTGATAATATGCTAATATGGTGGTTTTCATGCAGCATTATCACACTCTATCTCTGAGGTCTTTAGCTAAGTAAATGAAAATATATATAATATGTAATATAAATTCATTTCACAGGAGCTGCATCACATTTATCAAAGTACATGTCATGAAGCTGTCACACGCACACATGCGGTATATGGGATAGAAAATAAACTCTGATAATAGAGTCACACAGTATGTGCAGTCTTCTTTCTCCTTTATCGCGTTATAAGGGCGCAATGAGGAAAGGTTTCCATCAGCGACCGCTCATAAGTATGTGTGATAGATGTGAGTCACTCCTCTCTCGCCTCGTGCTCACACTTCAAGCTCATTACGAGGGGTAGGCTGTCCCAGGTATGTGTAGTGTTCTGGGAATTATCCAAACTCCCAAGTTCCCTGAACTACACCTGCAGCCACCATGAGTCTTTTATCCACGTGTAAATCCACTGTGAGGTGACGTACTGCTTGATCCACTGAGTTCTTCCTTGAGTTTGACATCATGTTTGTGTCCAGAAGAGCCCATATTTGAACAAGAGGGTGGAGCTGGAAATGATATCTTGATCTGGACCTGACCTGACCTGACTCGCATCAGACTGATATCCCAAAAGCAATGGCGGATCACGGAGCATCTCAGTAGCTTCCAGAAGTTACATGCAAATTCTAGAAGTCCAGCAGAATAGACGGTTTCTAAATGCTGTTTAAAAAGAGCACAAAAGACTCAAGTTAATTTTTATTCAGTGAGTTAAATAACACGCTGTGAACATCCTGGAACTGAAGTCTCTGTGAATCATGTGACGACCAGGCATTTTGATCTTTTGATGATACAACTCTTAGGTTCTGGGTTGTGACTTCAGAAGATAGCTCGACCCAAAAGTGTACCCTATTTCAATGACTGTACTGGGACCATAATTAACTAAATAAACCTCAGGCGATTGAGACCATGAACTTGTTTGGAAACTGTTTGCAGAGGTAATAAATCAAGTGAGAAGTAGGGTCATTTTCTCATAAGCTTACATACAATGAATGTTATTTTTGAAACCAGTGGAGTCGCCCCTGCTGATTTTTAGAAAGAATGCAGATTAAAGGCACTTTTAATACCTGGAAGCTCCGAGAAGCCTCCTGTAATTCCAACTTAACCCAATATTTATTAAGATGGTTACATCGGAAATGGAGAGTTTAGAGTCTGTAGTTTTATAAATGAATATAATGTGGACCTTTTTGTAATTGTTGTTACATTCATCAGGTTGTTTTGGTTTTGCCAGTTTTAATAATGTAAATGATCTGAATACTTCCTTCATCACTGCTGGTCACACACAAGCTCAAATTAATGAATGAAACAACGGCCATTTAAAGTTTAAAAAGAGCATCATGTCAGTATAGCAGTACTATATTATGAATACCGTGAAAATGTTATTTGCTCAGGGTTAGTCTACAATTGAAAATAACATCACGTTAAAGGGATAAAAGGAAAAAATACAACAAGTGTGTTAGGGCATTCTTGGTGCATTCCTGAGGCATCGCCGTGGTAGCTGGGATATTTTCTCCCTCCAGCTTGTTTGGAGGTTCGCCCCAGGCTTTCCTGAAATTTGGATGCCTCCCATGCACCACCAGACGCCAAAACCTCCTCAGCTAGACACTACAGCTTCTCACCTGATGAAGCGAGGCACTCTGAAACTGTGTTTTTTTTTTTTTGGCACTTATTGTATGTGTAATGTCATTTGCTTTCATCACAGAGGTATAAATGCTGGCTTTGTACACTGCTTCCGTTTTCAGTGGTGGGCTTCAAAAGCAAACATAGTCAAAGGGTGAAATTAGCAGCTCTTATCATGAACCTTTCAAGTCTGTTCAAGTGATGAGCATTTGATTCTAAAAAGATGCGTTTGGGATGGAATTTCACTCGGGCCTCTGTGTAGTCAAACAAAACTGGAAAAAAAAATACTAAAACGAGAGAAAATTAACTTTGTTAATTTGAATAAAAATGAGGATCTTGCCCCCTTTTTTAAAAGCCAACATTTAAATTTAACCACCTAACTGTGACTCAAAGGCCTTTATGCCTCACAGCAGACAATTTCAATTCAGTCATAAAAGCACAGGTGTAACTAATATAATAAATGATTGCTCCATTCAATTTAGGCAGGTCAGTAGCCGGCATATCTGACACATACAGCCATTATTCATGTAATTAGCAACATTTGTGTTTAACAAGTTGAAATGCGAT